>CM062817.1:940541803-941261803 GCA_031772625.1 Pinus tabuliformis | reverse complement strand
GTACACAGTATGTGGCTGCCATTAATTCAGAGAGTAATGTTTCCTAAATTGTATTATAGATCTTGACATAAGAATAAATGGATGCATCTAATAAACTTCAATTGCAATTATTAAAGGACATATTAAAGCTTAATCCTCTACTGAAATCAAATTTTACAGCAATTCAAGTAACAACATCATCAGCCGAGAGCACATTAACAATAACTCACCTCTACTTAGCTGATTCGATCTAGACTATGCTCAATCTTGATAAGGCAATTAAGATAAGAATGATATCAATTTCTGAGAGTCTAATAGCAATAATCAAACTCTTACAGATGATTAAATCAATGCAATGCACAATCTAGATAATTCATGCTGTAGTAAACAAAACTCAAATCAAATGATAGCGCTGTAAATCATAAACAGGACATACACTACTTCGATACAAGAAAGTAATGAACAACTAATAAAGTAAACTCACGGAAACAAGAAATTATCAAACCAACTAAACTCTAGAAGAATCAGAAATATAACACAAGAAAGTAGTTAAATCCACGAGAGGCTGGGCTCTTAGCACTCGGCGAACACTGCTAAGTTACTTCAGATAATGTGAGGGAACGACAACTTCAATTATATATTAATCATTGAACTTAAGTAGCATTACAATGTAATCACGTTCTTCAACAACGCAAGTCTGTAATTAAATTTACAACTTGAAAAATAACAGAGATTCCTCCCCTTTCTTCCTACAATCGCTTCCTTTTATAATCAGAAAGGGGTAAAGAGTAAATGGTAAATGTGATCCCTCAGGATCTCCCGATCCTGAGGGATTTGCAATCGATTTCTATCTTCAGCATCTTTCCTATTCCGCGGGAGATCCTGAGGGATTTGCAACTAATTTCTATCTTCAGACATCTTTCCTTTTCCGCATTGATCCCTCTGATTTTCTCTCAGCCTTGTTCGCAACCAGCTCTTTCCTTCCTTTGCTTGTCAGATTTTGCTGTTCCAACGTCAGGGAACAACAATCGTTCCTTTTGTCACTTTCCTACATAAAGAAGGGTAAAAGTTAGCTAAATCGTAACTGCAAATAATTCCTTCAGTTCTTACCATAATTCCTCAATATATTAGCACATTAAGATATGAAAAAGATAAGAATCAAGGAAAATTATGAAGAATTTAATAGTAAATACATACCAATTTCGTAACTCAACCCAAGGCAACTGACTCGGTTACTTGTGGCTAAAATATAATAACCTAGTGGTGTCTCCCAATATAAACTCGATGGTATGGGAAGCACAAGTCCGTGTTAGTGTTGTCTAATGCAGAACCTTTCGATGAGAACATCCCTATATACTTATCATACTGAAGTGCCTCCGAAATACCGCAAGTACTGGAGAACCTTCTATATACTTCCATACTGGGACAAGATTTCACCCCTGGAATACATTGTAGGCAGTTAACGACAACTACTATGTTTAAAGACACTAAAACACGTATCTAGCCTAGACCTCTAAATATTTGCGTTAAGTTTCGAATGCTCCTTAGGTTAATTGAGGTAAATTTTAAGTTTATATCTAATTAAGTTTCAATTTTAAGGCTCAAAAAGATGTCACCTTAACACCTAAGATGTAGCTATATGAGAAAAAAAACTTTTCGTTTCAACGAAAGCTAGACTAATCAACGAAAGAAATTTCAATCAATAATGCATAAATCAAAATGGCTTTCAGTAACTTTCACTTTCGTCTTCCAAACACAATGCCAAAAGTAAAAATGATTTCCACTTTTCACTATCCTAAATGCAACTTTTTTGAATTCAAAATGATTTTACTTTACAAAGATGCACTTATATGAATTATGCTTTTCTTTTCGTTTTGAATGATTTTATGCACCTAATACAATTCTTAGCTTTCAATCACTGAAAAATGTGATGTATTTCAATGATGAATATCAAAAATAACTTTTAAATGCAACTAATCTAATGCATTTTCACGAAAAGTAAATTTTGAAAGACAAGCTAAAACAAATGCAAAACAATGTTTTCAATGATTTCTAGAGAAAACAACACTCAATCAATCAACAAAACCAACATCTCAACGACACCAATAAGCAGAAAGTGATGACCAGTTGAGTAGAAACCCTAAAACTCAATCAAATTTCACTTCAAAGCTAAGGAGACAAATTTTTCAAATTAATCAAGACAATGAATCAAAAAACTGACAAATCCAAGCATATAGGATGGGAAAAGACCTTAGGGACCAAGACACACTAGATTCGAAGGAAGAAACCTTAAAAATTCTCACATTCAAGCATCATTGCTACTTTAGATACCAAAACCCATGATGATTGGGTTATCATCGCCACTTTGCATAGCCAAACCCACGATGGTCGGGGTCATTAACACTACTTTGTATAGCAAAAGTAGTGGTGATTTTCAACACGGGTAAACAATGAAGATTTTTTTTTTCATCGCCATTGTACAGGTAAATACTCACACTGCCAGCGTGATTGTTAGAGCTAAACCCGTGATGGGCGAGGAATATGGGAAAAAATAAAAAGTATTCCAAGAAAAAATCCAGATTTAGCACTCTAAGGTAGTAATTAGTGATGGTATAAACCCACACTGATGCAGGCAAGCCGAGAAATAGACGGTTGTTCTAACTAGTCAAAGGATCTGATTGAAGGAATGGATGGAAATGGTTACAACTTCCCAAATGGAGTCGCCATTTTGTTTTCTAGGAAATCCTCTCCGCGAACAGAGACGATCCCTCTAGCCCAATGAGTGGGACTATCAACCTATGTGACAATCTACTAGACACTTTCCTAAGTTACAATCGAAATAGAAGAAGAGGAAGATGACTTACTGCGTTTTGATGCTACGATATCCTCCTTTGTTGAAGACCTCAAGTTGCTTGCGCCACGGGCTTGATCCTACTGCTCACAATGTTTAAATGGATACACAAGAGATCAAGACACAACAAATCATGCAAGTACAAATAGCACAATCGAAAGTAGCCTACTTAACAGATCAAGGAACATTAAGATAAACGATGCATTAACATACACATTTATGGAAAATGAACCAGTAGTTGTATATATTAATAGAATAAAGGAGGAAGCATATAACCAAGCCTTGCTGCCAATAATCTCTCCTTGAGTTAATGTCCAAGTCCAAACTCAAGTTCTCCAAGCACTCCTTCTCCAAGCCAAATGAGTAGCATGTAGGCATAATCTCAACATAAGGGTGCAAATAGCCAAAGACCAACCAGAGGATGAAAATCTCCTCTACAGTCAATCCAGCTAACTCCTTCCTATATGGCTAGTGTTTCCCTTGGTACCAACTTAATAGAAAAGCTGACTTCTCTGTGAGGTGAAAACTTTGAAATCTCTGCGGGAAATACATCCTGATACTACTGTAAGAATAAGTACCTGATCAATACCTCCACATCCTCAACATCCTTACATTTATCACTAGAAATATGTACTACAAATAATGCACACTCTTTCCTGCAACTATACTTTACCTGCATAGTTGTAACCATTCTCACTGATGTTTCCTTATTCTTACCCTAGAAGGTTATTTGTTCCCCATTGTCATCCAAGCACTCAATAGCTTTATCATAACAATATACCTTGGTGTTGTGAAGATATAAGTGGTCCATACCCAACAACATACTCTATTATGCCAACAGAAGTACATTTAAATGCATCGATATAGACATACCATTCAGTTCAAATGCACAAGCTCTTACCCACTGATGAACTCTTTTCTTTGTACCTATAGCCAATTGCATTAACTAAGACTTTTCATGCACTTCTTTATTCAAACCGCAACTTATCCACGACATCAAGATTAACATAACTATAATTAGATCCAGTGTCAATCAAAATAGAAACAAATTGATCACAAATCTTACCATCCATCTCGATAATAGATGCCTGATGATATGCATACCTATTATCCAACGTTGCATAAATCTAAGGAATAATCTGTCCAACATCCCCCACTGTATATGCTTCTTAAGCACTGTAAATTTTTGGTTTTCCAAAATGATGTTGTCGACAATCTCTCCTGCGATGATCCTTGCCACAAGTCCAACATTGTAAAGGCTTCCAGCCCACACCCTTGTTCTGCTCCTCAGATTTAAATCCCTATCCTTTGTTAGATGCATTAAACTTCTTAGGCGGTGCTGCATTCTCTTTGTTGCCTGTGTCCTGAGGTCTTATTTGCTTCTTATCCCATTTCCCTTTATTCTTCTCATTACCTTTCCAATCTTCCTTAGTCTCAGATCTGTGCTTTGATTACTGATAACAATGCTTTAGCTTCCTAATGGCTTCCTCCAAGGATCTAGGATCATCAAACTCAATCTTGTCCTTGAATGCTATGGGCAAACCACTGATGAATTTCTGAATCTTCGCTTTCTCCTACTTCAAATAAGGCACATACCTCAATAACTCCAAAAATCTACTAGTGTACTCCTCATCGGTCATAGATCCCATCTTAAGCTCATAGAACTCCTTCGCCTTGTCAACATAGTATCTCTCAAATATATACTTCTTCCTCAATAGTATCTCAAACTCACTCCGACTCAACTCTTCTTCATGAATACCTACGAAATTCTTTAGATCTTCCCACCAAATGTCCTCTTTACCTTTAAGACTGAACGTAGTGATTTTGGCCTTCATGTTCGCTGTGTAGTCATGAAATATAAAGAGCTTATTCATCCCAAGCAACCATGATTTTACATCCTGTGAATTCTTCATTTCTCCGTCAAATGTAGGTGGATTTGATTTCTTGAACTCATCTAACAAATATCCCCTATCACTCCTCCTATAAGAATGATAATGATGATGACCATGATACGTGTCTGAACTAGAACTATAGTAAAGCCCATGTACACTGCCTTGTCTATCAGGTGTATCCAATAATCTTCCATCTCTTACCATGTTATCTCTGTTTGACCTGTTCCCAACGTGTGACCTGCTACCATATGCTCCATTAGCCCTATCCTCTTGTCTGTGACTGTTCCTAGGTGGTCCCTGTCTCGCAAGTTTGGCAAGCTCTAAAGGATAACTACATTAACTTCTGCTTGTTTCTCTTGTGCTCTAGCAAGTCTCTCTTGTGATTGAATGATTCAGTCATTATCTTCTTTGCAATTGCTTATTTCGACCTTCAAGCTTCTCATAGTGTATGTTATATGAGGGGAGTACTCATCACCATGCTTCTCATTTGACCTATAGGGAGAATCACATGAACTGTAGTTTACCATCTTGCTAGTCATCTTTGATATTCTCTTCTTGCAAGGTATATCATGTCATTTAAACCAAATTACAAACAAACTAACATACCTCAGTTTAGTTTAGGGAGGGATATATCATCTGCAAGATCAATCAGATTAGTACAATACATGTATAATTATAATCAACATAGTATATAAACACCATCTCAACCATCGTCCTAGTTACCATGCATGATGCCACAACTACAACACCGACTAGACACAATGCATGCATAACAACATATGTACGACACACATGCATACACAACACATATAAGCATTGACACGCATTCATGACAAGCACATTCTGACAACAACACCCTCAACTTCTACATGACATTACAATGACAATAATGACCACCACCACCATGCAGACACAACAAGCATGTAGACCCCAAGCATAAGGACACATATGCAACTGACATGTACACATGAAAACACATTCATCTAAGGAGAGAGAAAACTAGACATCACCCAAGGAGAATTAAATCAGGCTCTAATACCACTATGTAACACCCTCCTCCCACATTTACCCAAGTTACCAGCATTCCAAGGTAAACATTCGTTGAAGAGTTACTATGATATTATTCAACCTCCCAAGTACAATTAAGGAAGTGGAACCAACGAGACAAGATCGATTTAAGCTTCCTCATATGCTATAGGAACTTTAGGAGCCAACCAACCCTTCCAGGTGCTCAACCCCTGAGACAATTTGTTGTTTGATTGATCTAGAGCCCCAATCGCACAGATGACAAGCCCTCCATATGATTGAAGCCCTCTAGTCACATGCACAATAAGGCATCCATGCAAGTGTAGCCTTTTCTAGGCAGTTATGTGACAATGAACTCGATTCTGATCCACTTTTTCAGGTCCGAGAATCATGCATATGCCCAGAACTTCATGAAACTTCAAGAAATGATAAATAACAGTATGAAAAGGTATCTATTACAAAACATGAAAAAGGATTTGACCTGATAAGGCCTATCTGTGAAATAAATTCCATCAAACACATCATGAACATGTAATCTACAGGTCATAACAATAGATATGGTCCTAGGGATCTCATACTTATACAAGAATAGTTAAGGAGGACTGATGTCGCCTCCCAATAGTTACAATGTCATCTATTAGGTAATTCATGCATTAACATTTCATATACTAACCAAAACATGATGAGAGCCATACATCATAATTTTCATAAAACATACTCATAACCAACAAATAAATAGAGATATATCAATAGGAAACAACCATTAAAGCCAAATAATGACAAGCACATTTACTCTTATTAACATATGAAAATCCAACCAAGTCAGGGACTTCCACATTCCACCCGACCATAGATTGGGCTAAACCAAATCTCTCTTTCATCCAATCACCCTCTTGCCATATTCCAAGCGTGAAAGTGGGATATCATGAAACAACTCAAACAGAACCAAACCAGGGCTTCCAGAGGCCAAACCACCTCAACCCTTAACCAATGATTCCACTTCACGGTCGAACATCACTAACCACCACCAGATGGGTCTCTACCCAAGCTGTCCAGGGCTCTAGAGCATTTGTTTCAACCAGGTCTTCCAGGACTAGTAACTCCACCCATAGATGTTGGCGAGCTTCCAGAGCATTTGTCCAACCAGGGCTTCCAATACTAGTAACTCAACCACCAAGGGCTTCTAGAGTGCTTGTCCAACCTAGGCTTCTAGGAATAGTAACTCAACCCACAACCATACGGAAAATGAGCACAAACAAGAAAAATAAAGGTAAACCCACAACACCATGGCTATCCAGGAAATGGAAAGGCTAGGCAAAATCACTGTCAATCCAGGCAATCCTCCATGCCAATGATAGATCACAACCAAGAAACCACATGCATGTGCCATACATGCGAAAACTATTAAGGAAATCATACATGCAACTCAGGACCTGCAAGCAAAACCTGTTGTAGCTACTGATCCCAATGTCATCTTGCACTTTTCTACTTTTCATTTTCCTTCTTGTTTCAAATCCCAAGTATGCCACACTCCTCCAAGAGTGCTCCAAGAAACTCTAAGTATCCAAGAGTATGAGAGAGAGAGCTCCAAGCTAAAACTGACAAAAGTTTGTCAAGCGATCCTCATAAGCCTTTTTATTAACGAGGCCTCTAATTTCTTCAATTTTCCATTATCTTCCTTCATTTTCCTCCCCACATGCTACTTATGACCTTTCACCTTCCTTTTCTCCTATTTTCCATTATTTTCATAAATAAATGCCAATAAATGCCACTTTGCCTTTCCAAAGCCTTTGCCATTTCCTTTGCCAATTTCCATAGCCATTAATTAATTACAAGTGATCCCCGACACTATTTTTTTCCAACATTCAGCTTGGGATACACATCCCATGACCTTGGTTATTATTTTTCCTTTATTAACTTTATTACACAGTGTTTTGACTAGCGATGTTACAGAAAATGTGTTGTCCAATTTCCGACAATTGACAAATAATTGTTGCATAACGTTTAATTCCACGATTAATGAGTTTTTTCGCTGACAACGTCTAATATGGGACCCGTTTACGTTGATCCATTTAACTAATATAAAATATATATATATACATATATATATATATATATATATATATATATATATATATATATATATATATATATATATATATATATATAGAGAGAGAGAGAGAGAGAGAGAGAGAGAGAGACCCTAACATCATATAACTTTGACATAGTTTCTATATATATTAGTTGTGATTGTATGTGTGTGTATATATATATATAGCGAGAGAGAGAGAGAGAGAGAGGCCCTAACATCATATAACTTTGACATAGTTTCTATATATATTAGTTGTGATTGTTTTGAAAGGTTGTAGGCTTATTTTGAGGTTAAATTTTGAACAAAATCATCCTTGAAAGTTTGGTTACAAAAAATGTCACATAACATTCTTCAAGGAGACCAAGGATACGTGTAGGGATCAACATCAAGGGCTTATAGTGAGGATGGAAAATGTTATTGCTCTTGTAGAAATTGCAATGGCTTGAGGCCAAAGATAATTCTAATAGAATAAGCTAAAAACCATTGTAGAGACTATGGACACGCTGAAGATGGACATGAATATAATCCATTTGTAAGTTATTTATTATATGGCTTTTTATTGTAGATTGTTTTTGTGAATGTTTATATGTATATTGTATTTTAGATTGTATGTCTTTGTATTGTAAATTGTATTACCTTTCTATTGTAATTGTATTTTATAATATTATTTTGGGAGGTGTTTGAATTATGTTGTCATCTTGATGTGGACTAGAAATATTATTTGATTATGTTTGTTAGGATCGATTAAGGGGTTAGGTCAAGTTAGGGGCTAATTAATTTAAGGGCTTATAAATAAGGCATTATTAATCTTTAAGGGTTTAGAGGTTAGGGGTTAAGGGTTTAAGGGTTAGGGGTTTAAGGGATTAGGGTTAAGGGCTTAGGGGTTAGGGGTTTAAGGGCTTAGGGGAATGAGGTTAATGTATGTTTAGGGGGTTAATTTAGACCTAGAGGATTTAGAGGTTAATCATGGATTTTTATGGATCATTATTAATACGTTTTTACAGTATATCATGCAAAATATGACATTAAGAAATAATATGACATTATAATGATGAATCCAAAATAAGATCAATATGTTTTTTTTATTATGGTCATGACTATATATCTCAAAAAGTGTCTCACTTCGACCTACATGTAAAAAATTAATACATTTATTAGATTTTTTGAAGTACATATTTGTAAATATCTTGATAAATTGCACAAGAATCATCATTGATTTGTTGTCTTTATTTCTTAGTCTCACCCAATTAGTTATCTTTCTCTTTCTCTTTGTTGTTTTTGTTTTCCTTATATATTATATTTGTAAACTATTTTTTATATCGATGTTTCAATATTTTATATATATACTAATATTACTTTATTGATTGTAATTGTATAGTATCAGCCTCCTAGGGCATTGCTTGCGAAGAAGAGGTGGTGGTAGTACAAACGTCTGTTCAAGAACATAGAATGATTAATATTGAGGACCAGGCTAATGATCCTGTGGAAGAAGATAATGATGTTGATAACATAGTTGAAGAAGATGGGACAAATAGATTGATCCATGACACATTTAATAATGTTGGAATGGATGATGATGAAACTAGTATGATGCCCGTGCTTTTGATTTACCTGTACTTGATATGGAAACTAAACCTCTTTATGAAGGTGTTGACGGAGATCGACCTGCCAATGTTTAGGGGATCTCCCAGATATGAAGTCCCAACTAGACATCACACCATTTGGAGTAGGAGTCCCAACAATGGGTGGTAGTATAATACCTTGAAGGCAGTAGCATGCAGAGATATGTGTGACATATTTGGGTGAGAAAAGGTGTATTACCCTTCAGAGAGTTAAGTGCGATGCATGAAGATTCTAACACAGAGCGGAAAAGGAACTGCTCCCCTTAGAAGGCTATAATAGTATGAAACTTGAAAGGAACACACGAGCAAAATGACATCACAAGCTAAAATACAGAATATTCCACAAGTTAAAGTGATGAGTTAATCCAACAACACACATTCAACAAGATTCATACAAATTCATACAAAGTAGTTCATAAGCATATGGGAAGTTAAATAACATACATTTCCGAAGCGTAAGCATAAGCGTACTAGCTCTTATTTTATTATTATAAGTGAAAGTTCCACTCATACATACACCATTGATGACCACTAGCCCCAATAGTGGAATTTTACAATCAAGAACACCCACTCCTCCAAATAAGTATACTTGCTCTATGCTATGGAGAAGCCAAGGCTCTTCACAATACTCCCAATTCTTTTCTAAGCCTAAGACTACCCAAAATCTTGTTCTATGAGTTATGAGGTTCTATTTATAACAAAGGGTGCGGTGATCGTTGACATTCCCCTTTGTGACTCTTTGACTTCCCTTATGATCCTTCAACTTCTTCACTGACTGACACATTACATTACATAATGACTTTTCATATTCCAATATTGACACTTGGAATTTCACTTACAACATATTTACAAACAATATTACATTTTCCACATGTATGCATATAAGTCAAATAGGCTAGAGAAAGCCTAACAAGACAAAACACTATCCGAAGTTTGAGGGGAGTCCAACTTGGAAACATGCACTTGGTGATTCTCGGTCACATATCGGTGCCAATATTGGTATTGTATGATGGTGTACCAAAACTGTTTTATGGTGTCTTTCTGGAAGCAGACTCTTGCCTCCATGGCATATGAGTACACGGTCTTGGAACCTACATCTAACTTGTTCTGAAGGATGAGAAACATGGTCTTGACCATGACATTACCACCGATGTACTTCTACATGTTGTGTGCATTCAAATCTAAGTCTTCTCTTATGGCCTCTCGTCTTAGCTACTCCTAGTACCCATCGATCTCTAGTTGGACTAGATTCTTGGGTTTAGCATCAGTGAGGGAACCGATTGATGGGATCTTGTGCTTTCTCACCATGACATCCAAACTATTTTATAGCCACACATATGAGGCCTGTATGCTACCGATGAATGAGGTGAGCTGCTCATAGTTCTGGATCAACATTCGAACCTTCGCTTTCTCTAGCTTTGCATGTGGCTTCATATTATTATCTAAGTCAAGCGGGCTCCCTTTGTACCACATTGTCCATTCTCGTACATGGGCGATGGCATCATGTATGTTCTTAATAGTTTGAACAAACTCTTTACTCCATTGTTGTAAGCTAAGCACATGAAAAACTGCTTTATCCACAGTGACAAATCCATCATAAAGCTTCCACATGGTATCACAAAGTGTTGATACTTCAGCAAGTATCACTGTCTTCATCTTCCCCAATGCAGAAATTGCATTCTGCTTTGTTGCTCAGAGCTGTTTTAACTCTTTCCTGAAAGCCTGCGAGTTCTTTTCCAGTTTTTTCATTCTTGGTTGTCAGATACTTAACATTTGATCTTATTGCTCATGCATAGGCCAAGATGGCTTCAACAAGGGCATTTGGATCCATCCTGGTGTCTCACACTATCACCCTTTTCTTGATGAATGCACGTGATGCATGATCCTCCGTAAAGTGCTTCCTTTGCACATGTATAATCTTCTTCTGCAACTTGTCAAATGATAGATTGTAAACATCCATTACCGGATCATCATCAAGGAGAACAACATCTCCTTGCTCGCTTAGGACTTGTTCTGACACTGGAAGTGGTGGATATTAAGGGATGACCTATGGTGCTCTTGGCATCAGGTTAGTGTCTTCATTCCATGTCTCCTGTTCCAACTCCATGTCTGTCACTTCAATCAATTACTCAATCTGCTGAGCAAGATCTCGATCCTGCATCTGTTCACCCTCTTCCTCAACTCCTGGTTGTTCCTACTCATCAACTTGTATCGATGTTGTTTGCTTTGTCATCACACCTTCCCTTTTTTCTTCTTCCTACTTCTGCTTCTCTTCCCTTTCTCTCCTCCTCAACTCTTGTTCTTCCTTCAACTTCTTCTTTGCCTCCTATAGCTTCAGTTCTACTTCCTGTAGCCTTTGCTTCTCTCTATTCCTTCGCTCTTCTCTCTTCATTCATTTCTCCCTCTTTGCTTCTGCTACCAAAGTTGCCTTCTCTAGGATAGAATTTGTCTTCATTTTGCAGTTTTTCTCTCGCTATGGGTTCTTAACAATCTTCTTATTTCCCTTGTCTTGCAATGGATTGATGCCTTCTGTTGCTGTTGTTTTTGCTTCCAGAGTTTCTGTTGTCTTTAGGGAAACCTTCCATGT
The DNA here is from genome assembly GCA_031772625.1 of Pinus tabuliformis. Lineage (NCBI taxonomy): Eukaryota > Viridiplantae > Streptophyta > Pinopsida > Pinales > Pinaceae > Pinus > Pinus tabuliformis. Next base: position 941,249,754 of record CM062817.1, on the reverse strand, counting down.
TCTTGCTAAACTGATAAGCTCAATGAATATGGAGGCATTGTAGCAATACCTCCAAGGGTCTTCCTCTGGCCAATGAAATGTCCCGTGGCTCCACGAAAAGTATACTCACGTACAATGGTCCTTGCAAATACCATGAGGATCATATGGATTAAAGTCTTTGGTGCCTAACTCAAAAAAACTATACATCTTTCAAGCTCTTAATATCATATAATCTGATCTGCAAAGGAAGAGTGGGCCATGACGATTTCTTCTTCCTACACAATCTTGTTGATAACCTTGTAGTGAGGTGGTATGAAACATCTTGCATGATCAATTTGGAAGTGGCATACTGATGAGCCCCCAAAATGGATAATTATATGGTCTCATTCAACCTCCTAATTCGACTTAATCCACCATTCTCATTAGTTTATTGCATGTTTTTGATTATATTTATGCTAATAGAGTGAATTGGGTTAGTCATTATGCCAACAAGTCTAATGGATACTTTGTGCACATTTTTAGTCAATTTTGAGACAAAATCAAAGGTTTTATTGAACACTTGGCATTAAATTTGTGGGAGAACAAGGGAGAGGATTTGTAGGAAGGTGTCCCCTTCATTTATGGGCCCTTACCTCGAATTCTCCTCCATCAGCTCGGAGTTCAAGGGCCACCAAATCGATCATCACAAGGGCAGCCGAGCAAGTGTTGGTTAAAGTGCTATTAACTACAAGTTTTGGCAGCCGAGTTCCTAAAATTGAGGAGGGTTGTTGGGGTCCTCAATTTGTATAAATAAGAGGGCTTAGGGCCTCATTTCAGTTAGTCACTTTGTTGGCATAAGTTAGCTAGTTTGTAGTTCGATTTTAGTCATTTTTTAGGCAGTAGGTTAGCTCTGCATTTCAGCACATTTTCAAGTTTTCCTTGTGGACAATTTTTGGAATGTAACTATTCTTTTGATCAATAAAGATGAATCTAGCTTTGCACCAGCTATAAATCTCTCTTAGGAGGCTATAGCTCTTGGGGTTGGGCCCATCTCAAGTGGCCAATACCTTCTCTGTTTATATCTATGTGTTTTTGCTGCATTCTTAGAATAAAATCTGCAATTTAGATTTAAATCTTGCGTTGTTATTTAGATTGCTTTTGATGATTAAAAAGGATTTTTATGTTCAGATTGATTTGATAGGTTATTAACAGGGAAGATCTTCAGAAAAAAGGCCATCAAGCACCTCTGATCTCACTCTCCCTCAGTGGGATCATGAGCTTGGACAAAGGTGACTTTGCTGCCAACAAAGACGCTTTCTTTGCTTCGCCATGCAATCATTAGTGTTCGATCCTTATTTGCAGAAGTTGGTTACATGTTCAGATTCTTGATTGCTTCGTTGCATAAGTTATTTCACATGGTTTCATTGCAAATAAACTTCTGTTCATTCTCTTTACTATTATCTAGGTCAGAATAGGCTAACGTAACTAGGTCTTTGATTTTCCAAATCCTTGTTTATTTCGTTTGAAAAACAACTTGCAGAGCACCTGTTATCCTTCTTTATCTGCCCATTCTCCATCAATCCCACCTGATTCATCCTCCACTTAGACTCCTTGCCTTACGTTTTCGATTTGCTCACTCTGCCCTAAATTCCCATATTGTTGTGCAACATTGCTCTACCTCTCCTTGAACAAATCCAACCATCCTTGCCACTTCTCAGCTCCATTCCCTAAGTCCTGGACCACCTCCAACCCTTATCCTACCTCCATACCCACTCCTTCATCTTTCTTCCTCCATCCATCCTCCAAAATCCCATTTCTGAACATCCTGTAGAAAAATTACAGACATCCTGTAGAAAATCACAGATATCCTGTAGAACCCCTGCAGACTTCCTGTAGAAGCTCATGAATGAGGCTTCTTGATAGCCAAACTCTGTGAAACTCTCTTGAAGGGTGTTAGGGACCCCTTAGGCCCTCTCTGAACCTTCCCAACCTCCTCCAAGCATTTCCTCTCGCCAATCCACCTCTGCACAATCAAAACAGTCAAATCGCATGCATGATAATTCTGACAACTTATTCAAAAATACAAAAAGATTTATTTATTTATTTATTTATTTATTTATTTATTTATTTATTTTTTATTTTTATTTATTTATTTTTTTTTTATTTTTTATTTTTTTTTTTTATTTTTTTTTTTTTATTTATTTATTTATTTATTTTTTTTTTTTTTTTTTCAGATGTTACCGTAGAAGTAGCTTACGTACATGTATTTACCTTTCTAGAAGTCAATGGCATTTCTTTTAGTAGCTTGCATCCTCTTTCTTGCATCGGTAGGGATAACTGGTAAAATTAGGGTTTGCTAGGGTTTACGTTTCCTTTCAGCTTTCCAGTTTCTTTTTGCAAGTAGATGAGCCTTCTTTGAGTTAGCTTTCGTCCATTAGTTAAAAAACTTCTTCTCAGAGCTCATAGAAGTTGGCTTAAGCTCCTAGCGGACTTGTGCCAACTGACAAAGTGATAGCTGCGGCAAGAGCTAGTACTTGTGCATACAACACCGTCAATTCCAAGTTTGTTACGAACTACCGGGTTGATAAAATTAAAGAAGGGAGTTCCAGGAGTTGCAACATTATTGCTGCAATACTGGGGCTCACCACTCTTTTTGGCGCCATTGCCGCAGAAGCGTCAGAGTATTGGTGATTGCTGCTTTTCTTCTATTTTCCACTACAACCTTCTACTAAGTAGTTTATTTCATTTCATTTCCGCAAAAGTAGAGTAGATATTTCCTGCTTTCATAGATTAGCATTTCAATTCCGCAATTTCAATTCTGCAAGCGTAGATTAGCATTTCAATTCTGCAAGCGTAGACTAGCATTTCATTCCTGCAATTTCATTTGAGAAAAATAGATTAGTTCTTTCCTGCTTTCATTTCAATTCCGCATTTTCATTTCAGCAAGATAGTTAGTTTCAGTTCAATCTATTTTAATTTTTGCAGGTACAAGTAGAAAAAAGCAAAAATCAACCAAAAAGATTTCCTTTCATGCCTTGTAGGAGTAGAGATAATTCAGAAAAATGATTGCACAACACCCCCACTGCTTCACACAGCCAACCTTCTCTCTTATTCGATGGCTCTGATTAAAGAACCCTTAGGTGGACAACAAGACATATTTGAAGAACCTCAAGGGAAGAAGAAGAAGAAAACATTCCTCTAGAGCAAATGGCTACAAGCAGCAATGTTGGGATCAATACCTTGTCCAAAAACAAATTTGAAAATCAGATGGAAGATTTCAAGAGTGATATGAGGCAGTTTCTTGCCATGCAATTAGATACTCTGCAGATCCAAAGGAAGCAAGAAGAAGCCAAGAGGGATTTGGCCATCTTTTGTCCCAGGTGCACTCGAAAGCATCCTAGGAATGAATTTCCAATGCACTCCCTAGAAGTGTGTTTCGTCTGTGATGAATACCATCCTATGAATCATTGCCCTTCCTTGCCTGGACTTAAAGCTGCATATCAGAGAGCCAAAGGAGCCACTGAATCACTCTATTATATGAACCAAAGGAGGCCACATGGACCCATACCCTACCAACAAGGAATGCAAGGGACATCCCAGACCTATTACGACCCCTATCAAGCCACTTCCATGCCTTCTTGGTGTCCCCCTCCTCATCCTTCTTGGTCCACACCCCCTCCTTGGTCGGATCCATCTCCACATTATGCCTAACCAGCTGCTCATTCATTTCACTCTTATGCTCTGCCACAACCTCAGTGGAATGCACCTCATCAGGAGTGGAGGCCTTAGTACAACTCTCATCCCGCTCCTTTGCTTCCACCACCTGCTCAACCGCAACCATCACCTCTTGCTCCACCAAGGTAGCCCCAAATGCCTGCCCAACCACAACCCCATCCACATCCATCTCAAATATGCACCCCCACTCAACTACCCATACCACCATTTCCAAACCCGCACATTGGAATAACTCAACCCAATTGCAAAGCTGAGGCACAACATGTCCAAATGACTCCTCTTGAGCTCGATGATCTTCACCATAGCTCAGGAAGAGCATTGCAAAAAAGAGATTATATTGAAAGAATTGAAGGACCACATCCAGCAAAAGAAGATTCAAAGGAGGAGATCAAAGAACCATGGGCTGCACTTGATGAAGAGAAGAAATCAGAATCAGAGATCGAGAGAGCTCCCTCATGGTTACCATAAAATTCTCCATGTACTTGAGAGAAAGATCAGCAAAAAGAGGAAGATGAGAAGGTCATGATAGAAGGTGACATGAAGAATGATCCAGATCAGCAAAAGGACCAAGGATATCAGAGCTATATTGAGATATGGTTCCAGACATTCACTAAGTTGCAGCAGTCCTCTCTTCCTCAGCTGTGTTTAATCTCTTCAAAGTCAAAACATTTGGTCTCTGAAATCCGGATAGCTATCAAAGCATGCATTTCAAGCCTCCACATCATTTTGTCTCTAATCTTGATGTGCACATGGCTCCATTGGAAGTATTCTTACACTTGAAAATGATTTTGTTTTTCAAGTAGGGTAGGGTAGAAAAAAAAAAAGAGAAAAAAGAGAAAAAATGAAAATAAGAAGAAAATAAAAATCTACGGTGAAGACCTCCTCGAAGGTGCCTTAGGTTGGCTCATTGATTGAAAACCTCCATGAGGTGGTCAATGGGGTGAAAACCTCCCTTGGAGTTGCCCAGGGCAGGCAATTAGGGTGAAAACCTCCATGAGGCGCCCTAGTTTTTTTTCAAAAAAAAGGAGAAAAAGAAAAAGAAAAATAAACATAATTTCCATTGAATAATTGCAGGTTGTAGCAAGGACATTGCAGGTCAGGGGGATCGCTCAAAACAAAGACAAAGAGAGTTTTGTGCCTTCTACAGGAAGTTCTATGTCTTCTACAGGAAGCCTACAAACAAGCCAAAATTGATCTCTGAAGAGGACTTGAAGGTCGGGAATCTGTCCATGAGGCCTGCAAGCATCCATGTTTCCATCCCTCACCCTTCTCCATCATTTTTTCCATCTCATTGTGCTTCTTTCCTCAAAACTATGTGTTCTACAGGAAGTTCTTGTAGAAATTACATGATTTCTACAAGAAGCTAGAAATGGATTTCAAAAAGGTAGTTTGGCGAACATGATAGCTTCCTCAAGGGTTCAGAAGTCCTCCTGCAATCTTCAAACTCCTCTTCCATCATCTCCATGCCTGCATCAAAGCCCAAGTTCATTTTTTTCTACCATGCAAAAACTTGCAAAATGCTTTGAAGAAAAAATACATAGAACATAATTTGTTTTTTCCGTAGCTTGAAAACCGTGCATCCATTTGCAAAACAGTTATAGGGGGAGTTGTATAGGGATGATGGCAACATGCCCGAGCAATTTCAGCCAATTCCGGTGCACGGTTTCCAAGAAATCAGCCTCCATTACCTTCAACCATTTTTTCATTTTCTCCATATTCGTGCATCCATTTCAAAACCTGTTTCATGGGGAGATGCACATGGTTGATAGTAGCCTACCCAAGTAGTTTCAGCCGATTCCGATGCATGGTTTCCGAGAAATTGATCTCTGTAATCTTCAGCCATTTTCTATTTTTATCAAAATTTATGCATCCATTGATCGGAATTTTGCTATGGGAGGTGCATAATGATGATAGGAACATGCTCAACAAGTTTCAGATCGATCCGATCTATCGTTCGGGAGCAATGGCGAAAACAAGTTTCTGCCTTGTGAAAATTCGACATCAGCAGCTTGAGGGTGTAGATCTGAACATGGAAACAAATTCCTGCAGCGTAGATCTAACCAAAGGATACCTGCATAAGACAAACAACCATGAATCAACAACCAAGCCATCATGCAACCACAGAAACCAATGCATGCAGCAAATGAAAGGCCACAACACCTCACAGCAACCATTCGACTTCCATGTACATGACTAAAACTCATTCCTCTGATTGCACGAATGTAATTTGGAAACTGCATGAGCAATGAGATGGTTGGGATTAAGAAAATTGGTGGCCAGCTAACTGGCCACCCTCATCCAGTTCAAACAACGCTCGGTGAGTCAAATCGACACGTGTGCTCAGCCATCTCAGGAGGAAATATGGAAACGCGTAGTGGTGACTGTTTAGGCTTCAAAGTAATTGATGGGAGTGATCACAGGTAGGAAACATGATGTTTCGTCACAGCACTGCCGTCTGCATGGGCCAGCGCACATTTTCTCCACCTCACCACGAATCACGCAGCAATTAAATGCTTAGCTGAAACTCACAAACTGCTGTTCATTTGCACTTGCAACATCCTCAACTGAAGTATGCACCAAATGACTAACTAGTCATCCTCCACCAGTTTTTCTACTTGTCTTCGAGATTTTGCTGCGTATCAGGCTCGCTCAGAGGCGTAGGGGTGTTCTATAGGAAGTACGGTATATCCTTCCGAAGCAGAGAAGCCCGAGTTTTTCTTCATCAAGTTTGGAGCTTGAAAAGAGGTAGGCTTAGGAAACTAATCTGCATATGATATTTATATAAGGTGGAGGATTAAAGACACAATATTGGGTTGAAAGAAAGGAAGTGAAGCTTAAAAGACTGCCCGTGTTTTTTTCCTTCTTTGGGTTATTCACAGTCTCTCCGTTTTCCTGCTCTGCATCCAAAATATGTTTTTTTTTCTTTCTCACATTCTTCTGAAAAGAGAGATGCAACCATAGGAACTAAGCCTATGTGAAAGAATGAATTTGCAAGACTGTCCACTTTCTGAAAGAAAAAACTATGTTATTTGTTCTCTGATCTGTAAAAAAAAAAAATTGATTTCTTTTCAAAAAAACTAAAAATCAAATTCAGGTTGGAAAAGTTTGAAGAGAGAAAAAATTGGAAGTTGTTGTTGTGAAAAACACGAACATTCCAGGAGCAATAACAAGTTTACAAGAGGGGCAATGAGCTGTCTTTTTAGAAGAAAACATGGGTTTTGCAAAATTTCTGGCTTCAAGAGAAGAAGAAAACAAACAGTTTTATTTGTTGCATGTTTATGCAAAAGAAGCGGTGCAATTCTAGGGAATAATCAAGCCTAAAGAATGTGAAAAAACCAGTGATGAGGGAGCACAAATCATTCAAGCAGAGGGCAAAACAAAGGAAGAACAAAAAAGAAAAAGACTACAACAGAGAAGGCTGAAGCTAAACAAGATGAGAAGAAAGCCAGAACAGAGCGTGAGGAAGCAAGCTAACAGAGGTAGAGAAGACAAAAGAAGAGGGAAAAAAAGGAGGAAGAGCCACATCCAGCGAAGCAGACCAAAACAGTTGAAACCGTTTCTACAGGAAGCCAGAAAACAGTCAGCACAAGACTTTCTACAGGAAGTCCGGAAAAAGGGCAACAGAAGGAAAAATCATCAAAAGAACCAATCACGATTGTGGACACCCTAGCTACACAAAAGGAGAGGTCTCCCTCCAAGGCATCCATCACCTATGAACGAGGAAGCCCGAAGACATCCACCTGGAGAGAAAGAATGACAAAGTTGGACACAACAACCTCTCTACAGGATGCTGAGACAGTTCTACAGGAAGCTGAGAATTCTCTAGGAAAAGGAGCACAGGCAGTGGGAAGAAGCAGAGAGAAAAGTATGGTTTCATGACCGAGAAGAGGACATCACTTCAGAAGCTTGGCATGATAGGGAGGCCACCAGGGCCATCAAAGATGAGGAGATAGATTAGTTGCTCAGAGGATGAGCAAAACTTTCAGTAGGGGCGATGATGAGCCCCAAAAATGGATAATTATATGGGCTCATTCAACCTCCTAATTCGACTTAATCCACCATTCTCATTAGTTTATTGCATGTTTTTGATTATATTTATGCTAATAGAGTGAATTGGGTTAGTCTTTATGCCAACAAGTCTAATGGGTGCTTTGTGCAGATTTTTAGTCAATTTTGAGACAAAATCAAAGGTTTTAATGAACACTTGGCAGCCAAATTCGTGGGAGAACAAGGGAGAGGATTTGTAGGAAGGTGTCCCCTTCATTTATGGGACCTTACCTCGAGTTCTCCTCCATCAGTTCGGAGTTCAAGGGCCACCAAATCGATCATCACAAGGGCAGCCGAGCAAGTGTTAGTTAAAGTGCTGTTAACTACAAGTTTTGGCAGCCGAGTTCCTAAAATTGAGGAGGGCTGTTGGGGTCCTCAATTTGTATAAATAAGAGGGCTTAGGGTCTCATTTCAGTTAGTCACTTTGCTGGCAGAAGTTAGCTAGTTTGTAGTTCGATTTTAGTCATTTTTTAGGCAGTAGGTTAGCTCTGCATTTCAGCACATTTTCAAGTTTTCCTTGTGGACAGTTTTTGGAATGTAACTATTCTTTTGATCAATAAAGATGAATTCAGCTTTGCATCAGCTATAAATCTCTCTTAGGAGGCTGTAGCTCTTAGGGTTGGGCCCATTTCAAGTGCCCAATACCTCCTCTATTTATCTTTATGTGTTTTTGCTGCATTCTTAGAATAAAATCTGCAATTTAGATTTAAATCTTGCGTTGTTATTTAGATTGCTTTTGATGATTAAAAAGGCTTTTTATATTCAGATTGATTTGATAGGTTATTAACAAGGAATATCTTCAGAAAAAGGCCATCAAGCACCTCTGATCTCACCTCTCCCTCAATGGGATCATGAGCTGGGACAAAGGTGACTTTGTTGCCAACAAAAACGCTTTCTTTGCTTCGCCATGTAATCATTAGTGTTCGATCCTCATTTGTAGAATTTGGTTACATGTTCAGATTCTTGATTACTTCATTTCATAAGTTATTTCACATGGTTTCATTGCAAATAAACTTCTGTTCATTCTCTTTACTGTTATCTAGGTCAGAATAGGCTAACGTAACTAGGTCTTTGATTTTCCAAATCCTTGTTTATTTCGTTTGAAAAACAACTTGCAGAGCACTTATTATCCTTCTTTATCTACCCATTCTCCATCAATCCCACCTGCTTCATCCTCCACTTAGAATCCTTACCTTACGTTTTCCATTTGCTCACTCTGCCCTAAATTCCCATATTGTTGTGCAACATTGCTCTACCTCTCCTTGAACAAATCCAACCATCCTTGCCACTTCTCAGTTCCATTCCCCAAGTCCTGGACCACATCCAACCCTTATCATACCTCCATACCCACTCCTTCATCTTTCTTCCTCCATCCATCCTCCAAAATCCCATTTCTGAACATCCTGTAGAAAAGTCACAGACATCCTGTAGAAAATCACAGACATCCTGTAGAACCCCTGTAGACTTCCTGTAGAAGCTCACGAATGAGGTTTCTTGATAGCCAAACTCTGTGAAACTCTCTGGAAGGGTGTTAGGGACCCATTAGGCCCTCTCTGAACCTTCCCGACCTCCTCCAAGCATTTCCTCTCGCCAATCCACCTCTGCACAGTCAAAACAGTCAAATCGCATGCATGATAATTCTGGCAACTTATTCAAAAATACAAAAAGATGTTTTTTTTTTTTTTATTACAGATGTTACTGTAGAAGTAGCTTTGATACATGTATTTACTTTTCTAGAAGTCAATGGCATTTCTTTCAGTATCTTGCATCCTCTTTCTTGTATCGGTAGGGATAGCTGGTAAAATTAGGGTTTGCTAGGGTTTACGTTTCCTTTCAGCTTTCCAGTTTCTTTTTGCAAGTAGATCAACCTTCTTTGAGTTAGCTTTCGTCCATCAGTTAAAAAGCTTCTTCTCAGAGCTCATAGAAGTTGGCTTAAGCTCCTAGTGGACTTGTGCCAACTGACCAAGTGACAGCTATGGCAAGAGCTAGTACTTGTGCATATAGCACTGTCGCTTCCAAGTTTGTTACGAACTACCGGGTTGATAAAATTAAAGAAGGGAGTTCCAGGAATTGCAGCATTATTGATGCAATACTGGGACTCACCACATACCTTGGTAGAACATGCGAAGGCTTCTATTTTCCCAACACTTTGATGAAGGTGCCACCTGGTGAGGCATACAAATCTGCAATTTTTACTATAAGCTCCATTGCTTCTTGAGACATGCAAGGTGGATCCTGCTCAAGTATAAGCTTGCACAACATGATGATAAAATGGTCAATTATCCTTTCCATAACTCATCGATAGGTGCATTTGGAAAGAAACTTGCAATAGATGTTGACAACAATCTCTTGCGGTGTTCATATCGAGCCCATGCTAAGGAACTACTGCTAGGCACAACAAACATATAAAACCTTTCTTGCTCATTCTTGGGAAGATTCTGAGCCTTAGCCACATGGGACATCAACTGATGAGCCAACAGATCCAACCAGTTGAATGGCCTCTCATCATTCGCCAACTTGTCCAGTAAGACTACCCACTCTTCAGGAAAGGTTTCTGTGTCCTCTTGACCATATACTCTACAAGCCAAGATGATCAAGAACTGGTAAGCCTTCCTGACATACTTTGTCTTGTAAACATGAGTGGGTGTCTGTCTAAAATTTCACAATTCTTTCACCCAACACTTGACAATTTCTCTCATGTTCACATAACTATGGGTGGCATAGAAGAGTGAGTCCATGCGCTTCACTAGCTTGGGCAAGTGATAAATCTACTGAAAGTTCTCTGCCCTGAAGGTGGAAATCTCTCTTCCGCTAGCATTGGTCAATGACATAGTCTATTCATCCATGTGTGATACAATCCAGCTAATGATGTCTGCACATGGGAATGTGGGGCACCTGCATGCAACCTTGTATAATCTTGACTGCTGGATGCTAAGATAAACTTGCTAGTCTTCTAAGTCTGCCTTGAAGTCCTCTGCAAAAGTGTCTTTGAGCAGTTTCCACATCAATGTTGTGACCTTCTCAATGAAAAACTGAGTATCTTCATATACCAGTAGATCAACTAATATCTGCTCAACTGCTTCCCCAATACTGCTTTCGATGTTTTCCTTTGATGCAACTCCCGTGGATGCCATGTTAACTGTAAATGTTAGAGAGAGGCTTAACAACTGTTGTACCTGTGGAACAAAGAGGACACTCATGGTAAGCAAATGTCAGCTAAAAGAAAAACAACTTCAATACAAGATCAAATAAGAAGCCGAGCTCATGATGGGAAGGATTGCGCAATTTTGGCTGATAGGGTGAGTGACTGGCTATGGGAATTGCGTATTGCACAATCCCAATAGTTAGTGTGGGTGCTTGATGACTATAACTGCATAATGAACAATTCAGTCTGGGCCAGGGCTTGGGAGAGACTGCTTATCATGTAGTCTGAATGGCCAAGATGGGAGATTGGCTCTTGGAATTATGCAGTGCGTAGTTGGAGCTAGCCCAGGCTAGGATTTGCAAAATTCCAGAAGCCAAGCCATAGGCTTAAGTCTCCATATTGCGCAGAGCTAGTTGTGGACAGTGAGATCCGGGAAAGGGGACCTAGATCTGCACAAGGGGAGTGTGAAAATCAAGCAAATCTGAAGGATGGTGTGATGTTGAGTGCATATCTGACTAAGTGTTGATGCATACATGTGAAACAATTGCAAGAATTGATTAAACTGAGGGAAAACAAAGCACGTGAGGAGAGTCACCACAATGGCGACTGTTGGTGGAAAAATGGGAAAACTCATGCAACACTTGGGAAAGGAAACATATAACTTGAAAAAACACTTCTACAAGCTAAAACAAGTAAAAATGCCAGTGGTTGTGCAAAGAAATAAGTGAAACAACACTCACACAAGATAAACAAAAAAAAGTGATAGAAAAGCGACAAAAGACGAGAAAATAAAAACTCACCTGGAAAAGCGACGATGATTGTTCCAAAGGATCCTTGATCTCCTCAAGAATGCTAGAGCTCCAAGATCAAGTGTGCAAATGAGTTCCAGTAGCATCGATTAAATATATTTGGCCAAGTTAGGGTTTATGATGTGCATGCCTAAATCACGGAAAAAGTGACACTCGGCGACAATTTCTAAAAATAATGCAAGTGTCTCCATTGGGTTACTAAAAATAATTCCCTATTTTTTAGGGATGCTTTTTTGGTTTTTTATTTTTTTTCTTTTTTTCGGGAAAACTTCCATGCATTACTTGGAAAGATTGTGCAATTTTGGGAAGGGCTGGACAACTCTCCGACTCATACATTGTGTAGTTTCTGAGCACAATGAGGTCTATGCAGTTTCTGGGCTTAGTGTTGGGATTCCCTTGTGTAACTACGTATTTCCAGAGCTCAAGGCTTACGGAAGTCAGGACTGCATAATTCCCAACAACAAGGCCAGTTTCCCTCAAGAATTGCATAGTTTTCTGAGGCAAGCCCAAAACTGTTAAGGGGCCAAGTCAGGAGATCAAATTGTGGGTTATAAAATCAACTGAGTGAGCAAACACAAGCCAAGATAAAAAGGATAAGTCTCAGTCGAAGCATGAATACCTGGACTAGTGCAAGATGAGCTGTTGTGGTTTAGAAGGAAGGCTCCAAAATTGAAGCATCGGCAAAATTTTGGAGGGTTGTTGTAGCTGCTACAACATTGGTGACACACTGGTAGAACTCCAGCTCTCTGTATGGACCTTGTCTCATACAAAGTGAGTCTAACTCTTTCAGAAGTATTGTCCAATTCTTTGATTATCATAGCTTCATCACTTAGCTTGAGTTAAACATATAGTCCCTACCATTCTCTTTATCGACAATACACATACCAATCCAAGTCAACTGAGTTGTTTTGATTGGGGATGAAGGGTATATAAATGCATAACTAAAATAGATTGTTAGAGTTTTAGTTTCATCTATGGTGTTTCTCCACTACTAGCAGGCCTGGATAGTACCCCGACAGAGTCACTTCAGGAACATAAGTATTGCTCCACTACCAGCGATCCTGGATAGTACCTTGATGGAGTTACTTGCTTCACCTCTCTGTGCAGGAAGCCTTTCTCTTACACCCTTTATTTTTATTTTTTTTAATTTACAAAGAAATGTGCATAGGCACTTATTTAATTCATGATGTGGAATAGGTATCCCGACTTATTGAGAGCATAAGAGGTTTTCCTTCAGAGAAGGATGTTTATATATACCTTTGACATACTTGTTAAGGTTTTCCTTCTCTCCTTACTCTACTTGACTCACTTGACAAGGGTTAACCGAAAATAGAAAATTGATTAGAGTACGCGGTATTAGTTAAGAGTGTAAGCATCATGATTTCACCATGACTCTCTGAAAGGAACATATTTTCCATCATGGTATCATTGACTAGAAGAAATGAAAGACTCACATAAAGAGAGGGAATATACATATAACCAAGCGTTGATAGTTGGACAAGTTCTTCTTAGATTTCACCCTGCTTTCCTTAGAAGCCAAACACAGTCTTATGCGAAAAATAACCTACGGGTGAAAAAGCAAACAATCAAAGGAAAGAAGTGGGATACACAAAACAAAGTAATAAAAATAAAGAAAAAAACAAGGAAAGCCAAGCTAATCCTACTCCTACCCTAAGAAAAACGTAGGCCAACTCACGTAAAATGATACTTCGAATGCATCCACTGGCGCATTGGTTGGCCCATGAAGGTGAGATCATGACCGGCAAGAAATATATACAAGTAAACCAACAGAGACGAAAGATAAAACAATGCAAACCAGTACTTTTGAAGCTTGAATGCATCAACATAAAAGTAAAAGCGGAAGCACATGAAAGGAATTCTGTGGATGTATCATGGTGTCCTAACACATTGCAAGTGGAAGACAAGCATGTACACACGTTCGAACTTGAAAAATGAGAAAATACAAAGAAATATGAAAACTTCAATTTTGCAATAGTGCTTGCTACGTATGACTCCTCAAATTCGTGAGAAATAGGATCATGTGATTCCGATGGAGGAAGTGAAAATGGTAAGATAGATTGATTTTCAATGTGAATAATAAAGTGATGAGGGGCTTGGAAATATTCAACACATTTCTGATCTGAAGTGGAACTGACCTCAAGGCTACGAGAACCTGACATAACCATCAGCTTGGGCTGAAGTGCCTCGATAGCTTGAGGAGTTTCCAATTCATCAGAAGATGGATCATCAAAGACTAGTGGCTTAGAAAGATCAACAATAGACAAATCATAATTGTGATCGAATGAATGAATGAAAAGATCACGACAACCACGATAAAAAAGTTCAAGATGATGGACAAAGGCATCCTCATGATCTGACGAATCATAAAGAGGGGATGATGAAAAATGAGAAATTTCACCCTCTATGTTTTTGGAAAGGTAAGATGAGATATTGGGAGGATAAGGGAAGATAGATTTTTCCTTTCCACATTGAAATGAAAAATTGGCATTCCACGTGTTCTACGAATGATCAGAAATAGAAACATCTAGTAATGAAGTTTCACAAGATGGAATGGAAATGGAAGAATCTTGGAAGATGTTAGGATAAAGTGGATGAGATGCAGACAGAAGGAGGTCATCCTTCACTGCAAATTCTTGTTCAGATTCCCACACATACTCATTAGAAATGATACAGGTTGGCTGTTCAACACCAACTTTGTCCACAACTTGATCCTCATTAACATCACATGTGAGATATGAGACAATTGAACACAACAAACAAAAATTCGAAGGATCAAAGGGACTGAAGAACAGAGGATGAGGAGATATCACTTTGACAAAACCATCATAGTTACAGTCCAAATCTGCGCAGAAATCCTGAGCAAGTGGGGTAGGAGGAGATGGTGATAAATAAACATGTGCATTCTCAACCTCTCCCACCTCGACTTACGAAGATAGAGTTGTTTGATGGGAAGGGGATGGAGAATCTCTAACGCTGAGGTATGTTGGGTGAGGTTGGAAAGATTCTAACTCAAGTGGATTCTCATAAACATGAACAAGATATTGAAATATTTCATCCAAGAATCCCTAGTTAACTTCATCTTTAGGAAATTCAAAACAGTAATGAAGAAAATGATCGTGAAAATTTTGAAGAGATTCGTCAGGTGATTTTTGCAATTTAAATTTATTTATTCATTTATTTATTTATTTATTATTTTATTTCTTTATTTTATTTTATTTTATTATTTTATTTTATTTTATTTTATTTTATTTTTATTTTTTTTATTTATTTTATTTTATTTTTTTTTTCTGTTAAGGTCTTTACGGTTATAAAGAACGAAAGAATGAGATAATTCTCTAAAAAAATTATCAAAAGAGTGTATAGAGGCTGCGAGCAATGTGTGACACCATTGCTTTGCACGCCCTTCGAACATGAAAGTGAACAACCCACAAGCAATATAATAAGACGAGACATCATGTATATCATAGAAGCTAGCAAATGGAATTGTGTGCCTAAAAAAGGTTGCTCCACCTTTGTCATTGAACTTATATCTGGAGAAGTCATCTAAAATGCTTATCGACGCTTCAAAATGTGTAGAGTTAGAAAAACACGTCGAGGTTTTGATTTGGACAGAAGTCATGAAATAAGAGTAGAAATTCAAAATAGACTTCAAGGTCTCAGCTTTTCATATGGCCCTCCTTCTAGCACCAGAAATGTTGATGGTGTTGGACCCACTAACATTCAAGGGATCTCCCCGATATGAAGTTCCAACTAGACCTCACAACATATGGAGAAGGAGTCCCAGCAATGGGTGGTAGTGTAATGGCTTGAATGCAGTAACACGCAAAGGTAAGTATGATAGCTTTGGGTGAGAGTAAGTGTGTGACCTTGCAGAGAGCCAAGTGTGATGGATGAAGGTTCTAACACAGAGAGGGGAAAAGAAAGTGCACCCCTTAGAATCCTATAATAGTACACAATTTGAAAGGAACACAAGAAAAATGACATCACAAGATAAAATGTAGAATAGTCCACAAGTTAAAGTGATGACTTAATCCAACAACACGCATTCAAAAAGATTCATACAAATGCATACAAAGTAGTTCATAAGCATATGCGTAAGTTAAATAACATACATTGCCAATACAACAAGAATAATCCTACTATATTAACAACATATGCATGAAAGCGTGTTGGCTCTGATTTTATTATTACAAGTTAAAGTTCCATACATACATACCCCATTGACAACCACTAGCCCTAATAGTCGAACATTAGAGTCAAGAACACCTAATCCTCCAAAGAAGTATACTCGCTCTACGCTATGGAGAAGCCAAGGCTCTTGACAATACTCCCAAGCCTTTTCTAAGCCTAAGCCTAGCCAAAATTTTGGCTCCCAAAAGCATGTTCTATGAGTTATGAGGTTCTATTTATAACAAAGCGTTGGGTGACCCTTGAAATTCCCCTTTGCGACTCTTTGAATTCCCTCACGACTCTTCAACTTCTTCACTAAATGGCACATTACATTACAAAATGAATTTTCATATTTCAATATTGACACTTGGAATTTCACTTACAACATAATTACAAATAATATTACATTTTCCACATGTAACCATATAAGACAAAATAGGCTAGAGACAACCTAACAAGACAAAAAACTATGATTCCGAAGTTTGGGGGAATTCCAACTCGACAACCTCCAATTGGTGCTTCTCGGTCACATATCAGTGCCAATCTTGGGACTATATGATGGTGCCCCCAAACTATTTGATGGTACACAGTCTTGCCTCAATGGAATCTAGGTACACAGTCTTGGAACTTGTATGAAACTCTTTCTGAAGCATGAGCAACATGGTCTTGACTATGATAGGATCACCGATGTACTTCTTCATTTTGTGTACACTCAACTCTAAGTCTTCTTTGGTGGCCTCTCGTCTTAGGTGCTCCAAGTACTCATTGATCTCTAGCCGAACTGGGTTCTTGGGTTTAGCATCGGTGAGGGAACCGATTGATCGAATCCTGTGGTTTCTCACCATGACATCCAAACTATTGTACAACCACACATATGAATTTTGTATGCTACCGATGAATGAGGCAAGCTGCTCATAGTTCTAGATCAACATTCAGACCTTCGATTTCTCCAGCTTTTCCTATGGCTTCATCTTCTTCTCTAAGTCAAGCGGGGCCCCTTTGTATCGCATTTTCCACTCTTGTACATGGGTGATGACAACATGCATTTTATTGAGAGTTTGAACAAACTCTTTGCTCCACTGCTATAGGCCACGCACACGGACAACTACTTTATGCACGATGAAAAATCCATCATAGAGCTTCTGCATGGTATCAACAAGTGTTGATACTTCAACAAGTATCATTGTCTTCATCTCCCCCAATGTGGAAACTGTATTCTGTGTTATTGCTTGGAGTTGTTCTGCCTCTTGCCTGGTGTTGTAGTGTCCATCGTCATTCAATTTCATTTTCAATTTTACCACAAAAAATAAAAAATCAAATATTATGTTCTAGAAACAAAATTAAAAGAGAATGTGAAAGTCCAAAAGTAGTGATTTGTTTTATATTATTGATGGCTTTCAAATCTGATATAAGGCGGGGCCCCGACCCGTATGTTAAATTTCGAGCAGTATCATAAGATATGAGCAAGCATGGGCTCGAGAAGTAGGTAAAGTGCTCTACGGGGGAACAACGAGCACGAGTTATAACTCAGGATCAACCCCTGTAGTTGACCATGACGTCAAGGTGTTTGACCGAGATCTACGGCTTGAGATTGCTGCAGGGGTTCAAGCCCGATGAACATCCTATACACTCCCTACCCCCATAGTGGGCCACCCACATCGCTTTACTCCATCTCATCTCATCCACATCATTCGTCACCCTCATTCATTACCGTCCACCTCATCCACCGTACCTCGTCACCTCATCTGCCACTCCATTAATTAGTTACATTAATTACAGGTTCCCCCCCCCCCTGTTTGATTATTATATGTATAAAGGACAAGCAAAACCCCGTTGCATTAGTCTTTTGTTTAGTACTAAGCAACCTTGCATCGAGTTCAGCAGTCTGAGTCAGCAGGACCATCTACCCAAGCCATAGATTCAAACAGCGATCAGCAATCACCAATCATACTCTAATTTATGTTACTTTTATTTATCTTATTTTCTTGAGAAGATTATGGTGTCTCTTTCCCTCCAATGTAATATTCTGTAATGACTTTTACTTTAGATAGAAGGTAGTTAAGCAGTTTGACAGTTTGGTAGTTACCAACTGTCCCATGATGTATAAAAAGAGGCAAAGTTATAGAAAAAGGGTCTGAATTTTGAAGAACCTGGAGACTATGCTGTTGTATTCTTGATAAATTGATGATTAATGAAAGAATCAGAAATTTTCCACACATTGTTGGGTATGATTTTGTAATTTCTCTGTTATGTGTCATCATGTTTCTTCCTTTATTTAAATATGGTAATGAAGTTGCAGGTCTTTGTTTACTTATGTGAATGAAGTTGAAGTTCCTTAAAAGAGCGCTCCTATATTTAAAGTTCCTACCCATATATTTCTTCTAAGTTACAGATAGTAGTTTCTGTCAAACACAACATATTATCTTTAACTTCTCAAGGCATTCTTCACAAAACATTCATATTCAACATCACATGGCATTCTGATATTTTCATGTCAGCTAATTATTAAGGGTTAAAAGTCAGGTCCTTCAGGTCCTTCATATGAGGATACATTATACAAATAAGAGACATGCATAAATAAAGTTAATGTCTTAAGCACAATTTCTACACAACCAGGAAATTGGTTTCTTAAGAGACAACATTAATTGGCGCTACTGCCGGGGATGAAATCAAGAACATTTTTCCCTGGGTTGTCAATATTTTCCTCTGGTTGTTCAGTGAGAAGGGAATATTTGGCTGTATTAAATAGAAAACAATAACTCTAGCTTCAAAGAGGCCTCATACAAGGTCAAATACCTCACAACAAAAAGATCAAGCCCTTTCAGACCCTGAGAGACTAGTTTCCAAGAGGGTTGGAAGGCCAAAAACTCCATTTACACCAATTTCTACACCGTCTGCACCTCGCTGCAGTTCAACACATCCTTCATCCAAACATTCATCTTTTATTGACCAAGAGCTACCTTTTACATCCACTTAATTTCAAGAACCCAACTGTCAAGAACAGTCTCTAGAGTCTGTTCCTTTCTCAGTATTCAGAAATATATCTATTATAGTTGTTCAACCTGAACCTATAACTACATTGCCACCTTTTCATACTCCATTTACTCCTCAGACAGATTTACATCTGATGGTACTCAAGGTTCAGTAAGTTCAGGAGCAAACATTGCAGCACTTGCATTCTTGTTGAATAGGCATGCACCTATTCAGTTGCTACAATAGTTGAATCCAATGCCTCAAGAATACTTAAAACTTCTTCCTCGTTTCTCAGGGGAGGATGAAGAAACAACAGAAAGGCATACAATAGTGTTTTGTAATTTTGCAAAAAATATTAATGTTGAACACATGGATGTTGTTTTAAGACTTTTTGTGCAACCCTTGGATGGTGAAGCAAGAAAGTGGTTTAAAGGGCTTCCTAATAACTCTATTCCTACATGGGAAGAGATGGAGTGCTAGTTGACCTGTTGGGTTGTGTTATATTCTTTCCACGTAGTTAACAGGGGGTTTGAGGGGCACCCGTAACCCCACTTTATGGGGTCTGGGGTAGTGCCCCAAAATTTTTTGGTTTTGGACCCTATGTTACGTTGGGCGGACCCACCTATGGTTTTATGCATGATTTTCGCACATGTTTTTTGGACACAATGGTTTTCAGTCCATGGTATTGGACGCGATGGTTTTCGGTCCATGGTATTGGATGCTTCGGCATGTATAAATATGTATTATAACATTGAAAGGAACATAATAAAAAATCAAGCTGATAGTCCCGGTTTTTGGATCCAGGGGAAAATCTCTGTGTATATGTGTTTTATGTGTTCTGCTCTCGCATTATTTATTTTCTGTGTTTTAGAATTCGTATGCAGGTAATTTTTGTACGGGGTTAAAACTGACATTTGGTATCAGAGCAGATTTGGCTTCAAGGGGATGCCTTTGTTACTGAGGGGTTTCGCTTGGGCCTATGGTAGACCATTTTCAGTGGGAGATCTGCGAGATTGATTCTAGTGGTGAAAGAAAATGGCGAGCAATGGAAAGATAAAGATCGAGAAATTTAATGATCAGAGTTTTGAGTTGTGGAAACTCAAGATGGAGGATCTATTGGTGGATAGAGATCAGTGGAGCACGGTAGATCCGGGTACTAAACCAACGAGAGTGTTTGATGAAGAATGGAAGAAGTTGGATCAGAAGGCAAAGAGCACAATACGATTGTGTGTCTCAGATTCAATATTGCTGAATGTATCAGGGGAAGCTACAACAAAGGCTTTGTGGGACAAGTTAGGGACTTTGTACCAATCTAAGTCTCTCGTGAATAAACTGTTCCTATGGAAAAAGCTGTATAACCTGAGGATGAAAGATGGAGACTCGGTGACAGAGCATCTAAATGCATTTAATATTGTGGCAAGTCAGTTAGCATCTGTTGATATTAAAATTTCAAATGAAGATAAGTGCATCAGTTTGTTGTGTTCTCTACCAAATTCGTGGGACAGTTTAGTTATTGCAATAGGTAGCAATGCAACTGCCTTGTAGTTTGATGAAATAGTCTCAGCCTTGCTTACGGAGGAGATGAGACGAAAAAATATGGAGAGCCAAAATGGTGATGCCTTGTCTGTACGAGGACGGTCCCAGAATAGAAACAAAAAAAGTCATTGAGTGGGAGATATAAATCTAGAGGGAGATATAAATCTCCAGGAAAACATGTAAAGGTGGTGTGCTGGAAATGCGGAAAGGAAGGCCACTTCAAAGGAACTGTAAATCTAAAGCTCCTGACAAAAGAAAGGGATCTGATGAGGCTCCTTCTGCAAAGGCGAAAACCACCTCAGATGAAGCTGGGGATGTGTACTTGGCTTCTTCAAGTACACATGTAGATCATGAGGCATGGTTGATTGACTCAGGTGCATCCTTTCTCTTCACTCCCCATAGAGAGTAGTTCTGTGAGTATGAGAAATATGATGGTGGTGATGTCTTCTTGGGGGATGATAGGAAGGCTAGAGTCATTGGTTGTGGAAAAGTAAAGTTGAAGCTGCAAGGTGGAAGGGTTAGAACACTTCCGGGTGTTCTGCATATTCCTGCATTAGCCAGAAATCTGATTTCTATTAGTAAGCTGGATGATGTAGGTGTAAAAACAGTGTTTGAGAAGGATACCTGCAAGATGGTTCGGGGAGCACTGGTATTGATGTGGGGAGTTTGGATTTGAACTCTGTACAAGCTGCAAGGTAGCACTGTTGTTGATGGGTGCAATAGCTTCGTGGTTCCTGAAAGTGGAGCATAAAATCTAGTGGTCTTTGGAGAAAAGACCATGCTGTGGCATCAAAGGCTTGGACATATTGGAGAGAAGGGCCTTAGAATACTTCATGGTAAAGGTATGGTAGAAGGTATGAGTAATATCTCTCTGGATTTTGATTTCTGTGAAAATTGTGTATACGGGAAGCAGAATCGGGTGAGTTTCCCCTCTGGTGGTAAGAGGGCGAAACATATATTAGAGCTTGTGCACAATGAAGTGTTTGGACCTGTGAAGGTTCCATCACTGGGTAAGTTTGTGTACTATGTATCATTTATAGATGAATTCTCAAGGAATACATGGATATATTTCCTTAAGAAGAAATCTGAAGTCTTTGATAGGTTTAAAGAATTTAAGGTTCTAGTGGAAAACCAAACAGAGAAGAAGATAAAGGTGCTGAGGACAAATAATGGTGGAGAGTTTTGCAGTAAGGAATTTGAAGAATTCTGCAAGAAGTGTGGTATAGCACGGAAGAAGACTACTCCATATACACCTCAGCAAAATGGAGTTGCAGAAAGAATGAACAAGACGTTGATGGAAAGGGCAAGAAGCATGCTCAGTGGTGCCAGGTTAGGACAAGAATTCTGGGCAGAGGCGGTGGATACTAGATGTTACCTGGTCAACAGGTCACCTTCATCAGCGTTGGAGGATAAGACTCCATAGGAGGTATGGACTGGTAAGAAACCCTCTCTTTCACATCTGAGGGTATTTGGATGTGATGCATATGTACATGTTCCAAAGGGGAAAAGGACAAAGTTGGATAGTAAATCTGAAAAGTGTATCTTTATTGGGTATAAGAATGGTTTAAAGGGTTATAAGCTTTGGAACCCAGTAACAACGAAGGTTATGTACAACTGAGATGTTGTGTTCAGAGAGGTGAAAGATGTTATTAAACATGAAGTCCAACCAAAGGAACCTGAGAAGATAGAGTTTGAGCTAAAGGAGGAAGAATCAAACTCTACAGCAGAGGAGGAATCAGAAGATGAAGAGCCACAAACTGCGGCTGTGAGAAGATCAGTTCGAGAAAGAAGGCAGCCAAAAAGGTATATTCCATCTGCTTTCTGTTCTAATTTTTCTTTGTCTGTTATTGATGATGATCCCAGAATTGTGAAGGAAGCAGTGGATTCAGAGGATGGAAAAATCTGGAAAGAGGCCATGGTTGATGAAATGGCATCTTGCACAAAAATGAGGCTTGGGATCTGGTGGAGTTGCCGGCTGGAAGGAAACCCATTGGCAACAAAAGGGTGTTAAAAAAGAAGACAAATGTAGAAGGAAAAGTGGAGAAATATAAAGCTCGATTGGTAGCAAAAGGTTATTCCCAGGTGGCGGGAATTGATTTTGGTGATATTTTTTCTCCTATTACCAAGGTAACTTCTATTAGATTACTTTTATCTGTTGCTAAGGTAGAGAAAATGGATGTGAAGACAACATTTCTTCACAGGGATATGGAAGAGGAGATCTACATGAAGCAACCTGAAGGCTTTGCGGTGAAGGGTAAGAAAGAACTGGTATGTAAGTTAAAGAAGTCTCTATATGGGTTAAAGCAGTCACCAAGGACGTGGTATCAGAAATTTGATACATTTATATGGGGACTTAGCTTCACCAGAAGCAAAGCAGATCACTGTGTGTATTTTAAATTAATTGGTGACCGTGTTATTTATCTGTTCTTGTATGTGGATGATATGTTGTTGGTTGGAAATGACAAAGAAGTTATCCAGGATTTGAAGACCCAATTGTCCTCCAAATTCGACATGAAAGATCTTGGTGCTACAAACTATATTTTGGGCATGGAAATTAAAAGAGATCGGGCAAAGAGGAAGCCCTGGTTAAACCAGAGGAAGTATGTTAAGACAATATTGCAGAGGTTTAATATGCAAGATAGTAAACCGGTGAAGGTTCCTATTCCTGTAGATGTGAGGTTATCTGCTGAACCGTGTCC
This sequence comes from Pinus tabuliformis, assembly GCA_031772625.1. Classification (NCBI taxonomy): domain Eukaryota; kingdom Viridiplantae; phylum Streptophyta; class Pinopsida; order Pinales; family Pinaceae; genus Pinus; species Pinus tabuliformis. The sequence continues at coordinate 941,226,661 of CM062817.1, read as the reverse complement.
CAAGACACAAGAAGAGGAAGAGGACATGTCCCGTGTTCCATATGCAAGTGCAGTCGGTAGGCTGATGTATGCAATGGTCTATACTAGACCGGACATTGCACAAGAAGTGGGAGTATTGAGCAGGTTTATGTCAAAACCAGGGAAGGAGCACTGGACAGCAGTGAAGTGGGTTTTTAGGTATTTGCGTGGCACTAGTGATTGTGGTTTGTGCTACCAAGGAAGACTAGGATTGGATAGGGTGTTGGATATTCATGGCTTTGTTGATGCAGACTGGGCTGGAGATCTGGATCAGAGAAGATCTACAAGTGCATATGTGTTTAACCTATTTGGAGGTGCAATCAGTTGGATGAGTAAGAAACAATCTGTAGTGGCACTGTCAACTACAGAGGAAGAATACATGGCAGCCACTCATGCAAGAAATGAAGCAGTTTGGATGTAGAGATTGTGTTCACGTATGGGGTTAGTACAAGAAGCTATAAGGATAGACTGTGACAGCCAAAGTGCAATTTTCTTGGCAAAGAACCCCGCATATCATTCAAAGACAAAGCACATTGATGTTCAGTATCACTTTGTGAGGGATATGATAGAAGACAAAAAGGTGTTGCTGGTAAAGGTGGACACTTTGGAGAATACTGTAGATGCATTGACAAAATCTGTGAGCTCTGAGAAGTTCTCTTGGTGTAGAGAGACAATGGGCATTTTAGGGTTGGAAAAATGACTAAGCTCTCTTGTGGCCCCCTGTGGAAAGAAAACAACAAGTGGGAGAATGTTGGGTTGTGTTATATTCTTTCCACATAGTTAATAGGGGGTTTGAGGGGCACTCGTAACCCCACTTTATGGGGTCCGGGGCAGCGCCCTAGAAAATTTTGGTTTTGGACCCTATGTTAGGTTGGACGGACCCACCTATGGTTTTGTGCATGATTTTCACACATATTTTTTGGACGTGATGGTTTTTGGTCCATGGTATTGGACACGATGGTTTTCGGTCCATGGTATTGGATGCTTTGGCATGTATAAATATGTATTATAACATTGAAAGGAACATAATGAAAAATCAAGCTGGTAGTCCCGGTTTTGGGATCCAGGGGAAAATCTTTGTGTATATGTGTTTTTTGTGTTCTGCTCTTGCATTATTTATTTTCTGTGTTTTAGAATTCATATGTAGGTAATTTTTATACGGGGTTAAAACCGACATCACCCAGAGATTGGGAGAGAAACAAGACCATGGGTATTCAATTACAGAGTTTAATGTGCTATTAAAAATAAATCTAATGAAAGTGTTTTTGAGTTCATCAGAAGGTTTAATAAACTTTACAACAGTCTTCCAGTGGAGATCAAGCTCCATCCTACTGGTGCAAAAATAACTTTTGTAGGGGCATTTGAATAAGATTTTTGGGTCACATTGAGGGAGAGAAGATCCACAACCCTTGATTAGATCCAAAATTATGCTTTAGAAATAGAAGCAAATATGGTTTCTGCAGGTAAAGCACCAGAGGCACAACCTACCCAAGATAAGGGAAAGGATAAAGTGGAATCCTCTCAAAATCAAACATTAGAGGATATGAATAATGTGATTAAAAATTTGTCTAGTAAATTGATTAAATTGGAATTGGAGAGTAAGAATTCTCAGAGGCAAGTACAATAAAACAAAAACTTTAATCCTCAATATAGAAGACAACCTCTGAAAAATTTGCAGAAGGAGAGAAAAGACCAAGATCAGGTTCAAGCATCACTTTACTTGGAGGCAGATCCTGATGAAGTACTAGAGCATTCCAAGGATCATGATAATCATATTTCCACATTGTATGCAGGAGATGAAGATGAACTAGGTATTGAGGGAGAAGAATATACTGAAACATATGCAATTTATGATGAGACTGAAATTGATGAATATTCGAAGCAGTTTACTGATTTTATGCAAGAAAAATTAAATAAGAAATATGACTTGAGATCAAGAAAAAGAACTAGAATTCAAGAAAATGAAGGTGGCAGCAAGTTCCAACTCCCCTACAAAAGGCAAATCCACAAGAACCACAACCTGAAAAACAATTAAAGAAAGGAAAGCAACAACATAATACAAATAGCAAAACTCAAATACTTCAAGGTGAGTCTTCTCAAGATAAAAGTGATAAAATTCCTTTAGAAAAAATTGTTTCCATTCCACAAGAGATTTTAGTGATGAAGAAAAGTGAAGATGAAAATGAAAGGAATACTAAACATGTCCATGTATTTAGTCTCACTAAAGAGTTAGAAAAAACTAGAATTCAGGTGCCCCTCACAGAGTTGGTCAAAACACCAATTTATCAAAGAGAGATTGCTGAGTTTATCAACCTATCTTAGAATGTGAATATAAATGACACTGTGAATCTGCAAGAAGATAACCTAGTAGTGGTTTTTGGTCCACATGTGGAGGAGGTAGATTCTCCAACACCTCCTTTTTACATTTCTTTAGTGATTCATGATTTCCTCTTGCATAATTGTATGTTTGATTCAGGAGCTTCACATAACCTTATGCCACTATCAGTAATGAAACAACTGAACCTACAAGTTACTAAACCTTACATAGAACTTTATTCTTTTGATTCAAATAATGTCAAGTGTCTCAGGGTCATTAAAGATATGGTGGTGTCATTAGCCCAGATCCCATCTAGAAGCTTGGTAATGGATGTAGTGGTAGCAGATATCCCTGCTAGGTTTGGAATGTTGCTATCTAGGTCATGGGGGACTAAATTGGGTGCTGTTCTGAAATTGGATTTTACTTATGCTATCATACCAATTTTTGGTGGAGAAGAAACAAGGTTATACAGAGAAACAAGATTTGTTAAAACAATCACAAAGAACGGAGCAAGTAATTCACCTGTGTATAGCTAAGAAAAATATGACTTTTCTTGCTTCATGCTGCATGAAAATGCAGAGTTGGCTGAAGATAACCAGAGGCAACTTACTTCAACCTGTGTAATACAGAGCTGCAAACAAAAGGGGTGTGGAAGTGCTTCTTTGATGGAGCCTGTTCTAAAGAAGGAACAGGTGCTGGCTTCCTTTTAATTACACCTGGAGGTAATATGATCCCATTTTCTTTTAAATTGGAGTTCAAAGTAATTAATAATGTGGCAGAATATGAATCCTTGATCATTGCTCTGAAAATAACAAAACAAATGGGAGTCCAGTCAATTTTCGTTTTTGGAGATTTAGAGCTGATTATAAAGAAAATTAAGAACCATTGTCAAACAAAACACCCTAGGCTCAGGGCATATAGAAATGAAGTGTGGGATTTAGTTGAGAATTTCTTTGAGGATTTCAACATACAATTCATTCCAAGAGATGGGAATATATTAGCAGACTCCTTGGCTGTGGCTTCCAGTACTTTTAGGCCTCCTATAAATCCAAATCTAAGATATGAGGTTGAAATGAGGCATAGGCATTCTGTTCTGGATAATATAAAACAATGGCAGGTTTTTGAGGATGATCAACATATTAAGGAATTCTTGACTATGATTGAATATTTTCAGGGCACCAAGATTGATCAAGATGGAGATGAAACAATAGAAGGTGCAGAAGTAAGTGGTTTTAAAAATTCCATAGTTAATCAAAAAATTATTCAATTGAAAGATAATATTTTGCCAAGGGGGCTTGTCCCTCTTGAGAGACTTTTTAACTCCAATTATGTAGCTGTTAGTTCAGAAAAAATTCCACAAGATGAGCAGATTCAAGATCACAATATTGGAACCCAAAAGGAGCCCAAGTTAGTCAAATTATTTAATGGAGTTCCACTTAATTATAAGAAGAGATATATTAAGCTTTTCAGGGAGTATACTGATGTCTTTGCTTGGTCATATGAGGATCTCAAGACATATGATGTAAGCATTATTCAGCACAAGATTTCCTTGAAATAAGGGATCAAACCATTTAAGAAGAAACTCAAGTAGATCAATTCTTTGCTTTTACCATTGATTGGGAAATAAGTCAAAAAGATTCTTGATGCCAAGATAATAGTTCCACTCCGATACTCTGACTGGGTGGCCAAATTAGTACCTGTAAGGAAGAAAACTGGAGAAATAAGGTTATGTGTGGATTTTAGAAATCTAAATAGGGCTTCCTTAAAAGATAACTATCCATTACCTAAAATGGATCATGTGCTGCAAATGGTAACTGGATCATTTAGAATGTCAATACTGGATAGGTTCTCTAGGTATAACCAGGTGGCTGTTGATAAAGAATATTAGAAAAAGACTGCATTCACAACTCCTTGGGGAACCTTCATGTATGCTCAAATGTCTTTTGGGTTGACGAATGCCTTTTGGGCTGATGAATGCAAGTGCAGCATTTCAGAGGGCTATGGACATTGCATTTGTGGGTGATAAGTTTGTAGTGATATACTTGGATGACATCACTGTTTTGTCTAAGTCGGATGAGGATCATTTGGAACATATTAAAAAGACTTTTGAGAAATGTATAAAATTTGGGCTTTCTTTGAATCCTAAGAAGTCTATTTTTGCTCTAGAAGAAGGCAAACTGTTGGGGCACATTGTTTCGAGAGATGGAGTGAAGATAGATCCAATGAGGGTGCAAGCTGTGCAGAAAATACCCCTCCCCAGGAGTAAGAAAGACATTCAAATTTTTTTTGGGAAAAATAATTTTTCTAAGGAGGTTTGTGTCCAATTATGCTGAAATTGTAAAAGAGATTACCAATATGTTCAAGAAGGAAAATGAAGTACATTGGACCAAGGAAGCCAGAGAGTCATTCTCTAGGATCAAAGTAGCATTACAAGCAGCTCCAATTTTAATTAGCCTTGATTATCAAAATCCCTTTCAATTTTTTTCATTTGCATCAATTAATTCAATAGATGCTGTTTTCTTACAAAAAAATGATGAAGGAAAAGAGCAGATAATTGCTCTCTTTAGCAAGATTCTTAGAGATGCTGAACACAAATACAATATCATTGAAAAATAGGTATATGATTTGGTAAAAGCCCTAAATACCTTCAGGACTTATGTACTACAGTCACAGATCATTGCTTATGTGCCAAATGCTGCAATAAAGGATGTCTTAGTATAGAGTAACGTGGAAGGTAAAAGAGGAAAATGGATAACTAAGATCCAAGAGTATGAGCTGGACATAAAGCCCACAAAGCTGGTGAAAGGGCAGGGATTGGCAAAGATGTTGACAGAGTCAAATTTTCAGGCATTGGGAATCAACTTGCTAACACTTGTAAATGAGGAAATAATTGAAGAAGGTGAAGAAAAATCAAACCCAGGTATGAAGATCCAATATAATTTTTTATGTTCAAAATGGTACAAGCACATAGTTCATTATTTATGTTTTCTCTCTTTTCCCCAATGATTGGATAGAACAAGATGTAGAGCATTAAAAATCAAAGCATAGCCGTATGTGATTGTAGGGGGCAGATTGTATCAGAAGGATCCTGGGGTTATTTTATTGTTATGTTTAACAGAAGATGAATCTATAGAGACCATTACAGATTATCATGAGAGGTTATGTGGTGGACATTATAGTTGGAAAGCTACTGCACACAAAATCCTCTAGGTAAGATTTTATTGGCCCACCCTATTTGGTGATATATATAAGTTTGTCAGAAGTGTCATCTTTTTGCTGAGAAGAAGAGGTTAGCTCCTTTTCCATTGATCCCAGTCTTCATAGAAGAACCATTCAGACAATGGGGACTAGACTTTGTTGGAGAAATTAACCCACCTTCAAGTGGACAGCACAAGTGGGTTCTCACAACTACTGATTATTTCACCAAGTGGGTAGAAGCTATACCTACCAAAAAGGCAAATGACCAGGTGGTGATGAAGTTTTTAGAGGAAAAAAATTTCAGCAGATTTGGGTGCCTTGTCAAAATCATAACTGACAATGCTCAAGTGTTCAGTTTAATTAATTTTGTTGCTTTTTGTCAGAAGTATAATGTCATTTTATTTCATTAAACAGCTTATCATCCACAGGGAAATGGATTAGCTGAATCCACTAACAAAACATTGATGAAAATTCTTAAGAAAACTATTGCAGAGAACCAGAAAGACTAGGATTCGAAATTAGAGTTTTCTCTTTGGGTTGTCTGAGTGACTACAAAAAGGTCTATAGGAAAATCACCTTTTGAGTTAGTGTATGGAACTCAAGCTCTGTTCCCTATTCATCTTGTGAAGCCTGTGATTGCAATGATTCAGGAGGAAGAAGAAGAGCCCAATGCTCTAACGAGAAGGATGCATAAGGTAGTGGAGCTGAGTGAGAGAAGAGATAAGGTAAGAGATAATTTGATTATGTATCAATCAAAGATGAAGGGTATTTTTGATAGAAAAGCCAAAGAAATTGATTTTAAAGTTGGAAACCTGGTATTAAGGTGGGATACTAGAAGAGAAGATAAGGGGTAAACATGGGAAGTTTGATCCTCTCTGGTATGGCCCATTCAGGATCATAGAAGCAAGGGAAAATAATACATTCTTCCTAGAGAATCTTGATGGTGAAACTTTACAGCTGCCTGTCAATGGGCAGTACCTCAAACATTATTTCCAATTCTGAAGCACAAGCATCCTGTCATTTTAGATACCAGAGTGAATTCATTGAACAAATTCCATAGAATTAAAATTGGCTAAGCAATATATGACTCCATGCTTGAGGCGAAGGAACTAATCTGTGGTTCTTAGTGCTTCTATGGAAAAAGCACTATCCCTAGGTGGAGCAAGATGTTGTAGCGTCCATTGTCATTTAAATATCATTTTCAAGTTTATCACAAAAAAGAAAAAATCAAATATTATGTTCTAGAAAAAAAATTAAAAGAGAATGTGAAAGTCCAAAAGTAGTGATTTGTTTTATATTATTGATGGCTTTCAAATCTGATATAAGGTGGGGCCCCGAACCGTATGTTAAAGTTCGAGCGATATCATAAGATATGAGCAAGCATGGGCTCGAGAAGCGGGTAAAGTTATTTGTGGGGGAACAACGAGCATGAGTTATAACTCAGGCTCAACCCCCATAGTTGACCATGACGTCAAGGTGTTTGACCGAGATCTATGGCTTGAGATTGCTACGGGGGTTCAAGCCCGATGAACATCCCGTGCACTCCCTACCCCTGCAGCGGGCCGCGCCCATCGCTTCAATCCATCTCATCTCCTCCAAGTCATCCATCACCCGCATTCATTACCGTCCACCTCATCCACCGTACCCCGTCACCTCATCTGCCACTCCATTAACTAGTTACATTAATTACAGGTTCCCCCCCCGTTTGATTATCATATGTATAAAGGACAAGCAAAGCCCCATTGCATTAGTCTTTTGTTTAGTAATAAGCAACCTTGCATCGAGTTCAGGAGTCCGAGTCAACAGGACCATCTACCCAAGCCACAAATTTAAACAGCGAGCAATAATCACCAATAATACTCTAATTTCTGTTACTTCTGGTTATATTATTTTCTTGAGAAGAATGTGGTGTCTTTTGCCCTCCAATGTAATATTCTTTAATGACTTTTACTTTAGATAGTTAGAAGGTAGTTAAGCAGTTTGACAGTTTTGGTAGTTACCAGTTGTCCCATGATGTATAAAAAGAGGAAATGTTATAGAAAAAGGGTCTGAATTTGAAGAACCTGGAGACTATGCTGTTGTATTCTTGATAAATTGATGATTAATGAAAGAATCAGAATATTTCCACAATTGTTGGGTATGATTTTGTAATTTCTCTATTATGTGTCATCATGTTTCTTCCTTTTTTAAATATGGTAGTGAAGCTGCAGGTCTTTGTTTACTTATGTGAATGAAGTTAAAGTTCCTTAAAAGAGCGCTCCTATATTTAAAGTTCCTACCCTTATATTTCTTCTATCCTGTCAAACACATCATATTATCTTTAACTTCTCAAGGCATTCTTCACACAACATTCATATTCAGTATTGCATGGCATTCTGATATTTTCATGTCACCTAATTATTAAGGGTTAAAAGTCAGGTCCTTCAGGTCCTTCATACGAGGATACATTATACAAATAAGTAATATGCATAAATAAAATTAATGTCTTAAGCACAATTTCTACACAGCCAAGAAATTGGTTTCCTAAGGGACAACACCTAGCATCCTGCAATTTCTTTACCAGGTGTTCATTCTTAGCTATCAAATACTTAACATTTGATCTTTTTGTTCATGCATAGGCCAAGTTGGCTTTGGCAAGGGAAGTTGGATTCTTCCTGGTTTTTGAAACTATCACCGTCTCCTTGATGAATGCAAGTGATGCATGATCATCCGGAAAGTGATTCCTCCGCGTCTGTAAAATATTCTTCCGCAAATCGTTAAATGATAGATTGTACACATCCATGACCGGTCATCGTCGAGGAGAACAATATTTGCTTGCTCGCTTGGGACCGGTTCTGACATTGGAGGTGGTGGAGACTGAGGGATGACCTGTGCTGCTCTCGGAGTCAGGTCAATGTCTTCATTCTGTGGCTCTTGTTTCAACTCCATGTCTGTGACTTCAATCAATTTCTCAATCTGATGAGCAAGCTCCCAATCCTACATCCCTTCACCCTCTTCCTCAACTGTTGGCTTTTCCGGCTAATCAACCTATATCAGCACTATTCGCTCTATCATCGTGCCTTGCCTTTGTTCTTATTCCTACTTATGCTTATCTTCTCTTTCTCTTTGCCTCAACTCCTGTTCTTCCTTCAACTTCTTCTCTGTCTCCTGCAACTTTAGAGCTACTTCCTGCAGCCTCTACTTCTCTCTCTTCCTTCGCTCTGCTCTCTTCATCCGATACTCCCTCTTTGGTTCTGCTACCAAAGCTATCTTCTCCAAGATAGGATCTGCCTTCATTTTGTATATTTTCTCTCCCTCTGGATTCTCAACATTCTTCCTCTTTCCCTTGTCCTGCACTAGATTTCTAGCTTCTGTTGTTGTTGTTGTTGCTTCCGGAGCTACTGCTGCCTTTAGAGAAGCCTTCCAAGTTCTTGATAAAATGACTGGTTCATTGAGTCTGGAGGCATTGTAAAAGCACCTCCAAGGGTCCTCCTCTGGCCAATGAAATGTCCCATGGATCCATAGAAAGTACACTTACGTACAATGGTCCTTGAAAATACCATGAATATCATACCAATTAAAGTCTTTGGTGTCAAACTCAACTTTGACAACTCTTTCACCCAGTGCTTGACAATTTCTCTCGTGTTCACATAACTATGGGTTGTATAGAAGAGTGAGTCCACACTTCACCAACTCGGGCAAGTGATACATCTACTGAAAGTTCTCTGTCCTGAAGGTGGAAATCTTTCTCTCGCTGACACTGCTCAATGTCATAGTCTTTTCATCCATTTGTGAGATAATCTAACTAATGATGTTTGCACATTGGAAGGTCTCGTACCCGCATGCAACCTTTTATAATCCTGATAGTTGGATGCTAAGATAAACCCGCCGATCTTCTAAGTCTGCCTTGAATTCCTTTGCAAAAGTGTCTTTGATATGCTTCCACATCAGTGTTGTGCCCTTCTCAATGAACAACTGAGTATCTGCTTATACGAGTAGATCAAATGATATCTTCTCAATTGCTTCCTCGATACTAATTTCGGTGGTTTCCTTTGATGCAGGTCCCTTGGATGCCATATTAACTGTAACTGCTAGAGAGATGCTCAAAAAATGTTGTACCTGTGGGACAGAGAGGACAATCATGGTAAGAAAACGTTAGATGAAAGCAAAAAAACTTCAAGACAAGATCAAGTAGCAAGTTGTGATCATGATGGGAAGGATTGCACAATTTTGGCTGATAGGGGTGAGTGGCTGACTGTGGGAATTGCATATTGCACAGTCCCAACAGTCAGTGTGGGAACTTGATGGCTGGAACTATGCAATACATAATTTATTTTTGGCCAGGGCTTAAGAGAGATTGCACATTGCGCAATCTCAGTGGCCAATATGGGAGACTGGCTCCTGTAACTGCGTAGTGCACATTTGGAGTTAGCCTAGGCTAGGCTCTACGCAATTCCAGAAGCCAAGCCAGAGGCTTGAGTCTCCATATTGCATAGAGCTAGTTGTGCACAATGAGATCTGAGGAAGGGGACCCAGTTATGCCCAAGGGGAGTGTGAAAAACAGGTAGATATGAAGGATGGTGTGATCTTGAGTGTAGATCTGACTAAGTGTTGCTTCATGCATTTGAAACAAGTGCATGAATTGATTAACTAAAAGAAATCAAAGCATGTGAGGAGAGTCACCACAACAATGACTGTTGGTGAATAAATGGGAAAACTCATGCAACACTTGGGAAAAACAATCTATAACTTGAAACAACACTTTTACAAGCTAAAACAAGTTAAAACACTGATAGTCATATAAAGAAACAAGTGAAACAAAACTCACACAAGCTAGACAACAAAAAACGACAGAAAAGCGGCAAAAGATAAGAAAAGCAAAACTCACTCAAAAAAGCGACGACGATTTTTCTAAAGGTTCCTTCATCTCCTTGAGAATGTTAGAGCTCCAAGATTGAGTGTGCAAATGAATTCTAGTAGTGTCGATTAAATATTTTTGGCCAAGTTAGGGTTTATGATGCACATGCCTAAATAAAGGAAAAAGAAAGACTTGGTGGCAGTTTCTAAAAATAACACAAGTGCCTCCTTCAGGTTACTAAAAATAGATTCCTATTTTTTAGGGATGGTTTTTTCTTTTTGCTTTTTTGGGAAAACTGCCATGCATTTCCCGAAAAGATTGTGCAGTTATGGGAAGGACTAGATAACTCTTCGGCTCATGCACTGCGTATTTTTTGAGCACAGTGAGGTATGCGTAGTTTTTGGGCTCAATGCCAGGTTGCCCCTCCATAAATGCACTTTTTTTTAGCTTAAGGCTCACTGGCAGTTGGGATTATGCAATTCACAACAATAAGGCCAATTTCCTTAAAAAATTGCGCAGTTTTTTGAGGCAAGCCCAGAACTGTTAAGGGACCAAGTTAGGAGATCGAATTGTGGGTTAGAAAATGAATTGAGTGAGAAAACACAAGCCAAGATAAAAAGGATAAGTCTCAGTCAAATCATGGATACCTGGATCAGTGCAATATGAGCTGCTATGGTTTAGAAGGAAGGCTCCAAAATTAAAGGAAAAGAAAAATTTTGGAGGGTTGTTGTAGCCACTACAACAGAAGGCTAAAAAACGTCTCTTCTCTCTATTGGTATTCAAATTAAAGGCGGTGAATGATTTTTCAAACACGTGTGACATAACTCCTAAGGTATGTAATATATTTTTTGACATTGAGTAGTAAATACATGATAAAATAATTATTGTTTCTATTGTTTTTAATGTTAGTACGTTCATCAACATCATGTCATTAATTTGTAACATTTGGATGCAATATGTATGATTAATATTGTTTAATACATTAACCAATACTATTATTTTTTATTTTGTAGATTATTAGGTGAATTTCTGTTACCACCATCAAATGTTTTACCTCGTACGTACTAAGATTTACATGCCATTATGAAAGATATTGGAATGGAGTATCAAGCTATTCATGCATGCCCTAATGATGATATTATCTATTATAAAGAACACCCGTTGAAAGAGAAATGCCCAAAATGTGATGACAGTAGATATCAAACCGATAAAGTAACAAGAAAGGTGCCTCACAAGGTTATTCATTATATTCCCATAATTCCACATTTGTGACAATTGTTCAGGTGAAAAAGTGTAGCAAAACTTATGGATTACCATGTAAGGAATATAAGTGAATATGGTGTTCTTCGAATGCTCGCAGATGGATATGCATTTAGGAATATAGAGGAAAAATGGCTAGAGTTTTAAAGAAAACCTTGTAATATTAGGATTTCATTAGCAGTTGACGATGTCAATCCATTTGGAGAGGCCATATCTACTTACTCGATGTGACCTGTTTTTGTTTTCAACAATAACATTCCTCCGTGGAAGTTAATAAAGAGGGAGCACATAATGTTGACAATGATTATTCTAGGTATTAATTTGTTTAGAATAATTTTTTTAGCACAATAAAATCTCATTTGTCTTGTTCATTTCATAATTATGTCATATTTTTTTGTTGTTAATTTACTCATATATGTTCAATTATGCCTTATAATTATGTTTTATAATTTTTTATTTACTGATATATGTAGTAATTATGTATTGTATGCTCAATTAATTAGGTAAGTACCAAGTCAAAGATATGAATGCATATATCAAGCCTCTTATCCATAAGTTAGTGGAGTTATGGAATGGTGTCACTATGTATGATATCTCTAGACCAGTAATTGCACAAATGGAATTTGAATTCCATGCAATGCTTGTATGGAAAATTCACGATGCCCTAGGGCTAACACATTTCTGTGGTATTTTATAACGTTACCCTGCACTTTAATAATGTTTAATTTTATGAAGTTCATTTCAAGTATTTTTTATTTTAAATAGTTCGACCTTCATTATATATACTTAAAATAATTGATATAAAAATATTCCATTTATTGCAGGTTTTCAAACAAAGGGTAAATTTACTTGTCTAGTTTGTGGTCCTAAGATGAAATATCGTCATTCAAGAAGTTTTGGAAAGGAGGTGTTTGATGAGTATAGGCACTTCCTTTCTAAGAACCATATGTATCGAAGTACTGAAAAACATCTTTTCGATGGGAAATAAGAGATTGGATTAAGACCATGGAGAATGATACCTCATGCATGAAAATTGCAATATAATAGAGTCTCTCAATGTATCAATATACATGATATGTTTGGATTATTTTATATTTTTATAGCATTTTCTTCACTGTACTAATTGACAGGTTATATTTTTGTTATAATATCTTTAACTATTATTCATGTTGTAGGTCGTGGATGCATTAATAACATGGCACTTCCACAAGGAATGAAAATTTATCCCAATCAATTCAATAGACTCCCCTACTATGAGCACCTAGAATTTTTCATTTGTTTGATACAATGCACATTAGGAAGAATGTAATAGAGACCTTATGCCAAATCTTAGATGGAAGGAGAAATAAAGAAAGAATTGTCAAGATTTGTAGTGACATTAAGGAGGTTGACCATGCATTGCAAAGTGTGATTCATTCAAATAGCGGTGGGACAGTCAAAATATAAGCACCCTTCCATGATTATTAACAGAGTAGCAAAGCAAGCATGTTAAAGAGGTTATTGAAAAAAATAAATTTCCAAATGGATTTTCGTCAAACATAAAGAATATCCTAAAAAAGAAAGGTGAATTAGGCGGGGTAAAAAGTTCATGATTGGCATACGTTCATTAAGGTAATTATTTTGGTGTATATATATTTTATACATTGGTGAAACATCTTGCTAATTTGCGTTTTTTCTTCTAATAATTTGGGAAAAAATAATGACCAATCATTATTTTTGTTACAGTATGTTCTACCTTTATCTCTCCCAGAAAACTTTGACAACATTGTCAAACAAGTTATATATGATCTTGGAAAATTCATGAAGTAAGTGGAGACTTATGTGCAAAGTGTAATTTGTTCAATAAGTTGTTGCGTCACATAGTTTTGACTACATGTCTTTTTCTTGTCATCATGTACTATATTATACTTTTTTTGTTGAAACCTATGATTTGCTTGCTTCATTTGTATATGGTCCTCATTTAAAGAAATCGATAGAGAAGATATAAAGTATTGGAGAAAACAAATTCCTCATATTGAATGCGTGAAATGCAAAAGTATCTACCTCTTACATTTTTCAATGCACAAGAACACTACCTCATACACCAAGTCGAGGAGATTGAAAAATGTGGACCCATACAAATAAGATCAATGTGGATGGTTGAGAGACACTTGAAATCACTAAAGGATTTGGTCAGACAAAGGGCACGTCCTGAAGGTTCTATGGTAGAGGGATATATGGTGTATCAAACCATGGTTTATATTCATCAATATATTGATGAAATAGGAAATAATATTAATGTATTGGATCACATTTGGGATGTCAACTTGATGGATGATTTTGAAGGGGAGAACCTAATGGGGAAAAGTAGAATGATCAAAGTGAGATGTAAGTAGATATATAGTGGAGATTTATAATACATTTTACTTATTGTTTTTATGTATATTTTACTTATTTAATTTTTAGTCTTCCTGCATAATCCATAATTATGAAGGTATAACATGGTAATTGATTATATATCTGTGAATTATTTTATTTTAATATATCTAATCGAGAGGGATGAAATACATTTATACATTGCAAATAATAAAGATTCAATGAAGGTATGGATTGTGTTGTATCTTAGGAGACAATTCCTGGTTGTGGGGGAACTAGTGCCTGAGACATTTCAAATTGGATAAAAATAATTAAAATTAATGGCCGGAAGTACAGGGCATGAAGGCTTGTAACCAAAAATTCTAGCTCTGAAACCCTAGCCTTGCAAAGAAGAATGGCTAGAGAAACTCTGAGAATTGTAGAATGATGGACTAGAGGAGTGGATTGAAGAAGAATAGAAAATAGAGTCCAAATTAGGAATTTAAGAATATGAATTTGAACTACTGTAGAAAGAATAATGCAAGACTAAGAAAATGTGAGTGAGGTTCCTAGATGTGGAGTGCAAATTAAGGGCTTTAAGATTATTTGTCATGAGAACAATTAAGTAAATTCATTAAAAATTAAACCGAAGATCCAGCTGCACCTTACATTGTCCAAGAGAGGAAAAGAAATGGATGAATACTGAGACATCAGAGGAAAAATAATTCCTGCAACTTCCCAAAAATAGAATCAAAATGCAATATATTATTTAGAATTCAGAGATATTTTTTTATTACCATGCCCAATCATGAGGACTGGACTCAGAACCCTCTCAAAATCTATTTCTGCCTCCTAGCCTAATTGAACTAACTGATTCCTGAAACAATTTAAGGAATTGTTTTCCTCTTTTTGTAAAAAGGTTTTTTGAAACAATTTAAATTACAAAAAAGTAAATTTTAACATTATATATATAACAAAACCTTTGCAAATAAAAATTAATTTAAATTTTAAAATTATAAAAAGTAAATTTTAACAAAAGACCTTTGCAAATAAAAAACCCGCCTCCTTTACGAGTTAGAAGTGAAATACTAATACATTTCAAGTCCCAAAAAACTGTTAATGAAATTTTAATATGAATGTTAGTATTAAGCTCAAGCTTGGTTAAAAGCCACATAAAGTCTAGCTATAGGTGAAGTGTTGGAGCGTAGGTACCACTGTTGTACTTATGCATACATTGAAAAAACTACATAGAGCCTTCCAAAATCTGATACTGCCCATGGGACCACTCATAGTGGTTTTTGAAAATCGAGGATGGTGTGGCTGTAACAAATTGTAGTTGTTGATTTCTTGGTGGTAAGTACGAGAAAACTGCCTTGTGGGGGTTCCCGACTTGTTAATCTCTGTGCAGTTCATGCCACCAGGAAATGATGGATTCTGGGCATAAGCACTATTGATCGTTGATCGTCATACAAAGTATTGAGCTGTAGTCTCTGACAATTTTGGAGCTATTTCATCTACCATGGTATTCCAAAATATTGAATTAGAGCCTCAATGAATATTCTCTGCAAATTGACTGATGCAATAGGTTATTACACCCGAGTTCTTATATTTTCTTCCAAATTAGGAATATATTCTGTCGTGTACATGTCATCAACCTAAACTAGAAGTGTGACATCTTCAATGTCAAAAAATCCCTCAATTTTATTAATGCAACTAACTTTAGTTGATCTTATGCATGTTGTGATAGTTCATTTGCACCTCTAATGAGATGGAAGATCACAAAGTTCCGTTTCTCCAATTTGCTCTAAAATATATATACCTTATAAAAGTTTCCAAAATAGATGCATTGCAGCTCCACCTTCCATCACTTAATAGGAATGCAATAAAGCATATGTCCGGTGAAAAATCAGATGCCATTGCATATACACCAATTCAAAACATGAGAATACTAATAATGAGGCACTTTACTGGAACTTATTAACTATGCTATATTGAGCTACAATAGATTGAACAATGCAAACAATCTAATAGTGGTAGGTTCTCATGGTATGGTGTGTCTACATTGGTCAAAGAAGCTCAACATAGTGGAGATACCAATCTTACACAAAGGGAAATTGATTTACCATATGGTTTAAAAGATTATCAGGCAAGCATATTCACCCACACTAAGTTTTTTTACAATTATATTGATGCACATGGTATTTTTTTATCCTAATTTTCAAATTTTGCAAGTGTAAATATGCATGCTTATCAATTGAAAATGCATTTTTTTATGTGTTTTTACTATTGTAGTTAAAATACCTTAACAAAATATGGTGCAATGGCCACAAATTTCAGATCAAAATGTTGGATGAAAAGATGAAAACTTCTAATAGTAGGATAAAAACAATATTTCAAGTTATTGATATTTCTTCTAGAGGTGACAGACATCCAGAACTTTTTGAGAATCGATACCATGGGTATTTGCATTATATACTTGAGTGTGACTTTGAATCCTTCAAAATAGTTGTGTTCAATGTCAAATGATTTAGGCTACGAATCCATGAACGTGACCCTGATAGAACTATTATTGAGCATGCTAATGGATTTACCATGGTTGATACAAGAATCTTGAGCTAGGATTAGATCGATATGTTCTTCCAAGCCAATTTGAGCAGGTATTTTATGTAGATGTTCTAGATAAAGTGGGTTGGTCATATGTTGTTATATATGATCCTAGAGGAAGGCCCATAAAGTATAATGTAGGAGAAGAAGATGAAATTGAAGAAGAAGATGATGTAGAGGAGCAGGGGGTTAATTTGGATGAACTATATAATATTGATACTGTGTCAGACGAAGAACTTGAAGAAGTAGAACCAAATGTAGAAGAGCATGTTCCATATGATGATATACTAGACGATGACGATGACGATGATGATGATGTTGATATGGCGAATCCTAATTCCAAACTGGATGATATATATGATGAGATGGATGAGAAAGAAGATTAATGATATCAAAATGTTGAAAGTACGAGCTATGTATTTATATATTTTCAGTTGGTTTTTTCTCTTTCATTCACCTTAAATTTTTATTTTCCTAGTTTTTATGTTTGAATGTTACTGTGTTTCTTTCAAATATATTATAGTAGATAGATTGGGTATCAGGGAATTGAGAGTGATGTGTGGGGGGGGGGGGGGGGTTGTGGGGGGCGCCATATGGGCTTCCACCTTCACTTGGTTGGCCTTTTTAAGTAGAGAACATATTATTCTTGAAATGAAGAGAAGATCATTTACGTTTATTACACAATTTCCACTTTTGACTTTAATGGTTCGTCAAGCAGATGTACTAGGCGAGTTGGGCGACAGGTGAACCAGGCGATACGACGTTCAGGAAGAAATACGAAGTAAGGTTGGCCCATGAATGACCATGAATTGAGTTCCCACTAGGGTGTCTCATAATGATTTTTAGAAATTAACTAAATTAATGTTTAGGTGTTAAAAGCCGGTTTATAATTAATTTATTATGAAACATTGCTGTATTAAAAGATGATAATATTTTGTTGTAATTAATGAGCTAATTATTTCTGTTGACTGATTTACATAATAGGGAGAATTCCCATGCCTTGGACGCACCCACATGAAGGCAAAGTGCTCGAGCTCCCCTTGGGGCATCGCGCACTGGGCACACCACAACATTCACCCGATAGGGGCGTCTGTGCGATGAGTTGGTGGGTTGACCCTACTTGGAAAGGCATGCCCACATAAAATAAGTAAGGTCGGCAATGAATTCCCATGAATAGAGTTCCCACCATTAAGGGGTCTCATAATGATTTTTAGAAAATTGATTATGCAACATGGTACTAAAAAATTATAATATTTTGTTGTCATTGATGAGCTAATGATTTGTGTTCACTAATTTTCACAGTAGGGTGAAAGCTTGCACCCTTGGTGTGCTTGCTTGAAGGCGGGATGCTCGAGAGCGCCCATTGGGGTGTCATTTTCTATGCATGCCAAGGTGGTTGATGCTAATGGGGGTGTCATGTGTTGCACACACTAGGGCGATCGACCCCAATGGGGGCACCGCGTGTTAGGCACACTTGGGCGCTCGTGTGACGAGTTGGACGGTCGACCCGACTTGGCAATGGGTGCCCACAAAAAATAAGTAATGTCGGACCATGACTTCCCATGAACAAAATTCCCATAAGGTAGTCTCATAATTATTTTTAGAAAATTGACTAAATTAATGTTTGGGGTGTTAAAAGTTGGTTTATGACTATTTGATGGGCCCATGACTGCCCATGACTTGAGAATGGGGTAGACATTGAACTTTTTTAATTTTTTTTTAATATTTTTAATTTTTTAATTTTTTAATTTTTTAATTAATTATTATATTATATTTTTAATTATATATATATATATATATATATATATATATATATATATATATATATATATATATTTTCCAGTTTGTGCTTGTATGCACTGAAATTTGACATGTTTATGGTAGATGCATGCATTGATGATATGGGAGGGATTTGAGACTCAAATATGACTCATAGAAAGAATTTGAAAATCAAACAATAAAATTATAACATATATAGATGTCAAGGAGATGAAATTATTTATTACTATTTATCAGTTGCAAGATATAATGTACTTCATAGTCTATTGGTTGAGAAAACTCCCTACTCAGCTTCCATTTGAGAAAAATTCTTACCCTTCATCATTATCTTTCTCATCATTGTCACCATCACCATCATCTTTATCATCTTCATCAACATCATCATCATTATCAACATCATCATCATCATCATCATCATCGTCGTTATCGTCATCGTCGTCATCATCATCATCATCACTTATATGAAAAGGAATGATGCCTCAATGAATCACACATATTTTATTATATGTCTCTCTTATGCTCTTGGTGTCAATCTTATTGTTACTTGTTGCGGGCCTATCCCTAAGTACCAATACACCACTTAACATTTACCAATTAGTTGAAATTATGCTTTAATTAATTGACCCCACACAGAGTGACCCGTGAAAGGGGCCAACGTTGATTTGATTTGATTTTTTATTTTTATTTTTTATTTTATTTTTTATTTTTTTTATTTTTTATTTTTATTTTTTTTTTTATTTTTTATTTTTATTTTTTATTTATTTATTATTATTATTATTATTATTATTTTTTTTTTTTTTCAGTTTGTGCTTGTATGCATTGAAATTTGACATGGCTATAGTAGATCCATGCATTGATGTTATGGGAGGGTTTCAGGTATCATATACAAATATGAGAGGGTTAGGAAAAGTGTATAAGTTAGTAATATGTTTAGAATTACTATTATTTTCTGAAACAAGTTTTCACCAAGTGGATAAAATGAACAATATGTTTTGAGTTATTGTTATTTTCTTGTTATATTTTAAACAATTAGCCCAAACACGTTTCATTCAATTCATCATGGTGTTAAGTATTTTGGAAGCTTCTCTTCATGCCCACCCAAACACACATTCACTTTATGATTTGAACTCTCAATCCCAACTCTCTTCTGTTACATCACCTTCTATACCTCTTATACACTTCACTCTCTGATATCAACAATTCTCTCTCTATGTCTTTCTTCTTCCCTCCCTCTCTCCCCCTCCAACTCCATCTATTTGTCCCTCCCTCTCTCCTCTCTATCCATCCCTCTCTCAAGTCCTCTCTCTCATCCTTCCTCTCTCTCCATTTCTCTTCTATCTCCCTCCCCCCCCATAACTCTCTCTCTCTCTCCCCCTCTCCCCTCCATCCATCTTTGTGTCTCCCTCCCTCTCTGTCTCTTACCCTTCTCTCCCTCTCTCACTCCTCTCCTTCTCTCTCTCCCAATTCCTTCTCTCCCTCTCCTTCACTCTATCTCCATCTCTCCCTTGTTACCCCCTCTATCTCTTCACATCTATGTCTTTGTTATTCCTTCCATACATATCTAGAGTTTAATGTATCATGATATATTAATATATATTATAAAATGACAAAATTGAAATTATATTAAATTTAATATTGAATAAAAAATAAAAAATAAAAACAGAAAAAGAAACTTAAAAAAATTTGAAAAGAAATAAATGAAACACAACCATATATATAACATGAAAAATAAAACAAACTCAAAGCTCCCTATTAACCTGTCGCGTGAGCCCTTGCCCTAGCCTGACCCTGTCTCCGCCCCCTTCGAGCTGTAAGAGGAAAGCCTCCACCATTTCCCTAGCCCTATCCCACCTCTGTGCGTCTACGAGCTGCAAGAGGAAAGCTTCCACCATCGCGACAAAGGCCTCACCCACCTCTAAGATGTAAGAGCAAGTTAACCTCCGCCATTGCCCCTCACTCACCTTAGCCCACCCTAGAGCTGCGAGAGGAAGAGCCTCCACCCACCTCTGATTTGTAAGAGGAAGAGCCTCCACCATCGTGACAGGACCTGAGTGAAGGACAACACGAGGTAGATGACCTCCACCATCACCCCTCCCCCACCTCAGCCCACCTTAGAGCTGGAAGAAGAAGAGCCTTCACCCACCTCTGAGCTGCAAGACGAAGAGCCTCTGCTATTATGATATGAATTGAGGGAAAGCCAACTTGAGGGTCTAAGGAAGAGCAAAAAAAGAGGATGAAATGCATTCGGTAAGTTTCAGCTACTCCAGCCCCACCTCTGAGCTATTTGGTATGTGTTTTCTACATTCTATTGCAATAGAAAATTGAAATTTCTTACTTATTGAAAACACAGAATATATAGCATTAATAAAATGGGGAATGAATGAATAGGGCTCAAGGTATAAATCTACACTACGCTCAAGGTAAAATATGATATAAAAACAACATTTTCATTTACCTAGCCCTAACTAAAACCTATGGAAAACACCTCTTTCACCTCAGTGAAAGAACTCTGATCCATACTATGCTATAATATATAGTACCGCGAGGAGGCTCGAAGTTTTCTGGAAAAAAAGTGTGGTAGAGTCCCACCCATAGATGTCAACACCTATTGGAAGTTGAATATTTTCCAAGATATTTGAAACGTGGAAGAGTCGCTTGTTGTGGATGCTTCTAGTGGCTCGATTTCCCTACCCTGGTCATGTTATGTACCTTTGTCATTTGAAACCCTTGTATGTACTGTACCTCTGTCATTTGAAACCCTTGTATGTACTGTACCTCTGTCATTTGAAACCCTCACAAAACTTGGTAGGGGGTTGTACTAGGACTAACATGTCCTGCTTACTTGAATAACTAATTGTACATAAGCATCACTTGTATCATAAGGCAAGTGGAAAATCTGACAGTTTGTATTGGAGATTTGTATAGTTCTGTAACATTTGGCTAGGAAATACATCATATTTCTGATGGTGGTTGATAGTTACAATGTACACTATTACTAGTGGTAATACTGCACTGGCCTAGGGATTTCTTTGTAGTGAAAATGAGTTTTTAAGCCTTGTTAGAGGATTTCACTAAGGAAACATATTGATCTAAAACTATTATTCTTTTTAATCATGGTATGATGCCAAATTTGGTTCTGCATTAGATTAAATTTTGACATACTTCAATTCGTGTAAATATGATAATTTTTATCAGCAAAAATGATAAGAATTGGTTCTTTAATTTTAACTTGCTTGCTACTTATTTGTTTCTCCTCAGTGGCTTGTTTCTCTTTATAATGAGAATTTGTGTGAAGTTTAGAAATTGTTAGTTACTGTGTGTTTTGAGAGCCATTGAAATAATGTTTCAATGGATGAAAATTTGTGTGGAGTTTAAATTTTTTTAGTTCGAGTGTGTTTTGAGAGCCATTGAAATAAGTAGGCTTCTTGAGGGCTAAATTTGGCCTCTTCTAGGCCAACTTGTCCTTTTGATAGCTTCTATACCTATTTTACATAAAATATATTTCATTTCTTTGATACGTGAGCCCTTCAAGGGACTTTACACCATGATATTGACTTTGATTCTTCTTCACAACCCTAGAGCACTCAATGGGTGATTTGAACTAGGACAAATAATCAATAAGCAAGAAACCCATTTCATAATAAAATAGTTTTCTTTTTAAAAATAAATATTTTCTTTTATTACTTTTGACAAGTACAATAATAACATCTAGTCATGACATCATTATAATTATGAAGACTGACACTAGTTACTTCTTCAACAAAACTTACTTGAAACCCTAACAATGTTCTTTTTCCATAACCTTGAAAAATTCCTCAAAATTGTAATTCAAACAAATTATAAAACAACTTATAGTGTCGACATTATTATTTAATAGAGCAAGTGGGGAGGTTAAAGGGAGGAGTATGCGAAGAAAACTTGTTTTCTATCAATGCGATGTCAATGTAACCTACTTCTTTGGATGAATTATTTTTAGTATTTCCTATATGAATATTAGTTGTGCTAGCTTCTAAGGCTTTAAATAATTTTTCCCCTTCCTGTTAAGTAAGTTTTGATGGTTCATACAAAGAAATATTAGCTATAGTTCTCCTCACGACTCTGACCAAGTCATATTCTAGAGTTTCAATCTAAACATTTTTGTTTGAGGTAGAAGTTACATGCTATGAGATGGTTAAAATAATTGATGGGTTACACGTGAATATCATCTTATGCTTTGTAAGGTTGCGCATAAACAACAAGTTAATTTTACAATGCCCGAATGTTTGTAAAAGAAACATTTAATTCCAGCAAAACAAAATTTCATTCCAATAAAGGAAAATTTAATAATTCTTGAATTTATATACCAAGTAGTCATAAAAATAATTCCACCAAACAATCCATACAAAGACTTCCTAATACCAAGCCAACCACCAAACAAGTTAGACAAAAACTTCTCAAGACCAATCCAGCCACCAAACAATCTTCCTTGAACAAAAACAAGATCTCCAACGAGTCAACATAATGTAACTTCTCTAAATTTTCGCTTCATCAATCAAGTCTGCAACTTCGGATTCCAGAAAATTGAACTCGCAGTAACCCAAGGATCATAAAAACTCGCACGAGTGGGCAAATGATAATAGGAAATCAAACTTCTTTCTTTTGCTAAGATTCTTCTTTTCTTCAATTGGGTGATTTCTTGTCTTCTAGTGTCCTCACACTAATTTTATATCGCATATAAAATGCCAAGATGTGTGCCACTAGTGGAGGTCAAAGTCCTCTTATTTAATGTCTTCACAAGGACTAGAGTGGGCCTCTTTAGGTTGACTTTATCATGATGACTGACTTGGTCATGGGGTCTTTCTAGAATTTTCTAAACATCAAAATAATGTTTTCTTTATTTATACAAGAGCTCAATCAGGTCTATTACATCATGACATAAACTTTGACTCAAGATAAAAACCATAGATCAGTCAATGGGTGCTTAGACCTAAGAACCAAAAACTTTGAGCATGAAATCCATGCTTTAGTAAATAAATTTTCTTTTACAATAATTTTTATTTTTATTTTTTATAAGTACATAAGAAATACATCATGCCATGAGAAAAATACAATTATGAAGACCAATATTAGTTACAACTTTCAATATGAACTTCACATGTTATAGATCTTCAATGTCTTCTAGGGAAAATTTCTCCTCAACTAAACTCGTCTCTCCTTATTTTGTACTTCACATTTATTCTTATCCACGTGCTTGATATGAAGTGAAGTGCATGTGTGATGTCTCTCAAAGGAGTTCAAATGTCTACTTTATATAGAATTCCAAGGGCTCTTTAAGACCAATGGGAGGCCAACTTCACCTAGCTAGCTGATCTGTTCTTGGGAGCACTATATTATTTTTTTCCAAAATACAAAATGATTTTCTTTCTGTCATACAAGTGCCCAAATGGGTCTTTACATAATTACAATGACCCTTTGACTCAAGACAATACTATAGGCATGCAATGGATTCCTGACATATTAACCAAAGACTCAAGCATGAAACCCATGGTTTATAAATTTTTCTTTCTTATTTTTATCAATATATAATAATTACATCATGACATGAGACAAATGAAAATTATGAATACCAAAACTAGTTACATTTCCCAACAGACATGAACATGTTGATTCAACTAAGCCATAGGAGCAACACCAATTATGTTTCCATTTTTATTTTCTCGCTCAGTTTGGGACAAAGTTTCATTTAATATACGATGACAACAAGAGAACTATGGTTCATGATGAGATTTTCCATTACTCAAAGTACAAAGAAACAAGATCTCTTCATGATGATGGCTCTTCTATCCTTTTGCGCTCACCAAGGTAACCTACAACACCTCTGGCAATTTTGGACCTGAGGAAACCCTAGAAACCCTAAGGTGAACATTAGAAGACAAATTAAAAACTTTCAAAATCTTGATGTGTCTCTCAATATGTCAAAGACCCATCTTTATATAGCCTTTCCAAGAGGCTCCATTAGCCCTCTCTAGGCCAAATTTTGCTTTGTTAGCCGACTTGGTCTTGGGAGCCTTCACGACATTTATAATTTGAAAATACTTTTTCTTTCCTTGATGCTGTTGAAAATAGAAACAATAAATGCTAAAAATAGCACTGCTATAAATAGCATTTCGGGATACATTCCAATTTTAGTTACTCCCTGAACTAAAATTGAGAATTAAAATTCGAATTTGATTTTAGCAGCTATTTGTAAAATAATTAATTAATTCAACTTGAGTTAATTAGTTGTAGAAAATCAAACATGAAGTCTATGTGAAGACATGCAACAATTATCCCTTTGATTGAGGAAGTTATCCCTTAATTAAGGAGATAAGGATGAGTTGTAATTAGTTAGCTCAGTTAACTGAGTTAAGTCCAGCTAAATTAGTTCCAAACAGTTGGAGGAACTAATTGTGAGTTCAGTCAGTTAATGCATGCATGCATGCAACTAGTGTTCTCTAGATAACTAAATATTCTCTCATAAATAACTCATGCATGTCAGTTCAGAGAAAGACTTAGTTGAGATTAAAGGAAGGGAAAATGTACTATCAGTTGGAGGAATTTTCTTATATAGGAAACTCATCCATGCAGAAGTAATTGTCTCCTTCAGGATTGTGCAGTTATTTCAAAGGTCAGTGTTGTGTGTGAGGTGAGAATCACACAGGTTGCAGCTGGAGGACCCAGGAAAAACTATGCAAGGAAATAGGAGGCTTGGAGGACTAAGAGAAGGCATATGTTGTGTCTATTCAGTCTATGGGCAACATTGAGGGATTGTATTGAGAGCTGGATAGCTTGTGAGCTAAATATTTGTGTAATCCGGACATATTTCCAATTGTATGATAATACAAAGATCAGGGTTTTTAGCTAAGGCTTTCCCTAGAGTATTCTTCTGTGTTCATGTGTGATTGATTTCTCATTCTATGTTATATGTGTTCTATATGATCTTGCTCAAAATCGATTAAGCTTTTGCAAGTTTGTTTGTAGAAGTAGATCAAGTATTTTGCTTTAGTATATTGCATTATTAGGTGATCTACAGTGGGAAATTCTACATGTTATTAGAGCAAAGGTAATCAAAGTAAAGAATAGTATACAAAATTTTTGAGGTTCATGATCATAGAATTCGAATTATTATCACATCTCAAATTTCACCAATGGCATTGAATGGTTTGAGACTCGAGTATGCCCTTGATGGCAGCTCGAATTATATAGCCTGGAATGATCGCATGGAAGTGGCATTAGAGGACAACGGTTTGAAAGACTTCATTGATCAAGAAGTCCCCAAGGCAGTAGCTGTTAATGCCCAAGAATTGGAGGAATGGAAGAAATGTGTGGCTAGAGCGAGGAGAATCCTTCTGGAGGGAGTTCGAGACCACATAGTCTCGAGTATCCATGGGAAGGAGACACCATTTTCAATGTGGAAAACATTGAAGGATCTATATCAGAACAACAACGATTAGAGGAAGCTGGTGCTGAAAGACAAGATTTGGAAAATCAAGTGTGAGAAGGGCGACACGATCTCTACATATCTGAACAAGCTCACCACCTGTAAGGATGAGCTTGGAAGTGTAGTGACCACGACAACCAATGATAACATGGTGAGTCTTGATCTCCTCAGTCTTCATAAGAGCTAGCATAGCTACTAAGACTCGGTAAATGGAAGAGAGAAACTGCCAGATTGGGAATGACTTTGGTCGGATCTGATGCAGGAGGAGATAAGGAGAAGCACTAGAGATGGATCTTCATCAAAGAAAGATAATGAAGAAAATCTAGCCTTAGCGAGTAAGGTGAGGAAAGGGAAAGTGAAGGCGTCCCATTCCAAATCCAATTCTTCCCATGGTGGGAAGAATATTGACAAATCAAAAGTGAGATGCTTTCATTTTCATGAGGTGGGCCATTATGCTATGAATTGTCCATAGAAGAAATCCAAGAAGGGATCAGATGGTGAGGCACTGGCCTCACAGTTTGAATTGGATTTCACCCTCATTGCATGTATGGTTTCATTAATGGTGGGGTGTGTTTGGTACCTAGACAGTGGAGCTTCATTCCACATGACCGACGACAAGAATATTTTTAGTACCTTGGAGGAGAAGGACCTCCAGATGCGGATCGAGATGGGTGATGATGGAAGGTACTGTGTTTCAGGTGAAGGTACGGTTGTGTTTCAGAGGGAGCATGGAGCTCCTCTCACCCTGACTGATGTAAAGTATGTGTCGGGTCTGAAGAAGAATCTTGTGTCCATTGGTATGCTGGAAGAAAAAGGCTATGATGTAGTATTTAGTAAAGGAAAGTCATTCCTGAGGCATATCGACACTGGACAAACCAAGAGGATTGGGATCGAGTTAAGAATATCTACAAGCTAGAGGTAGATGACTGTGCTGCATTGAGTTCCAAAGCAGAGTTGGTGCAGAGCCAAGATGTTGGTGAGCTATGGAATAGAAGATTGAGCCACTTGCACCATGGGGCCTTGAAGATCATGCAACATATTTCTACCAAACTTCCCAAGGGAAAACTGGAGCAAATGGATACATGCAAAGGTTGTACCTTGGGTAAGTATGCGAAATCTTCCTTTCAGGATCGAGACAGTAGAGCTGGAGAAATCCTAGAGCGAGTTCATACAGATGTGTGTGGACCATTCTCTACAGCCTCCACCGCTAAACAAAGGTACTATGTTA
Organism: Pinus tabuliformis; assembly: GCA_031772625.1. NCBI lineage: Eukaryota > Viridiplantae > Streptophyta > Pinopsida > Pinales > Pinaceae > Pinus > Pinus tabuliformis. The sequence continues at coordinate 941,199,627 of CM062817.1, read as the reverse complement.
TTTTTATTGATGATTTTTCTCGTAGATGTTGGATCTACTTTATGCAGAAGAAGGATCAAACCTTCTCAAGGTTTTGTGAGTTCAAAGCCTTGGCAGAGAAAGAATCTAGAAAGAAAATAAGGGCCTTGCGTAGTGACAATGGTGGAGAGTATGTCTCCCAACAGTTTAAGGACTTCTGTGCAGCAGAAGGAATTAAACGGGAGTTGATGGCACCCCATAACCCACAACAAAATGGGGTGGCCAAAAGGAAGAACAGATTGATTGTGGGATCAGCTCGAGCGATGTTTCATGACCAAAGCCTACCACTTCATTTGTGGGTCGAGGCATGCAATACATCAGTATACTTGCAGAACAGAAGCCTGCATCGTATACTGGGAATGAAGACACCAATGGAGGCCTTTTCTAGGAAGAGACCAGATGTGAGTCACTTTAGGATATTTAGATCATCGGTTTATTGCCATGTGACCAAAGATGCCCGGAAGAAGCTAGATCCAACAGCTGAGTTGGGGATACTTGTGGGGTACACTGATACATCCCATAACTATCGGGTGTTCTTGCCTACCAGTCAGAGGACAGTGGTACACAGAGATATGAAGTTCGATGAGTAGAAATCCATGCTAGTATCACTTGAGAGGGAGCTCAAGTTGCATGCAGAGGAGGAACTTTTAGTTCCTAATGAGGAGGAGCCTCAGACTGATGCGGAGTAGCTGCATGTAGAGGATCCAGGAGTGGAGACATCCACTCATGCAGAGTCTTCCAGAGATGGGTGGAAACACTCAAGTGAAGTTGACAGATTGGTGATGGATGCAAGAGATAATGTGGGACATCCATCCTCTCAGCGCAGACAGAGGAGATCACCCGAGCGGTACATTGGTTACATGGCCCTGGTTGGGGAGTGTGTAGAGACCTAACCTTCTTCTTTTGACGAAGCAGTGCAACAACCAGTCTGGGCTGATGCTATGGTGGAGGAATACGACTCTATCATTCGAAATAGTGTTTGGGATGTTGTCCCAAGACCAGAGGAAAAGTTAGTAGTGAGTTCCTGATGGTTTTACAAGGTAAAGTAAGTAGCTGATGAGAGTGTTGAGAAACATAAGGCAAGGTTTGTTGCCCGTGGTTTCTCACAGGTCGAGGGGATCGACTACGATGAGACTTTTGATCCTGTAGCAAGGTACTCATCTATCAGATCGATGTTGGTACTATCAGCTTAGATGGGTTGGAAGATCCATCAAATGGATGTAAAGACTGTGTTCCTCAATGGGAAGATTGAGGAAGAGGTGTACATTGAGCAACCGGAAGGTTTTGAGACCTTCGATTGTGAGTCGCATGTGTGCCGACTCAAGAGGGATTTGTATGGGCTGAAGCAAGCACTTCGTGCTTGGTACACCAGGATCAACAACTATTTCACCAGGTTGGGCTTCACCAAGAGTGAAGCAGATGTGAACCTTTACCACATCATGGTAGAAGGTAAGCCATTGATCATTGCTCTTTATGTTGATGATCTGATATTAACAGGTGATGATAATTTGATCAAGTCTTACAAGGAGAACCTTGCAAGAGAGTTTGAGATGAAAGACATGGGTCTTATGCACTACCTTCTAGGCATGGGGGTGTGACAGAAGGATGGGAAATTATTTGTGTCTCAAGGCAAGTATGCCAATGAGATACTCAGGCGATTCCACATGGAGAAGTGTAAACCCATGCAGACTCCTCTAGCTGGTAACTGGAGGAAGGAGGATGCTACTTCAGGTGAGGTAGTAGCTGCTATTGTTTATCGGCAGCTTGTGGGTTCATTGATGTATCTAGTGAACACACGACCAGATTTGTGCTTTGTGGTGAACCAGCTGAGTCAAGCTATGGTTCAACCTACCAAGCTGTTTTGGAAGGTAGCGAAGCATGTGCTGAGATACCTCAGAGGCACATCTCAGTATGGATTGTGGTATAGACAGACAGAGGGAGTGAAGCTTCAGGGCTTCATATATGCAGATTGGGCAGGGAGTCCATCAGACTGGAAGAGCACTTCAGGAGGAATCTTAAGCCTTGGTTAAGCTGCAATTTCTTGGTATAGTAGGAAACAAAGGTCAATTGCACTTCGCTCAGTAGAGGCTGAATACATGGCTGCTAGTCAGGCAGCATGTGAGGCCATTTGGATGCGGAAGATTCTAGTTGGATTGTTTGGTCAGAGGATGGATCCAACTGTGATCTATTGCGATAATCAAAGTTGTATCAAACTCTCTGAGAATCCAGTATTTCATGACAGGTCCAAGCACATCGATATCCGGTATCATCATCTTCGAGACTGTGTGGTGAAGAGGATCATGTTGTTGCTGTATGTTTCGACCGAGGAACAGGATGTAGATATTTTGACTAAGGCATTATCAAAATGCAAGTTTGAGTTCCACAGAGACAGGATTGAGGTGACAGATAATCCCTTTCTTGTTGAGAGGGAGTGTTGAAAATAGCGACAAGAAATGCTAAAAATATAAGTGCTAAAAATAGCACCGCTATAAATAACATTTCGGGATACATTCCAATTTTAGTTACTGCCTGAACTAAAATTGAGAATTAAAATTCGAATTTGATTTTAGCAGTTGTTTGTAAAATAATTAATTAATTCATCTTGAGTTAATTAGTTGTAGAAAATCAAACATGAAGTCTATGTGAAGACATGCAACAGTTATCCCTTTGATTGAGGAAGTTATCCCTTAATTAAGGAGATATGGATGAGTTGTATTTGAGTTGTAATTAGTTAGCTCAGTTAACTGAGTTAAGTCCAGTTAAGTCAGTTCCAAACAATTGGAGGAACTAATTGTGAGTTTAGTCAGTTAATGCATGCATGCATGCAACTAGTGTTCTCTAGATAACTAAATATTCTATCATAAATAACTCATGCATGTCAGTTCAGAGAAATACCTAGTTGAGATTAAAGGAAGGGACAATGTACTATCAGTTGGAGGAATTTTCCTATATAGGAAACTCATCCATGCAGAAGGAATCATCTCCTTCAGGATTGTGTAGTTATTTCAGAGGTCAGTGTTGTGTGTGAGGTGAGAATCACACAAGTTGCAGCTGGAGGACCCAGGAGAAACTGCAAAAGGAAATAGGAGGCTTGGAGGACTGAGGGAAGGCATATGTTGTGTCTATTCATTCTATGAGAAGCATTGAGGGATTGTATTGAGAGCTGGATAGATTGTGAGCTAATGCTTTGTGTAATCTGGACATATTTCCACTTGTATGATAATACAGAGATCGAGGTTTTTAGCTGAGGCTTTCCCCAAGTATTCTTCTCCCAAGTATTCTTCTGTGTTCATTTGTGATTGATTTCTCATTCTATGTTATATGTGTTCTATTTGATCTTGCTCAAAATCGATTAAGCTTATGCAAGTTTGTTTGTAGAAGTAGATCAAGTATTTTGATTTAGTATATTGCATTATTAGGTGATCTACAGTGGGAAATTCTAAAGATGCAAATTCTCGAAAGGGTCTGTTAAAATATGACAAGGACTCTTGATTGATGAAAAACCCCAAGATCATTCAATAGATGCTTGACCTAATGACAAAGTGGCTTGAGCATGAAATCCATGCTTTACAAAAATTGTTTTCTTTCTTCTTTTGATAGATACATAAGAACCACATCATGACATGAGTCAAATTACAATTATGAAGGACAAAACTAGTTACATTCTTCAACATATCGAAGTATGTGGGTAATTTTTTGTAATGGAAGATTAAATGCTATCAGATTATGTTGAGTTCTCAAGTTATCGAGTGAGTTCATTGGTTAGGATGAATAGGTTCTCAAGTTCTCAAGTTTTTAAATATTACTTGAATATTTTAAACGCAAAGAACTTCCTTATAACTCACTTGTACTAATATAATGTTCTTGTGGTTTCATCAAGACGTTTCTCAACATCCCTTATGACACTCGCTAACAATTTCTCTCATTTGATGGAGTGTTATAGGACGTTCAACCAAACATGTATTTGTCAGATCTATCCTCCTTGAGTGACGGAAGTTCATATAGGATAGAAGAAATTGATCAAGCATATTCTACCTTATCTAGCAGGCGAAGATCAACTAGAGGTGAAAATATTAAAATAAAATTCCATAGACGCATGGAATTTTTTCTCGCTAAAGGGGGTCATGTTCTTAAGATGATGCGAGCATAGATGACATTGAGCAACCCTTGAGGTATAAACATCTAATGAAACAATGGGCATCCAAGGATCTTCCTGAAATAAACATTGATATTTCTGTCAATGAAAGGATATATCACATTTCCCCGTCGTCATTACATGGTTTGGGGATATTTTTCATGGATGGCATAAATGCATGTTACAGAGGATTAACTGAATTGATGGAGTATGTCGGAGTTTGTTACAACTAGAATGATTGGGTACAACTATTCCAATATACCTAAAGTATGCGCAGATATGGAGTGGCCACAAATTATATACAACTAAAAGACAATGATGAAAATAGAGGCGCAACTATGTATATTGATGGAAGGCCAAAAGCAACATGAAATATTGTAGGGTTTATAAATAGTACACGACCCATCACCACAAATAAGAAAACAAATTGCATATTCTAGGGACGTGAAGGAAATCATGTATTCATATGTGCCATTAAATCAATAGTTGCAAGGGAAGAGTTTCTCATTGATTATAATTTCAATAGAATAAATATAAATATTGCTATGATGGGGGTGATATGTATTCAATTTTACCCAACTTGTAAGAAATATCTATTGTATGTTATGATTGTCATTTACTACGTGAAGTTTCTATATAAATTTAGACATATGCCAATATTGGTTTTCTTATTAGTATAATGATGATTAATTGTGGATGAATTGCAAATTACACTTATTTGAAAAACATGGCGATAAGGGGAAGGCATCAACCTTATAGCAATCCATAAATGCTCATGAGGAAGAGGTTGCTAATGATGCAATTTTTATGTCCGTCGATCCAATGCAAGAAATAAGGAAGTTTAAATACAAAGAAAACAAGGGACTTAATTCTTTAGTTTTGATTGAGCCTTAGATAGATGAGATAAAAGGCAAAATAAAAACTTTCTGCAAAAAGTTCATCGGTATGGGGTGAGAAACTCATTTAATTATCCCAATTATTTGTTTATGATTCCGTTAACTCATAATTTATAAAAAAAAAACTTTATTTTACAAGCGTTTTTGGCGGAGCTCGATCCTCATGCTATGACTATGGGCTAAGCGGGCATTGGTAGCAGTGTCAATGCTCCACCTGTGAGTGATTCATTGGTCATTTAGACTAGTACAACCACTCAACCACCTACAATATGATCTGCACACTTGAATAACTTACGTTAGGATCTACACATGATGCGGTGGATGCAAAGCATGATACAATTGCACAATTTGAAATGAGATTTCCTGTGTCTCCCCATGTTACTAGCACGAGACCACTATCGATCACATTTTTGGTAGATCATGACAATGTCCCTTTAAAAATAAGGAAACTTCCAGGTATTTAAGAAGTTTTTTAAATATTAAGTATAACCTAAATGAAATTAACGTATAGTCTATGATTATTTTAAACTAATGATAATATCATTTTGTAGGAAATGATGTATTTTATAGGCATTTGAATGAAATAACCTTGGAAATATTTCGGCCAACGATTCGCAAAAATTGGAAATTCCAAAGTTCCAAGTTAAAAGAGGAACTTATTAACAAGATTTTTTTCTTGTTCGGTGATGATTCCTTCAACAAATATGGAGTTACCTCAAGGGAAACCCTACATTTAAAATATTTGCGGGACCAGTATAGGTCTCATTTGGTAAGGTCCAAGTCACATGAGCACCCTCCATCAATTCCAAATATTGAGTGGAGAGCGCTCGTGGAAAATTCACACGAGAAGGAACTTCAAAAAGAAGGGAAGACTCCACAATGACTAGGAAGGTATGAGACACTTTTAATAATGTAATTATGATGCTTTATCATCATTGTGGAATCTAATTAAGTGTAACACCCTTCGAGGTAAATGTGCATATAAAAAACATAATAGGAACATAGATACAATAAACATATCAGCCATCAAAATCCATATATATATATATATATATATATATATATATATATATATATATATATATATATATATATATATATATATATATATATATATCAATGTGGATGCCACCGGAGTTTTTCGTCTACATCGTGAGGAATTTGAGTGCCTCCTAGTCTCTCAGGCTTTACCATGCATCCGCAGTTTGATCTAGGGATTACTAGGCCCTACACCGAGACATACTCTCTATGCTTTACCGTGCATTCCATCTCGAAATCACTAGGCTCAACGAAGAGAAAATCCACCTCTTGGATTTACCGTATATCCCGCCATTCACCGGCAAGGATTCCTAGGCCCACTGAGGCACACAATCTGGATTTACCGTAACCCATAGTTTGGTTTAGGGGTTACTAAGCCAATGGATTCATGCATCCTCAATCTAGTTCAGGGACCACTACCACCATTTGTTTTTCAATTCGGAGATCCACCCCACTCAGCTTCGAATCCAATTCGGCCATCCCCCACAAAACGCATGAGAGAGCCCATCTCATCCAAGCTATCAGGAAATGACAAGGCTAGGCTAAAAATATTGTCACACCTGGCAAAACCCATGCCATGGTAGAAAAAGAAACACATGCAATGCCATGCATGCCAAATATAGCAAGGAAAATACACATGCAATCCCATGCGTGGCAATCTAGCAAGGAAAATACACATGCAAGTTGACACCAACAATGAAGCCTGTTGTAGCTGCTTGATCCTGCCTTTCCTTGCTTGATATTTGATTCCTCTTTCCTACTTTTCCTTTCTTGCTCCAATGCCAAAGTGCTCCAAAAAAAGCTATAAGAAACCAAGAGTATGAGAGAGAGAGAGAGAGAATAATGAGAGAGCTCAAAACTAAACTGACCAAGTCTTGCCCATTGATTCTCAGAAGCATTTTTATTAATGAGGCCTCTATTTTCTTCATTTTCCATTAGTTTCCTTCATTTTCCTCCTCACATGCAACCTATGACCTTTCACCTCCTTTTTCTCCTAATTTCCATTATTTTCCTTCATTTTCCTCCTCACATGAAACCTATGACCTTTCACCTTCCTTTTCTCCTAATTTCCATTATTTTCATAAATAAATGTGCCAAAATACCTCTTTGCCTCTTTAATGCCTTAGCCATTGCCTTTGCCAATTTCCTTAGCCATAAACAACCAAATGAACACCCCCTAGGATGTCTTGCCCACCATTCAGCTTGGAATACGTGTCCCATCATCCGTGGTATTTATATATTTTTACATGGAATTTTCACAAGGGTTGTTACAGAACCCTCCCCCTTGGGGGAACACCGTCCTCGATGTTCAATGACACCTATAACCAAAAGACCATTGAAAACAAAACATACTTCCCATGGAGCTTTATAACACAACTCGTTGCAGTATTTACAATGAAAGATTTGCTCAAAATCAAAACATCATGACAACATGACAACATACCGCATAATGGAACTTTATAACATAGCTCATTACGGTATTTACAATAACCACATATACACATATTCACATATGCACATTTTCTCAACAAATAAAATAATATGAATCTGCAACAAAGGAATCTAGAGGCTCACACCTCCACCCTCAAAATAATACTAGGATCCACCTCCTTCCCAGGAAGTCCATAATCCACTGCAAATTCAAATCTGCATCCAATGTCCAGCGCTATAATCTCACACCACTTGTCCTCTTAGTGAATAGTTACTGGCTCATTGTTCCAGGGTGCACTCCCAATGTGCATCTGATTCCATCTGGCAATGCTAATGACCAAAACAAATCCATCTGTGACCTTCCCTTCTCTGCTACATAGTCCCTCGGGAATCCGGTCACCCCTTCCGTGTAGTCACTCACCTTCCAAGTTCTGCTGGCACCCCCATCCTAGGCAGTCCATCCCTTGGCAAGGCTTTCTCGCATAAGAAGATTCAAAGACCAAGGCATATACCTGCCTCACAACTACCATACTAGTCATAGAATTCTCATGGCAATCAATTGACACTATTGGGTACCAGTGTCCCACAATGGCCCTGCTCCTGACGTGCTTTACCAACAAAGCGTTGCATGTTTCAATTCCTTTGTTGCTGCTGCTAATTCTTGCAGTCGATTTCGACCACTCGACTGGGAATATTCATGCTTCCTGTACCAAGAACATAACTTCCATTAGATTCAAAATAAAGTGAAATAAATTCAAATCATATCTCATTGGTAGTTCGTCAATAAGGTACACTTGGAATCTTGTTCGCTTCCTGTCACAAGAATTCAAACTAACATCTTTACCAAATCAACATATATAAATATATCACATTAGGTTAGCTCAAACACAACCATCATAATCATAAATCACACGTAACCATCATAAACCAGAATCATAGATCATAAACCAGAATCATAGATCATAAATCATAATCATAATTCACATGCATACCAAAATCGAAATAAAATACCGATACTTATCCTTCATTGATCCTTACTTCTACCTCAGTTCTTTTTGTAACACATTGGATTGGTTGCCACACCCGAGAAACGTCCAGTTCCTTCTCCTCAACCATGTGCACCTACGCATAGTGTGCATCACACACATACGACCACATACAACATGCAATTCCATGCAACACATGCCTCTACACCTGACATACAACACATACACTTACACCCAGTGTATACAATACAATGCATTCATCTATACTCGCTGTGAAATACGACCCAATGCATGTACCTACACAGAGTACCAGACAACGAGTACACATGCCACAATACCATGACTACATGATGCACATACATAATACCACATGCCCTCAACACAACATTTATGACATGCACACAATATCACATGTGCACCAATACCATATTTACAACATGTACATAGTACCACCTATAAACTGCACCACTTGCACAACGTGTGCATAAAATCACATGTACACAACGCCACCTGCACAACGTGTACACAACCCCAAATGTACACTACACCACTGTACCATGTGTACACAATACCACATGTACATAGTACCACACGCATGATGTGTATGCAACACCATATGTACGTAACATCACATGCACGACATGTACACAACACCGCATGCTCATAACACCTTATGTACAACATGTACATGACACCACATGCTCACAACACCACTTGTACAATCATGCACACAACACCATATGTACAACATGCACACAACACCACATGTACATAGCACTGCATATCCAACATGTACATAGCATCATTTGTACACAACACTGCATATCCAACATGCACAGAGCACCATATGCACACACACCGCATATACATCATGAAGACAATACAATATGTATACAACACCCCATATGAAATATTCACACAACCTTATTTGTACCATCCTATACATAACATTGCATAAATAACAAGTACACATGCTATATATACGCAACACCACAAGTGCACACATCATAGATGCAACATATACAACATATACAATGTATGCACAAAAATAGTACCGCACATCCAAAACCACATTGTTCTTACCAAGAAACATTGCTTCTAGTGTCTTATCCATGCTCACCCTAGCATGCCGCAAACCACACGACTTTCACTTTGCTTGTATATTTGTCATGACTACTCTTCCCAATTGGTTCCTCGTAAGACCATGAACCTCTTCATGTTTTTCTCCTGCATAAGCAATCATTCCTCCACAAGAGTGATCCCTAACAACCCTGTTAAATAGTAACATAGATACATGGAGACATACATACATATGTAAATGTTAGCATAAAACAATCATGATACTATTAGACAATGACATACATACATACATACATACATACATGTATACATATATAAACATCAACATAATCATGATCTTAACAAAATTGTTAGATAACATAAGGTCAAGTTTAAGAGAACTTCCTTTATTCATGCATGACATGCATGATATTGAGAAAAATAGTTCCCAACATAGACAAGGCATCTGACGGCTTAGATCCATTTACTATACCTTTTCTAGTTACCTTTCTCATGTCTGTACTACCATGGTCCATTTACCACAATGAACCCAACTAGTCCAAACGACCGTCGTAGTCTTCCCTTCCGCTGCAGTTACTCATACACCAAGCTCCATCTGAGCCTTACGTCACCTCTTGGGTACCACACATCTCTCCCTGAGATCCATCAACTTTCCTCTTTCCAAACCAATTCCCAAGACTCAAAACAATAAAATGAAAGACAAGAAACAAACAAGAAGAAGACCATAAAAACCAATATCAACATGACTCTGTAAACAAAGTGGTATGGCCATACACTAGAAAAAAAAGCCACAAATCAAGCTCAACAATTAATAAAATACCAAAATCACAAGACTAACAACAAACACCATGACTTAATTCCCATGGTTCCCAGGGAAAGCTCAACCCGAGCCTTTTTCAAGATTTCATGGCAACTTCTCTTGCCATGCAACTGCCTGCATCATGCTCACATATGTCAACCACATGTTCAAAATATCAAGACAATCATATTTATCAATTTGAAATCAACTAATAAAAACAATCACGTTATAATCCATAGTCATTAGACATAATGCTACAACTATCAACTACATTCAAGTACATATCAATTGTCTCAACACATACATGTTAGTACAATAAACTTAAAACAAATCATTTGAACACATACTCATATTAAGAAATTCATCAATCATTTAACGACTTGCAAACATACCAAGTTATATAAATCAATTAGACGACATAATAAGCACCAAACAATCAAATACCAAATAAACGACATAATCAACTATGAAGCACCAAGTATAATACAGAAGCAAACTCACACCTTAGTGTACCTCAAGGGAGGCTATCTTGTATGCATAATCAATCTAGTTAGCGAGTATAACTTTACAACATGTCAACATAAATCATAATATCCATAACAGTAACTAACTAACATGTTCATATTACAGGCACATAAGCATCTGTCGTTCATGCATAATAATCACATATGTATGATCAATTTAAATTAGTAGACACCACATCACAAATATGTCATCTCATATCTGAGTATTGCAACCATAACTATCTGCATAGGTCAAACCAGGTTAACACAATACATATAACATCAATATCTTCAATGCAATGAACATAACCATCACACATATAACCAATCCAAATTACGACATCAAGATCTCAATGAAATAACTCTAATCATCAAGTTAATAACATATAATAACAATAACCTATATATCATACTCATCAACAACATAAAACCGAATCGTCAAGTTAAATGTCATATAAAAATAAAAAAGTTAACCTGCAACATACTCATCAACAACATATAGCATAATCATCGGGTTATCTAATATAAAACAACAATAGCAATGCATACAACTACATGTTACTATCATTCTTGACTATCTGACACATGTGCATATAACTACACTAATCAACCAACAACTATCATGAATGTAACCATAACATCAAAAGACATGTACATAAAACTAATACTAAAAATCGTTAACTTACATACCTGCATGCTCAAATGCAATACTGATATGATGATCTGCCCTTGCCTCGAGGTCCAATGCTGCAACTTCACTTTGATGATCTGCATCTCTTGCTTTATCTCAACCAACTCATTAGCATCATAACAACCAATAACACCATGATGACCTAAATTGCATACCATGACTTCACAAGGCATGTTTGACCTACTATTCATGCATACTATAACCAAGACCATACATGCATAACAACTGAATATAGACATATAACACATGAGTACCAAACCATATACACATCATTCTAGCTAGAGTCCAATGATCAAGGCATGACCATATCAACTACACAAACCATGACCTCATGCATGACAACAACCATTAATACATTGTACACATTGCCACATGTAACCAACAATATGCATAAGCAATGTCAAATCAACTACACATACGCATAAACACATGTAGTCGAACATAAGTGATCAATTCTTGTAATCAACCTACAAGACTGATACATGTAATCAAAATATTAAAAAATGTAACCTAACATACAAGCATGTAATTAGGTATCATGAAATCAACATGTAAGCGACATATAATTCATACACAGTCAGTCACATGTTTCAAAAATTAAGACATTGTGTTTATTAATTTGAAATAATCTTTCACCAATACTAACAACATATAAGCATACCCCCTTACTATCAATGGTCCACATTAAGGTAGAAGGAGGAAGCTACTATAATGGCCCGATCTCCAAAGCTCTACTAAATTTAATCACACTTGAAAATAAATTTATTTTTGTTTCTTATACATTTGTATGAGACTAAGTCAAAAACATTTCACTTATTCCACTTGTAACATAATAACTAAAAACATGCCACTTTTCCATTTCCTTACATGCAACTTTTCAAATTCCTTGCATGCAACCTTTCAAATTCCCTACATGCAACTCTTCAAATTATTTGCGTGAAAATAGGCATAGATCAGCTACATCCATATTACCATACTACAATACTATCCCATCCAAGAAAAAATAACATTTTCTTCAAACAATTACCATACTTTTACATTTTATTCAAACAACTACTATACTATTACATTTGCATGTAAGCACTTCTTCAAACACTTTACATGCAAACTAATATAGCAAACTATTTGCATACAAGTAAGCATATATCAACTACATAAATACTATCACATATCAATACTATCCCCAACCACAAACAACATACTCATTGGGGCATTTTATCAAACAGTTTGTATGCAATTAATAATTGAACAATTTAAGCATTTCATCAAACAGTTTGCATGCAAACTAATATATAGCGAACGATTCAATGCATATATCCTAAACTGTAGTAGTACAAGTTATGGAAACTGAACCATATGATAAGTGGTATTTTCCCTCACTATGGTTCAAGTTTCAACTTCTGATATTTCATAGATGAAAAGTTATAACAAAATACCCACACAATCCTATTTGGTGCACAATTCTAGGAGTATCTAGAAAGCTCGATTTACACTGGTCATATCTCCTAAAATATAGCAAATAAATATCTGAAATTTTTATCACAATATTAGTGGGATTTCCCCTCATTGTGGAAAAAATTTCAGCTCCTGAGAGTGCCCAAAAGAGAATTTATAACGAAAATGACAGTGTGACCTGTTTGAGGCTTGATTTTAGGAACATTCAGAAGGCTCGACTCCCTCTACTCATATCTCCTAAAATATTGCGACCCAATATCTGAAATTTCTACCACATAATAAATGGTATGTTGTCTCAATGTGGACAAATTTTTAGCTTTTGAAAGCCTACAGAAGAAAAATTATTGTAGAAATGCCAATGTGACCTGTTTAAAGGTGCATTCAGGAAGGTCATCTTCCTTGGATCATAATTCCTAAAGTATTGTGAACCAATATCTAAATTTTTTACCACATTATCAGTGGGATTTACCTTCAGTATGGACAAATTTCACACTTCTAATATTCCACAGAAGAAAAGTTATAACAGATATGACATAAAGGTCTGAAACTTAACCTTTTTTCTTCATTTTACCTATGATAGAGCCCATCCAGTCCAAGTGTTTGAACCATGCTCTGATACCACTTGTAACACCCTTCGAGGTAAATGTGCATATAAAAAACATAATAGGAATAGAAATACAATAAACATATCAGCCATCAAAATCCATATATATATCAGTACATTTTCACATGAAAATCAAGGGAATGAATTTTTCATTAATAAATGCAATGAAATAACCGGTGATGGGACTACCACATTCCACCCGACCATAGATTGGTTGAGCCAAGTCTCTCTTCAGCCAATCACCCCTATGCCATATTCCAAGCATGATGTGGGACTCATATAACACATCAAAAAACACTAATCAATGTGGATGCCACTCGAGTTCTCTGCCTACACCGTGAGGAATTTGAGTGCCTCCTAGTCTCTCAGGTTTTACCGTGCATCCACAATCTGATCCAAGGATCACTAGGCCCTACACTAAGACATACTCTACAGGCTTTACCGTGCATTCCATCCATAATCACTAGGCCCAACGGAGAGAAAAGCCACCTCTTGGCTTTACCGTATATCCCATCATTCATCGACAAGGATTCCTAGGCCCACAATTTGGCTTTACTGCAACCCACAGTCTAGTTTAGGGGTTACTAGGCCAGTGGCTTCATGCATCCTCAATCCGGTTCAAGGACCACTACCACCATGTGTTTGTCAATTCGGAGATCCACCCCACTTGGCTTCAAATCCAATCCGACCATCCCCCACAAAACGCATGAGAGAACCCATCTCATCAAAGCTATCAAGAAATGGAAAGACTAGGTTGAAAATACTGTCACACTTGGAAAAACCCATGCCATGGTAGAAAAAGAAACATATGCAATCCCATGCATGCCAAATCTAGCAAGGAAAATACACATGCAAGTTGATATTTGCAATGAAGCCTGTTGTAGCTGCTTGATCCTATCTTTCCCTGCTTGATCTTTGATTCCTCTTGCCTACTTTTCCTTTCTTGTTCCAATGCCAAAGTGCTCCAAAAAAAACTCTTAAGTAACCAAGATTATGAGAGAGAGAGAGAGAATAATGAGAGAGCTCCAAAACTAAACTGACCAAGTCTTGCCCATTGATCCTCAGAAGCCTTTTTATTAATGAGGCCTATATTTTCTTCATTTTCCATTAGTTTCCTTCATTTTCCTCCTCACATGCAACCTATGACCTTTCACCTCCTTTTTCCTATAATTTCCATTATTTTCCTTCATTTTCCTCCTCACATGCAACCTGTGACCTTTTACCTTCCTTTTCTCCTAATTTCCATTATTTTCGTAATTAAATGTGCCAAAATACCTATTTGCCTCTTTAATGCCTTAGCCATTGCCTTTTCCAATTTCCTCAGCCATAAACAACCAAATGAACACCCCTTAGGATGTCTTGCCCACCATTCAGCTTGGAATACATGTCCCATCATCTGAGGTATTTATATATTTTTACATGGAATTTTCACAAGGGCCGTTACATTAAATTTTTCAATGTTATAAATATAAGCTACTAGATACTTCCAAAGCCACACAAGCTAGAATAACCAAACATGGGCAACATCATCTTGGCCTGAGTGGTTACTCGAAACTGGCCACAAAAATTGTAAGTACATAAAAAAATAATTTGCATCCAAATTATAAAATTTTTAATTTAATATCATAGAAGAAGAAAATTTCATGTTATAATGAAAAATTGTGGGGGACACAATTCAAAGAGGCTCCCACAGAGGAAGACCTAAAAATTTCTTTCAAGTACAACTATCAGGTTGTGGTTGAACGAAGGATAAGCTTGGCGTCTTCACAGTCTTCCAACACCCAACACAACACTCAGGAAAATAAAAGCAACAAATATATTTTATAAATCATTACTTTTACAATCTATTGGTTATTGTTTTTGGCCATAAAGTAATGTGCTTGATCGTAAAAATAAGGCAAGCAACGTAGATACAATACACGAGCCCACTGATAGTGGATTGCTTGATGTTGAGACTGATCTTCAACTCGGTACTGGAGGTATTTCACATGTTATAAAAAAATATAGTATAGAATAAATTAAAAATATTTCAATGCAAATGGTGTACTAATTATAACCTTTCTTGTTTCTACACTAGAGCATATACATGATGTGGCCAAAGAAGAGGAGGAACAAATGGCCACATCCAAAAGTATTCTTCTTACCTCCACTACTGAAGCAGGTAAAGAACAATATAGTACTCTTTTTATTAATAAACATTTGTAATAATAATAACTATAAGTATGAATTTAACATTTCTTTCTTATTGCATTTGATGCTTGACCCCACTTGCAACAACATATTTTTTAGGACTAGGTCAGCAACAAGACATATTACACTAGAGACCTCAACAACTGAAGGGGGCTAAGATCAAGACATCCTGGCTAATTACATGTTAAACAAGAGAAAGAAAGCTGATAAAAAATTACTGAACTTGTTTAGTTGGAGCCCATTTTTTTGAGTACCACATTTTTGACTGAGAGGTTGAGTGACTCCTGGCATGTGCACATATAACTTTATACTATCTTAATAAATTTTTTTGATTTTTTCATTGCAAAAAATTAGAATGGTTTTGTTTCATATTGTGTAAACATATTGTTTGTGATACTAGGAGGGTGTAGAATACCATATATTTGATAAATTTGTGGTATAAGTCAATTAACTTTGTTAGGAACACCAAGAGCCTATAACCAAATTCTTCTGTTAAACTAAGCCTTTACACAATCTGTGCCCATGATAAGTCAACCATATGCTAATTTGTATACCTATCCCACTCCTCCATACACTACCACACTCCTATCTTAGGTGCTAGCTACTCCTTCAATGCCTAATCACAACAATTTGTGATTATGATGACAATTTAAGTACATATGTATGTAATGTCCATGATGGGATGTATGAATTATCATCCCCAAATTTCTTGTCAATGATTATAACCTTAAATGGGTTAGCACTGGTCTATCTCATCATCTCCAAATGACCCGACATATGAAAATTTACAATTTCTGTCATCATCACTTCACACTATCTCATAAATAACAATTTCTATATATTATATGAATGAATTTATGGAAGGCCATCCCCTCTACCTATCCTATGATTGGTTGTCACAACAAGTGAATAAAGAACAATTGACAGATCTTTGTTGACAAGATCCCTTAGTTATAAATTGTACTTTTTTCACCTTTCTCACAATCAATCATAGGTTAGGTAGAGGGGATGGTATGCCAGAATATTCATGCATATAATATTTAGAAGGGATAATCTAGGATACAGTGTGAAGTGATGATGAAAAACATGGTAAATTTTCATCTATCGGGTCATTTTGAGATGGTGATTACAAACCATTGCCAACTCATTCATGGTTATAATCATTGATGGGAAATGTGCGAAGGACAATTCATACACCTCATCATGGACATTACAATAATGTGTACTTAAATTGTCATCATAATCACAAACTATTGTGAATTGACATCTAATTTATGTTAGAATTTTGTTAGACTAATATAGATTAGAAAATGCAACCAATATATAGACTAGTTACAATAAATATAGTAGAAAATATAGCAGCCATTCCAACAGTGTCGACTAGTCTATATTGATGCTTCATGGGATGGTGTATCAACTCATCTCATGCTTTATCCCAATAATCATTGAATGTCATAATATTGCTCCGAGGTTCTATTCAAATTCTAGCAATTTATAGGACATGTAGCCGTCCACTATTTGCATTGCTCTCTAGCTTCAAGTGGTACACTAAGTCTACGTTAATTAGTATAGGTTTAATGAAGGTAGTTTATTGTCCTCAAACCATATTCAGAAGACCTTGAAAACATTCCTTCATAGGTATGGGCTCATGTAGGTTATTTATATTCTCTATTTTCTTAGTTTGATTGATATTAGAAGTCTCATGCTCATAACATACACACACACATACACATATGCCAATATTTACCCAATATTAATCATTAATATCTATGCATCGAACATAGCTCTCGACTTCTATACTCCTATTCAGACTTCAGATCTTATATATGTATGTGAAAGACCTCTTTGTCCTATTCAAGTACGATGGCTATAGTTTTCAGACTAGGTCTTATATTTTAACATTGTGTTTTCAAAATTAAATCAAATACCGTGTTCAAAACGTTAATTTCAGTCTTTAATCATGATCAATATTTGTTTCTGGATTTTTGAAATGGTGCAACAATTCAGATGCTTAGTTTCAAAAATAATTCTCATGCATGTCATTTGGATGAGACCTAATATATTGAAGGATAAATGTGCAATTATTAATTTTCCAATGCTATTAAATTTCTCATTCTAAGCATCTAAAAACATCATCGACTACACTGTTCCCTAAATATTTTATATAAAACCCTCTTGTCTATTCCCCTAAACCTTGTATCTTCAAAACGGTAGAACATTCACAAAGAATCTCCATATTTCCTTTGTTGTCCTCTTCTTGGCAAAACATTCAACTGTTGTAGCATCTCCACAATCCATTAATTATTCATGTTTAAAAACAAAATGATAGACATTCACAAAAACTAGAACTGAACTTCAAAACCTTAAAAAAGGAAACAATTACCACAATATCAAAATGGAAAAGTACATTTCTACAGATACTTCTTAATACAAGGCGCCAATATTGATCAAGACAACCAATATTGCCTCAAGTCTTCACCATTAGCGTTTTGGACATCTATGAATTCCAAACATACTCATGTATAGATTCCATACAGGGTACTGGTGAAGATGGGAGACAATATAATTGGTTGCATTGACCAGTGTTGACGCTCTGTATGGGAATTATCTACAAAATTACACTTTTATGTTTTGATATTGTGGTAATTGTTTCCTTTTTTAACTTACAATGTTGACTAGTCCACGAGGTAAAAAAAGTCTAATGTTAATTTTATTAATGAATAATAACAAAAAAGTATCAATTTCACATTTTGTTTATTTGTTATCACTGATGATCCACCCCTATTGTGGCAACCTCGACAACGTCATGAATACACAACTAGGCCATCAAAAAAGAGAAAAAAATAAAATAAATGATTGTAATATTTATATCATTAGAAACATCACGTACCATATTATGGAAACATACTTTTGATGATAATATTTTTTGAGATGAAGTATTTTGTGTCTATGATTAATGAATGCATGAATGTTATATGTTAATGAATAATTTATATGTCTCTTTATGTACGTGACATTGTTTCATATTCTATAAACATATTTTTTATGATAAAATTTATTGAGATGAAATATTTTTTGGATTTACGAATGAATGAATGTTTCTATTTGTTTTTTTTTATGTATCTTAATATCTTGCTTTCAACTATTTCCTATATAGTAGATAGATTGGGTACTGGGGAATTGAGAGTGATATCAGGGGGGGTAAGAGAGTTTCCACCTTCACGTGGTTGGCCATGTTTAGAAAAATTTAGGATTTGGATAAACTGGAGAAAAACACCCTTAATCCAATAGATAAACAACAAAGGTAATGTTGTCTTCGCTGCAGATTGACCGAGTAGAGGGAGGTTTGCTCCAAGATTAAACTACTCCAATATTTTATTCTCGAAACCAAGAGGACCTCATTCAAGTATTCATGCACTCAAGTATTTTTAATTATTATTTATTCATGCAATTAAATATAATATTTGTTCAAATTTAATCTAAATTTGCCTCATTGGTCTCATGAATATGTGTAGGACAACTAGTTTCA
Source organism: Pinus tabuliformis (assembly GCA_031772625.1). Taxonomy (NCBI): domain Eukaryota; kingdom Viridiplantae; phylum Streptophyta; class Pinopsida; order Pinales; family Pinaceae; genus Pinus; species Pinus tabuliformis. The sequence goes on along the minus strand of CM062817.1, from coordinate 941,180,272 downwards.
ATTTAGATGTTGAAGAGGAACAACTATCTAAAGAAAATAACTCAATATGGTAAGGGTTTAGGTGAGACAACAAATTTTTTTTGATGTTTGTGCTGCATGTCTTGGCCGAGTGGGAGTTACATAAAGTCTTATAAGAAATAACAAACTTTTCCATGAAAATAATTCATGTAGTATTTGTCTTTCTTTGACAATTGTGTTTATATTTGAGTGAAAGACCATAAACTGTCATTTTTCATGTAGGGTAGTAGGAAAAAATCTTACTCTTTTAATTGGGCATAAGGCATTGGTATTTTTTCTTCTATTTTATTAATTATTTATCACATATAATTTTTCCTCCTTCCTTTGTTTTGTAGGTACTTTCATTCACATATTTGGATTTGAAAGATTAACTGCAGTTGGAGTCATATATGCGAAAAAACTCATCAAAGTATTGCTCAACTTTATCCCACCAAGCGCTTGACTAACAAATTCATGATTTAGTTTTGCGTTGCATTTGATTTCAAGTAATTTTTTATTTCTACATTACAAATCTTCCAATACCATAGATGTTGAGACAAACTAGGGAAAACAAAATTAATGTTTCTTTTATAATGTTTTCTCTTGTTATATTGGCAATTCTTGTGATATAATGTCAGTTTGTCATCATCATTATTATTTTGTGTTCATCATCAAGACAATGTCAATAAAGAAGATCACAATGCAAACAAGAACACCAGAAATAGGCTCTAGGATAGGGCAAAAACCCTCCATAGGGGGAAAACCAAAAAACTTCTCTTCTTATAGAAATTCAAGGAATACTTCTAAGACCTTTGATCAAGACAACTCACCAAGTGATAGGCCAACCACCAAAACAATAATTCTTCTCTCTATAACTCGGTATGTTGCTCTTCTGTAGCTAAAAATATGAACAAAGATAACTTTCTTCTCATACGTGAGAGATTTCCTAACAAAGAACCGACGCACAAGCCAAAAAAATAGGCCTTATTTCTTTCATTTCTATTCTTCACCTCTTTCTCGCTATGAATTTGCCTCAGACTTCTTGAAGAGACCAATTTACTTGTGTGACTCAAATGACATCCAATACCTATCCTTTGTTGAGAAATCTAGGGTATTATGTGAGTTAGATTCGTCAACTTGATTTCTCTTATCTTGACATTTACTTGTGAAATTATTTGTTGATTATGTTAGTGTTACTTTTATCAAATAAATGCCAACATGAAGATCACAAAGACAAGAACATAAGATGTAGGCACACAACCAAGGAAAAACCCTTGTGGAGGAGAAAACCCATTCAAATATTTCTCTATTAGATTAAGTCAGGTTGAGACACACTTGACCCTTCGAATAAAGAAATATAATTACTCCAACCACCAGACCAGTTCCTTCTGCAATTATCTATGCAATCATGGTTCTTGGCTCCTTCTGTTTCAACTTCAAATTTTAGACCCTCCTTCTACAATAGTCTCAACCTTCCTGCTTTAGAAATATCGACCTTCCTTCTGCAATAGTCTCAACCCTTTCTATATCATCTCTGCAAGAAGGAAATTCGGCCTCCCTGTAATTGATTTTGCAATTCACATTTTCAAACTCCTCTATATAATAGTCTTCTAAGTTTCTCAACTTCCTCTCCATTTTTCAGACCTGTAATAGTTTCTCTTAATTCTTGAATGAATGCTTCAATTCTCTCCAAATGGTGAAATAATAGGCTATTTATACTTATTGGTCACTATGAATTTGAGCCGACATCAACAATTTTACATGAAATTGACTTGTAGGCTTTTAACGATGGCCGACTTGATTATCTTTTGTTTGGAGGTAAACTTTGAAGGATGAATGGTAATCCTTTTGGGAGAAGGAACTTATTTGGTGGAGGAGATATTTTGACACAAAAACATTTTTCTTGACCTTAAGGAGTCCAAGAAGGGTCTCTTACATAAATGACTTTGACTTTGACTCACAAAAATTTGGCTTCACAATGCCCAAAAAATGTATTTGAAGACAAACATTTAAGCAATTAGATTTCAGAGCCCTGCCCTTTTCTCATTTAGTGTTGTCTTTTCTATAATGGCTATGCAGTCAAAGGAACATTTCTTGTTAACAAAATATTTCCATGTAAAACAATCCATTTTCGAGAGTCGATAATAAAATTTGAAAGACATGAAAAGTATGTTCGCTGCCCAATTATCAACTCCTTGGAAGTTTATGGAACGAGCTATAAGTTGAGGAAAACATCCCTTTCAATACGTTTGATCACATTGCTTACTTATGGAGAGGTTCCAAAAGATTTCTTTATTAATCTTGTAATCAATTCTTTAGAAAAAAATTCAAAATGGACTTAGAGATGAAACAAAAGCTTGGAAAGTTGTAATGCAATATAGAGATTTAGATGAAGACCACATATGTATTAGAATGTTATCATGTGGAATTACTTTTCATGAATGAATTCTTGTTGAGTTGACCATAACCACCCTTGGGGTACCATGAATTAAATGTGAAGAAAAAATCTCAAAATAGGTATATCAAATAAGCACATGCTTCTAGGGGCAATGCAGGGGAAAAACTATGGATAACTATAGACATGGAGCCTAGTTACCGAGAACTAGGCCGTTAGTTAGTCCCTTGATGCCGATAGGAAAGAGAGGAAAAACTTATAAGCCCACCAGTTAGTGAAAGATTCCCATGCTAATGGTAAAATACCCTAATAATTAAATATAAGGTTAGTCTATGTGTTTCATTCCTGGTACCTTTATGTGTTGCATTTCACATGGTATTCAAACATTTATGATCATTCAATGTCCAAGACTTGTATCCATTTCACTTGAATGAATCAACTTATCTATGTGAAGTCATTTCTGGATCTATTTGATCCCTATTGACTCAATCATAAAATACAAGCTCCTAGGGACCTCTTGATCAACTCAAAGTTTTATTAAAGTGTTTATTCTCTAATTTTCCATTATTGGCGTAGTGTTATCTATGATTAGTCATAGTTCACATTTATAATATGGTTCACAGTTATTTTTGGCTCTTGCTCTCATGTCCTGTAGCTCATGAATAGTATGGTTCACACTTATGATTTGAGGCTCGCACTTTGTAGCTCTATTTCTAAGGTTCACTCTCTAAGATATATATATATATATACACACACACACACACAATGATATTGCATTCTTTGTGGTAGGATATTCTAGGAGGTAAAAGTATTCCTCTTTATATAGTCTTCCAAGTGTTTGACTTGACCTCTCCAAGCCAACTTCATATTTGTTGGAAAAGATGTCACTTTTGTCCATCAAGAACAATTTGAATAAGAGGGTCTAATTGAATTCCTAAAGATGCTATCAAGGAGGGTTGAAGTCACCACTGTAATAACCAACTAACTACCCAAAAAATGTACTCTGTCAACATCAAAAGTGATCACAAAAGGGAGGGCAAAGCCCTTTGCAATTCTTGGCCAAAACATAAACACACACAAATATATAAGCAATCCAAGTCATTGTATCAACTAACCCTTAAGGAGAACCAAAATGAATCCCATATAACGTTCTTAAGCTTCTTCGCACTTGTAGGTATACCCTGTAGATATCTACTCTTGACATATATTTCCATTATGTTCTTCCCCATTCATTAATTTACACTTATACTCAACATTATATGGTTCACATGCAAATCACATTGTCATAAGATTTAAAGTTTTCCATCAATATTAAGTATAGTCATTTAGGATCTAGCTCAAGATGCACTCTACCTTAACTTGCATACAATTTATAGTAGTTGGTAGGTCATTAATTCTAGATATTTTACTCTTGCTCTGATTTTGGAAATAAAGCCTCAACCAGAGTTATTTTTAAAATACTTCTATTCCTGAAGCATGTAACATTAACACTTAAACAATCTAAGTCAATAAAAGTCAATTTTCATGCAGATATCATCACTGGAAATATTTCTCTCAAGTCCAGTAAGTTTATTTTACCTTCCATTTCCACTGATAAGTCTTAATTGTTCAACTTTTAAGTGCATTTTGTCCCCAATTTCACATTAATGGTTAGTTTTCCATAATTAGTTCTTTCTCACTATACTTGCAAGAACTTAATAAGTACCATGTTAAAGTTTTCTACCAAGAAAGAAAGGATTGTTTTGGGTGACTATCTCAGAGCTTAGTGCTCAATGATAACAAGAACTCCAACACAAGTTTCCTCCTAGATATGTCCCCAACCATAAGGGACATGAATTTTCTAGATTGGTCAGTCACCTACACAATTATCCAACAATTTGAACATCCCAAGAGTAAGGGTCCCATCAAGATTTTTGATTTGGAGGGAAATTATGAGGAAGAGGGTCCTCACAGAGATGAAATGGATAGTGCCACCTATGAAAACATCACAAAGTCTTGTCTCCACTCCATAGTTGCAAGACCAACCATTTCCCTGTATTAGGGGATGGTAAAGTGGTTCTTTGACCACACAAAAACTAGAAATTGCACTATAATCAATGATAGTGAGGAGGGATTGGATTGTTGGGGAGATAGGAAATCCTTTACCAAGAAGGAAAAATGGGTCTACCCAACCATGCAGTTTCACCCAACATATAGGCTCACCATTGCACTAGTTAAAAAAAAGAAAACAAAGACCTCTGTTGAATATTCGACGGAAATGACTGACCGTCTCATATTCAATGACTATCATTCAAAATAATCTTTAGATAATCAATGCCCTAATTAACGAACAGAAGCATCGATATTTTAAAAATCCTTTCAGACAAAAATCTCATTCGTCGCATATCCAATGCTTAGCCAACGACCTGTGAGCATCAGAGTGATAACACTCATGTCGCACAATTTATCTATACTGTCGATTACCCAAGCATAAATGTCAGTTTTTCCCATCATCAAAAATGACTTATATGTTGAATATCTAATTGTGTATTGTCATGATACCTTCCGTGTATTCTACATTCAATACGTTGGATATCTGTTTATTTTTAGCGTCGCAGAACCGACTTCTAAATGTCGGTTTTTTAATGACAATTTTGGCCTTTTATGTTTCAGATAATCGACATATCTATCATCAAATATCCGATGGTTATTAAGATGTCTACTGTTCAACATAATTCAAATGACGATTTGGTGAGCATTGGTGTGTCGGATAACCAATGCCAAAAAGTCACATATCCGACTAATAGTCGTCAGATTTTGACCCCATTTATACTAGTGAGTGGAAACATTTAAAGAGCATTGTATAAGCTAAGTGGGTCCCTCTCGAAGGTTTTTTAATCTCTTTTCTCATCGAGTTGAGCTATTTTGAGTGGGACAGAGGATTTCAAAACCCTTTTCTCCATTGGGTCAGGTTATTATGAATGAGTTTATGTGGCATAACTAGTCACGAGGTCAAAGTGGGCCAAATGGGAGGTATTAAGCCCAAAGGTATAAGAAGTGGCAATTAAAATTGCAGTGGGTTGCACGTTAAGGAGGAGGAGCAGACTTACATGATAGGGGTCATGTGGCAGTCAATAGGGTGGAGATTTTAGGTGGGTCAACCTTGATGCTTTGTGAATTACATAATATGTAATAGATCGGGCTTGGGGTTTTTAAGAACTCAGTCATGAATGATGGTCATAAGGTGCTAGAGTAATAAGGAGGTAAGGCATTGTTGTAAAATACATGCATATACTATATGACAGATTGCGAGGTAAGCCCCAATGCTTGAATACATATGGTTGTGTTGATATGTGAGGAATAACCCGAAAAATGCATTAAATGGGGAAATCCATCACCGAGTAATTCCAAAGAAAGGGGAGTTAATAAAAATGGGCATATGTTTAAATTTCCTTGCGATGCTTTTAATGAAAACTTACAGCCAACCATTTTATAATAGGGTTTGTATGTTAACCCTTTTAGTTCCTCCCACTTGTAGATGTATACAGGGGGGGGATTTATTCTCTTATGGGTATGAATAAAGAGTCATGCTAAGTAAATTGGGCATTATGGGTTCGAATTAAATTGGAAATTAAGCATGCTCATAATTGGGCCTGCATCATTTGGTATCAGAGAAGGAATGCTTTGAAAAGCTGAAAATAAAGAGGTTGAAAGGAGATAGTATCAAAAAAACTGTTTAGATGGTAAGGTGAGGTGTAAAAGCATAATTAAATTTAAAGGGGTTGAAAGAGGTAAATTTTTTTTTTTTTTTTTTATTTTTTTTTTTTTTTTTTTTATTTTTTTTTTTATTTATTTTTTATTTTTTTTTTCTGCTTGCATTTTATATTCTATTTGAAGATTGATGCCATAGGAAAATAACTAGAGATTTTGGGAGGATAGTGGAGTAGAATGTTATGAAGTAAGCGAAAAATAAGACAAAGTCACAAAGGACTAGAGTAGGCTAAAGATACAAAGAAATGGTTAGAGAGGAGTTGATGTGCCTTGAGGAGGATTGTTTTGAAGAAAATAGAGCAGAAATGCTTTTGATCCAAAGGAAATATTGTAAAATATTATATAGTATTTTATAATTAACTCTAGTTATGAAGAATTGTTTGTGTAGATAGCAGAGAGAGAAGAATATCAGTAGAAACTATGACAATTAAAACTACGGGAGAGGAAGGAGATATCTTAAAATAAAGAGACTGTGACAAGACCCAACAAAAAAATGAAATTGTTGAAGCACGGATAGTAAAGGAGAGTGGAGAAGTGAGTTTAGGAAATTGCAACAACCTGAAAACTTTGAAACATGAAGAGAAGACATACTCAAAGAAAGAAGGAAAAGAGGTTCTACTATAAAGGAGCAGAAGAAGACAACTTCCAACAAGCAGAATTTGGGTAGAAGTTGCCATAGGTAGTTCCACAATGATTGTGGGTAGAATTTCCTAGACAAATACATAAACGAAGAGAGAAAGGAGGAAGAAAATGCTTTTTGCAACTCACTGGTGGACAAGGAGTGTTCCCATAGGAAGAAGGAAGGAATGACTATTGGAAGTCACGATGAAGGTTCCGAGAAGAGAAGTCACAACCAGAGCAAAGAAAGTGTTAGAGTGGTAAGTATGAAAGGGATGAGTGATTAAGAATTCGAGAGAGATATGGTTGAATTGGAAATTGAATCCAATCATTTGAAGCAGTTGCTACAGGAATGTCAAGAGGATCATAGATATGGCTGGAAAATGCAAAGGAAAGTGAAATGGCATCCATTACAGAGGAAGAAAAAAACAAAAAATACATGTCAGGATGAAGGAAGAACTCAAAGTAGTTGAGTATGAGATGATTAATTTTTAACAAAGTTTATTCCTTGATGAGAAAGAAGCTGATAATTTTGAGGATGAATTCATAGATAACGTGATGGGATATGAATTTATTTTAGACCAACATGAAAAAGAAGCAGCTAAGGCATTGAAAGAAAAGCCTTATGTATTTGAATCTGAAATTTTGTGTATGTATGCAGGATTGGCAGGTGATGATCAATGCATAAGTAATGTGTTTATGCAGGTTGATGAAGAAATAATTCTTTTAGAAGAGATGATTGAGATGGAGAAATTTTTTGAGCATGTATTTATTCACTATGAAGATGGTGAATTTAACAGGGAAGCTATTATGGAAGGAGAGAAAATTTTAATTTCTTCTCCAGAGGAGGATGAAACAACATCATCTCAAGGATATTATACACATATGGGAGACGAGGAATTGATAATTGAACACATTTCAATATTAATTGAAAATATTGTGCTAGAGGAAGAAAACATGTATGATGATATGGAGTTTTTGGAGGAGTGGTAGACATAAAATCCAAGTAAGGGATTTTGCATAGAGGACACAAGTACAATTCAAGAGGATTTCTTTTAAATTGTATGAAGAATTAAATTTATTGGAAGGGATAATAGAGAGCCAAAGACTACATATTTAGCTTGTGAAGACAAAGTTGGAGGAATTGGCATTCAAAAACAATGAGGAGAGGACTACAACGTATGATCAATGGATTGGCAAGAATTTTATAACTCTTATGTTATAGGATGATATACAATGGTTTAAGGACATAGACAACAAGAAGGATCAACCAAGGATAGATGTTGATGTAGTGATTAATGAAATTTGGATGCTGATGAGGAAGACATCTAGGAAAAGATACAATAGAAAAAGGAGAACAAACAATAAGGAAATGCAGTTGATTTAAAGGCTTTGCATTATAAAAGAAAGTGGACAACAACAATACAAAGTATGGAAACCTGAAGAATTGAAGACAATAGTACAAGGACGTGACATAGAAAAGGATCGATAACAAACTAAATTTTTTGATCCAAGAGGGCTTCATCAACATACACATGGTCAGGAGACCATGGTAATTTTTTTGCCTTGGGAATTTGATGCATGAGCATCCCACTTCCAAGTCAAAATGTATTTTGACTAGAGTAGGCATATTTTGATTTACCAAGGGAGTTTGTTCCCTAATTGATTGTAATTATTTGATTATTCATATTTTCCTATGTTTGTAAGGAAAATTAGAGAAATTGTGAATATTGTAGTTAGATATACTCTAGAGAGAGAGAGATATCAATAATATTTGAAGTGAGTTGGAGATATTTTAGGGTAGTTATATATATAGAAGATAAAGTGGATCTAGAGAATCCTAGAATAAGGGATTTTTGAGTAAATAGTGGATCTGAACTAAAATTTTGTTCAGAATCCTTTTCCTATAAAAACATGTAATTAGAAGTGTGAAGGTATGTATACATGGGTGTGTTGATCTATTTTTGTATGATTAGTTTTGCTGTGCTAATAACAATTACAGATTTATAAACATGTACTTGCTTCTTTCTTTTTGTGCTGAGGTTTCCTTAGTTGTTGGTGCTTGAAAAATGCTATTTACAAAACTCTATGGATTCTGAGACCTACACCAATGTGTTGAACATGTCCAAATTAGCTAAAAATGACTATTGGATCACTGAAAACTGACTCTGGCTGCTCTGGGTATGACCCCCTTCCCTGGTGGCTTTAGGCTTCCCTAAACTTCCCTCTACAAAAATCACCTGTAGAATTCTTCTATTGCCTTTGAAACCTATACCAATGAATTCAGAAGGTTGAAAAAAATCCAAAATTGACTATTCATTTTCCAAAATTGGTTGAAAATTGAGCAAGATAAGCTTCATTTAATTTTTCTCTAGGAAACCCCGCTAAATCTAGAGAGACTCTAGTTAAGTCCACCAAAACAGGCAGTTCTACCGAATTTGGTGCTCCCTCCAAAATATTTGCCAACTTAATCTCTAGTTAATTAATGTAAAACTGGATTAATTAACTATTAAGCATAATTATGGGCGCTAAATGCGCGTAGCGCTAGCCCCTAGGTTCGGGTTTTGGGCTCTTGGTCGAATGGGGAGGGGACTGGCCCGCATGGCTGGCTGCCTCCTCCCCACCATTGGCAACACTGTACGCAATACATATAAAATCGTGGCAATGTTTAACAAAACTCTATCAGTGGTCCGTTGGTATAGCATAGAGTTCGTGTGGGGGAGGGTACGGGTTCAAACCCGCCTCTACCCAACCCATATAAGTTTTTTCCATATAAAATATATGCGCCATATATATAGTTCAAACCATATGAGGATTTAGGATTAAATTTTAGATTTAATACGAACTTTAAACTTTGGAATATGTGGTTGGTAATGTTTATAGTTATTTATATATATATATATATATATATATATATATATATATATATATATATATATATATATATAATATAAATAATAATTATATAAATGAAATGATATTTTAAGGTCCACGAGACTAAAAATAGTCTATGAGAACATTAGTTCCCTATTTTTCACTTTTTGCAATTCAATCATTTTCCGATTCAAATTGATGATGGGCTGACCCAACCTTCCAACAATCCCCTCGCTAAAAAGACAATGCCAAGAAACTAATGCTAACATGTTCTCATAACTTTCTCATAAATAATAATATTAAAATAAAAACAATTCAAATTACACCTTGGAGCTAACTAGGCAATTTCACCTTCACACAACCAAACTGACGAATCCGGAGGTGACACTTGTTACAACCCCATTGGGCGAAAACTGAAGAAGATTCCCCTTGCTGAGTGGATTGCCATTCTATCCTATTCTACAATTTTTTTAACTGTTTAGGAAAACGAACAACAAGCCTTTTCTCCTTCATCTAGACTCTATTTTTGGTGAAACAAATTGTGTTGTGATCGTCTTGACGAGACAAACACATTTGTATAGGTTTCAAGCCAATATAGGAACTTTTATTTTTAAGCTAAATATTGAGAAAATGATAATTCCTCCCCACTAGAAGCCTTTTGGACCCCAAAATATCAATATTATCTAACAAGTAGATGAGGGTACAACCTCCTCACCTTTTCAAGCTTGATCCAATTGGCTTTTGACGAATTTGTTTCCTTGAGCTCCTCTCTAAGGAAATCAAGATTCACTTGCCTTGAGGACCCCACTCTTCTGTCACGGATGGCGTCTTGCTGAAACTGATTCAGAAATTCTGTAGGAATACATTCAGAATGTTAAATCTGAACATTCCCTCCTTGCTCAACAACTTGAAGCCTCTTTTTGCAAAACTGACACCAGCTTGCACTATCAAATTGGAACCTATGATTGACATAATACCTGTACTTGTATTTTCCCTTTTCAAGTTGATCTCGCACTGTTTGTTGCACCATTTTTAGTCGTTCATAGAAACTCATAGTTTTTTCCATGTCGCTATCAAAAGGAACATCCTTCTTACTATGATGGCATAACAAAATATAATGCAAATGGATAAAAAATTTCACTACTTGGTTTACATGACTCAAGCCCGATTGTACATCTTGAAAGTATGAACTTTTCTTAACATAACTTTCATGTAAAACATAATGACACCTGAATACAACAGTTACATAACCAATAGGTCTAAAAGGCATAACAATGAACTTGTTGCTTATACCTCTTTTGTGCCTTCGAACCAAGTGAAATTTTTGACAAGTATCCATCCAATGAAAGTGCTTGAATCGTTGCAACTTAATATTTACACCATGGAAATCTTCTGAATGAAATAAGATGGTGAAGTTGCTTGCAAAAACCTGAAACTCAAATGAACCTTTCAAGTTTGAAAGAGCATAAAAAAGAATTGAACTGATCTTTTGGTTTGAAGCAACACATGCCTCTTGCTGTTTTCCTCCCCATTGGAATACTTTGCACACACATGACAATGCATGCTAAGGAGCTTCGAAAGAAGAAATGTCAACAACAACTATCGTCCAACATTGGGCTGCTCCTAACAAACCTCTTATCAAATGATGATCTTGGGCGTTGACCAATCAACAATGGCATCCAACTTGGAGAAGCTTGCCTTCAACTTATCTCTTCCAATATCATAGCTCAAACGTATCAAAGAAGTGAAACCCAATTTGTATTTTGTTATCTTCAAAACATCAAACAATTTTCCTTCATAGATGACATGTGCATAAGAAAACTTTCTAAACATGTTTATGTCACCCAAGTGGACAATTTCTTCAAGAAATGACTCTTTTTTGCCATAATTCAAATACATGTATGTAATAGAAGTGCTACAAAGAACATACAACATTAAAAGCCATACAAACCATTCTTGTTTGGTGTTATGTATATTCTTTCACTGACCTCTTTTTACAACTTTGCTTTGGCGAAAACTACTCCTTTTGTCCTCTTTCTTGAAATACTTACCATTCCTCTTTGGCACCATAACCATCGGTGCACAACATGGCATAAGGGATGATTGAATGATCCCATTGTTCAACAAACTTTTGCATTACATTGGTGTCTCTACACTTTGCAATTTTGTCAACCCTTGCATGCTAACATCACAAAGAGAAACCTCTTGTTGCAAAGATATTTCATGTGAAGTTTCTTTCTCCTTGAAGGACGATTCTTTCACAACCTGAAATACTTCATCACTTTGATTAACTGAACCAACCAAATCAGAATTTAAACTTGCATTACATGCAAAAAAATTTTCATAAACAATATCATCATTTGGGTTGAACTTAAGAAGTACCAAACTTTTACTTGAATTCACTAGTTTTTTTGCCTGCCCTGCATTAACCAAAGAAATGTTCAATTTTTTGCGACGGGCTCTCACTATGTACTCCACACCATCCTTGAACAAGTAATACTTGATTTCGTGGTAGTAAAACACTGCTTTCCGGTCATACAAATATGGACTACCCAACACCACACCTAAAATATCAAGTGGTACCACATCTAACTCTACTTCGTTAACAAAATTTGCATTGATTGTGAACTTAAACAAACATTTTCTTGTAACCTGTAAACTGGTGTCTCTTGTTATCCATCCCAAAGGGTATGTTTTATGGTGGGGTATAGTTTCAAGATTCAACATGTCAACTAAGTCTTCAGAGATTAGATTTGCTTGTGACCCACCATTGAAAAGTGTGTCCATCTTGGTGTGTTTAGATATGACCCTAACATGAAATAACTCAATTCATCTCTTTTCATTTGAAGTAGTAGTAGTGTTACAGTTTTGTGAACTAGTGCTTGCAATATCTTGTTTTCCTTTGATTCCCATGACAATGATTTTGTTTTCGTTACCTGATTCAGAACCTAAATCTTCATGAGTGATAACAGTGGCTTTCTGTTTCCCTTTATTGTTGAACTTATTTGGTCTCATTTCTGGATGCAATTTCCAGCAATGATCCTCATTATGTTCCTCTTTTGAACAATGTTTACAAATAAATTTCTCCCCTTCTTTCTTCACACTTGCATTTTTCTTACCTTTCCATTTACCTCCTTTCTATTTCTCCTTACCCTTAGGTGGCTTTTTATTACTACTCTCTTCATAAGTGTTCTTTCATTTAGATTCAAGATGCGTGGTTTGCACACATACTTCATCCAAATTAGTTGGATTGAAAATAAGAATAGTGTGTTTAAGATAGGAATGTAAACCCCCAATATATTTTAGTAGTGTATCTTGAGAATTCAAATTCACTCCTAATAACAAAGCCCTTTTCCTAAACTCCTGTGTATAATCTTGGACTATTTGGCTTTTAAGCTGCCTTAAATTCTGCCAACTCATAATGGCTTTTTGCATAAAGGCTAAAGGATAGAACTGTATTTTAATTGCAGAAACAAATTCAACCCAAGTGATGGATATCTTACCATGGATTCTCATTTCCTCTTGAGTCTTTGCTTCCCACCAAACTAATGTAGCTCCTTATAGCCTTAGTGAATCCAACTAGATCTTTATGTTGTCTTCTTGAAGGTTATGAATTCTGCAGTATACCTCCAACTGTCGAATCCAATTGTCCGACTTTTCTGCATTCACTTCTCCATTGTACATGGGAAGGTCGAATTTTATGTCCAATTTCAGTAATGGAGTCTTTCCTTTTGTGGTTTTGGAATGAGTATGGGAAGTTTCAGTGGTGGTAGTGGAAGATGATGCTGTGTGAGATGATGGAGATGATGAATATGGTGGAGATGGAGGTGGATTTCCACCATTCCCTTTGGAATCCTTCCTCTCATCCTTTTTGTCCTCTGAGCTTCCTTCTCCACGTGGAGGTTTAGAACTCTATCTAACCATTCTGTGTTGGGTATACAACCAAAGTCCCACATTGACTAAAAGTGGGGAGGATCATGTGTATATAAGGATGGACAAATATCTCCATTGGTATGAGGCCTTTTGGGGTAAAGCCCAAAAACAAATCCATGAGGGCTTAGGCCCAAAGTGGACAATATCATACCATTGTGGAGATATGTGGTGTCCAAAGTCCTTACAAGTGGTATCGGAGCCATGCCCCGAAGTTAGCCAAGTGGATGAATCCTCGGAATAGTGAACGAAGGTGGTGGGCCTCGGTAATATCATGTTGGAATCCGTGGATGAGCTCGGGTTAGACAGGCGGTGTGCTCCAGATTCTTCATGGACATGTCCTGGTCCCAACACGGCGAAGAGGAGTTGACCTGGGATAGAGCAAGCTCTCGAGGCAGGTGGTGCTTCCATGTAACGCGGTTGGTAGAGAGTGGACAGATGTATAATCATTTGAGAGGAGGCTCGATGGTCCTTTGTTCGAGGGGAGGATTGTTGGGTATACGACCAAAGTCCCACATTGACTAAAAGTGGGGAGGATCATGGGTATATAAGGATGGACAAATATCTCCATTGGTATGAGGCCTTTCGGGGTAAAGCCCAAAAACAAATCCATGAGGGCTTAGGCCCAAAGTGGAAAATATCATACCATTATGGAGATATGTGGTGTCCAGAGTCCTTACAAGTATTTTTAGGTAAACTTGACTCAGGATAAAGTCAAAGTTGACCAGGTTAAACAATGATGGTTTTGGGGCACATGGTATTGTGCACCCATAGTATTCTGCCCGTGGTATTATATGTAATGGAGCTTATAAAAGGCTGGAAGGACTTCATTGTAATGAAAGACCTAGAGGTGAGTGGTGAAGGCTCACTTGGTCGGATTGGCCAGGGTTTTGGCCATCGCTAATAAGATCTTATTAAGTTGGGTTTTTCCCCAGATTTGGGGTTTTCCCGGATAAACATTTGTGTTTATGTGTTTATGGTTGTTGCTGGTTATTTTTATATTTATTCCTCTCAGTAATTATTTATGTTATGCAGTAAATTTCTTAACAACTGGTATCAGAGCCAAATATTGGCTTCAAAGGGATTCTTTGATGTCAGGGGTTTATAGTGCCTGATGAGATCAATGCAGCCTTTCTTTTTTTACAGATCTGGGTCTGGAAATTAATGGTGGAACAATCGTATGTGAAAGAACCTCGAGTAGAATGTGTGGAAGACAGTGCCATAACTGCCAGGGATCGCAGTGCATTTGCGATATTTACCGGTTTGGAACATGTTGACGAATTGTTCGGGATTCATGCGGCTATTTAAAGAAGGTTGAGAGATACCTTTGGTAATATTAAAATTCAAGGCTGATTTTGTTCGGAGCTTTTTTCGTAGGGAATCGATAAGGGATATTTCCTGTGTGTTCTATGCCATGTTGAAAGATGGAGTAGGCGCGGGCTGCATGCAGGTTAGCAGAAGAAAATTGTTCATGCAGCTTCAAAAATTGTTTGTTTTCTGCTACGTGAGGCCACCGATGCTGGAATCTACGAGGTTCTCGTCAGGCTCGCAGTTGGAGCGGTTTGATAGAAGTTTTTGAGCAAATCAAATTGAGAGAGGATGGGTCAAAATCGTAGCAACAATAAACAAAAAAAAATTAACGAAGTCAAAATTATTGCATGTAAATGGGCATACTACTATAAGACCTGGTAAGGCATGTGTACCCCTCGGCGATCACCAAACTCTGGTTAGACCTAGGTGATAGGGGGGATGTCGGGTTAACAATACCTCGGGTAAAAACTTTGAGGGAGGTAAGGGCTAGAGTGAGCGGGATTGTCTCACTTAGCAGGTTTGGCTGGAGTTAGTCAAGGAACCCCAAGTCAAGTTTAAGGGGGGAATTGTTAGGTAAACTTGACTCAGGATAAAGTCAAAGTTGACCAGGTTAAACAGTGATGGTTTTGGGGCACATGGTATTGTGCACCCATAGTATTCTGCCCGTGGTATTATATGTAATGGAGCTTATAAAAGGCTGGAAGGACTTCATTGTAATGAAAGACCTAGAGGTGAGTGGTGAAGGCTCACTTGGTCGGATTGGCCAGGGTTTTGGCCATCGCTAATAAGATCTTATTAAGTTGGGTTTTTCCCCAGATTTGGGGTTTTCCCGGATAAACATTTGTGTTTATGTGTTTATGGTTGTTGCTGGTTATTTTTATATTTATTCCTCTCAGTAATTATTTATGTTATGCAGTAAATTTCTTAACAACTGGTATCAGAGCCAAATATTGGCTTCAAAGGGATTCTTTGATGTCAGGGGTTTATAGTGCCTGATGAGATCAATGCAGCCTTTCTTTTTTTACAGATCTGGGTCTAGAAATTAATGGTGGAACAATCGTATGTGAAAGAACCTCGAGTAGAATGTGTGGAAGACAGTGCCGTAACTGCCAGGGATCGCAGTGCATTTGCGATATTTACCGGTTTGGAACATGTTGACGAATTGTTCGGGATTCATGCGGCTATTTAAAGAAGGTTGAGAGATACCTTTGGTAATATTAAAATTCAAGGCTGATTTTGTTCGGAGCTTTTTTCGTAGGGAATCGATAAGGGATATTTCCTGTGTGTTCTATGCCATGTTGAAAGATGGAGTAGGCGCGGGCTGCATGCAGGTTAGCAGAAGAAAATTGTTCATGCAGCTTCAAAAATTGTTTGTTTTCTGCTACGTGAGGCCACCGATGCTGGAATCTACGAGGTTCTCGTCAGGCTCGCAGTTGGAGCGGTTTGATAGAAGTTTTTGAGCAAATCAAATTGAGAGAGGATGGGTCAAAATCGTAGCAACAATAAACAAAAAAAAATTAACGAAGTCAAAATTATTGCATGTAAATGGGCATACTACTATAAGACCTGGTAAGGCATGTGTACCCCTCGGCGATCACCAAACTCTGGTTAGACCTAGGTGATAGGGGGGATGTCGGGTTAACAATACCTCGAGTAAAAACTTTGAGGGAGGTAAGGGCTAGAGTGAGCGGGATTGTCTCACTTAGCAGGTTTGGCTGGAGTTAGTCAAGGAACCCCAAGTCAAGTTTAAGGGGGGAATTGTTAGGTAAACTTGACTCAGGATAAAGTCAAAGTTGACCAGGTTAAACAGTGATGGTTTTGGGGCACATGGTATTGTGCACCCATAGTATTCTGCCCGTGGTATTATATGTAATGGAGCTTATAAAAGGCTGGAAGGACTTCATTGTAATGAAAGACCTAGAGGTGAGCGGTGAAGGCTCACTTGGTCGGATTGGCCAGGGTTTTGGCCAACGTTAATAAGATCTTATTAAGTTGGGTTTTTCCCCAGATTTGGGGTTTTCCCGGATAAACATTTGTGTTTATGTGTTTATGGTTGTTGCTGGTTATTTTTATATTTATTCCTCTCAGTAATTATTTATGTTATGCAGTAAATTTCTTAACATTCTGGTGTTCCTCTCTTCATAGAGGACTTTAACCATCTCAGTCAAAATATAGAAAGCTTTCTTGAATTCTTCCTCTTCTGAAGAGGGACCTTCAGGCTCTCTTTCTCCAGACATAATGGCTATGGATTTAGGCTCAGAAATTGGTACTGATTGTACTTCTTCAATCTCAATTGAAGGAAAAACTTGAGGAGCTTCAAGTGCAGCTGGAATTGGAACTTTGGGTGGTGGAGATTGTCACCTTATGGCTCTCCTTCTTCTGGGAATTACCTCAGGAGTTGCAATCAATACCTTTCCTTCTCCTTTCTACAACTTTAACCTTGTAAGCATCACAATTTTGCAACCAATAAAATCCTAATTGCACAAAATTAAGCAATCAAGCAATTCAACCTTGGGCTCTGATACCAACTTTATCTGTTTTTGTATGATTAGTTTTTCTGTGCTAATAAAAATTATAGATTTATAAGCATGTACTTTCTTCTTGCTTTTTGTGTTGAGGTTTCCTTAGTTGTTGGTACTTACAAACATGTAAATTTCCTTAAGTTAAACAAGACATTCATGAGAAAAATAGCTTCAAAAAATAATAATGAACAAAAAACATTTACAGTGCAGCAAACCATCAAAGAGGAACATTATCATAGTATTTTGATGAAGGAGTTCACCCCTCTTGGGTTACATCTCCTTGGTCTAACTTCCATGGCTTCGACCTTTGTATTAGCTCAATGTGAAAAAAATGTTGTTTACAAAGCTCTATGGCTCCTGATACTTGCACCAATGTGTTAAACATGTCCAAATTAGCCAAAAATGACTATTGAATCACTGAAAATTGACTCTGGCTGCTCTGGGTATGACCCCCTTCCCTCGTGGCTCTAGGCTTCCCTGAACTTCCCTCTGGAAAAATCACCTGTAGAAGTCTTATATTGACTTTGAAACCTATACCAATGAATCAGAGGGTCGAAAATATCCAAATTGACTATTCATTTTCCAAGATTGTTTGAAAATTGAGCAATATATCCTACATTTAATTTTCCCTAGGAAACCACCCTAAATCTGGAGAGACTCGAGTTAAGTCTGCCAAAACTGGCAGTTCTGCTAAATTTGGTGCTACCTTCAAAATCTCTTCCAACTTAATCTCCAGTTAATTAATGTAAAATGAGATTAATTAACTGTTAGGCATAATTATGGGCGCTAAATGTGCTTAGCACTGGCCCATAGCTCTTGGTTTTGGGCACTTGGTCACATGGGGAGGGGGTTGGCTCCCTTCTCCCCGCCGTCGGCAACATTGTACAAAATACATATAAAATCGTGGCAATGTTTAGCAAAACTCCACTAGTGGCCTGTTTGTATAGCATAGAGTTCGTGTGGGGGAGGTTATAGGTTCAAACTTGTCTCCGCCCAACCCATATATGTTTTTTCCATATAAAATATATGCACCATATATATAGTTCAAACCATATGAAGATTTAGGATTAAAATTTAGATTTAATGCGGACTTTAAAATTTGGAATATATGATTGGTAATGTTATATATATATATATATATATATATATATATCTATAGTTAAAAAAGCTATATAATACAAATAATAATTATATATATAATATATTATTAATAATATTAAAATAAAAACAATTCAAATTCCACCTTGGAGCCAACTAGGCAATTTCACCTTCACACAACCAAACTAGCGAATCCGGAGGTGACACTTGTCCCAACCCCATTGGGTGAAAACTGAAGAAGATTACCTTTGCTGATTGGACTACCATGTCATCATTCTGTCATATTCTGCAATTGTTTTCGCTGTTTAGGAAAACGAACAACAAGCCTTTTCTCCTTCATTTGGACTCCGTTTTTGGTGAAACAAATTGCATTGTGATTGTCTTCACGAGATGGATGCATTCATACAGGTTTCAAGCCAATAAAAGAACTTTTATTTTTGAGCTAAATACTGAGAACTTGATCATGTGTGAGAGTCTTAAGAGGAATTTTAGGCCGAATAGGGATACAAGGTTGAGAGCGAATTTACTGTAGATCAGTGTAAGAGGGACTTTTATAATGTGTTGGCTTGAGGGGGCCTGACCTAGGTTCAACGTTAGTTAGCCAAACAGATCCCTACACTACTGGTCCTTTCGGCATCAACCCGCGGAGCGCAGACTGAAGTCTCACCCGAAGCAGTGCGGGGGGATGCTGGAACCAAGTTTCTACACCCTTGAGATGGTTGTGATGTCAGTTTATTCCAACTATACCTGCCTTCACGTAGGTTTCTTATCCCTTTGCTCTACCCTTCAGTACCTTCACGAATTGTTACAATTTTCTTCTGCACAGCCCTAACCAGGGGCTGAAGTCCTTTCGCGTTGCTAGCGCAACAAACTGCAATATCTCCTAAACTGGGCTAAGTATCTTACTTATCTTATTAACATATCTTAGTTAGCTTCGCTTAAACAGACGTTCTTTCTTATGTTCACTTAACCAGCAAATTTACATATATTCCCGCATCGTATAAGCATTAGAAGTGAAATTCATACCCAATATAACAGGTGCATAAACAAGAAATAAAGACACAAAAATTATAGAATACTTCTCTTTATTGATAATTCCAGAGGATTATAGGCTTGACTCGCCCTGCGCACTTAGCTGCGAACTTCTAGGCCTCTGCGCACTCAGCTGCAGAACCTCTACTTACGCTACTACCCAAGACTTAGACTTCTACTTCAGAGCTATCTCTCATACATGTTTAGACTTTTTTCCCATGCCTCTAACTACTTAGAGCTTAGCTATATTTATACAATCCCATGGTCCGTGGACCATGGGTAGATCTTTTACAACCAACATTACATTATCAAAATAAGGGCAGACAACCCTATGACTCTTTAAGATCTATCCACTTCGTGACCACAAAATGTGGAGTCTTTACATTTGGATTACAAAATTGGACCAAAATATGGGCTTTTAGCCCCAAAACTGCCCTTAGGGGATCCCGTTCCCAACGAGCCCCCAACACAAACATTGTAACTCACCCTCGAGTCACTCTGTGGGTATGGAGATATTAGCGCGAAGACCTCCCAACTCTGTTTTGATCACTACAACTTCAGCAGCGCACTGAGCGGCCGTATGTTGGACTTCTTCCACACGATGTTTGGTGACTGCTGCTGCTGAACTGCTGCCTTAAATCTTCTGCTAAGTTGCTTGCAGTTGTGCGAGATTTCCTTTGATGGAGGTTGTAATTGTATAAGCCTCGTCTATCCATGGATGTATGCATGATTTTAAGAGCACTTCTTTGTGCTAATCGACATCTACCTGTTCCTTGAGCGCCTTTACCTGTTACATAGGTGCAGGTCATTGCGTAAGGGAAACCATTTGTGTAGTCCCTTTGACCACATCGTATTTCTGTTGCAGCTCATTCACCTTTGTCTCCAAGTACTCTACATTCGAGTCCTCCTGTAGAGTGATCAGGACCTCGAATGCTTGTTCAAAGAGTTGTGTGCAGTCCGCTACTGCACTGTCAACCACTACTATCGCTGTTGTAACCGCGGTGGTACACTTTTCTCTAACCTCCGGTGGAGTTGAAGGTTGAGCCCTCAACTGCAATTCTGCGATCTGCAGGTTCAGCTCTAGCTGAACCCTGACCATCTTTCATCGAGTGTCGCGCACCCCAGTTGCTAACTTGCAGACACACACCTCAACTATTTCCTCTGCTTGACTGGCCAACTCCGGGACCATCCAGTAGGTTTCCTCCACAACCTGCATTATCTACTTATTCTGCTCTAATGCTTTGTTGCGCTGTAGGCCCAACTGATCAATGTTGATGCGCCGGTCACTCATCACTTGTAGAGCATGACTCTCCTTGGCCCGAAGTTCCACGGTGACTCCATCCTGCAAGAGGTAGAGCGTCTCCCGAGGGAGTGCAACCATATTTAATCCTACTCGTTTGGGACTGCTAACCATGGGCCTGTCGGCCTCATTCTTTGTAATGAGTGCTCCATGTGGTAGCGCTATCGTGTTGGTCACCCATGTGCGCAACATCTCCTAAGCAGCTGAAGTGCCGATCACGAGGCTGGTGGACACTATGCTAGCCTGTGGAGTGTGAACCTACAACTCCTATAGTTCTGTTCGACGAGCCCACAGTACGAGCTACTACTGTTCTTCAAATTGTTGGAGGGCCTTTGCGGTGACATCCCTCACCATTTCTCTGATGTCATGCAAATCCCCCTCAGTGAGGGTGATTGGGTCAAAGGACGTTTTGGATGCCTTGGTTTTCTTTCATGGCACTGCCTTCTCTTGCGGTTGCAGATGCTTGACTTGGGTAGACGTTGTCTACGGGTTCGTACCACCTTGTTCTATCTCTGTCTCTAGTTCAGTCCCCGGCGAAGGTGACTTCTGTTCTTCATGCTCTTCTTCTCTTGTTTTCTGCTGTTGTTCGACCAATTTCGTAGCATCACGTGCTGCCTAGGCCTTTGTCTCTGCTTCCTCTTTCCTACGCTTCTCAGCCAGCTACACCATCTGGAGCTTTGTTTCCTCCTTTTTATGTTGCGCAGCAGACTTGTCCGTTTCCACTACGGAGCCTGCTGGGGCGCGCCACTCCGGCGGCCAAGACTCGAGGACTGCAAATATCACATCGTCAGTCGCCAAATATGGCAAGCTGTCCCATGTCTTTGTGGGGTCCTTTCGCGCCTTGATAAAGACATGGTGGAAATATGCTTTGAACTCTGAAAAGATTTACAAACTAGCATAGACTGTGGGCGACAACCGCGGCTTGCGATTGATCCCCATTCGGATGCTCATCTCCACTAAGACCCATAAGATCTTACTTTCTCTGATACGCTACGCGTCCTTGGTCACCGACAGTGAAGCATACTTTTCTACCTCTGGAAGGTCCGGCATGACTGAAGGGAATGGGCTGTCTTTTGGCATGTCCCATGCCACCAGTACAATCGAAAGTAGGAGCCATGCATAGTGAAATGTTTTTCCTTTCTCCTGTGCCTCACGATAGTTCGCAAGGAACTCACTGCATAGATAATTTGCCTAGTTGAACTGGATTCCTTCAGCACATTGGGCCGCTAGTGCAATCACTGGTGCGGGCACCTCATCCGCGTGACACTTCTGCATCACCTTCCCTGCTAATATTTGTGTCGCGACCTTGACTGCAGGGTTGTTAATGCTGGAGATGGCATACCCTCGCTTCTTCTTCTCCAGCTTGAACTTCTTCTTCATTGCTTCCGCGAGGGCCAACTCGCCACCTTTTCCCTCTGAAATTTTGGCTGGATCCTCCCCTGAGTAAGACAACCGTGTAATCCAATGAATTAATTGGTCTTTGGTGGGAATGGGCTCCTCTAGCCACAAACACCCATCATGCACCAAGCAGAGCAGCTGCCTGATGACGAAGACAGTCACTGAGGCGCAATGGTAATGCGACACCCAGAGAAGGTTAAGCAACCTGACTTTCTCTACACCTTTGAGCCATGTTTGTGGCTCCAATTGAATTGTTCTAGCAGTTGCGTCAATCCTCTGGTGCATTAGACTTTGCTCAGTTGCTAAATGCGGGAACTTCTCGTGGTCTGTGAAGTCCCAATCTTTAAATTTCAACACAGGAACCCACCCAAGTGCGGTCCCTCAAAAAAAAATATCATCTGGGAGTGGCAGAGTTTGCAGAGAGCTCTTGCTCTCATTTATGTCCTTCGACACCTTGGCTTTAACCTTGTGCGGAGGAACATATTCAGGTAACCGGGTAATAGGGTCCGCACCCTGGGTTTCAACTTCCATCTCTACGTCCTCCTCATCCACCAGGATTTCTTCAAATTCTTCCTCTTTAGCCTCTAGATTAATGGCCTTCCCCTTTTCCTGCAAGGTGAGTTTGGTCCTCTATGGGTTTCTGGGCGAGACGCGCACCGGGATCATAGCTTGCTTATCCTTCTTAGGTCTCAATGTTCTGGGTGATTTAGGGACCTCAATTATCACTCCGACGCTCTCTGGGGCTTCCACTTCCACAATTTCCTGTGTGACTTCCTTGGGTGTCGACATCAGTCTAGTTAGAAGGTCCTGCGTCTCCTTTGGAAATGTTTCAAACACTAAACTTGCTCTCAAAGCCTCAAAGTTCATAAGGTCCATACGCACTTGATAGTGCAACAACTGAATTTTCAAAATGCCAAGTGTTTTTCACTGGATAGCCACTTGTAATTTATAGGGGTTTTGAATTCAAATTCGACTGTTCCCCCCCACATTCGGCCCATTAATGCTAGATTGGCAGTAGATTTTCAAGAATCTAGCCCATAAATATCGCCTTAAATGCCTTCTATACGCTCCATTTGGGCTCAAACCGACCATCAAATCGTGAATAGTGATTTTAACGGTCAATTTCTGGAAGATCTGTGCACTAGTGCAACTGTCTTCGTGCTGTTACGAACCTTGTGACACTTCACTGCTGCGCGTAGTCTTGACATCGTGCAGCTCTCAGGCAGTGTATTTTATAGTCCCGTGCCTCCTTTTAGATGCTTGGAGCGCTAATACTGTGCCACTTTCATATAGTCACATGGTTAGATCACCAATGTATGGCTTCAAGTGACTGCCATTCACCTTTCCTGGGAAAGGTTCTCCATTTAACTTGACTAGCTGTACCACCCCTCCGTCGGTAATCTCCTTAATAACATACGGACCTAACCATTGCATCCTAAACTTTCCGGGAATTTATCAAACTTATTATCATACAACAAAACCAGATCGTTTACCTTGAATGTGCGCAACTTGATGTAACGGTCGTGCCATGCCTTTTCACGCTGCTTTTGGACCTACTGGTGA
This sequence comes from Pinus tabuliformis, assembly GCA_031772625.1. Lineage (NCBI taxonomy): Eukaryota > Viridiplantae > Streptophyta > Pinopsida > Pinales > Pinaceae > Pinus > Pinus tabuliformis. Next base: position 941,156,484 of record CM062817.1, on the reverse strand, counting down.
AATCCAGCCAAAAATCGTTCTTCTTCGAGCTCATCCAGCTGTGTGAGCCTCTCTTCCATGGCTCTGTGATCCATCATACCTATGAGCACTGCTATGCGTAGAATAGGCACGATGTATTCCATATGCATCATGGCTTGAACCCCATATATTAGCCTAAAGGGTGTCTGTCCCGTCAGCTTTTTGCATGTCATCCAATAAGCCCATAACACTGCAGGTATGCGTAGGTCCCAATCACTTCATTGAGCATTGCATACCATGGTCAACGTGTTTTCAAGCACTTTATTGAATGCCTCCACTATCCCGTTAGCCTGTGAGTGATAAGATGTGCTCTTTTGATGATACACCTGAAATTCCTTCATTAGTGAGCTGATAGTCTCATTCAGGAAGTGCGTACCATGATCATTCATCAAGATCTTTGGACATCCAAATCATGTCAGTACATGTTCAAATAGAAACTTCGCGGTAGTTGCGCTTGTGCAATCCTTCACCGAATGTGCTTCTGCCCAACGAGTCAAATACTCTGTCACAGTGATAATATACCTCGCGCTTGTCTTTCCTTGGGGCTGAATAGGTCCTACAAAATCTGTAGCCCATTTTTCAAAAGGTTGCATTGTCATTTGTGGATTCAAAGGCATTTCATCCCTTCACGATGGCCTAACTGTTCTTTGACATATATCACATGCCTTGCAATATGTTTTTGAATGCTGATGAAGGGTTGGCCACCACAACCTTGCGCGTAGAATATTCTATGCGGTTTCTCTTCCTGCATAATGTCCTCTCATGGTGCCCCCATGAGCATCTACGAGGATGATTCTTCGTTCAAACTCAGGTACTTACCTTCACAGTATTTCATCATTCCCCATCTTGTATAGATTCCTAGCAATGACAGCGAAGTCTGCCGTGCGCACCACTAGTTCCTTCTTTTGCTGGACAGAGTATCCTTTCGACGCAGTTCTAGTTGTTAGAAAGTGTATTATATCCTTGAAATGTCCATCCATGACACACACAACAAAGAGCTATGCATTAGGTAATCCTTCCTCCAAATTAGTATGTTCCTCCCTTGTCTCAATGTGTGACAGGTGATCTGGTCGTGCGTTCAATCGTCCAGGCTTCACAACAACTTCAAAATTGTACTCTTGGAATAATAAGATTTATCTACAAATTTGCCCCCCCAACACAGGCTTATTGACCAGGTACTTTAGCGTGGACTGATCTATATACATCTTAAAGTGGCCTCCTAGCAAGTAGCGTCGATACTTCTGGAGCGCATATACCATAGCTAGCCCTTCGCGCTCAGTGGTGGAATAGTTCTTCTTTGCTTTAGATAATTTGCAGCTTGCAAATGCGATAGGGTGGTCCAAACCTTCTCCTCCATCTTATGTTAGTACTTCCCCCAGTGCTATACACGACGCGTCGACATGTACATGAAACTCTTTCTTCCAATTCGGGAAGACGAGAATCAACGCAGTAACCATATTTTCTTTCAATATATCCAAGCTCTTCTTACAGTCATCGTTCCAGCAGAACGTGACATCCTTCTTCAAATTTTTTCCATTGGTGTAGTGATCTGGGCATAGCCCTTGATAAACTTTCAGTAATATCCTGTGTGTCCTAGAGTAGTGCGCAACTGTTTCACACTCTTCGACGCTTCCAAGTTCAGAATCACTATGATCTTTGCGGGGTCTACCATCAGCCCTTGTCTGCAAACCACATTCCCCAATAGGTTTCCAAAAGGAATGAAAAACAAACACTTCTTGAGGTTGAGCATGATTTGGTATCTTCGACAGCTATCCAACATCAAGCACAAGCCGTCTACATGGCGCTTAACCAGCCCAAATACAGTCTAGTCATCAAAATAGACCTCTAGGAACTTACGAATATATTCCTTGAATGCCACAACAACCATGCGCGAAAAGATAGCAGGCGCATTCTTCAATCCAAATGACATTATAGTATATTGAAAGCAACCCCATTTAGTTGCGAAGGTTTTCTTTCTCCTATCCTTTGGCGCGATTTTGATTTGGTGGTACCCAAAGAACCCATCAGTGAAAGAATATGCTTCTTGACCACCTACATTGTCCAACACTTCGTCCGTGAATGGAGTTGGGAAAGGATCATGCACATAGGTGTCATTCAGTTTTTTGAGACCCATGTATATCCTTATCTCATCCTTCTGCTTCTTCCCTTGCACCACCGTTGGGCTTACCCAATCAAATTCTTCCACAGGCTTAATGATGCCAGCTACTAGCATTTCGTCTAGTTCTAAGCGGACCTTCTCCTTGTATTTTAGATTTAAGCAGTAAGGCCTCTGCTTAACTGGCTTCACATCGAGCTTTAATGTGATCTTCATCACTCCTAGATCTCCGATTATTCCTTTCAAATCCATAAACTTGGTCGGGAATAAGACCTAATACTCGTAAAGTAATTCAACGACCTTATCCACCATCGCGTCATCCCAGTAGTCTCCAATCTTTGCAAATTTGGGTTCTGCCTCCATACCAATGTTCACCTGTTTAGTTCTCACCGGCACGGTATATCAGGGTTCTCAACCTGTGGTCCTTGAACCTTGTGGTGGCCTTCTGTTTCTGGAATGTTAATATTTCGTGGATCCTCATCCTCCTCTTCAGTAGTTACATTATAACATTCTTGCGTGCGACTCAGCTAATTAGCCCATGCAGGCTGACTCAGGTCTAAAGGCTCCTGTGGTATTCTAAATATGGTTGCATTCACCTCTTGTAGCACTTCATCAATACTATCAAACCCATCCTCAAAACTGAATGTCATCATGAATCCTTCGCACAGGATATCCCATTCACCTGTCCCATGGCAGAGCTCTGTTTCTATATACCAATTCATTGGGATAACATCTAGGGTATGATAGAATAGGTGCACCCATTCAGGTTGCAGCTTTTCCCCATAAGCTTGCGTCGATTTGGCCAGATGCACGCACGAATCATCTTGCCCATCATACTTGTCTGTTAGTCGCATCTTAGGCTTCCCAAATTGTGTTTGCATCATTCTCCTACATTCACACTAATCATCAAAGGTTCCTTCGTACGTACCCAACCATCTTGCGGGTGTAGTGCGCAGTACCCAGTCCAAGGCTTGGAAAAGTTGCTTTTCTGATACCTCCCTTTCAAATGCATCCAAGAAGGCATCTACCTCATTTAGACCATCATAAGTAGGAAAATTTCTTACTTTTGTCGACACGCAATATAGTGATCAGGTCATCATGTTGCAATTCAACGTAGTTAATTCATGTAACGGATTCTGCCATCGTTCTATTTCTTCGTCGAAATCCGACGTGCAGGAACTCTCACGCTCCCATGTAATCCTCCCATCCACGTGGGATTCACCTAGTCTTGGTCTCGTGCTGCTATCTTATAGATGCAGCCCAGATCATCATCACTCCCATAGTCACGAACTGGTTCCATATAGCGCGATCCTTCATAAGGATCCAGGGGTATTATTACGTGTAGTGAATTCTTCTCAAAGATCATCTTTTGCTTCTTTAGATTGATTACCCTGTTCATATCAGTAGCCCAATTAATTGCTAGGAGCGTAGGGTAGGGATTGCTGTCATCAACAATCTCTATTACTTCAAAATCTACTAGCGCACTCCCTCCCTCAATATCCACGGTTACTCCCCCCACTCGCTCCATGGGTATGATTTTTTGTTGATTCGCCATCCTTAGCTGAATCAGAGACCATTGCAGCGTAGGTCTCCCCATTCGCTCCCATGTCTGTTTCGGTAAAACATTCGCATATGATCCCAAATATAAAATGACTTGATCCATCTCGTATTCTCTAATTTGTGTAGTAAGTTTCATTTCACACGACGTCCTTGTTTTATGCTTTCTGATCTTTCAAACTACGCGTGACACTCCTGGCGTAGTCCCAACACCTCTGTTGATGAGTTCCTGTAACCCTTTCACGGCCTTACTGTTGCAGTAACTTCATACAGGTTTCCAAGATAGTTGTGAGCATAGAGGGGTCCATCTCCCACTTAGGCTTATCTTTGCTTCCTGAAGTGGAGGCCTCATCGAAGGTCTTCTTAGCTTCCATGAAGGCTTCCTGAGCGCAATCAAACTCAACTTCTTTCGCCTAGGCTTTGCGAACCTAGGTACTATCTTCTGGTTGTTTCCCCTTGTCATCTCCTGTCGCAATTCCACTTCGGAGCACTATATTTACGTTTGGATCTTCCTCATGTGGCTCAGACCTCATAATCTGTAGGTTCTAAGTTGGGGGAGGTGGTAGGCCCCTTTGTCACGTATCCTAACTATCAACATAGGGACAATATTTTGTTTCATGATCAAACAGTGTGCAATACTTGCATGACAGACACGTTGGATTAGTACAATCGAGGGCATAGTGTCCTGGTCCTCTGCAATTGTAGCAAATCAACTATCCTTGACCTCTATTGGGTCCTCCTCCACCTTGGCCTTGTCTGTGCCACTGAAATCCTGTCTGCACCATCCCTGCATTCTGGTCAAGGGGCCGCGTTTCGGCCTGAACCCTGTAGGCCAAAGTTCTATCCATCATCAATTCATAGCTCCTACAAGTACGCTCGTCATGTCCCACCGACCTACAAAAGTTGCAGAATAATTGTTGCGGTGTTTTCACATACTTCTATAACAAGTGAAAATTGTCCATGGCATGTTTTCCAGCTACCTGACAGATAGCGCACCATAAATCAGGCACCGCGCTAGGTCCTACTTGAGCTTCTATACTTAGAGGCATCGAACCTCCTCCTGTAAGGTAATTTGTGAAGACCAGGCAATGGTCTTTGTGATGACCCCGACTCTTGCATTTCAAGCACCATACCTCTTCGTGTACTTCGGTTCGAACTGTCCTATCCTGTTTTAGACTTTGCATCTCAAGGTACAGATTCTTTAGCTGCACATGGATCTATTGGACTCCTAGATTAGGATCCTGCATAGGAGTCTCGTGTAGTCTCATGGAAATCTCCAGGGCCTTTGCTTGGGTTGTTATCTTCTACTGTGACAACGCACTCCTTAAGTGTGGTAGTAGCGAAGCCACAAACCATTCGTGATGCTGTCCATATGTCAAATTCAAGTTGGCTTCGCGAATCATATATTTCAGCCTCTGATTCAGCTCTTAAGGCGTCTTGTCTGGTTGCATCACGATCTCCTTGAATCCCAAAATTGACTGCGCTTCAGATTTAGGCCTGCAAAATTCCCTATTCAGTGCTGCTTAGATGTCCACTACACTAGCATTCAGGTTATCGTTGGAGTACTCAATATACCAAGTCAGTGTGCGATCCTGTAGGGAGCTAACCAATGTTTCTTTCTTTATATGGTCATTTGTAACACCTTAAGCTTCCCACATAGCCCTCACAATGAACCAGAATTGGTCCGGTTCCTCATTTCCCCAGCCTTTGAACAAAGGCAACTTCACTGTATTTTCCATACTGAATCGCAGTGGAGGTAGAGGTGGTACGGGTGAAGTTGGAGGTGATGGCGGTGAAGCCAATTATGGTGTCGGTAGAGGTGGTATTCACGGAAATCCTTGTTTTATCAACAGAATAGCACTTCGAGGAGAGACCTTCACGGTCCCTTCTTCATCTCTTTGTGGAGGTGAAATCAAGGGGCTATGCTCTGGACCTTTATTTCCTTCGTTTTTGTAAAATTTTCTGCTTCACGTAGCCCCAAACATCAAGGTAGCTGCATAACTTGCTTTTCACACAACAACATTTTAATCCAAGCATTCAAATATTTCACGTACTTACCTCGTGGTCGTTTGAAAAAGCGTTGCGCTACCTCGCTATAGCTGACTGAGTTGTCGACCGCGAATTCTGTCACAAATCCCCCTATGACGCAATCAAGCCAATGATTGACAGTGCAGGCGATCTCATCCTCCGATGCTTCCAACCTTCGTACTAGCTCTGGGGTCCATACAATAGGACCATCGAGTTTCCACCTTCCTTAGATATTTTCTAGCTTCGTGATCCACTTGTATAGCTCAATAGGAAAGGAGGCGAAAAGGATTTTGTGGATCTCCATATACAGGTACCTGTCTAGCCACTATTATTTTGATAGTCGCGGGTTTCTATTTTCCTGTGCCGCGAACTTGTGAATCCTTTTGTCCAACCAGCCTTCGATTTCTTTCTTAGTTGGATTCTAGTGATACGACATCACAAATCACTTATGCAGATTCTGGTCCTGAAAACAAAACCATTTGTTGGCTTGAGGGGGTCTGACCCAGGTTCAACGTTAGTTAGCCAAATAAATCCATATACTACTGGACCTTTCAGAATCAGCCCGTGGAGTGCGGACTGAAGTCTCACCCGAAGCAGTATGGCGGGATGCTGGAACCAAGTTTCCGCACCCTTGAGATGGTTGTGATGTCGGTTTATTCCAACTATACCTGCCTTTGCGCAGGTTGCTTATCACTCTGCTCTACCCTTCAGTACCTTCCGCGTAGCCCTAACCAGGGGCTGAAGTCCTTTTGTGCTGCTAGGGAAGTGAACCACGATATCTCCCAAACTGGGCTAAGTATCTTACTTATCTTATTAACAGATCTTAGTTAGCTTCTCATAAACAGATGTTCTTACTTGCGTTCACTTAACCAACACATTTACATATATTGGTGCATCATATAAGTGTTAGAAGTGAAATTCATACCCAATATAATAGATGCATAAACAGGAAATAAAGATGCACAAAGGATACTTCTCTTTATTGATAATTCTAGATGATTACAGACTCGACTCGCCCCGTGCACTTAGCTACAGGGGTCCCTGCACTCAGCTGCAGACTTCTAGGCCTCTGCGCATTCAGCTGCAAAGCCTCTACCTATGCTACAACCCAAGACTTAGAATTCTACTTCAGAGCTATCTCTCATACATGTTCGATCTTTTTTCCCATGCCTCTAACTACTTAGAGCTTAGATCGATTTATACAATCCCATGGTTTGCGGACCATGGTTAGATCGTTTAAAACCGACATTGCAGTATCAAAATAAGGGCAGACAACCCTATGACTCTTTAAGATCTACGTGCTCCGCGACCACAAAATGCGGAGTCTTTACATTTGGATTACAAAATTGGACCAAAATATGGGCTTTTAGCCCCAAAACTGCCCTTGGGGGATCCCACGCCCAACATAATTATTTATTTTTTTAATAGAGGAATTACCCACGTTTAAACAATGTGTATTATGATGTGTTATTGGGCCCTGTAAAATATATTATATCGAGTAGAAGCCTGTATGATGTAGGTATTCAGAAAAGCTTATGAGGGGTTCATGCTACATATATATGATATACTTGCTATATAATGGAAGCTTTACAATGTAGAGAGTGCAAATCCAAGAAGTGGAGTTAAAATCAGATATTGAGTGCAAGAACGAGACAGAGTTGGCTGAGTATGATCACAAGAAATTACAGGAGCATAGAGCCATCATAGAATTGTTAAGTGCGGATCAATAAGAAGATTAGTAATTCAAAATGATTAAAGTACATGGTGGAAGTGTGGTGATATCAGGAAAGAACCAACACTGCACCGTTGTTTGTAAGCTTGCAACTAGAAGAATCAAAGGAGAAAAAAGGAAACACTTAGGAGTTTTGAGTTGGTGAGAATATGTTAACTAATGAATTGATAGTGGACATATAGTCCCCTGAGAGTTTAGAAATGAAAAAATTATGAAAGTTCCAGGGGCCCAGAAATTCCCATTACCCGAGCCCATTAAGCCTAGGCGTGAATTTAAATTGTAAGCGAGCATCATAGGAACTAGGCACCAAGATGACGAGAACAACAATTGATGGAGTCTGACAGTCGACAAAGAATGTTTTGTTTCCTAGAATAGAGATAACCCAGAAGTTCCTTTGAAAATGGGTTACCTTGATAGGTTGAGCTCAATGAAGTGGTCTAAATTAGAGGTGAATATAGTGGGGACGAGACAATTGTATACATATAGGTGGATGAGTGGAAACATTTAAAGATCACTTGATAAGCTAAGTGGGTCCCACTCAAATGTTTTTGTAATCCATTTGCTCATTGAGTTGGGCTATTGTGAGTGTGTCTAAGGCTTTCAAAACCCTTTTCTCCATTGGTTTGGGCTACTATGAATGGGCTTACATGGTGTTAACTAGTCATGAGGTCAAAGTGGGCCAGCCTAGAATTTTTAAGCTTAGAGGAATAAATAGTGGCTAGTAAACTTACAAAGGGATTGACTGTTAAGGAGGAGGAGTGGGCTTACATGATAGGGATCTTTTGGCAGTCGATAGGGTGGAAATTTCAGGTGAGTCGTCCTAGAAGGCTGTAGTATAGATGCTTTGCGAATTGCATAATATATAAAATTTTGGGCTCAGGATTTTTAAGAACTTGGTCATGAATGATGGTCTAAAAGTGTTAGAGTAATAAGGAGGTAAGGCATTGTTATAAACTATGAGCATATATTATATGGAAGACTGCAATGTAAGCCCCAATGCTTGAATACATATGGCTGCATTAATATGTGAAGAATAGCTCGAAAACTGCATTAAAGGGGAAAAGCCATCACTGAGTAATTCCAAAGAAAGGGTGAGTTAATACAAAAGGGCAAATGTTTAAATTTCCTTGCGAGCCTGTTAATGAAAACTTGCAGCCAATTATTTTATAATAGGGTTTATATGTTAACCCTTTTAGTTCATCCCACTTGTAGATGTATACAAAGAGGGATTTATTCCCTTATAGGTATGAAGGAAGCACCATGCTAAGTAAACTGGGCATTGTGGATTCACATTAATTCAAAAACTAAGCAAGCTCATATTTGGGCTTACATCAAGTCACCTCTAGACCTGTTGTTGGTTAGAAAATATACAACTATATCCATTCATGTTACTTTTCCACAATAAATACACAGATACAAAGTAAATTATCTCCCATATTTCCTCCACTCTCATTAAACAGTAACTTAAACTAATCAAGATTCTTATCTAATATCTTCTTGGGAATGTGTAAAGGGATCTCATGGTCCTCCCAACCATAAGATAGCTTCCACAACTAGCTACCCTCGAGTTTTACACCTTCCTGTTAGGGAAACAATTCTAGGAATATTTATCTTTAAGGTATTTCCTTCTGAACCCTTAAAGCAATGTCCTGTTTTTTTGTTTTGTTTTGTTTTTATTTTAATTAATTAATTAATTAATTAATTTATCTTGGGTTCAAACCATTATTTCTCTTCCACTTGTTATATTTAGGAATCACTGTCTTTCTCTCCCACAATAATCCAAAATAGAACCAATTTCATGAAATTTATGTCCAACCATCTCTTCTTTTTTTTCTTGGTTTGTCTTTTCCTATTCAGTTGAATAACAATGGAAAAAGGAGAATACTTTTTTTTTCTTTTGTTTTTTTCTCCTTATTGGGGCATAACCAATTACAATTGTTTCTCTAATAGTTAGGAGTTAATTTCCACCTGACAAACCTTACTACATTCTAAAGAGTTTTAACAACAAAAATAATTTCTTTTTTATTTTTGAAGAAAATATAATTATTTATGTGAGCCAGTCTTTTCTAGACTTTTAATTTTTCAGTCACAATTAAATAATAAAAGTCATGAGTGATTATCTAGGGGTGTGATCCGAATTCAAACAGGAATGCAACAAATTATAGGTATAACCATAAACACAAAGATGTAACATAAATAACGCTTCATTTCATTAATATCAAATACTGAAATATGCTTACAAATAGAATGGAAATAAGACTAGCTCGGGTGATGGTATCTTATCTCTGGGAAGATATGTGGCAGCTACATGCCTTTGAACTGTGTTACAATGAGGCTCAACGGCATATTTATTATTGGAAAACATGAGAAAACCCTAACCCTAGGAGACATAATGCCAAGAGTTTGTGGGCCTCATTGGGGTTAGTTGAGCAGCCAACTCTCCAGGGTCATAACTTGGTCATATTATTTTCTAAATTCAGGCTTCTGTACTTTGTAAGAAAACTCATATGGAACAATATCTTCATGATAATTCTCATAATTTCCCAGCTCAAAATCTTGGTGTTCTCAACACCTTAGCGACCAGAGCTTTAAGAGTTTCTGATGACAACCATCTCAATGAAGAGAAAGCACATCTCCTAAGTGTTTTCTTTAATAATGGGTATAGTAGACACCAATGTACTAAGGCTTTCCTCAGAGCTGAAAAATGTCATAGTGCTAAGAAATATACCTAGGATTGATTTTTTGGTATTCATCTTCCTTTTATCCAAGGGACCATTGACAAGATTATGAGGATCCTAAGGAAGCATAGGGTGGCTTCAACCTCTAGACCTTTAAATACCATCTGAAGCTCCCTTAGATCTATAAAAGACCCAATGGACCCCATCCTCTTGTGGGAATCCCTACATTGGTGAGACTAGTTGCTCGATTAATCAAAGGAGTCGTGAGCATGTCGCTGACATCAAGCATGGCCAGATCCACTCCATATCTTTCGCAGAGCATGCAGATAAATCTAAGCATCACATCTGCATTGAGGAGGTGCAATTCGTTGCTAGGGTTAGTCATTTCCATCATCGTAAATTGAGGGAGGCCCTAGAAATTGAAAAAAGACCCAATAATTTGAATAGAGACGATGGTTGGATTATTAGTAGAAGTTGGGTCCCTGTCTTGTCCTCTTAGTTTTCTAGGTTTCTTTCTGGGATTTATTTTGTTTGTTTATTATATATGTAGGTATTGGTGTCCTTTTTATAGTATTTGTTGTTGATTTATTGTTCATTAGAGTTTATATTCTTGATCCTTCGTGTTTTCTTAAGTATTTTATCACCCTATTCATTCTTAACTCCTTTTAGTATTTTTGTTATTTGTTTAATGGGCCTCAACCCTATATTTCATTGTTGACCCTGTTTTATTTATTGATTACTTTTCTTTGATATATATATATATATATATATATATATATATATATATATATATATATATATATATATATATATATATATATATATATATATATATATATATATATATATATACATACATACATACATACATACATATATTTGTTTTGACTTGTGTATATTTTTGTTTTATTTTATTTTTTCCATTAATTAATTTTATTTTAGTTTATTTTATTTTATTCCCATTAATTATTTTTAATTATTTTAATGTTCTTGTCTTGATTAGGGCCTTGACTATTTTTTATAATTTTTGACTTCCCTCCTTGTTTGGAGTTTGACTTTGATTTTTTTTTTGTTTTTTTTTTTCACAATAATATTTTTTTAATAATATTTAATTTTAATAAATATAATTAAATATAATTTTTCAAAAACTAGCCAATTAATATAGCCGTTACTTAACAATATTTGTTTTTAATATATTAATATATTAATATCATAATTTAAATATTATTGTTCAAATATAGTCGTTACTTGAAATTATGGTCTCTACATTGCTCTCTATTTAAACCTTTTCCATTGTCTTCCTCTTCATCTGGTCCTGATGATGAACCACACTTGTTGGTTCGAAACGCATCGACCAAAAATTTCTCTTATGTGATTTCTACCGAAAGACTTTTCTTAATGGTCATATTATCTCCATTTGGCATGTACGATACCTTGTTGGAAAGGTCTCTCCGAGTACTACAGGTTTTGCCGCAGGCCCCCACCTATAGCCACGAGCTTGCTGCAGACCTTAAAAAAATGTCGTTTAGGGGGTCAAAACTTCTCCTGAAGTTTAGGACCCGAAAAACTGCTAAAAATAGTAAATCATGAAATAAACAAGGAAACAAACGAAATTGGCTAGAAGTCTAGGTGGGATAGGTGGGTGACCACAAATATCCACTTGGATCATTCCTCCCCCCTTAGGAAGAAATGGTCCCCATTGTGTGTAGAGCCTCCATGAGGTGGGGAAATTACTGTTGAACCTAGTCCCTGGTGAGCCAATTGCTTTGGTGCAGGAGTTGGCCAGCTTTGGCAACCTGTTATAGTTGGATCTTCTATTGGTGAGTGTTGTTGACCTATGTGTCCATAATTTGATCAGTTGTGGCATGTTCCATGTAGTCTGGATTTAACTCTATTGGCGTGAGTTGTTATGCAATGTCTGATGTTTCTAGTAATGGTGGGAAGTATGGTCGAAGGCGGTCCACATTGAACACTAGGTGCAGACCAAGGAATGGGGGAATCTTGAGCTCAAAATCATTGTCTCCCACAACCTTGGTAATGGTGTAAGCACCATATCAGAGTGTTGTGAGCTTCTGATGGGCTCCAATAAGGTGTTCTTTCTGCAAATGCAACCAAACATTTTCGCCCACTTGAAACTTGTGTGGCACCCAATGTTGATCATGTCGCTGCTTGTACTTGTTATTTTAATTCTCTAGGATGTTGTGAACCTATTGGAGGATGATTTGGATGCATTCATTAAATTTGGTCGCTTATGTACCTCAGATGAGACATGTGTGGATTTTTTTTCTGTGTAGTCGCCTGAGGCGTGGAAACATCAATAAGGCACAAAAATTGAAATCCTAGACCCACTTGAAAGGGACTACGACCAGTGGAGCAATGGAGAGCTCTATTATAACTGTGCTGCACATATGGAAGAATCTCATCCCAGGTTCGAATATGCTTGGAGTTGTATATGCGGAGTATGTGCACTATCATCCTGTTGACGACTCCGTTTGGCCATCAGTTTGGGGATGGAAGGCAGTCTACTTGGTGAGCGTGGTGTCCAATAGTGTCCAAAGGCTTGACCAGAATGTGCTCAAGGACCTACTATCCCAATTTGATATAATGGTCTATGGGATCACAAAATGTACCCATACTCGTTCAAAGAAGAGTTTTGCAGTGTCCTGTGCTGTGATACTCTTCTTGCAGGCTGCCAATATAGCCGTCTTAGAAAATATGTCCACAACCACAAATACACAGTCATTACCATGTTTGGTAGAAGGGAGGCAAACATATAATCCATGGAGATGGATTCCCATGGCTGACTGGGAGTAGCCAGAGGAGTGTACATGCCTTTCTTTTTGATGGATATCTTGGCGATGGCATAGGCAATGTAGGATCTGATATATTTCCCAACATCTAGTCAGAGTTTGGGCAAATAGAAGTACTTTTGTAATATAGCCACAATTTTCTCCACCCCAAAGTGTCTTGTGATTTGACCGTAGTGTGCCTCCCAAATTAGTTTGGCACGCTCGCTTGAAGGAACAAAAATGTGGCCCAGGTAGCATATTAATGCGTCCTAGAGGTGGAAATCAGGAAATTTTTGGGGGCGAACTCTGGATCATTTTTGTATAATTGCAGCCATCTAGAGGTATCGTGACCACAAGAGTTGAGAACAGTAGTCAGTGTTGCAACTAGGGGTTGGCTGAGGCAGTCTTCAACATGATTGGTGCTACCCTTTTTGTATTTAATGTTCAAGTGGAATTGTTGCAGATATGTAGACCACTTCTGATGATGATCATTCTGCAACTTCCCCTGTGTCTATAGAAACTAAAGAGGTCAGCGCTCAGTGTGGATGACGGTCTCCTTCCGCAGAATGTAGTGCTTCCACTATTAGAAATCCTGCATGATGGAATACATTTATTTATCATAGGTGGGGTACTTCCAAATTGTATCGGAAAATGTCTCACTATGATAGGCCATTGGATGCCTGCATTGGGTGAGGACTGCACTGATAACATAGTCTGAGGTGTCTGTCTCAATTTCAAATGGCTATTGCAGGTCTGGTAGTGTGAGTACCGGTGTAGAGCAAAGGCGACACTTCAACTCAATGAATGCCTTCCGTTGGGACTCGGACCAGGACAACTTTTCTTTCACCCCACCCTTAGTAATTTGACTCAAATGCCAAGTGACATGGGAGAATCCCAACACGAACCTTTGATAAAAAATTGCAAGGCCCAAAAAGCTGTGAAGCTCCGTTAGAGTGGTCGGGGTTGGCCAATCCGGAATGACTTGGATGCTAGTTGGGTCCACATGCACGCCACACTCGTCTATGATTTACTCCAAGTATTGAACCCGACTCATGCCAAAGGTGAATTTCTCCAAGTTGGAATATAGTTTGTGTTGTTGAAGGGTTTGGAGGACCTGCCAAATGTGTTGCAAGTGTTCTTCTCAACTCTTGCTGAAGATGAGGATGTCATCTAGATAAGCCACCATGAATGAGTTGGTGAAGGGCCATAATATGTCATCCATTAGCCTCATAAAAGTATCGAGGGCATTTGTCAACTTGAAGGGCATAACCAACCATTAAAAAAGGCCTTCCTCAGATTTAAAGGTCAGCTTCCATACATCTGTGGGCTCTATTGGAACCTTTTGATAACTAGACTTCAGATAGATCTTGCTGAAATACTTGGCCCACTTGAGTTGATCCAGCAGGTCATCAATCCATGGGATTGGATACTTGTTCCTAACAATGATTTTGTTTAATGCCCAATAATCAATGCAGAGCCTCTAGGTTTTGTCCTTCTTCTATACTAGTACGATCGGGCTCCTACAAGGTGAGGAACTTGGTCGGATGTGCCCTTTTTGCAACAACTCCTAGATTTTCCGCTTGATCTCTTCATTTTACAGAATGGAGCAATGATATATCAGCCCGCTGGGTAGAGGTACTCTGGTATTCAAATCGATTGAATGCTTGACCTGACAATGCAAGGGTATTCCTGTCGGTGAGGAGAAGATGTCCTTGTATTTTTCCACGACCGCATCCACCTGATTCTGTTGCTTGGAGGAACCCTTCTCGGGGGCCATGGACATGGCTACGACCTTCCCCTTACTTTGAGATCGAACCAGAAAGAAAATAAATTTCCCAGTCTGGGAGATGACCTTATTGCCTTAACAGAGATCAAAGAGATGGTGATAGGTGGGGCTACCTTCGGAATCTTGTATAACTTAGTACCCAAAGAAATAATAACAGAGCAAGGTCTAGACTCATATTCAACATGCCACTTCCATAAGTATGATTGTCCCAATAATACATCACAAACTTCAAGAGGATCTACATCACATAGTACCTCATCTGTGAAGGGCTTGATGTTGTAGGGAAGGCAACACTGCTGGCTGACACAAAGATCTCGTTCTTGGTGAAGCCACTCGATGGTGTATGACTGTGGATGTGATATAGTTGGTATGCCCAACTGCTTCACGACCTCTACTGAAATGAGGTTCTTGTAGCTCCAAACATGAAAATAATCATTGAATCAATTTGTAATTATTTACTAGGAAAGATGTGTTGCTGTTGAATCTGCTACTGAGCTGTAGAAAATCCTGTAGATTCATAAGCTAATTCAATTTTCTAAAGCAAGAGACAAGAATCTACTCCTACTCTTTACAGTGGAAGCCCATAAACATCGAGCAAACAATAATCAATAGAGGAAGAGAATCAAAGACGCATAACCCAATAAATATCCGAGGAAAGCCACAAGTCAAAAGCCCACTATATGTTTTGTATTAATTCGAAAAATCAAGATGAAATTACAATTCTTGTTCTCTCTAGAATAATCCCAAAAATCAACAAATTCAATCTCCAACTCATAAGAAAGCTCAAAGCCAAATCTTAGCCTCTTCACAAGCTCTCCAAGTCTTTATTCCAATGCACCCTTGGTCAAACAATTTGGATGAATACAATATGCTCTGTTCAACATTGAGGTTAACCTGCACAAGTATTTCCTATCCTCTGCCTAATGACGTTATTTGTCCAATACTTAGCCAAATTTCCAAGCGTCCAAGCTTCTAATTCTTTACACAATTCATGCGAAAATTAACCCATATTTAAATGGAAATTCCTCATCCATAACAACACAATCCCTTCTAGGTTCAATTCCTGATTGAATGCACCAACTGTACAAATCAGAAAATTATACAAAAAATAGTACAATGTCCCTGCACTCTAGTATCAACTCGGCCTTTCTCAAAATCAACATGCATGATTTTTTGATGAGGTAATCTTTAGTTAACCGGAGTAGCACTAGTTGAGTGCGTCAGTGCACCAATTGGTTGTTAAATCATTATTAGTTCCTCAAACAATTTGGAACTAATTTAACTGGACTTAACTCAGTAAACTGACTTAAGTAATTACTACTCATACTTAACTCATCCTAGACCCCTATAATATAGGGAGAACATATACATGTCTTCAGCAAGACTTCCAACTCGAAATTCCTAAGTTAACTAAGACAACTCACTTTAGTTAACTATTACAAGTTGCTATGAGAATAGAATTCGATTTTAACTCTCAGTTTAATTAAAGGAAAAATTAACTGGAATTTTTGGATTTTATTTTTATTATTTATTGTTTCTATTTTCAGCACTCCCTCTCAACAAGAAAGGAATTCAACTTGATCTCGATCCCGAACCTTTGGAATGTTTTGCATGCAACACTTCTCTCTAGCATTGCTGCTCTAACAACTCCAGAAACATAAAAAAAATTCAACTTGAATCAGAATGATGCCTATGTCATCAAAGTCTCTAACTACTACTTCCTTTGTCGATTAAAAACTCTGTGCTTCTGTTGATTCTGCCTTTCTGCACTATTGTCAACCCTTCTATATGCTTCTTCAGTATCTGACTACTCTCGCATCTATCACTTTGATCTCTGACTACATCAATCCCATTGATTCCTCCCACTACTATGTACTTTGGGCTCCCGTATCAAGGTACAATCCATGAGTTAAAACCACTCAATGGACCCTGCCCAATTTCAGCCCTCTTGGGACTATCACTTCAAATCACCCCACCTCACACCTGGAGGTATGACTACATGTGATCCCTCTACCCACTTGGCTCGAAATTACCCCTACTAAAGGTCTCTGCATAACTGGATGCCTCCACTCAGTCTCCTCTCGGCTTCTCCAATTGTGGCTGCTCCACAATTGTCTGAGTCTGCTTCTTCTCTGCTTGAGCGGATCTATCCACTCAGTCACCTCTCATCTTCTCTAGTTGTGGCTGCTCTAGAAATTCCTGAAGCTGCTTTAGAGGCTTCTTCTGGGGTTGCATGTTGAGAGGTGATTTACTCTCCCTCTCAACCACCAAGTCTCTAACCTTTGCCCTTCCCCTCAAGGCTTTGCATGCATCTTGAACCTCGAGAGCATACAGGTTCTTGGCTAGCACACCAATACGTTTCATCTGTCCCGTCGTCACAAATTTTTTTGGAAAAAGAGTTGATTTTAAATCAATGATATCTCCATCATCCGAACTCTGATTCGACCAATTTTTTTTTGAATTTGGGTATTTTTTCATAAAGAATCCAACTATGCTATTTGTTTCTTAAAATTTTTCACAAAAATTTTCAGATATGCTCTGCAAACTCGAGGACCGAAACTCAAAACTTCAAAATGTCCTCTAGTATACTGTTCTCAGTTTTGATACCATGTAGAAAATCATGTAGATTCACAAGCTCATGTAATCTACTAAAATAAGAGACAAAAATATACTTCTACTCTTTATATCGGAAGCACATAAATATCGAGCAAACAATAATTGAAAAGAGGAAGCACATCAAGGGCAGATAACACAATAGACAGGGAAATCCACAACTCAAAAGCATCCAGTCATGCAAAGATCTCCAGTAGGAGAAAATGTCAAGCCAAGTGGGCAGAGGGATCACATGTAACCACACCTCCATGTGTGAGGTGGGGAGATTTGAAGTGATAGTCCCAAGAGGGCTGAAATTGGGCAAGGTCCATTGAGTGGTTTTATCTCATGGATCATACCTTGCTACGAGAGCCCAAAGTACATAGTAGGAGGAATCAGTGGGATTGATGCAGTCAGAGACCAAAGTGACAGAGACTAGAGCAGTCAGATACTAAAGAAGTGTAGAGAAGGGTTGAAAACAGTGCAAAAAGGCAGAGTCAACAGAAGCACAGAGTTTTCAGTCGATAGAGGAAATAGTAGTCAGGGACTTTGATGACAGAGGCATCATTTTGATTCAGGTTGGATGTTTTTTCGTTTTTGGAGTTTCTGGAGAAACAACACTAGAGAGAAGTGTTGCATGCAGAACATTCCAAAGGTTCAGGATCGGGATCAAGTTGAATTCCTTTCTTGTGGAGAGGGAGTGCTGAAAATAGCAACAAGAAAGGATAAAAATAGAATCCAGAAATTCCAGTTTAATTTGTCCTTGAATTAAACTGAGAACTAAAATCGAATTCTATTCTCATAGCAACTTGTAATAGTTAACTAAAGTGAGTTGACTTAGTTAACTTAGGAATTTCGAGTTGGAAGTCTTTCTAAAGACATGTATATGTTCTCCCTATATTATAGGGGTCTAGGATGAGTTAAGTATGAGTTGTAATTAGTTAAATAAATTTATTGAGTTAAGTCTAGTTAAATTAGTTCCAAACTGTTTGAGGAACTAATAGTGAGTTAATAGTCATTTAGTGCAATAATGCGCTCAACTAGTGCTACTCCAGTTAAGTGAAGATTCCCTCATCAAAAACTCATTCATGTCAATTTTGAGAAAGACCTAGTTGAGACTAGAGTGCAGGGACATTGTACTATTTGTTGTATAATTTTCTGATTTGTACAGATGGTGCATGCAATTAGGAATTGAACCTAGAAGGGATTGCGTAGTTATGGATGAGGAATTTCCCTTTAAATGCGGGCTAATTCTCTGAGGAATTGTGCAAAGAATTAGAAGCTTGGAGCCTTGGAAATTTGGCTAAGTATTGGCCAAATAAAGTCATCAGGCGGAGGATAGGAAATACTTGTGCAGGTTAAGCTCAAGGTTGAACATAGCATATTGTATTCATCCAAATTCTTTGACCAAGGGTGCATTGGAATAGAGACTTGGAGAGCTTGTGAAGAGGCTAAGATTTGACCTTGATCTTGCTTATGAGTTGGAGATTGAATTTGTTGAGTGTTGGGATTGTTCTAAAGAGAACAAGCATTGTAATTTCATCTTGATTTTCTAGATTAATACAAAACAGATAGTGGGGTTTTGAGTTGTGGCTTTCCCCAAATATTTATTGTGTTATGTGCCTTTAATTATCTTCTGCTATTGATTATTGTTTGCTCGATTTTTATGGGCTTCCGCTGTAAAGAGTAGAAGTAGATTCTTGTCTCTTTCTTTAGCAAATTGCATTAGCTTGCAAATCTACAAGATTTTCTACATGGTATCGGAGCTGAGAACAATATACTAGAGGATATTTTGAAGTTTTGAGTTTTGAATTAGGGGAGTTTTGAGGTATAAAATGGGCCTCCTAAGGAAATTATAAAATAATAGTGGAAATAATAAAATAAGATTTGATTACATCATCAATTTTTAAAGGGAAAGAAGAAAAAAGAAAAATTTCAACTCGTATTTTCAACTTATCTCCATATTGTTTTATTCAAATTTCGAGCAACAACACTCGTTGGATGCATAATTTGATTCCTCATCCAAGGAGTACCCATGTTTCATACATTTGATGGACCTTGCTACATAAAAAATGAGAAATACATGAGAAATGTGATTGCAATCACGTTTTTTCACGTATTTCTCATTTTTCGTGTAGCAAGGTCCATCAAAAGTATGCAACATGGGTGCTCCTTGGATGAGGAATTAAATTTTGCATCCGAGTACTCCCGCTCAAAATGTGAGTAAAACCTTAGGGAGATAAGTTTAAAATACGAGTTGAACAAGTAGTTTTATTATTTTTACTTTTTTACTCCAAATATGGTGAATCATCCCCCATGGTTGAAATCATCATATTAAATCCTATTGGTTCTTATAAATTTTATTTTGGTTGTACCTTTTTCTTAGGAGGCCCATTCTAGACCTCAAAAATCCCCTAATGGGGCCGCGAGTTCTACATGAGCCTCCTGCTCTACTGTCAAGACTCCTCTGCACTCCTCAATATATGACTGACATTGATCCTCTTGCTATTGAATACTATGGGCCCCTGTGGCAAGTGTAATGATCCATGAGACAAACACACCTCCATGGACCCTACCTAATTTTTTGCAACTCTCCGAACTAGGGCTCTACATCACTCCACCTCACTCCTGGAGGTATAGCTGCATGTGCTCCCTCTGCCCACTTGGATTGAACACTCCTGCTATTGGTCCTCTTCACCACCATCCTACTGGTCAACCCAACTGCCAAATAGTTGAGGCTTCCTCTTGATATCTAAACCATGCTCCCTTTCAACCACAACATCTCTAATCCATGCCTTTCTCCCCAAGGTTGTGCATGAATCTTCCTCTAATTTGTAGAGGCTCTTGATCCTGACACCAAATTACTTTATTTGACATGAATAAAGATGCTTGAGGTAGGCCTTCCCATTTTTGAAGACTACCTCATACCCTTTGTCTGCAATCCTCAATTTCTTTATTAGTTTAAGTTACTTGGCTTCGTTGTTATTTTCAAATAACTCATCACGATTCTTCCACATAGAAAAGGAAGTCCCTTTTCCATGTAGTTTCAAGACTATGTGGTCTCTCACACCCTCAAGAATGATCCTCCTAGCTCTAGCCACACACTTCTTCCAATCTGCTAGATTCTGAGCATCAATTGTTGTTAGTTTCTGGACACCATTACCAATGAATTCCTTCAACCCATTATCTTTCAGTGCTGCCTCTATGCGGTCCTTCCAAGAAACATAATTCAACCTTCCCTCATGGGCATACTTGAGTCTTAGTCCATTAAAAACCATCCTGCTAACTTTGAAGAAATGATCCTGCAAGTGCGATCCTCTTGCAATAACAAGTTCAAAATATCTTCTCTATTGTGAAACTGGCTTCGATACCATGTAGAAATTTCTACAAATCTACCTTTGATACCATGCATAAATTAATGTGTAGATTCAAAACTGTTCATGAAATTTACTAGATCAAAAGACTTGAAGATACTCTACTCATTTGCAGAAATCAATTCACGATCGAGAACAAAAATCATTAACATGCATCAATATTCAACACACATACACAAAGATTTATCTAGGGGAAAGCAAATTCTCAAAACCCCTTACTTTATGTATTACATTAATCAAAGAATAGAGAAGAAATACAATGCTTTCTCAAGCCTGAGCAACCTCTACAAGTGCATAGTCTATCCCTCTACCTCACAAGTTGACTCTGACCAATACTTAACCAATGTTCCTGCCTACCAAGCTCTTATTTCCTTGCGTTGTTTGATGAGGAATTGACTGCTATTAATTAGGGAAATTTCTCATTGAGAATTGTGCAATTCCTTTAGGCCCTTCTTTGACTGTATGCACCACTTGTACAACTTGAAAAATTCTACAACTGATAGTACACTACCCTTGAACACTAATCTCAACTGGGTAACTCGAATTTCATGCATTCATGAGTTAATTTAGGCTGATTTTTTAGTTAACTGGTTAAACACTGAAGTTACACCCCAATGCTAGACCTCCACTAGTTCCTCCAACAGTTAGAACTAGTTTAACTGACCTTAACTCAATTTAACTGAATTAAATTGTTACAAATGAAATTAACTCAACCTAGGCTCCTAAAATTTAGGAATCACTGTACACAACTCAAGTTCATGGCCCCAACTCGAATTAACTAAGCTAACTGAGTGATAACAACTATTTCAACTCAGTTAACTCATTCAAGTTGTCTAGTGATGTGGAATTTCAATTTTCTCCTAATTTAATCAAAAGCAAAATTAAATTAGGAATTTCTTGCTGCATTTTCAAAGAGCATACCATTGTGGTAACCTCATTAGAAACTGTGTCTTTGGGATTATCTGTGGGGGCATATTTGACCATCTCTGGAGGAAACAACATGTATATCCAAAGGGTGATCTAAAACCGTGGCAAGAAAGTAGCATTGCTACTCTCAAATGTTCCACCATTGTACAAGAAAATTTAATCTCATAATAAAATTCATTTTCCTCTACTACCTGTCAAGGAATAGGTGGTCCATTCCTAGAATATGTTATTGTAGAAGGTAGAATTTGAGGTGCACCATGTGACAAGTTTTCAATTTAAATACTTTTCTCTTCCAATTGCATGACAACTCTTTGTTTTTATATCACGATATTTCAAAATACATTAGAGGTCTCTTTGTATTGTCTCCTCGCACATACAACCTTTTATACCTATTTTTGAAGTGTTTGAAATGCCTAAGTCACCATCATCATATTTTAAGAATTTTCCAAAAGCCATACAAATGTAAGCTGTTGGAGGCATTGAGGAACTGAAGAGATGAGCACAACCATTTTCTAGCCTGAATTATACATGAAATTAGAATAAATTCACTGATGGTGATTGTTTCAAAGTGAAATTCAATGGCGCACACAATAAGAAAGTGTAATTTGAGTAACTATACGTACTTGATTGTTTAGTCTTTGATGGCACCTTAATTGCCAAAACATTGTTGGTGATTTTGTTAGTATATGTGAAATTTATTTGAAAACAACAATTTTATAAGATAATAGGAACAATCTAGCAATAGGTGGTGACCTTTTGATAAATGCATCAACGTAGTTTACATTTTCCGCATAGTCTAAGGAGGTGACATTTTCTCTAGGAAAATAATGGAAATTCTAGTACGATTTTGAGAAAATCTAGTGGAAATTTTTGGAAATTTGGGTTACAATTATCAAGCTTTAGGATATTGGGTGCCCTAAGGGTTTTGATGGTGTTGAATCCATTATCACCATAAAAAAGTGATTCAAGCACTCCTAAAGTCAAATTATTTGAAAAACAAAATAGCCGGATTTCAAATAGATATGGACGCTTAGGTGAAATTGTCGTCTTGATAGACAACACTGATATTTTCAGCCATATACATAGAAGGTAAATTTACCAGTTATGTTTTTTGTTAGATGAATGTGTAAAACTTGCAACTTTTCTAATATTGGACTAGTGTTGTGCTAGCTTGGGTTAGGGTTAAGGAATATGACGGTAGTGAGGCTGTGAATAAAATTTGCGGTAAAGATCACATGCATCATGGATAATATGAATCTATCGGTGTGTGAAACTTCTTATCTATGGTAGGATTTTATAGTGATTCTGTATTTTCATGATTTTATTTATTTATTTAACAAGTTCAATTGTGACATTTTGAAACAATGTAAACTATTAAATGAGAATTGTAAACTCAAAACAAGAACTCTAGCCAAAAAACCCAAAAAAACATGAAAAACAACTCGAAAATGAAAAATGTTGATGCTGGAATAACCTTTTTGTTTTTTTAGGGTAAATTTTCAATATTTTTTAAAAATGACAGTGAAAGCCAATAAAGATCAAATTTTTTTCGTGCAAAAAACACTCTAAAAACAAAGAACGTTGATGCTAGAATACCATTTTTTTTTTCGAGGTAAAATTTCAACATTTTTTAGTAATGACGTTAAGGATAAAATATCATGACTCTGAAAATCCTTAAAATTCCAATGATTTTCAGGCATGCCATTAAAGATAAAAATCACGTCTTTGAAAAGTGTTAAAATTCCAACATTTTTTAGCCATGGTGTTAAAAATAAAATACTTATAACTATTTTCAACCATAGCATTAAAGATGAAATATCATAACTCATAAAAGCCTTAAAATTTTGACAAATTTTCAACCATGGAATTAAAACCAAAGATTATGAATACATAAAACCTTAAGTTGTCAACATATTTCAACCATTGCATTATGGAAAAAAATTGACTAAAAAAACTTAAAAAATGAACACTCGAATGAAAGATTCATTATACTAAGAGTACTTTCTTTTTTAAATGCTAAAAGTATAACGTCTTTAAAATCTTAGACTAAGACAATTTGACACATTACAACAAAAATTTAAAAATCAACTATCAAATTGAGATGCCGTGTATTCGAACTCAACCCATTGTAATGAAAACTTAAAGATCAACCATGAAATTGACACATTGTGGGGGTGGACTCGATCCATTATAAAAAAAACTTTAAAATCAACTATCAAATTGACACATGATGGGATCGAGTTGCTAGTCGAGGATCGAAACAGACCCTGTAGAAAAAAATAATAATAAATAAATATATAAATAAATACAAATTCAAAATTCAAAAGAAAACAAAAATTAAAACATTGAGAAAACTAAAAGCTAAAACAAAAACAAAAAACACAAAAGGTTAAAAAGAATAATAACAAGTATATATGAAATGAAATGATATTTTAAGGTCCACGAGACTAAAAATAGTATATGAGACCGTTAGTTCCCTGTTTTTCGCTTTTTGCAATTCAATCATTTTCTGATTCAAATTGATGATGAGCTGGCCCAACCTTCCAGCAATCCCCTCGTTAAAAGACAATGCCAAGAAACTGATGCTAACATATTCTCATAACTTTCTCTGATGTCTTTGAATGCATCACATTCCAAAATGACATGTTTTTCTGATTCCACAGCCCTAGATGTACAAAATGTACACACCTATTCTTCCCAAGCTTCATTAGGCCTTTTCTACCATCCTATTTTACACTGACGTTGATGTGAGTTGTTCCTTAATTGAGCAATAAGAACCTTTTCCCTCCACGAAATGCTAGCTCCAATGAACTCTTTTTGTTGTAGATCACACGTAGGGTTGAATTCCTCAATGTAATATTTCTTCTTTCTACCCAACTCTTTTCGCCATACCTTTTTACGAAACTTCTCCATAACAAAATTCTTTAGTTCCTTGCTATTTGTGGGACAGACATTGAGGTATATATTCCATTTTTCCATCCATGCGTAGTTTTTTTTCATCCATGTTTTATTTCTTTCACTCATGCCTTCATTGAAGATAACATTAAGTCATCTACCTACTCTCATTTGCTCAATGCTTTTTAGATATCTTATGAGCAGCACCATAGCAATTTCTTCAATGGGAGTTGCTCCCGTTTCACTCAACATTATCTCATAAGCTACTAAATTTTTTATTTTGAACTTTCTCATGATCAAGCGTTTATGGATTTTCTCAATTTGTTTCCATTTTGAGATGGGATTGTTGTTAGCCCACAATTCACACCCATATAGCATCACTCGACAAACTAGGAGTCCAAAAAATACTTTAATCATTTTCCAATCCCATAACTTTGCCTCTCTACATCTATTTTGAAGAGCATATAATGCTTTCCACCCTCCTAAAATTCTCTTCTTTTTGCAGTCCTCCTAATTGAGTTTTTTGTTGAAATCAATCCCAAGGTACTTGTACTTCAAGAATGTTGTCTTCAAAGAAAAAAGTATGCTGGCTCTACTTCGTTTTATTAGAGAAAATCATTATTTTGGTCTTGCTAGTATTGACTTGCATCCACACCACTCTACAAAATGCTCAAGGGCATATAAGTGTATTTGCACTCCATGGGCCGATTTTAAAATCAATACATTGAAATCATCAGCATATAAAAGAAGCTTTATCACAAACTCCCCCAACCGAACACCATCTCCACCTTGCAAATTTAGCCACTCTTCCAATTTATCAATATATAGAGCAAAAAATTAGGGGATAGAGGGCAACCTTGCTCGACTCCAATGTTACTTCTAAAGCTTTCTGAAATACCTGTTGAGATTATAATTTTGACTTCTTCATAAAGTCTATGGGTAGTGGCTCTATAATGCATAGGAATTTCAAGTTCTTCCATTCTATGCCACAACTTATCCCTAGGGACCGTGTCAAATGCTTTTTTGAAGTCAACAAAGCAGCAAAATACTTTTTCTTTGTCCTCCCAAACCTTTTCAACAATGTGTCTCAACGTGATACCATGATCCACTATAGAATGTTTCGGCCTAAAACCCGCTTTTCCTCTTGCCCTCTTTTCTTTTACTTCTGCCCACTTACTAATTTTGTCTTCTACCATGCTGTTGAAAAGCTTTGCAAACAAAGGATTGATCATAATTTTTATATAGTTGGATGGATTATTAATGTCTCCACTTTTAAAAAGGGGTATTGGTGGGCTAGTTGTCCAGTCTCTTGGAAATCATTACTGAATGATGTTGTTGAATATTTCCATGATGTGCGGTGCAAGAGTGTTCATTCCCATTTTAGATATTTTGCTTGAAGTTCAACCTCATCCTTTTCCTTTCTTGTTTTTAGTTTCTTAATTCCATTCTCCACCTCCTCTAACATGAAGAGCTTTGAATTTGTGTTGATCATAGGGGGGGTTCCTCCTCATATTCTTTCTCATAGAGTTGCCTTGCATATTCAAACCATTGATTGACTATAATATTATTTTCAATTTGCTTCTTCCTTGGTTGTAGTTCCTCCTAGAAAAGTTTTGGATTATTCTTGCTTAAATATATTAACTCTTCTCTCCTTGTTTGTATGAACTCATCTTTTTTCCTTTTTAGTATCTGCTTATATAAATTTACATTCATCGTCCCCTTTCCTCCCTTTTTAAAGGTTCTCCTTGCCATTTTGCATTTCTCATCAAACCGAACATTTATAGGAAAACAATTTGATTCTGATTTCCTATTTTTTGCTCTTTTGCACTTCTCAATTGCACTTTGAATTATATTTGTTAACTCATGTCTGTTGAAACTTTTGAAACTAATTTTCTCCTTCCGAATTAATCTATCTAACATTGTCTTGAAGATAGTACAATTTTCTTGTGTTAGATAATTTAAAAAATAAAAATAAAAGACAATATTAGATAAAATAAAAAACAAAATAAAAAACACTAAAATAAATAAATAATATATTAAAATAAAATTAAAAAATAAAAACATTTAAAAAAATAACAAAATTAAAAACATTAAAAAACTAAATTAAAATAAATTAAAAAAAATAAAAAAAATTAAAAAAATTAAAAAATAAAAGGAATTTAAAATTAATAAATAAATAAATTTAAAACCATGGTCCCATGGGCCTTGGGTGGGTGGGTGCATGAGTGGGTGGCGAGTGGGGGGAGCGAAGCCCACATTCGCCCAACCCCATGCCCCCACAAGCTCTGGGTGGGGAAGTTTGATTCCAGGAATTAGACTTCCCTGCCTAGGGTTGTGGGATCGCAAGGCTGGGCGGGGGTGGCAACTGTGTGCAGCGTTAACCCTCCGCCCAGCCTCGCCAACTCCCACCCCTGCCCAGCCCCGCCACCCCACGACCTTGGGCGGGGAATTCCGGTTCCCAAAATCAGGCTGCCTTGCCCAGCTTTGTCGTCTGCAGTTGCCCCCTCACCGACCCCATATCTCCATAGCGCTAGGTGGGGAAGTCTGATTCCCAGAATCAGAGTTTGCCGCCCAAGGCCTGTGGGGCCGCGAGGTTGGGTGGTGGGGGGGCCCGCATGGGCTCCCCATGGACCCACGAGCCTTGGGCAGGAAAATTCAGTTCCAATAATCATATTTCCCTCCCTGAGGCCCATGGATCCGCATTTTTTTTAATAGTTCTTTTATTTTTATTTTTAATTTGTTTTCAAGATGTTTTTTATTTTGATTTTTTAAATTTTTTATTAGTTTTAAATTTTATTTTAATATATATATTTATGTTATTATTATTATTATGATTATTATTTTAATATGTTTTTCTTTTTAATTATATTTTTATTGTTTTTTTTTATGTTTTCTATTTTTTATTTATATTTTAATGTTTGTTTGTTTTTTTTTTTAATAATTTTTTGTTTTTTAAATTGTTTTAATGTTTTTAGTTTTCAATGTGTGTTTTTTTTATTATTATGAAGGATTTTTTTTTAATTGTATGTTTTATTTATTTTTTAATATTTATTTTTGTTATTTTTACTTAAAATTTTATCTGAATCATTTTTTTCAAAAAAAAAACTTCAAATGTTACTATTTTTTGATATAAAGTTCATAAAAATTGCTATTTTTCCAATTGTTTTTTATTTAAAAATTTCATAAATTTTTTTATTAAACATGTCATTTTTAGTGAATATGTGTGTTTTTTTTTTTTTTTTCCCTTAAGGAAAAAGTCATAATTTCTATTAATATTAGGAAATTACATTTTGTAGATGCTGTCGCATATTCATATGAGGCCAATGGCCTGTCTGTATAAACAATATAACCTGAAAGAGCTGGATCTCCACGTAGGGAGTCATATAGTTAGCTGTCTATGATATCCACATTTTTTACAAAAATACTGCTCTGTTCTATGAGCACTGATATAGGCCGTTACATAAACTAGAAATGTACATATAAGTCCATGTATCAAAATTTGTCAAAAATAGCTGTAATTGTTTTTGGCGGGTCAATGTCACGTTCTATTGAGGTCCACAAAAGGCCTGTGATAGTATTGATGGAAGGTTCCATCAATCTTCTCCTGGATGAACCATTGATCTAATTGACTGTGCGCCGCTTCTTTGGAAAGTTGGTCCGCTTCTGTGTTCTGTTCCCTGTATATATGACGACAGGCAAAGGATTCAAAAGATGTTGTCTTTCTTTTGGCTTCATCCAGTATGTGTCTCAAAGAATATGCATGACAATGAGATGCAGAATTTAGCCAATTGCAAACAATCTGTGAGTCCCCAAACAATTGCAAGTGTCTGCAGTGTTTTTGGTGAGCAAAATGTATGATGTGTTTTGCTGTGCATAATTCGGCAAAGTTGTTTGTGCCATTTTCGAGTTTGATCTGGATCCTGTAGCAGTGTGATTCATTGATGTGTAGAACAACTCCTCCACCACATCCCGCATCCTGTGCGGATCCATCGAAGAAGGCCCAGGGCTTTGACTTATCTATAGCAATGGGATTAATGGAGCGGGGAGGGGGGTTGGAGACTGTTTCAGGTATAAGATTATAGTCTGCTAAAGTATGATTCAGGATGGTGGGCCAGTGGGGATCTTTATTTTTGAAAATGATATGATTTCGAGCTATCCAAATAGCTCTGCAAACCAAGAGCGGCATGTTAATGATCTTCCCTGTGTGTTCACGATTCCAATGGTCCCAAGCCTCCTGTATGTTCTCACCATGCCACTCAGTAAGGGAGGAAAAATGTGATGTTATCCTGTGCCAGAAATCTCTTGTGACTGAACAATGTAAGAAGAGGTGATCCGTGCTCTCCTCGTCGTTGCAGCACAGGTGACATCTGTATGGCCCGTGGAAGGATCTTTTTAAGAGATTTTTCCCGGTGGGAACCTTATCAAATATGATGTTCCACATTAATAATCGGCAGCGGGGAGCAGCTTTAAGCTTCCAAAGATTTTTCCAGAGAGGGAGGATATTCGGGGGCATATGTGGCTCCATTAATTTCAGGTACCCCATTTTGGGAGAGTATAATCCATGTTTTGCCATGGCCCAAATGAGCTCATCCGGTCCATCTGTCAATCTGATGTGAGCCTGGGTGAGAGCGTCGGTGAAGTTACCCCATTCGTCCTGCCATTTTTCAGGTATACCCAGAGTCTCAGATGTAAGCCAAGCCTGTTGAAGGAAGTTTGAGTTTTCACTATCACCAATTTGATTGATGTGTGTGATGCCTCTGCTGTGTAAATGATTGATGAGGCCCTCCGAAAGTCTGTGTAAGTTGCCACACCCGACCCATGGGTCCTTCCCAATTCTAACGCTATGCCCACTCTTGATGCGCCAGGTTATACCCTCCCTCAGAAGTGGAAGGGAGCACAGCACTGCCTTCCAAATGTTGGATATGTTATGCCCAGGCTCTTGTGGCTGTCGGAACCAATCCATAATATGTGCAGGTCTGATGTATTTTGCTTGGGCGACCCGGGACCATAAGCTGTCGGAGGTCAGTAGCTGCCAACCGAGTTTTGCTGCTAGAGCATTTGCAAAGAGTTCAAGCCTTTTGATGCCCCAGCCTCCCCAACATTTTGGCCTGGCAATGGTGTCCCATTTCACCCATGCGAAAATTTTCCCAGAGTGTTGTCCTTTCCATAGGAATCTAGAGCATATACTCTGAATTCTGTTGAGTACTCCACGCGGTATCCAAGCGAGGGTCATCCAGTAGACTGGCGTAGCTTCAATAACTGCTTTAATGAGAATAAGCCGACCCGCTCAAGAGAGGAATTTGTGATACCATATCTGTAGTCGTTTTTCCACCTTGGCTATCAGCCAAGTCCAGTCAGCAATCTTGTAGCCAAGAGGTTTTAGTCTGTACCCCAAATATTTGATACCGTCAGCAAGGGTGGATGAGGAAAAGGGGAAGCGATGTGTGGCATAAGCAACTTCATGCCTAGAGCATCCAATCGTAGTGATAGTGGATTTACTATCGTTTACCATCATCCCCGTAGCTTGCTGAAACAGGAGAAAATTATTGTGGAGGGCGGTGACATCTCCTATACCTCCATTTAGGAATATGAGGATATCATCCACAAACAGTAGATGTGAGAGGAAAAAATTCCCGGATATCTTGATACCAGTAAGCTGATTCCTATCCTTGGAGGTAATGATAAGCCTGCTAAGCCCTTCCATGACTAGAAGGAAGAGGAGAGGGGAAAGAGGGCAGCCCTGCCTGAGCCCTCTTTCCGATGTGAAGAAAGGAGTGGCTTCCCCGTTGAGGAGAACACTATAAGGCACATCCGTAATACAGCTCATGACCCATTTTGTGAAGTGGTATGGGAAGCCGAGGTGAGTCAGAAGCAATCTGATGTAGAGCCAGTTGACTCTATCAAATGCTTTGGATAGGTCCACTTTCAAAATCATTCCTTTTTGCTTTTTTGTGTGGAGGGTATGAAGGAGTTCCTGAGCAGTAGCTATGGCTTCATGGATCTGTCGGTGGTTTAGGAAAGCGAATTGTTCAGATGAAATGTGGCGAGATAATATTGGCTTCAAACGGTTGGCAATGATTTTTGCAACAATTTTGTATAGACAATTGCAAAGGGATATGGGTCTGAAGTCATTGAAAGATGCAGGGTGGTCGGCTTTAGGGATGAGGGCGATGAAGGTAGATTTTAGGGCCGAGGAGATTCTACCGTCTTGCCTGCAAAGTTCGATGACTTTCAGGAGATCATTAGCCAGTATGTCAAAAAAAGCGATATAGAACTCAATGGTCCAACCATCCGGGCCAGGGCTCTTGTCCTTTTTAAACCATTTAATGGTCGCTTCTAGTTCCTCCATGGTCACTTCCTGAGTGAGGTCGTCATGGTCCTCTTGAGAGACGAATCTGGGGAATTTCTCGGCCACCCTCATGATTTCGAGTATGTTGGCCTCCCTGGGTGCCTTGAAGATGCTTTTGAAATGATCAGTTGCTAGCTTTGCCAGGTGCCTCTGAGATGTGATGGTATGTTCCTGATCATCCTTTAATTCCCATATTGTGTTGATGGCCTTCCTGCCATTAGAAAAATTGTGGTAGAATTTGGTGTTGTCATCCCCAGCTGTGAGCCAAATGGCTCTGCTTCTCAGCCTCCAACTTTCTTCTCTTTCTTTCAGGATCTGTGTCCGTTTGGCAATGAGAGAAGTGTATAGATCCTTGCTTTCCTGAGTAGGGAAAATACCTCCTTCATCTTCCTCATGTGTTGTGATGATCCTCTCTGCCTCGCTCAAAGTTTGGTCATCACGGAGATGCTTCTGATGGGCCCAGAGCTTAGAGATCCTTTTGAGCTCTGATAATTTCCTGGTGAAGCCTTCAATAAGGTTTTCACCGTCTCTGATGGGGTTGTTTTTCCAATACTCGGTGACCATCTGGGCGAAGGATGGGTCTTGTAACCATGAGGAGTTAAACTTGAAAGGCCTCTTAATTTTGTGGTGGGTGTCAGAGATCTCCAGATAGATTGGACGATGATCCGAGATGCCCCCTGATCCAATCCATTGTCTGATGTGAGCAATTCTATTGTGTAGGGATTCTTTAATCAGGAATCTGTCGAGTCTCCTGGCTAAGCTTTGATCACCACATTGATTGTTTGTCCATGTGTGTTGTAGTTTTGCGATAGGAGTGTCTATCTAGTGGTGATCTTCCAGCAGAGTAGATATCGTTTCCGAAAAGGGGTCCACCCTGGTAGCATGACCCCAGGATTCACAGAAACCCATGGTGAAATTCAGGTCTCCTCCCATAATGATGTTATCCTCACGTAATAAGGCAGTTCCCAGAAGGGAGCTCCAGAAGGTTACCCTATCAGTGCATGGGCCATATACATTGATGAGGCGAAGGTCCAATTCCATGGAGCGAACGTATGCATCTATGCCAATATACCCTCGACCGCCCCAGGTATTCTTCAGCCTCAGAGTTTTATTGTTGATTCCTATAGCCAATTCGCCCGATCTCCCGGAGGCATCTAAGGCGAAGAAGGTCCAGTTGGGAAGCCAAGATTTGAATATAGGTATAAGAGTGTCAGCAGGACAAAGAGTCTCTTGCAGATAAATAATATCCAATTGCGCGAGGGAGAGTAATCTCCTGAGTGCTAGTTTTTTGGGGTTACTAGCAAACCCTCTGCAGTTATAGGATAACATCTTCATGATGGATGGGAGGCAGGGCCTGTCTGTGCTCTAAGGGCCCTAAATATGGTCTGCTGTCGTCCAATGGCGACTTCAGCATCTGCAGTATGTCTAGCTTTTGATATGCGAGATGGCCTACCCCGAGAGTGCTTGAGAGAGGCAGGCCCAGAATCCAGGGCAAGTCCAATAACATCCGGACCTCTGTCTTTAGATCTGGGGCAGAGGGAGTATCTGGGGGGAGCAGGGGAAGATGGGGCCGGGAGCTCATCAGAAGTAGTGGGGAGAGTCAGCGAGCTTGAGAAGGAGACCAGAGGGGGGGGGAGGGATGGGGCAGATAAGAGAGGAAGGGAGAGGAGCGGTGGATGATATAGATGCAATGGGAGCCGAAAGAGGGGGAGGATGCAAGTTATGTAGATGTGCAGATGCAGTAACTTGATGATCATACAGAGGCGTTAAAATAAAGGATGTAGATGGGACTGACATACCCGACGAAGCATCTTCCATCGGAGCAGTGGCTGCAGGAGCAGAGGCAGATGAAGTGCGGGTCCGAACCCCCGTCAAGGAACTCGGGAGATCTCCATCAACCTGTCCCTGAGTGACCCCGGGCTCCTCAGATGGAGGATGCGCAGGTGATGGGGAGGGTCTGGCCAGTGTATCGTCTTGTTCGTGTACCATTCCTTTGCGGAGAAGGGGGCAATCCCGATAAAGATGCCCAACCTTGTGGCACCTGCGGCATTTGTATGGAATCCCTTCGTAATCAATGATCTGCCTCCTGGATGAGTCCCTCCACTGGATCGTGATGTATTCCTGCAGACCTCCCCTAGTGTCCAAGTTGATGAGAAGGCGCGCGTAAGCCATCATGCCCGTGTGTAGATACGACTTGTCATAGTCCATGTAGCCACCTATGGCATTTCCAATTCTTTTGAATATATCTTCTGACCAGTACTGCAAGGGGAGACCGGGAAGCCTGATCCATACAGGTCCTATCCCAATCTGCTCAGTTGCCGGGTCGAACAACGGGGTCCATCGCTTGAGAAGGACCGGGGCGTGCTCGAACTGCCAAAACGAGGAAAGGACCCAATTTGTGTGGAAGGCACGAGCGAATCTGGATGCGAACCATCCTCTCACAAAGGTTTGCACGAAGGGGATGTCAACCAGATGATGTCCCCAGACTTCAGTAGCCCAGGTCTTCAGTCGCGTAGCCATGTAATTCCTGCCTCTAATGCGGCCCACCAGGACTCTGTCTGCAAAATCCATGACCTCGCCCCACTGTATGTCTTCTTCAAGCCTGAGAAAAGTATCCTCCGCCCTGGATTTGAAGCATCGGTACTTCGATTTGTGACCAGATCTCGACGGGGGGTTTGTGACCGGGTCGGGGCCAAAACCTTGAGGGGGAGGTACGCTGGTAGCGGGGGGCAGGGGGATGTTACCGGAGGAGGAGAGGGGTCCAGAGAGTGGCGGGATCCCGGTGAAGCTACCAGATAGAGTACCGGAAGATGAGGAGGCGGTTAAGGGGGGAGCGGATGGCGGATCGACATTAGCTGACCAGGGTACCGGGGTTTGAAAAGGGGCGGAACTAGGGTTAGGGTTTATACAGCCCGCAACAAAACCCAGGGTGGCCGGAGAATGGGGAGGTGTGGACAAAGCCGGCCAGGTGGGGGGGGAATCCGGGAGAATCACGGGATAATGTCGCGGCGATAACCCAGCAGAATATGAAACCAAATTTTCCGGGAGATCCGATGTAAGCATACCTTGTGATGTGGAATAGGGTGTGCGCCAGATGGAAACGCCCTCCAGCGGGTCCTCCGAGTAGTCAACAACATCCTGATCCTCCATATTGACAGCGACAAACCTCGGAACAGCAGACACCTCGGTCGCAGTTAACCGCAGAGAAATTAGGGTGAGGGCGGTATCTACCGTAACCGGTCGATGGCGATTCGGTAACGTTGCGGAGGAGGCGGTGGGTGTACAGGAGCGCAGGGGGAGCCCGAGCCCGATTGCGATCTAGGGTGAACGACGACCGGGGGATGATGCGGGTGACCGGGTGGGTTTCGTTCGCGAACCGCAGCAGAGAACAGAAACCCTCACTTCTAACTGAAACCATCGCGCTCCATTTCCGCAGAGCTCCCCATCGTTTCCATATTAATCACTAGATTGAATATACCCTGATCATATTATCTCTTGCCATATTATTCCTTTAGTGAATATGTGTTGAAATACATATTTTCTTTTAATTATATCTATATGTAAAATGTATATTTTTTGTTCAATGTTTAAAATTATTATTTTTTAGTGACAATTATTTTATGTGTATTGAAATATTAATTTACGATATATAAATATATAAAAATCCTAACCTCAAAATATTAATGTTATTATTTTTTTAAAATTTTGCAAAAAAAAATTAAAATTTCATTATAAAAAACATTGCAAAGAAAAATAAAAAAACACATGTTTGGAAACCCTTAAAAAACAAACATCTTAAGACGAAAAACAAGAAGAGGAATAAAACAAATTGAAAAATCATTAAATAATCAACATTTAAAAAAATGTGCATACTTAGGACATAAGAAAATTTGAAGTGTAAAGAATACGCCTTTAAAAAAATGTTGATGCTTTTCAAAATTCGCAT
This sequence comes from Pinus tabuliformis, assembly GCA_031772625.1. Lineage (NCBI taxonomy): Eukaryota > Viridiplantae > Streptophyta > Pinopsida > Pinales > Pinaceae > Pinus > Pinus tabuliformis. Next base: position 941,121,697 of record CM062817.1, on the reverse strand, counting down.
GAAAATTACCAGTATTTAAAAAAAATTATCCACACTTAATACATTAGAAAATTTAAAGTGTCAAAAATAGGCCCTCTAAAAAAGGGGTTGATGCTCCATCAACACTTTTCAAAACCAACATGAAAATCACTAACATTTAAAAAAAATGTTTATACTTGAAACATACGAAAATTGAAAGTGTCAAAAATATGCTCAAAAAAGAAATAGGTGTATTCTGAATCAACACTTTTCAAAATCAGATGAGTTTTTGCTACCTCGAAAAAACGGGTACTCGGTATAGTTCCTGTTTGATAGTTTACATTGTTTTGACAATAAGTATTCTTGAATGTAAAGACATTATCAATAATTGTGTTCCCATTTTCAATTGATTAATTTTTCAACTTAAATTTGGATGTATTTTCTACAATGAACAATGATATGATTACAAAGTTATTGCATGCATTCAATGTTTGTCTTCTTGAGCTCCTTGTACTAGGTTGTCCGCAAGTCCAAAAACCTCCTTAAGGATGCCCAATGTTGTTGTTTCCACTATAAGCTCAATATGATCCACTTTTAAGGCCAACCTGCCCATTGTTGTATGCAAACGGACTACATCAGCCTGCAATGACTCAAGTTGTTGACAAACCAAGGAAAAATGAGAGCGAGCCTCCATGGCTACCTTGTCACCTTGCTCAAAATGAGGGATGCCAAATATGACATACTTACGTCACCTGAGCCCTTGGTTTTGCTTCGCTTTTTTACTAAACTAAGCGCTCCATCGTGCATAAATTTCTAGAATTATACCATCTTGTCAAAATTTCTAGGACTAGTAGTCTCCATTTATAAACCATCATTCCTAGACTGCATCTACCTCCAACACTCTACTCGCATTCAATTCCTTCTTCATGGCTCTGTGATTGCCTGACAATATTTTCCATCACCAAGTCACCTCTGTTGTGCGTGGGATCAAGCGAGATTAAGGTTTTCCAGGTTTGCTGCATGCGAGCATGCTCGACCGTAGCACCATATATTAAAAATAACATCCACAACCTCCACCTACTGAGCATCATGGATCCTTCCTCCTCAAAGACACAACTGGAGAGGAATATGATGCAATACATCAAATTTGTAGGCCGCTAACTCCATACTTCCGAGGAATTATTCCTCATGTGGACAATTAGTGTCCTGATAATATTTAATTCAAAGTTATTAAAGCTCCATATCTGAGTGGATCGGGATATTAAATCCCAAATCAACATTTGATTTTTACTCATGGAATATTTACTATAGTTGGAGTACCATGGTCTAAAATGAATCCACCTTGTTCTAGGGTTGCTCCTTTGTTAGCCATTGAGTCTGCAACTTGAATGTGGAACCTTTTAGTATGATAAAACTTGACTTTTTCAAATTTATGAATTTGCGGATTTTGAGAATCATTAAAGGGAGATCAATTTCTAGAGCTTCTCTAGCTTTGAGGACTTTTTGAATTACAATAATGGAGTCCCCAAAGATTGCTAAATGGGAAATATTCTTTGCAATTGCCAATTCAGTACCTTGCAATAGAGCAAGAAGCTTTGCCTGATTATTGGTTTCCCTTCCTAGTCCCAGGTGAATTGTGTTTCTATTTCTTCCTTGGGGTGATAAATTACCCCTCCTGCTCTTGCCTTCCCTGCATTAAATGGTCTATTTTCATGTATTTTGTAATGATGATTTTTGATTCTTAATTTCAGAGCTGAAAAATGTTGGAATTTTAACCCCAAAATGAAAAAAAGGGTGATGTTGTATCAACACTTTTCAAAACAAGCATAAAAATCACCACTAATACAACCTCTAAAAACATGACACCTCAGTCAAGTTCTCATTAAGTTGGTAATTTTGTTTAAAGATAAGCATATCTTAAAAAACACAATGTATAGAAAGTGTTGCGAGAAACTATTCTGTAAAGTTTTGATAATGAACGGATAAGAAGAATGTAAGAGTAAAGAGTAATAGATAAGGAAAATAAGTGACATTATTAAAATTAAAACAAGACAAATGACCAATGAAACAGTTAAAGAATTAGAATAAAAGTTTTAAAATCATTGTTTCGAGGTCTGCTTGGGGTAGCTCAATTGGAAATGGCCGTGGAAATGAAGTCTTACTGAATCGGAAGTCTTGGGTTCAAATCTTGTGCTATCCCCCCGATCGGGGTGAGAAGTTGGACATATGAAGATGTAGTCCTATTGAGCTTACAAAAAGAGAATCATTGCATCAAGAGGTGCTCTTCAGCCTAGTATGGAAGAGATATTGTAATGTTTATCATTTTGACTCAGTTAAAATAAAATAAAATAAAATAACATTTTTGGACATCAACACATGGTTTTTCCAATGGTCTTCTGGATCCATGTTTTTCCCTAAGGTATTATTCTCTAATGTGGCCTATTTAAAGGCTAATAATCAAACCAACCTAGATCCATATTAACTTTGGGTCTACCAAACGCTGATAGGGATCAATTCTCTTTTCACTCTAAAAGATGTTTGCACCTCAAGAGAGAGATTTGATCCCTCTAGGCGCTTTGTAGATCCAAAGTTAAGATGGATCTAGTCTAGTTGTTAATTTTATAGCATGTGTACTTGTCTTGATGTTGTCCAAGCACATTTACTTCAAAATTTCAATTACTTGGACCATCATTCTTGTAAAGTTTGGTACCACCCCACTGTTTATGGTTTTGTCATTTAGTTTTCTAGGGCAATCTTGTCTCATTTGTTATTTAATTGAAATAAACTTATAACTTTATTTACAATAAAATGATATGTTTTCATCTTATTTTTAAAAATATTTTTATTTAATTAAACAAAGTCTTTCGGTAGAAATCACATGAGAGAATTTTTTTGGCTGACGTGTTTCAAACCAACAAGTGTGGTTCATCATTTAAGCCTTTGCCATGGTCTGCCTCATCATCTGGTCCTGATGATGAACCACACTAGTTGGTTCGAAACGCGTCGGCCAAAAAACGTCTCTCATGTGATTTCTACCGAAAGACTTTGTTTAATTCATTATGGATCACAGAAGCTTGAATACAGAAAATATTTTTATTTATTTATTTTTTAATAAAATGAATTAATAATATATATTTTCCTTTGTTTGTTCATGGCATCTTTATTTCTATGATATACATAATGCTTTTGTGCATATACACAATCTTTGTTTGCTAATTCGTAGTAATTGGGAATGCTTTTTCTCCTGGGAAAGACATATTCAGTAATAGTTGGTGAGAAGGGGTAAATACTCCTAGATGTGAAAAAGGTAATATTACAAATGTTATATAACACACATGCATAAATGATGGTTAGTTGTTCTTTATGATAGCTTCAAATATGAACAAATAAATAAGTAAACGAGTACATAGATTTAGAAAAAATATTTTGAATGTGGAAATAAAATAATTCTTAATATGAAATATCAAAAATTAGTACCCACACATTTAATATGTATATTTGTCAATTGAGCATATCCTGAGTGGTTGGGAGGTAAGAATGGAATCCTTCCCACTGAAGTTCAATTCCCACAAGTGACATGATAGATGTTTACAACATCAGAAAAATACATATGCTCCTCATATGGGATATACAATGTTGTACTTCTAAACAAAATAATATATATGTGTGTGTGTGTTTGTGTGTTTAATTCGAAATGATATATAAATTTCAAGTGTTAATTTTTGAGGTTTTTTATAATCATGATATTTTGGTCTTTAATAACATGAGTTGTGTGTGCCAATATCATATTAGAAAAAGTTTAACCAACTTTCTTATCTGTTTTTAGTATTTTAATTAAAATAAAATAAGTTTGTTATCCATTTTGAGAATTTCAATGAATAAAAAGATGTTCACTATTAATTAATTAATTAATTAATTAATTTATTTATTTTAATTTTAACCATATTTGAGAGATAAATCATTAACATTTTTCCTTTCAAATTTTATCCATCTAGAGGTCAACAAAATGATCTTACTTTGTGTGTATTGTCCTCTATTTATTTTATATTACAAATTACAATCAAATCATACAGACCACTAATTATGAAAAAAGGGACTTCATTGCCTTGTATTTTCTTGAATAATGTATAATTATGTTGACATTAGAGAAAATTTGAAGCCTACAATGGGCCTCATAACGAATATTATAAAATAATAGTGGAAATAACAAAATAAGATTAGATTACATCATCAAATTTTAAAGGGAAAAAACAAAAAACTTTTTTCAACTTATCTCCCTACATTTTTAATCAAATTTTGAGTGGGAGCACTTACTGGATACGAAATTTAATTTATCATCCAAGGAATACTCACGTTGCATAATTTGATGGATCCTGCTACACGAAAAAAGAGAAATACATGAAAAAATGTGATTGCAGTCACGTTTTTCATGTATTTCTCAATTTTCATGTAGTAGGGTCCATCGAAAGCATGCACCATGGATACTCCTTGGATGAAGAATTAAATTCTGCATTGAAGGAGTTCCACCACTCAAAATTGGAGTAAAACAATAGGGAGATAAGTTGAAAATACGAGTTGGAAAAATAGTTTTTATTTTATATTTTTATTTTTTAATTTTTTTACTTTTTAACTCCAAAAATGGCGAATCACCCCTCATGGTTGACATCATCATCTTGAATCCTATTGGTTCTTATACAATTGATTTTGGTTGTACATTTTTGTTTTGAGGTCCATTTTAGACATCAAAATTTCTCGAATGTGCGACTTAAGGGTGGTTTTTTTATACGTGGAGTTTGATAAAAAACATAATCTTTTGGTTGTTTGTGTGATTTTGAGCTTTAATCTATAGCATAAAAATATTAATATTTTGTATTTATAATTTTTTTATTATTATATTTTTTAAGGTAAATTCTATTAATTAAAAAAGGGAATTACATTAACAATTAAGAATAGTTATTTTTACCTTTTGTAGGGAAGATTACACCACAATTAAAATGTACTCTTCTAGGGGACATAAGAGCCATCTAAAGATTAAAGGTATGACATCAAACAAAACTATACCAGGACATTGACCTATTTTACCATATACATAATATGCTGCAAAAACAAGACCATAAACTTGTTCCATCACACAGTTAGGAGAGCGGTTCAAAGTTTGAGCCTGCAACTGGAATAGGGTCCATTGGGTCAATTAAGTATCTAACAACCACTAGAGGGATGTTAAGGTGTTGTTCAATCCTTGTCAACTTGCGATCTATATTTTATAATTTGTAGTCATAATGCTTCATGTGGTGATGCATATAATCTAGGGTTTGTAGTATGTCCCTTCTAGACTCTTGATTGTCCATTAACATGTGCCCCAAGAGGAATTTATTTGCCAATACAGATCCACTGCCTACAAATAATTATTTTCTCTATCGTGTGCATTCCATATGTTTGGGATCCAACCTATCCACTATGCCACTACCTTAGAGTCTGAAAGGGAAGTTCTTTGAGAGGAAGCTTCCCCTTCAGACTTGGTCAACTCTTCTTGCACATGCACGAGGATCTGTTTCCTGTACCTTGTTGCAAATCTTGAAACTTCTTTCTGTAACTTCGAGTTTCCTCTCCGAGTTCTCTCCTCGTAGTATGCATAACCTCTCCTCACCCTACCTCTCTCTCCCTTGACATGATAACAAACATCTCGACAACAAGAATTAGACAATGTAATCTATTTTGAACCAGAGGATCTTCTCTCCTCCAAGTCCAACATGATTTTGGTGGACCCAATACTGCTCAATACTTGGTCTCTACTCTAGCAGTAGGGAACCCTGTCTAGAGGGCCAAACAACAATTGAATTTTGTTTCAACCTCCAAGATCTGTCAAATTCTTGAACCTAATTTCTCCTAGTTATATTGAGCCACTTGCCACACCAACCTTCCTTTAGACCTCATCCCGTAGCAGTATAACAAAGACACCACCCGTCCCTTGCAACTACAAGAGAATACGGTCACAAATGTCGTTCAATCCATGCACATAGGAAAATTTCACTGTCTCAGTCAATATCAGGGGTTGTCCACCATAGTGAATTTCCCCTTTCACCAAGCGAGTTTTAAAACTAGACATAGTTCCCCTAACACTTGAAGAGCATGAACACACCAAGAGAAATGCACCAATACATAGAGGAAAAGAAACCCAATAAGCTGCAAAGCATGAATAACATGCCCAATTCCAAAGTAGAAACTTCCCACCACACAAATAACATGCCATATTCTTACCAGACAATTCATTTTACTCCCCTTCTGACTCGATAAAAGGGAAACAATAGAAATATAATTACCAACTCTCACCAAAGAAATATCATAGGAGGAGGGTATTCATAGAAAGGATTGGATAAGGAGAGAAACACAAGAAGATAGAGAAGAAGGATTCCAAATATCAAAATGGAAGTTACTTGGAGAGATGGAATTTTACCTCAGTTCCATGTGTCGCTCATGTAATCTCAGTGGTATAATCATCTGAATTGTATAGGTGGTGCATGCAATCAGATGAAAGCCTATGAGGATTGCACAATTCATAATTGTGGTATTTCCCAATTAAATATGGGCTAATTCCCAAGGGAACAACACAAGGAAGTAGGAGCTTGGCAGGCAACATAGTTGGCTAAGTATTGGCTTGAGTTTGTTTGGAAAGCAGTGAGATAGATAGAGATAGTGCAGAGGTTGCTCGGGCTTGAGAAAAGCATTGTAATCTTCTCAAATTTTATATTTAATGCAATACATAGTAGAAGGAGTTTTTAGTTGTACCTTTCCTAAGAAAATCATTGTGTTATGTGTGATTGAATTCTTTCTCTTATATGACTCATAATTTCATCAATCGTTTATTGTTTCTGCTGATGAGTAGAGTAGATTCAAGTCAATTATTTTAGCATTTCACAAACTGAAGTTTGAATCTACAAGGAATTTCTACATGGAATAAGAGCTGAAATCACTATAGAAGAGGAGAATACAAGTTTGTCTTTTGCAGGAGAAATCAAATTTGCAGTATCATACTTCAGAGCCAGTAGGATGTTTTTCTATGGATTGAGACTCGAATATGCCATTGAGGGTAGTTTGAACTATATTTCTTGGAAGGATAAGATGGAGGCAGTGTTGGGAGACAACATGCTTAAGGAATTCATAGACAAAGATATTCCTAAGCCAACTGATGCTTTGGATATAGTACAATGGAGAAAGTGTGTGGCAAAGGCGAGAAGGATTATCCTAGAAGGAGTTTGATATCATATTGTCTCGTATGTCCACAGTAAGGAAACTCCATTTGCAATGTGGAAGGCCTTAATAAACTTGTTTCAAAACAATAGTGACCACAAGAAGCTGGCACTGAAGGACAAGCTTAGAAAGATCAAGATGGAGAAGGGGGACTCAATACCGAAGTACTTGACCAAGTTTACCCAATCTCGGGATGAGCTTGGAAGTGTCAGTGTTCCAGTTGCTGAAGATGATATGGTGAGCCTAGCACTTATAGGCCTTCCCAAGAGATGACACAGTTACTAGGACTCAGTTAATGGGAGGGAGAAGATACCAGAGTGATAGCGATTGTGGTCTGACTTAGTACAAGAAGAGATTCGATGGAACACTAGAGATGGATCCTCATCCAAGCATGATGATGAGGATAACTGTGCCTTAACTGGGAAGGAGAAGAAAGGAAAGGGGAATTCATCTCATTCCAAATCAGATTCTAGTAAGGGCGGTAAGATGAAGGACTTGTCAAATATTAACATTTTCATTGTCACGAGCTGGGACACTGCCATAAAGTGTCCACACAAGAAGGCTAGTAAGAGCCCATTAGGAGGAGTGGTAGGTGAATCTCTTGCTTCACAATTTGAGTTGGATTTCACCCTCATCGCTTGCATGGTGACATCGATGATGGGTAGTGTGTGGTACCTAGATAGTGGAGCCTCATTCCATATGACCGGCAACAAAGATTTCTTCAGTGACTTGGAGGAGAAGGACCTCCAGATACACATCGAGATGGGAGATGATGGGAGGTATAGCATGACGAACATCGATACTGTTACCTTTCAGAGGGAGTTTGGTTCTCCTCTCACATTGAAAGATGTCTTGTATGTTTTAGGTTTGAAGAAGAATTTGGTTTCAGTTGTTATGTTGGAGGACCGTGGCTATGATGTGATATTTAGAAAGAGAAATGATTTCCTTCATCACATAACCATAGGATAGGTGAAGCAAATTGGGGTTCCAGGTGAAGGACCTCTACAAATTGGATGTAGAAGACTGTGCCGCTCTGAGCATAAAAACAATGAAGGTGTGGCATAAAATATTGGGTCATGTGCACTATGGAGCTTTGAAGATCATGCAACAAATTTCTATAAGACTTACCAAGGGTACACTAGAGTACAGAGACACATGCAAAGGGTGTATATTGGGGAAGTAAATCAAATATTCCTTTCATGATAAAGAAAGTTGAGCGCAAGTGATCTTTGATAGAGTTCACTCAGATGTGTATGGACCATTCTTGATAGCCTCCACGTCCAAGCATAGGTATTATGTAATATTTGTTGATAATTTTTTCGTAAGTGTTGGATTTTCTTCATGTAGAAGAAAGATGACGTTTGCTAAATTTTGTGATTTTAAAGTACTTGTTGAGAAATATACTTGCAAGAAAGTTAAAGCTCTCAGAAGTGATAACGGTGGAGAATATGTGTCGAATGAATTCAAGAAATTCTATGCATCAGAAGGCATTTGACGAGAGTTAATATCACCTCATAACCTAAAATAGAATGCGGTGGACAAAAGGAAGACCAAAAGTATTGTGGGAGCTACATGTGCGATGCTACATGACCAAGGCCTACCGTTGCACTTGTGGGCTGAAGCATGCAACACAAGTGTGTATTTTCAGAACAAAATTCCTCATTTAATTCTCGGTATGAGTACACCATAAGAAGTTTTTTCAAGTAAGAAACTAGATGTGGAGCACTTCAAGATCTTTGGTTCATTAGTTTATTGTCATATTACTGAGGATGCATGGGAAAATATAGAGCCAAAAATTAAGTTGGGAATATTTGTGGGGTACACTGATACACCTCACAACTATCGGGTGTAGCTTCCATCCAACAGGATGACAGTGGTTCATAGATATGTGAAATTGGATGAAGAGAAGGCAATGAGATGTTCCCTTGAGAGGGAGCTTCAGTTACATGCAGATGAGGAGATTTTAGCTCCAAAGGAGGAACCTCAGGATGATGTGGAGTAGCCACATGCAAAGGAGAATAGAGTGGAAGCACCCACTCATGCAGATACTTCCAGAGATGGAAGGAAGTGCACTAGATAAGCTGACAGATTGATGCATGATGCTAGAGAGAATATGGGAGCACCCACATCACAACGCAGGTAGAGGAGGTCACCAGATTGGTACACTATCTACATGGCTCTGATGAGCGACAGTGTAGAGGTTGAGGCATGCTCATTCAAGGAAGCAGTGTAGCAACTAGTATGGGATGATGCCATGGTTGAGGAGTATGACTCCATTATTAAAAAAAGTGTTTAGGAAATGGTCCCAAGACCAAAAAACAAGTCAATGGTGAGTTCCATATGGATTTACAAGGTAAATCAAGCAACAGATGGGAGTGTGGAGAAACACAAGGCCAGATTTGTGTCCATAGGATTCTATTAAGTGGAGGAATTGATTACGATGAGACCTTTGATCTAGTTGTAAGGTACTCTTCAACTAGATCCATTCTAGCTTTGTCAACGCAAATGGGATGGAAGATACATCATATGGATATAAAGACAACATTCCTCAATGATACGATTGAGGAAGAGGTGTATATTAAGAAGTCGGAAGGATTTGAGACCTTCAACAGAGAGTCGCATGTGTGCAGACTCAAGCTAGTGTTGTATGGACTGAAACAATCACCTCGTTCTTGGTACACTAGGATTGAAAACTATTTCACTGGGTTAGGCTTCAACAAAAGTGAATCATATGCGAACCATTACCATATTATGGTTGAAGGTAAATTGTTGATTATAGTATTATATGTCGATGATTTGATTCTAACATGCGATGAGAGGTTGCTAAAATCTTGCAAAGAGGATCTTGCAAGAGAATTCAAGATGAAGGACCTGGGGCTCATGCATTACTTTCTTAGTATGGAAGTATGGCAAGGAGATGGGGAACCATTTGTCTCTCAGGGAAAGTATGCCAACGAGATACTGAAGAAGTTTGACATGGAGAGAAGTAAACCCATGAAGACTCCTCTAGTAGGTAATTGGAGGAAGGAAGATGCTACTTCAGGTGAAGTAGTGGAGGCTACTATTTATAGACAACTTTTGGGTTCACTTATGCATTTGGTGAACACACGATTGAACATGTGTTTTGCAATTAACCAACTTAGTCAAGACATGGTTAAGCCAACTAAACTTTATTGGAATGCAGCTAAAAATGTGTTGCGATACCTCAGAGGCACCATCCAGTTTGGTCTTTGGTACATACAGATAGAGGGAGTGAAGCTTCAAGGCTTCACAAATGTAGATTGGGTAGGGAGTCCATATGATAGGAAGATCACATTAGGGGGAATCTTCAGTACTGGGTTAGCAACAATTTCTTGGTACAACAAGAAGAAAATATCAATTGCACTCAGTTCAACAGAAGCAGAGTAAATGACTGCTAGTCAAACAACTTGTGAGCCTATCTAGATGAGGAAGATACTTGTTAGGTTATTTGGTTAGCATATGGATCCTACTATGATTTACTATGACAATCAAAGTTGTATCAAACTCTCTGAGAATCCAATTTTTCATGATCGGTCCAAGCATATCGACATCTGGTATCACCATCTACAAGATTGTGTGCAGAGGAGAATCATATTGCTAGATTACATTCCCATAGAGGCACAAGATGCAGATATATTGAGAAATGCATTGTCAAGATGCAAATCCGAGTTTCACAAAGGAAGGATCAGGGTAGAATATAATCCCTTTCTTGCTGAGAGGGAGTGTTGAAAATGCAAAAAGAAAATCCTAATTTAATTTGTCCTTGAATTAAATTGTAACTCCACATCTCATGACAAATTGTAATAGTTAACTAAGTCAATTTGACTTACTTAGCTCAGTTAATTCTAGGTGAGGGTCTAACTAGAGTCATGTAGAGTGTCTCCTACAATTAGGAGCACTAGTTGAGTTTATTTTGAGTTGTAATTATTTAATTCAATCCAACTGAGTTAAAGTCGGTTAAACTAGTTCTAACTAATGGAGGAATTAGTAGGAGATAAGAAACAATGGGGTGTAAACAAAAATAGTAGGGGGTAACCAACAAAAAAATCATGTTTCTAGAGTAAATTCCCATATAGGCGCATGATGCGGATATATTGACAAAGGCATTGTCAAGATGAAAATTCGAGTTTCATAGAGGAAGGATCAGGGTAGCAGATAATCCCTTTCTTGTTGAGAGGGAGTGTTAAAAATGCAAAAAGAAAATCCTAATTTAAATTTTCCTTGAATTAAATTGTAATTCCACATCTCATGATAACTTGTAATAGTTAACTAAGTCAATTTGACTTAGTTAGCTTAGTTAATTCAAGTTTAGGGTCTAACTAGAGACATGTAGAGTGTGTCTTGCAATTAGGAGCACTAGTTGAGTTTATTTTGAGTTGTAATTATTTAATTAAATTCAACTGAGTTAAAGTCAGTTAAACTAGTTCTAGCTAATGGAGGAATTAGTAGGAGATAAGAAACAATGGGGTGTAACCAGCAAAAGTAGGGTGTAACCAACAACATAATCATGTTACTAGAGTACATTCCCACAGAGGCATAGGATGTAGATATATTGACAAAGGCATTGTCAAGATTCAAATTTGAGTTTCACAGAGGAAGGATCAGGGTAGTAGATAATCCCTTTCTTGTTGAGAGGGAGTGTTGAAAATGCAAAAAGAAAATCCTAATTTAATTGTCCTTGAATTAAATTGTAATTCCACATCTCATGAAAACTTGTAATAGTTAACTAAGTCAATTTGACTTAGTTAGCTCAGTTAACTCAAGTTGAGGGTCTAACTAGAGTCATGTAGAGTGTCTCCTACAATTAGGATCAATAGTTGAGTTTACTTTGAGTTGTAATTATTTAATTCAATCCAACTGAGTTAAAGTCAGTTAAACTAGTTCTAAATAATGGGGGAATTAGTAGGAGATCCGAAACAATGGGGTGTAACTAGCAACAATAGGGTGTAACCAACAACAATGGGGTGTTACTTACTATAGTGGGGTGTGAGTTACTATAGTGGGGTGTAACTTACCGTAGTGGGGTGTGACTTACTGTAGTGGGGTGTGACTTACTGCAAGGGGGTGTAACCTACTATAGTGAGGTGTAACCTGCGGTAGTGGGGTGTAACCTATAGTAGTGTGGTGTAACCTGTAGTGATCAATAAAATAAAGGTTCACTCATAATTAACTCATGCATGTCATATCAAAGAAAGGCCCAGTTGAGATTGGAGTTTGGGAAAATGTACTATCAATTGTATAATCATTCGAATTATATAGGTGGTGCATGCAACTAGAGGAAGGCCTATGAGGATTGTGAAATTCATAACTATGGGATTTCCCAATTAAATATGGACTAATTCCCAAGGGAACAACGCAAGGAAATAGGAGCTTGGAAGACAACATAATTGGCTAATTATTGGCTTGAGCTTATCTCAGAAGTAGTGAGGTAGATAGAGATAGAGTAGAGGTTGCTTGGGCTTGAGCACAACGTTGTAATGTTCTCATATTTTCTGATTAATGAAATATACAAATAGTATAGGTTAAAAGTTGTGGCTTTCCCCAGAAAATCATTGTGTTATGTGTGATTAAATTCTTTCTCTTATATGCTTCGTGATTTCATCTATCATTTATTGTTTCTGTTGATGAGTAGATTAAATTCAAGTCAATTGTTTTAGCATATTACAATCCATAGTTTGAATCTACAAGAAATTTCTACATTAATTTTTCCATGCTTGATTTCAAGATCATCCTCCTCTCATGCTTGAATCCACCCTCCTCAACCATACGACATCCCTTCATTTATCACAGAGATGGCTTATTTCAAGGGTAATCTCGTGTTATGAAATTTCTAGGGGGAACATTGCCATGTCCCCCTACCTATTGGTCAGGTGGGGCAGTCGCACCCATTCCCCCTTCCCCCTGCTTCTCTCCACTAGTCACCCCATATGAGATATTTTATTATTATAATTAATTTTAAAAATATTATTTAATAAAATTCAATAAGATATATGATGAACTTTTAAAACATGTATTTTAATATTGAAATGAAAAAATAGTGATATTGCATCAACACTTTTCAAAAAAACATAAATATAAACACTAACTACAACCTCTAAAAATATGAGAACTTGGTCAAGTTCATGCTAAGTTGGTCACTTTTTAAAAAAAGAAACACATCTTAAAAAGTGTTGCAAGAAATTGTTGTGTTAAGTTGTAATAATGAATGGATAGGATGAAGGTAAGAGTAAAAAGTAATGAATATGGAAAATTAGTGATACTATTAAAGTTAGACCATGACAAAAGACCAAAGAAATAATTAAATAATATCATGTAAGTATTAAAATCATGTTAATTTAATAATGTGTGTACTTGTCTTGATGTTGTCCAAACACATTTATGCCAAAAGATCAATTACTTAGATCATCATTCCTGTAGTGTTTGGTACTACCCCCTCTTTGTGTTTTGTCATTGAGCTTCTAGGCTAATCTTGTCTCATTGTTATTTATTTGAAATAAACTTATAACTTGTATTTATAACTTTTATTTGAAATAAACTTATAACAAAGATATATGCCTTCATCTAATTCCTTAAATAATTTCTTGGATATTTTTAATGAAATGAATTAAAAGTTGACAAATTTATTTTCTTCTTTTTTGTTCATGGCATCTTTATTTCTATGATATACATGGTGTTAGTGTGCATTTACACAATCTTTATTTGCTTCATAGTAGTTGTGGGGACAATTCTTTTTGTTGGAGAGAGGCATATCTCATAGTAGTCGAGAAGAGGTGAATGCTCCTAGATGTGACAAAGGTAATATTAGAGATGTTATATAGTGTGCATGTATACATGATCAAATACGATCAAGTACTAGAGTTGTTCCTTATAATAATTTCAAATACTATCAAATCAATGAGTAAATGAGTACATAGATTTAGCAAAAATAGTTCGAATGCATGAAATAAAATAATTCCTAATGCTATTATTGCTAGTTGTCGCTGATCATGGGTTTGATTCTCTTTGATTCCCCTTGGGTGAGACCCTATAATTAGGGTTGATCATTTACTCAGTCTACCATCCACGAAATGTGGGGAAGTACTCTAGGGTTCCCTTGCTTTCATTCCAAGTCATAAAATGGAGATAAATAAATAAAAATAGAAAAAATTCTTAATGTGAAATATTGAAAATTAGTGGCCACACATTTAATATGCATATTTGAAAATATGTCATTAATTTGAAATTATATATGAACTTGTAGTAGTACTGTTGATTCCTAAACATTTGAAAATAAAGAAGTACAAGAAATAATATATGCATTATAATGGACCAAAACAAATGTAGCTAAAACTCAGCACATCTTAAAAGATGTTATATAGTACACACATCGAAATGACAATTAAATATTCTTTATAATAAGATCAAATATGAGTAGCCCTAAGGGTTAGCTCAGTTGATTGAGTCCTCGTTGTTAAAGTACCTTTGCTAGAAAGGTCACAAGTTGAATTCTCTCAACACTCTCAAGGCCAAGCTCCCAGGTTGAGAAGACAAAAAGTAATCCCTTCGAATTGATCTGTTTAATACAAATATTCCATGAATGTAATAATCACCAATCTCAGAAATTTGTGAACAAAAAAAAATCAAAATAATTAATAAATAAGTACATAAATTTAATACATTTAATTGAAACATATAAAATAAATAAATAATAATAAAATTGTGTTAAAATATATATTTAAAAAAATTATTATTTTGAAATATTATATGAAGTTGAAATAATCACATTTAATTCACAATCATGGGATTAAAATCAAGTAAATGAAAAGGCCTATGCATAAAGATAGACTAAAAGTAAAAGCATGTAAAGTGAATCACATATTAAAAGATGCAATATATATGAAATAATGTAAGAAAGTGTTGTCTTGTAATGATGAATGGATAAAAATAAAGTAGGAAGAAAAAATAATGTACCGAGAAAATAAGTGTTTCTATTAAAGTTATAACATAACAAGATGCTATAAAAAACAAGGGAAGCTACGATGCAGCAAGTCCCTGCATTGAGTGGGGTAGGATGCTTTTCTGCCCTAGCGTGATGGAGCAAGTAAGAGAAGTGGTTGCTGAAGCGACATTCTCATAGAGAGAGCTTTCCTTCCATCAGTGTGAACCAAGTACAGTTTTGAACAGTCTTGCTGAGGATGAGATTAGTCTTGGTTTCTTCATGTTGGTCGATCACTGGGAGGTGATGGACATATAAGTCCTGGAAGTTCTGCGTCAATGAATAGAAAGCTCTGATGTGACTTCTCATATTTTCTAATTGAACTCTGCTGACTTCCACTTGTTTTTTCAATCTGTCATGGGCTGATTCCATTTCACAATGAAAAAAAAATTAAAAAAACCTACGTTCATCTTTTTTATATTTGAAGTGCGATAAGAAAACAGTAACTGAGTTTATAAATTCACAAATTACCTGGCTTGGGTTAAAACAAGTGTGATGTTCACCATGTTTACTGTAAACCTACACGATCTCTGTACCATCATGAGGTAAGTAACACCATATCTATGTAGAATGACTGCTACTTACTAAGCTTATAGTAATAACAAGAAAGCACATTAGTTGATGAGGTTACTTGATACAGGTAAGTAATAGTGACCATTAAGCCTAATACAGCTAATAACATGCTCTCCTATCAAACCTCTTATGACAGTAAAGAAATGGTATTCAGACTAGTTCTCAAACCTTAACAAGACTAATAGAGTATGTACATAATATATATGGGATTAGATTTGGGTTCAGATGGTTGTTCCATGTAAGTGTGGAATTCATCTTTGAGACTTGAGGCCTTGCTCTTCATATGGTGTGAATTCTCAGATCTTGTTGGGCTTCCACAGTGTTGCTTATAAAAGCTTGAAGGTAGTCTTGTTCTTTCAACCTGTCATGGGTTGATTCCAGTTCACTGATCTTTATCTTCATGGCTAGAATGTTGTCACTAGTGGCTTGGGCCATGGCAACATTGGCTGAGGCAAAAGCCAATGCACAATTTTGCAGATGTTACAAGACCAGAGGATTGAAGTGGAGCTTTTCTTCTCCCAGATGACTAAAACAATTCTGTTATAAAAAGAACCCTCAGAAACCATGGCAGACAATGGAGATTCATCTAATATGCAACAATAGTCATTGGGGAGAATTAACTGTATCAACACAGTACCAGAGAAATTCAAGAGGATATCTAAACGAATTATTGGCATTGACTCTATCTATGCATTCCATTGTTAAATCAATGTCAAAGAGAATCAATACAGATTCTGTCATTAGGTGATAAAACAAGCTGCCAACTATGACAATTGTGGATTTCCATAAGTTACTGTAATATTATTTTGTTGTTTTGCTTTTGGTGATGCAAAAAATGTTGGACAGTTATTCTGAAGTTCATACATCTAAACCTTTAAGAGATGAGAGTTACTAATGAGTCACGACATATAATATAAATTACAAGTCATTCAATTTGGGACTGGTTACTCTCAATTCAACAGATGTCCCAAATAAATTTCTTTATTATCTCTGATCTCTAGGCCTTGTTGAGTGACTTTTTATAATTTTTGAAGGCTATACTTGTAATTAGTTTGTTGTAAGATTCACCTGGGCACCTTCTTCCTTCCAAGCAGGATTTGAACATGGTGATTAGAGATATTTACAAACAATACATCCCGATCATTTGAATTGCCCCTTGTTGAGGGCCTTAGCCCTAAGATGACTTTCTTTTTCTAACTCTTCATGTATTTGAGAGACAATCTTATTGGCAGACCTGCATGTACTTAGAGAAATTGGACTACCAGAGCAATTCAAGAGGATATCTAAACGAACATGATGAATGCTCAAGGATATGGAGGATATTTTTGAATATGCATTTATTAGGACAAGTTGAAGATGCATATACTATCATGAAAGGAAATGCAACCTTGATGCATTCAGTTAGGATGCACTGTTACAAGATACATTGATAAGAAATTTCATCATGGTGTAATCAAGAGTTCAAATAGTATTTTAAAAATAGACCACTAAATCGGATGCTTTGCTGCAATTATATCTGTAACTCCCTTCCCCTCCTCTTCATTGTTATCTTATCAAAAATGCATTATCTAACATATATTACTCATCAAATGTTACAATTACTGTAATATTATTTCGTTGTTTTTCTTTTGGTGATGCAAAAAATGCTAGACAGTTATTCTGAAGTTCATACATCTAAACCTTTAAGAGATGAGAGTTACTAATAAGTCACGACATATAATATAAATTAAAAGTCATTCAATTTGGGACTGGTTTCTCTCAATTCAACAGATGTCCCAAATAAATTTCTTTATTATCTTTGATCTCTAGGCCTTGTTGAGTGACTTTTTATAATTTTTGAAGGCTATATTTGTAATTAGTTTGTTGTAAAATGCACATAGGCATCTTCTTCCTTCCAAGCAGGATTTGAACATGGTGATTAGAGATATTTACAAACAATACATCCTGGTCATTTGAATTGCCCGCTGCTGAGGGCCTCAACCCTAAGATGGCTTTCTTTTTCTAGCTCTTGAAGTCTGGTCGATGGTGCATGAATGGAGCTCCTGTCAGTGCAACATGATGAAGCTAACTCATATCATTCTGACAAATTTGTCATCGAACATTTAATCTAGATCATGGTTTGACTCATGGTGTTCAAAAGCCAGTTCCATGAATATATTGACTCTCCTGGCAAGATTCCATGGGAGGAGACCCAGTAACAAGTTACAACCATTCTGAAAAAATTGCTATGCTTGATTATTTTCCATGTACCTTTTTCACCATCATATAATGAAATAATATGGATTTTCCATAGAAAGTAAAACCTAAATTGAAATGTAAAGTATCGGGAAATGAAGAAAAATAACCATCTGAAAGGGTTTGAAGAGACTAAAGGCAGCAAAAGCCCAGTCAACATAGAAGATTGGTATCACATCGGCATAACTATCTATCCAATAGACATGCATCTACTGAACAAACCTTACTGGCCAAGGGAGATATGCAAGGAGGATTGAAAAGAAACTATTCTTCTTCCAGCAGAAAAAGGAAACACTAAGAGGGAGTTCACAGTCTAGCCTAATACTGTGGGAGACTCGAGAACATATGTACACACTCACAGTAGCTAGATGCATTGTGAATCTATGACAGAAAGCTCTATAGTAATTAGTTTTCTTTAGTAATACAGAGATTTTATTTGGCATTGGAGTTAAGAGACTAAAGGGGGTTTCCAACTCCTGTTAAGGTAATTTCTTCTGACAGTGACCCCTATTTTTTGCAAAGAGTATTGTTTGTCTGAAGGATGTCGATGTAGACAACTTTTCGATTTTTTTTGTAATTCTAACCTATAAAGCACTCCTAACATGATGAGTGTATTTTTTCATTCTACTGTTGAATTGTATAATTATAGAACTTCCATCAAAAGTATAATTACAGAACTGCCATTGAACACTGTTGAATGGTATAATTACAAAACTTCCATTGAATACTAGAAGAAGGCACATGCTGACCAGCTAGAAGAGGGTCAGGCCAAAGGTATAAAACAAAAAATAGCTTCAAATATATTTTATAATTCTTTTAAAGATGAGTTTTCTAACCTAAAATGATTATCATATGTATTATCTCACCATATTTCAATGTCCGTGATAATGTTATGAAAAGCCATATAATATTGAAAAGCAATAAATCATATTATTGAAAAGCAATAAATCAGTCATATATAAAATAATATTATTATTACAAATAGTAACATATGATATATTTTGATAATATAAAGGTATAACACGTGAAACAAGATTTTCTAAGTGATTTATTGATAGAACAACCACGTGTACCGA
Source organism: Pinus tabuliformis (assembly GCA_031772625.1). Taxonomy (NCBI): domain Eukaryota; kingdom Viridiplantae; phylum Streptophyta; class Pinopsida; order Pinales; family Pinaceae; genus Pinus; species Pinus tabuliformis. Next base: position 941,102,611 of record CM062817.1, on the reverse strand, counting down.
AATTTCTTCGCCAGATGCCTAACACATTCATTTCTATGTGTCCATAGGATCTTGGCTTGTTCTTCATGTAAGTTGTTAGTACAATAGCGTAGAAAATACAATAGCTACAGTCCACGAGCGCTTGTGCATTAAGCGAAATAAAAAAAGCTGGGAGAAGAGGGTTTTTATAGGTACTAAATATAAGCTAGCTAAGTAGCATCATTATGAAATGAAGAAAATGCAGATGCATAAAAAGAATGATTATTATGGGTTTAATCAAGATTGATGTTCCCTCCCGGCTAAAGGAGAGCCTTTTCGTTGTCCTGAACGATTCTTCTTCGCCTGTCCCGAAATCCAGCGTTTCATCGGAGGAGCTTGTGCAGAAGTTTAAGAACCTGTTCCAAGGCCACCACTTCGCTACCTATCCAGATGCAAAGCAAGAACCAGCATCTCCACCCGCAGCAGATCAAGATTGAGGAACAGTTTGAGGGCTTCCTTCTGTTGAAAGGCAACTTGACTTTGAGTCACACCTGGGTCTAGTCTTTATGGTCTAATCTATCTAGCTATTCGAGTCAGTAGAGTTTATTCAGCTCCCGCTTGAGCTCTTAAGCCAATCACTAATGCACGCACCTTTCGACGGTGGCTTAGGTCAGGCTTCTTGGGCTTGCTTCTGAGGGTTGGGATCTGGGTGATTGATGGATTCATGGGAATATTGGTAAGTGTGAAAGACGCATCCTTGGCCCGCTTCTTGGGCTTGATTCTGAGGGTTGGGATCTGGGTGATTGATCGATTCATGGGAATATTGGTAAGTGTGAAAGACACATCCTTGGCCCCCTACTTATATAGTTCTGACTAGAAGCAGTTGGGATTTTTTAGACCAAGATGAAGAATACAAATGTAGTGGCAGCAACAATCGGAGCAACAGAAACTGCAGGAACGTTATAGGCAAGAAAATAAAAAGGTTCAGGGTCAGGGGTGGAGTTTTTACAATATATTCTGTGACAGCCTACAGTTGTACGTGGCAGCTTCATCTTTCAATGAAATGCTCGGCTCCTTGGATTCTCATTGTTGTTGGGAAAAGTATCTATTCAGAATGCCCCTATCCCACTCTAAGGTGTGACAGTGCCAACAAACAAGGAAAACTACTTGTGTATTCTTCTTTATGAAATGTAAACGAAGAGGAAGGATAAACTAACCTGTGTCTTGCGCTAGTTTGTTGATCCAATCGCTCCTCTCTTCAATAGCTCCCAGCTCCCTGCTCCCTTACCGGCCCAGCTTCACCAAATTCCTGCAAGATCATAGAAGAGAGAAACTACACGAAGATATAGATTTACATTCATAAAAAGCTTAGGATCAGATTAAGCTAAACATGCAAATATAAAAAAACATCACTGATACACAAGCATGTAGAAGAAACTCAAATAGTTTTATTAATGCAATAAGAAGATCCAGGAGGAGATACAACCAAGTGAGTCCCGATCCAGCATCTACCTCCCAGCAAAGGAATCCCTTCCTCACCTCCAACAAAGCATAAATCACCCAATGTACTAATATCAATCTCAAACCAACAACAATTCTCTGCAAAGTACAAAATTCCAGCCTCTGGATCTCTGGGATGAGGGATACATATATAGATGTAAGCAGAGAGGATGAGTCAGCTTATGTTTTGACTTGTGGCTTCTCTCTGTCAGTTCTTGCTTCCACTTGGAGACTGAGAGCCTCTTACTCATCACTGGTCGAATTCAGTGAGGCAAGTGTCATTGGAGAAGATTCTGGAAGCTTCCATTGTCTCTCCACCTCGTTGAATGACTCTGCCACTTGTCATTTCCCGCTCAACGCACCTGGGTAGTGCATTCAAGTGCATTGCAACGCACCTAGCCAGTGTATTTGGGTGCTTTGCAACGCAGCCAGCTAGTGAAGCTTCTGAATTGATCCTGATTTGACTAGTTTTGAGCAATTTCTGGTGGAGAACTTCTGGGAGAAGCTGTCATTGGTTGACCTTGTTTCTTTAGGAGCTGGAACAACATCTTTAGGGACTTAGGATCCCTTGGTTTATGGACATTTCATGCTTATAGCTATAAGGCACAAAAATGTCTATAACAGTTGCCCCCTAAAGTATGAGGCAGTTTATCGGGTGAAATGATTTATTAGGAGGATCTGAAGTTCTTTCAATGCTGGGAGGAGACCTGTAATAAGATACAATACAATACATTATTTTCATACTTTTTTCATGATCTAGCTGAGGAGGGCATTCCCATGCTCAGCTTCATAAATTCATTTTTATGTACATAGGACAGACAATCGTCTGATGGTAGACTGATGATTCTGATGAAGTCATCATCCTTTTGGTAGGATGATCATCTGTGCTGTAATGCTGTACATGTCAATGTCTTTATTTTTCCTGAATATATATCGCAGCCCGGATTGATGAAACTAGATCCGGGGTCTTCAATCTCGTCCAATCTTCACTCGAAGTACAAGTCGATCCATGTGAGAAATGTTTTTGAAGTCGAACATGGAAAGACATCGCTTGATTACCAGTCAATGATGTAAACTGTTAACAAGCGCGAGAGGAATCACCGATAAGGATGATGACCCTCAAGGTACTGCAGTACAATTCACATGGTGTGAATAAAGGACTTGGCGTCGAACACCACGCAAAATCTTTCGGTCGAAGGTCATTGATGTATACCTGTCGCCGGAAGTGAGAAACTTGCCATTGAGGCATGCAAGCTTCAAAGTACTGAATGGGGTGTTCCTAGATCAACTTCTTGGATAATGAGCTAATGTCGACAAGAAGCGATCCGTCAAAGGAGGGCCTTGATGAATCCCACATCAATGACATGGAACGGAGCAAATGATTTTGATGGAGGTGAAAACGAACTGATGATATATGGTTCAGGGTGGCGGTCATGAAAGAATGAAGTATAATGTATGGCAGTGGATGGGACACGGTTGACTTCTCTGGATGACTTCTCTTGAACATGTCGGCGACACTTATGTGATGGATCGGTAACATTTACCCCAAATGTGGATGGTATGGCGAGACCATGGTGATGTGACCGGTGAATGAAACAACCCAACCCGACTCAGGCACGGAGTGGAAGTGTCATGTTCAAGAGCGACTTGCTACCAATAAAGGTTCTTTGAGTTTCTTCCCAATTTTTCCCCAGTCATTGCTGACCAGTACCTATTTATTTTTGTCAAGCTTGAGGAGGATAACATATGCTTGTTCTATAATTTGCCCTTCGGGCAAACCCATCGCTATGTTTTAACGAGCCTAGCGATAGTGAAACTCGTTCTCGTCTAAAGACAAGTTTGTCGCTATTAATCTTTTTAACGAGTCTAATGACAAAGATAACTCGGTCCTTTTCATTTTTAGGGAGTCTGAAAAGGTACGTAAAGTTAACTCCGAAATTCCTTTTTCGTCATATAATCCCTTAAGTCCGAAAAAGTATAAAATAATACAGAAGGGATGAATTTTTGATAGTTTTAACCAGCCGAACAAAACAAGCGCTCGATCTTTTTGTGCAATAATCCCTCAGGTCCAAAAAGATTAAAATCTAGAGGAGGGATAGATATTCCGGTCGCTTTAACGAGCTGGAAGGCCAAAACTCGGCCATCTTTTCATATTTTACGAGTCAGATGAAAAGAGCTTAAAGAAGACTCGTCTTTTGAGGAACGAGTGATAAAATGGGTAGCAACTGATTCCAGGTAAGGGTTGGAATTTTCCAAGCACGGCAGTGTCACAAGGATGGCTAGTGAAATCACTCTTCGCAGCTGTTCCTCAAAATGGGTAAACAATCAAATGGAGGTGAATGATCGGCCAATGGAAAAGTGGAGGTGATGGTGCAAACACGACCAAGGCTTTAATGGCTGATAATGTTACATTCACGGTGGTTATTTACCGGAGGATAGTTCATTTTTTAACGAGCTTAAACGCGGGTTGAAACACTTGCTCGGTCTTATTTTTATTTTTTAACGAGCATGAACTATGTGCTAAAACTACTCGATTAATCCAGTCATATGATAAGAATGTCTCATATAAAACGGCAACATTTAGATTTTGCCCCACATCCTTTCTTTATGCAAGTTAGGAAACGACTAATCCTACGAGTTTAAAGGGTTAGCCTACAGGTTTAAAGGGAGGACCTAAAAATTTAAAAAATAAATAGCCGCCCCTTGCTTGCACTCCAAAAGGTTTGCATGCCCCCAGGTATAAAATAGAGTTTCGAGGTCTCCCTCTATTCGAGCTGAAAAAACATTCGTTTTATCAGGAAGGGTCACCCTTTATTCGAGCTGACAAAACATTCATTTTATCTGGAAGGGTACTACCTCTTATAGGTTACCCAAAGATTGTTCTATTTACGGTGTAAACAAAACGCTTCCCTGGCGACGTCTACCGAGATAAACAAAGGTGAGTGACGACGCCCGCCAACTCACATAACTTTGACAAGAGAATCTTATTCTAGAATAACCCCTCTTCCAATCACGGACGGGGTACAGACTAGTCATATTCTCCCGCAGAAACCCACTCTATACCCGAAGTTTTCCTGCCGAAGCAGACCAGGACGCATGCCCCCTGGGTTCCAGTCATATCCCTCCGAATTACTCGCACTCATCGGGAGGACGGACCGTAGGTTGAGACATTTCTTGCGTGAAGAGACCATTTAGGGATGGTATATGACTATTTGCGATGCGTGATCCGGGAAATGAAAGCTGGTCCACGAGCTTGACCACTCTTCCTTCGTGCGGAAAACACATTACTCTAAAGAGTGAGGAGACGATGGCTCCCATGCAATAAATATAGTCTCGTCCAAGGAGTAGGTTATAATCCAAGGGTCCTTGAACGACCATCACGTTCATTTGAACGGTCTTCCCTTTCAATGTTATGGGCACATTGGGGAGGATCCCTAAAGGTCGACTGGTTCCTTTATCAAAGCCTGTCAGATTTCTCATCTAAGGCAAAAGCGATGGCGAACCAAGCGCTTTCCAAGCAGTAGATGAAAGGATACTCACAGAAGCCCCTTCATCTATGATGGTACCAGCCATGACCATTCTAAATATTTGGACGATAATTCTGAATGGTATGCTTGCTGGTAAACGGGGTCTGCCTAGTTGATTCCAGTCGAAGGAGACAACTAGGTTGCTTGGAGGTGGGACCAAGTAAACGGCCGGGTACGGCTCTGACGAACTTCCTTCCTGCGATAAAGGAATCGATAGGTTGCCCCCGTGTTCGTCGGAGTCTGTGTTGATGAAGAGAATTTGGATGGTGTCATCCTTGTTCTCTTCAGTGACTGTGTCATTCGAAGATGAATCCTCTGAAGGCAAGACTGGGTCAACTGCCGCCTCGACCTTTTGACTTTCGTCGGGTATGGATTCAGCTGGTTCATCTTCAATGACCGGCGCTTCAGCTGACCACTTGAGCGGGCTAGCTGGATTCTCAACTAACGAAGGACTCGGCAAGAGTTTTTTATATCCAGGAGGAAGTCGTAACGGTGAAACCGGACGATCATCCAAAACTCTTTTAGCTTCGTCTAAGAAGGGACAACGGTGGATGGCGTGATCGCCTTCGCACAATTTACAGGGAGATCTAGCTCTCCCATTTTGTCCTGGGACTTCACTTTCGCTAGTTGACGGTGTGTTTTCAACATGGCTATCAGAGGTTGACGCCACTGGATTGTACAAACGGGGAGACCAGTCCCTTAGTATCCGAGGGATGCAGGGACAATCTCTGTGAAAGTGGTCTCCCTTGCAAATGACACATGGCGATTTAGGCCTGGTCAGTGCAGTGTGTGGATTTTCGTTAGACGGCACTCGTTTGCCCCCAGTTGCTTTTGGCTCCTTCTTCTTCTTCTCTTTCTTCTTCTTTTCCTTCTTCTCCTTAGGAACTTGACTTTTGGCTTTGCCAACCCCATCAAGCGAAGAGGAAGGAGGAGAGGAAGAATTAGAGGAAGTAGAAGGTTGGTGGGTAACTCTGGACTGGTCTAACTGCTGATTCGATTGTTTAGGAATAGTGGTGTTCTGAACGACATTGGTTGAGAAGAGCCAGACTGGCAAGCCAATTTTCAGTCCTGGAAGCGACAATGTGGCCATATGGGGTGCACCAACATCTCCCCAAGAGGAGAAGAGACTAGGATTTCCACCAAGGGGAATTCCTTGGTTGGTAGACTACATTTTCTCAACCTAAGATCAACGTAGGAAAAGGGTGTGAATGTTCCGTTTAAAATAAATTTTACGACGCTTGGACACAATTTGTTTTTTCAATTTTAAAGAGTCGAGAAAAAACAAAAGATGACTCTAGTCTCCTTCGATTTTTAATGAGCCTGAAGTGACAAGTGCTCAGATGGACCTTTTCCGTTAAGGAGTCTGAAGAGGAACGAAAGGGACTGCTCTGGAGATCTAGGTAGAGGGTGTGCCAAACCAATCACAAAACTGCAGAATACGTTTTACGGTATGGCAGTCAATCTTCCCGAATGCTGTGTTCGGTGCATTGCGATCAGTAGGGCGGCCGACACGGCTTCCTATGGATAAAAGGTTTTAAGCCTATAGGGGTCTCCCAATATATACTCGACGGTACGTGGGAGCACAATCCGTACTGGCACTTATCGTCTCACAGTGGAGGAATCACCCAACCATCAGTGAGGACAACAGTTACCAGGTTTTACGACGCCGGAACACGTCTCTAGCCTAGACCTCTATGTTGTGCGTTAAGTTCCAATGCGTTGTTAGATTCATTCAATTTATTTTAAGTTGATCTTTCTTAGAAGTTTGCCTTTTTGGATCACCACGAGATGTAGATGTAATTCCTAAATGCAATCTAAAGATGATAAGCAAGCATTTATCTCTTTTCAACAATGAAAATCCTAGCTACAAGGGGAAAAGAAAGACACAATCTTTTCTCAAAGAGCAAAGAGCACACTGTAAATGCACTTTTCCTAAATCAAACCATACAAACTATCAATATGCAAATGCACAAATGCATGTATTTGTTTTCACTTTCTTAATATTGATGCCTAAAAAGAAAGTTGATGTACAAATTTGAATTTGCTTTCAAGTGAACAACACAAACAAGCTTCTTTTTCAAAATCAAAAAGGTAGAGAAGATTACGACACTTTATGATTTTGAAGTAAACACTCGTTTCGACACTAGAAAGAGACAAATTCAAACCAAAGCAAAATTAAAAAGTATAATCAACTGTCAACAGCACAAAAACTTTCTCCTAAGATCAGAATCGACACTTACGACAGATCTAAATCTAAGGACGACAGTATGACTATTTCACTTTTCAATGGAAAACTGTAAATGATGTAACAAATACACAAAGAACACCTACAGTCTTTTTGTACAAAGGAGGCGGAATTAAGGCATAGAAAAGGGGTTTTCAGATAGGTACACACACTGATAACAGGCTGCAAAAAACAGAGATAAAACTTAACAAAATGAAGCAAAGAACCTCAGCTGCACAGGGCAAGGGCTGATCAGCGCACCTGTTGCACAGAGAAACTGAATTGCAGCGTAGGTAGCCCTCTCGGGACCTGCGTTGAAATGCATAACCTCTTCACAGAGCCTGCGCTGGGGCAGAAACGAGACTTCTATCCGGGTTCTGGGTCACGGTTTGCAGTTTAATCTATGGATTTTGGCCGAGTAAAAGCTATCAGTTAGGTACAATTAGAGGGATGATTTAAAGGAGGACTAAGAACTATCACAAAGGGCAATTAGAGCATTTGTGGATCAGCTGTTCAAATCATAAACAAATCCAGTGAGTGGATTGAAGTAGCAGCTACTTTGCATTTGATAATGGCAAATGCAGTTCGATTGCTACTTCTGTGTTTATGAAGCAAACAACAAAAGAAACACAAACAAACTAACTAGACACGATCCCCAGCAGAGTCGCCATTTTGTTGTTGGGAAAAGTATCTATTCAGAACACCCCTATCCCACTCTAAGGTGTGACATTGCCTTAGCAACAAACAAGGAAAACTACTTGTGTATTCTTCTTTATGAAATGTAAACGAAGAGGAAGGATAAACTAACCTGTGTCTTGCGCTAGTTTGTTGATCCAATCGCTCCTCTCTTCAATAACTCCCAGCTCCCTGCTCCCTTACCGGCCCAGCTTCACCAAATTCCTGCAAGATCACAGAAGAGAGAAACTACACGAAGATATAGATTTACATTCATAAAAAGCTTAGGATTAGATTAAGCTAAACATGCAAATATAACAAAACATCACTGATACACAAGCATGTAGAAGAAACTCAAATAGTTTTATTAATGCAATAAGAAGATCCAGGAGGAGATACAACCAAGTGAGTCCCGATCCAGCATCTACCTCCCAGCAAAGGAATCCCTTCCTCACCTCCAACAAAGCATAAATCACCCAATGTACTAATCTCAATCTCAAACCAACAGCAATTCTCTGCAAAGTACAAAATTCCAGCCTCTGGATCTCTGGGATGAGGGATCCATATATAGATGTAAGCAGAGAGGATGAGTCAGCTTATGTTTTGACTTGTGGCTTCTCTCTGTCAGTTCTTGCTTCCACTTGGAGACTGAGAGCCTCTTACTCATCACTCGTCGAATTCAGTGAGGCAAGTGTCATTGGAGAAGATTCTAGAAGCTTCCATTGTCTCTCCACCTCGTTGAATGACTCTGCCACTTGTCATTTCCCGCTCAACGCACCTGGGTAGTGCATTCAAGTGCGTTGCAACGCATCTAGCCAGTGTATTTGGGTGCTTTGCAACGCAGCCAGCTAGTGGAGCTTCTGAATTGATCCTGATTTGACTAGTTTTGAGCAATTTCTGGTGGAGAACTTCTGGGAGAAGCTGTCATTGGTTGACCTTGTTTCTTTAGGAGCTGGAACAACATCTTTAGGGACTTATGATCCCTTGGTTTATGGACATTTCATGCTTATAGCTGTAAGGCACAAAAATGTCTATAACACTCATGATGAAGAAGAAGACGCCCTTCATCTGCCCTCGCAATCTCCACCCACCTGGGTGAGTCACTCGCCATCAACTGCGTTCTCTACCTCCATGAACTCCTCGATGAAGTCCACAATGAGAGGCTCAAAAACTTTCTTATCTGAATCCAGTCACTAGATTCGAAGGTCATTGCTCTGGCAGAATGTGAAGTAGACCACAACCGCCCCACTTTCACAAACCGTTTCATCGAAGCTTTGAACCATTCATTTATCCTCTTCGATTCCCTAGAAGCCACACTACCCCCGAAGAGCCAGGAGCGTCTCGACGTTGAGCAGGTCTGGTTCGGCTGAGAGATTACCAACATCGTGGCCTTGGAAGGACATGGAAAGAACGAAGGCTCACAGGAAGGGTAAGCTTTCGTGGCAGCTACCTAGTTTTTCTTAAAAATTCTTGTTTTCTTTTGGTGTGATAGAGGGCTCTTGGTGTGATAGAGGGCTTATGACACCTATTTACATGTAAACGAAACGGTGGCAGGCGTACATGCAGTGGTGGTGTACATGCAGGTGGTGCGTACATGCAGTGGTTGTTCACTCATGGATAATATGATAATATAGTTACATGTACTGGTGGATATTCATAACATTTAATGCTTTAAACTAATACTAGAATTAGTTTACCTCTCTAAAAAATTCTAAAAAATGTGAAAGGAACATACTAATATAAGATATTATTTTAGTCTCTTATAGCCTCCCCACCTCGGGAAGAAGCCGAATAAGATGATTTTGATAATTTAAAATTTCAACAGCGATTTTGTATGCGGAAAACTCAAAGAATCGTTAAAACTTAATGCCCAGAAATATAAATTACCTCCAGCCATTGGTGATGTTCTTGATGCAAACCACAGTCCACTTGCTTCTTTACTTCAGCACTCCAGCTTCAATCCAAGCAAAAAGAAAAGAATACAGAAAATCTGAAGGCACTTCCAAGCTCTGCTCTCTCAGCTAGATGGTGTAAAAACTGAAGGGAATTGAGATGCTAGCTTGGGGAGCAAACAGATAAATTTATAGCCAAGCTTCCATCAAGCTTCTGATGGCTATGTGTCAGGTGTTCAACAGATCAAGGTAGAGAACTCCAGATGGAGTAATGGACCACTTCAGTAGCTCCCAATAATAAATTTATTAATTGCAGTTGATTTCCTTAATTTAAGGAAATTACTACAGTTGTTTCCATAAATTAAGGAAAGACTGCAGTTGGATTCCAGAATTGTAGGCAGCAGTTGTCAAAAAAATTAATGGAGCTTAACATTCTCCCACTTGGTCCATACTTCCAAACTTAATGTCTCAACTTAAAACCCATTGATAATCTGTATTAAGTAATAGATACATGAATCATGGCGATAAGTCCTCTAATGACGAGTATTATCTTCCATGTATTACTATGTATTTATTCTTATTATAATTTATGTGGCAACAATTTCTTAATGAATAAACCTTATGTTTATTCTTGGTCCTTCTTAAATGAATTTTCTCAAATCAACTTAAGGTGCACATAAATATGAGAAAAAACATCACAATAATTAAGAATTTCATTAAAATAACATTGTCCATACAATGAGAAACTACATAATGGAACCAAGTCCCATATTCATTACATGATCCTTGAATTTAAATGGTGGCATGCCCTTAGTCAAAGGATCAGCGATCATCAACTCAGTGCTGACGTGCTCAATGACCACTTTCTTTTCTTTAACACGTTCCCTTATAGCTAAATACTTAATGTTGATGTGTTTATTTCGACTCCCACTTTTGTTGTTTTTAGCCATAAAAACAACAACTGAATTATCACAATATATTCTCAATGGCTTAGAGATAGAATCCATAATTCTAAGCCCAGAAATGAAACTCTTAAGCCATACACCATGTAAAGTAGCCTCAAAACAGGAGATGAACTCGGCTTCCATAGTGGAAGTGGAAATCAAGGTCTGTTTGGCACTCCTCCATGATACAGCTCCACCGGCCATCATAAAAATGTAACCTGATGTTGATTTACGTGAATCAACACATCCAACAAAGTCAGAATCTGAGTAGCCAATTTCTTCCAAGTTGTCCGTCCGTCTATACATAAGCATGTAGTCTTTGGTTCCTTGAAGGTACCTCATTACTTTCTTTGCAGCTCTCCAGTGGTCTAAACCTGGATCACTCTGATATCGTCCCAACATTCCCACAACAAATGCAATGTCAGGTCTTTTGCAGACTTGAGCATACATTAGGCTTCCGACAGCAGAAGCATATGGAATGTTCTTCATTTGTTCCCTTTCAAGGTCGTTCTTCGAGCATTGGTTCAAATTGAACCTATCACCCTTCACAATGGGAGCTACACTTGGTGAACAATCCTTCATCCGAAATCTCTCTAAAATTTTATTAATATAGGTTTCCTGTGACAGACCCAAGATGCCTTGAAATCTGTCTCTATGGATCTTAATGCCAATGACATAAGATGCCTCACCCATATCCTTCATATCCAAATTTTTAGAGAGGAATTGTTTCACCTCATGTAGCAAACCCTTATCATTGGTTGCTAGCAAAATGTCATCCACATATAAAACAAGAAAACAAATTTTATTCCCACTAACTTTCAGGTATATACATTGATCCATAATGTTTTCTACAAAACCAAAAGAAGAAATTACATCATGGAATTTCAAATACCATTGGCGGGATGCTTGCTTTAAACCATATAATGACTTCTTGAGCTTGCAAACCAATTGCTCACCATCACTAGAGGGGAATCCTTCAGGTTGTTTCATGTAAACCTCCTCCTCTAGATCTCCATTAAGAAAAGTCGTTTTCACATCCATTTGTTGCAACTCCAAGTCAAAATGGGCTACTAATGCCATAATAACGCGCAAGGAATCTTTCTTAGATACAGGAGAAAAAGTCTCCGTGTAGTCGATTCCTTCTTTCTAAGTGAATCCCTTAGCAACAAGTCTTGCCTTGTATCTCTCAATGTTGCCCAATGAGTCTTTCTTTGTCTTAAAGACCCATTTACATCCAATGGCTTTTGCGCCATTAGGCAACTCAACAAGATCCCAGACTTCGTTACTCTTTATGGAATTCATCTCTTCCTTCATGGCATTGTACCATAGTTCTGATTCTTTGCAACTCATGGCTTGTGAAAATGCCTCGGGATCATTTTCAGCTCCAATGTTGTAGTCAGATTCTTGTAGATACACAACATAATCATTAGGAATTGCTGATCTCTTTGGTCGAGTAGATCTTCTTAATGTTGTACCTGTTAGAGTCGGTCTTGAGCCCTCCATCAGCGATCAAAACTCTTTGCATTTGCATAGGTAGGTGTCTCATCAGTGTCAATTTTTGCATCCCATTAGGCATGCCATAACCCTGATGGAGGAGCTGGTATATTTTACCCCTCTTGGCATTGCTGGATCAGGTCATTTCAGTCATTAAGCTCTTTCAAGCTTGTCTTGTCTTGTCTTGAGGTCAATTTCCTAGGTCTAGGGTTTTGGTCAAATATGTTTACAAGGTCATGTTTTTGAAGGTCAATAAGTGCTCAGCAAGCCAGAGGGATGATTGTAAAGATGTTTATTCGAGATTTTTTATCTTGTACAGTTAATTCTCACCTTGGATTTAAAAACTCTGTTTTTAAAGCCAAGGTCATTTTTCAAATGTTTGTAAAAAGTGATGAAATTTCAAAAGACTTTAGCGGACAGCATGTAACCCTGGTCCCCTTGACAAGATCCCTCAGATGATCTACCTGCAAAAAAGAATCAAGCAAAAGCACTAAATGAGTCAATTTCAGGACAAAGGAAACCAAAAAAGTCAGTTTTATAAAGTGTCAAAGAGAAACATTAGAAAATGGGTTTGAGCATGAAATTTATTCAAATGGAATTTATAAAGACCCAATCTCCCTCCTTTTACTCTCATTGTGCATCCAAAACACTTGCAAGAGAGATTGGGCGAGCTTCCAAGCGAATTTGAGCGAAACTGGTTGAAATTGGGAGCAGGACAGGTGCGCGACGGGGTCAGGCCAGGCGTGCGACCCGTCAGAAGGCTTCCCGCAGTTCAAATTTTCAACGGCCGCGACCTGTCAGGCGCGCGCGACCCGTTGGGCGAGGTGCGCGACCCGTCAAGCAACCTCCCTCCCAACTCATTTCAAATTTGCTCAAGCACCCTCTAAATCATCAAATTGCTTGAGGTAGGTTCTCTAAACTTGGAAATGGTTGCTGGTTATGTTGAAAGACATCATGAGTGTGTTTTTAATGATCAAATTGTGCAAGAGAAAACGCTCCATATGGCTGTATAGTAAATTTGTAAAAAGATGCTAGGGTTTATTGCTGTTTCATTGTTTTTCCCCTTGTAATTATTCTCTTCATTCCCATTTCATTTTCCCTATATTTCCATGTCAATTTCCCTTTTAAATTTGTAAAGAAAATAAACCCTACCCCTTTTCCCTTTAAAAATAAAAAATCACATCCTAACCCTATCTCTCCTTATGCCCATGTAAACATATGAATTTGATGATGTATATGCAATGATGTTTGCAGTGTATTTCCCTAAATTCCCTGTTGTATACATGCATTCCCATTTTCCTTGTAAAAATGTCCCTCCCCTAACAGTTCCCTCATGTTCCTTGTCCCCTTGAAACAGCATATAAATCAACTTTTTACAGGCAGAAACAGCAGCACAGTTTGTCCACTTTGCTCCTTAAACAATGTCAGAAACTAAAACTTATGAGCAAAGTGATGACCAGTCATCAGCTTCAGAGATTGAGGTATAGAAGAGGCCTCATAAGGGTGGAAAGGGTGGACATCATAAGCGAGAGGAGCCCACCTCTTTAGCAGAGTTACAGGCTTGTCCTATGGCAGTCACATGTTTCCAGTATATGTCTTGCTATTAGTTTTGTGAGAGGATCTCTCGGATTCAGCACCACAGAGAGTTGGCTCGCCTATTTTTTTTACACTTGCATGATGGACATGTCAACCTTGCAGGGGTGAACTTTACATTGACTCCCGAGGTGATCTCACATGCTACAGGGATACCTAATGTTGGGGAGGTGTGGAATAAGCGCAAGGTGCTGGATAATGTCCACTTTGAGCCTTTTGTCCGGCCACCATTCATGAGACATTTGGCAGGTGTGTTTCCATTCAGGTTTCTCAGGAGTGCATATGCTCCCATGATGAGGCTCATCATGCACTATTTTACCTGTGAGGGCAGATTTTCACAGGTATATTCATATCATATTCGCCTCTTGATGCACTTCACCCGAGTGAGGATGATGAACATCCCTGTTTTCTTCTATCAGAACATTCAGAGGATGGTGCCCATGTTGCAGAGGAAGAGCCCGGCACAGCAGTATAGGAGCCTGTACCATTATGGTTTGATTCAGCTTGTAGTATTGCATCAGTTGGCTCAGCAGGGCATCTCATGGGAGGAGTTCATCTCTCGTGAGTTTTTCACAGCACCACTCTCGCCACATCCTGAGGTTGTTCATGAGGAGGGAGGACCATCACAGCAGCATGACATCCCTGTCACTAGACATGTCAGCTCCTCACCTCTGGTTACCTATCAGAAAGGCCCGAGGGCCTTATTTGCAGCAGCTCGGTGAGTACTATCTCCACAGCAGGTGGAAGGGGTCTCGCCTTCATCATCAGCTCAGCGAGTGTTATCTCCACATCAGGTGGAAGGGGCCTCGCTCTCTTCAACAGCACAGGCAGCACAGAGGGGCAAGCAGCCCCAGATTGATGAGGGGCCATCAGGAGTTCCAGATATTGAGCTTGTTGATCTTGAGGCCATTTCTCCGAGCCAAGAGGCAAAGGAGGTCATTCAGCACCTTAGAGCTGAAAATGAGGTCTTGCAAAAGAGACTAGAAGGTGCACAATGGACAATCTCATACCTGGAGCAGCGCAACAAACAGTTGGAGGATGAGAAAGCACTTGATGAGCTGTGGAGGATTCGTAGTGACCGAATCTTGAACCGAAGAAGACCCGGTGATCCATTGCCCGCTGACCGAGAGTCCATGCTCATCCGGGTAAATGCACACTTGGAGAAGCTGTTGGCTAAGGCCAACCAAGAAAAGAAATTGCTGAGGAACATGAAGAACCATTACTGGGCAAGAATGCATGTGTGCAAGGCAAAGATGAAGATGTTTCAAAGGCAGTTGACCGAGGCACTAAAACGGAGAAAGAGGCCCAATCCCCTCCGTATCTTGGCTGAGGCTTCACTCAAGGATCAAGGCACTAAATAGCCTAGCCACAACACAAATCCCAAAAAATTTGAGAATTTTGGGTGAATTTTGGCATTTTCAGGCAATTTGCAGGTTTTTCCCATTAACGGGTCTCACCCCCCGCGCGACCCGTCAGGCAGTTTTTTCAAAAATGCATTGTACAGCTCAGAAAACGCAGATTTGACTCAGTTTGACTTTTTGGGGTGAATTATGATTCTCTTTGATGTAATTATTGTACTTTTGAGACACTTTTACTCTTATGTAACACTTCTAGAAGATTCATTCATGAAAAGGGTAAATATTAAATGAATGAATTGGTTTCCTAGCTTATAGAGGCAAGTTGTTTTGACTGCCTAGTTTGTAGTGCTTAGTTTAGAAGTGGTTGAAACAGCTCCTAGGATAGTGAGCTCGACCCATGGAGGCAGGGAAAGAGGTTAGATCATCTATATTATGTACTTTCTTGCTCATTTTCATGGTTGGACTCTTGAGGGAGAAGCTATTATTGTATTATTCACTGTATCTCTGCAATTTTTGGCTAAGGAAGACCAGGGTTTTGCAGTCCTCTTTGGGATTCTTGTGGACTCATGTGTTGATGGTGTGTTTCTCAATGTACTTGTAAGCTTTTTATGTGATTCATTTCCTTTCTTTTACTTCTGCACATTAAACAAATGAAGTGTTAAAGTAAGAATTCATGCCTGCCATGCTCTGCTTTTAAGTTTGTTTAATTTCAATGTTTTCTTCTGTCTAAAGAGAATTCAAAGTTATTGTTTTCTCTCTTTAGCTCTTCATCTTTCATTCATGACCATCCACCTCAGTTAAAGGCATCAACACTGTCTCCTACCTCGCCCCAAGGAACCCCCTGCAGAAACTATGTCCAATCCCCGCACCCAAAATTTCCCTCTCCTCAATTTGCCACCAAAAACCCAAAAAACCCCAAATCAAACTCTTTGATCAGTTTACTAGCCTAATATCAGTGTTACCTTATTGGTCATCTCATCTATTGAAGATTTTACCGAGATAGACCGGAGAGAGCCTTCTCTTGCCCCGTAGGGCTAGCTACGAGGCTAAATGGTTTGATGTTGCCTTGAGGTTTACCTTTCTCAGCCTGAGGTGAAATTTCAAGCGCTAACAGTACCATCATCTTCCTGAGAAGTATGTGGTTCAACTTGTTGTTCAAAAGTTCTTGGCAACTCTTGAACTCCTTGATCTACTGGAATATCGTCAGCAGCTTGTGGAACTTCAACAATTGGTTGTTCAACACCAGTTTGTACTTGAGGGGTGCTATGAATAATAACCAATCTATCACTTGAAGTGGAAGGTTGAGATTCTGAATGATTCTTCTCAGAAACTATGTTTCTGGTTTGATCGCTCCCACTGATCAAGTCATTTTCAAGAAACTTTGCATTTCTTGATTCCACAATCCTAGTGCTGTGAGATGGACAATAAAATCTGTAACCTTTAGAACTTTCAGCATATCCAATGAAATACCCACTAATGGTCCTTGGGTCTAGCTTCTTCTCTTGTGGATTATAAATTCTCACTTCAGACTGGCATCCCCAAACGCGCATATGTCGCAAACTCGGTTTCCAACCTTTCCATAATTCAAATGGCGTTTTAGGAACTGCCTTGGTTGGAACTCGGTTTAATATATACACTGCCGTCTTAAGTGCTTCAGTCCACAAGGATTTAGGAAGATTGGAGCTGCTAAGCATACTCTGCACCATGTCCAATAATTTTCGATTTCTTCTTTCTGCTACACCATTCTGGTCGGGTGAACCAGGCATGGTGTATTGGGCAACGATCCCATGCTCTTGAAGAAATTTAGCAAATGGCCCAGGTGCTTGTCCATCTTCTTTGTATATACCATAATATTCTCCACCTCTATCTGATCTCACGATCTTAATTTGCTTGCCGCATTGTTTCTCTACTTCAGCCTTAAAGATCTTAAAGGCATCTAATGATTCGCTCTTTTTATGAAGCATGTAGAGATACATATATCGTGAGTAATCATCTATAAAGGAGATGAAGTATCTCTGACCATGTGAGTCCATGTATGGACTACATATATCAGTATGTATGATTTCTAATATATCCGAACTCCTATTGGCACCTTTCTTTGACTTGTTGGTCTGCTTTCCCTTTATGCAGTCCACACAAGTCTCAAAATTAGTAAAATCTAGAGTATTAAGTATTCCTTCATTTACCAATCTTTTAATTCTATCTATGGAGATATGACCTAGTCTCCGGTGCCATAATTTAGAGGAATCTTCATTAATAACACATCTTTTAGTGCCAGTGTGAACATGCATTGAATCATAAGTGACATTGTTTTGTAAATTAATGCAGTAAAGACCATTAGACAAAATACCATTCCCAACATAATCAGATTTATAGAATAGACTGAAAGATTTTTCTGAAAAGTTTAAGGAATATCCAAAAGGTACAAGCCTTGAAACTGAAATCAAGTTTCTAGAAAAACTTGGAACATAAAAGGTCTTTTCTAATTCCAAAACAAAACCACTACTTAAAGTTAAATAACATGTTCCTATAGCTTCCACATGCGAGCCCATCTTGTTTCCTGATAAGATGCTTTGCTCACTTCCCACTAGCTTCCTTAGGTTTTGCAAACCCTACAAGGAATTCGAAATGTGAATTGTTGATCCAGAATCAATCCACCATGTGTTAATATTAACGTTAACCATATTAGATTCATAACAAACAAATGAGATTAAATTACCTTTGTCCGCAAGCCATTTCTGAAATTTGGCGCATTCCTTCTTCATGTGCCCCTTCTTTTTACAGAAGAAACACTTGGAATCCTTCTTGATATCGGCTTGGGGAGGTACTTTACCTTTCCCTTTCCGATTGGCTTGAGATTTGCCCTTTCCACGCGTTGTCAGCATTGCACTCTCTCCCAGTTCCATCACCAGTCTCTCTTCCTCTTGAACACACATGGTCATAAGTTCATTAATTGACCATTTATCTTTATGTGTGTTGTATGAGATTTTGAAAGGTCCATATTGGTGCGGAAGGGTGTTCAGGATGTAGTGCACTAGGAAGGACTCCGATATATCAACCTCGAGTTTCTTCAATTTAGCCACAGTGTCCCTCATCTACATGATGTGCTCGCGCACACCTTTCACACTGGTGAGCCTTAGGGATGAGAACTTCATGATTAGGGTGCTTGCTAGTGCCTTGTCTGAAGTGACGAATTGATCATCAATGGCCTTCAACAAGTCTCAGACCTTTTCATGCTGATCAACGGAACCACGAATACCAGCTGAAATTTTAGTCTTAATGAACATCATGCTTAGACGATTGGATCGCTCCCATTGTTCATAAAGCGTGATGTTCGCTGCAGTGCTGATATTAGTGAGTGCTGATGGTTCATCTTTCCTAATAGCATAATCTATGTCCATCCACCCTAAATGAAGGAGAATCCTCTCCTTCCAAATCTTATAGTTATCTCCCTTAAGTTCGGGAATGTCACAACGAATTTCAGAGAAATTTGCAGGTTGTACTACTGCATCAAAATTAAAAAACACATGCTTATGTTAAAATTGAGGCTTAATAAACTTTCATGTTTTACCAATGTAAATCATGCTCAAAAATTGAATTTAATGACATAAAATTTGCCTGTGGGCTAAATTTTCAATTCAAACAGATTCAATAAAACTTTATGATAAAACTTATTAATTCATAACTCCTGTGGATAGGTTATGAAATTTTATCCTAATTAATTACATAAATATAATAAAAATTCCCGTGGGATAAAATTTATTATATTTAGTCTAATTAATTACAATTTAATGTCTAAATAATCTTTATGTGATCTAACCAATCAAAATATATAATTTTAATTAATTAAAGATGCAGTGGCTATTCTCTAATTAATTAAAATTATATGGATCACTAGACATTATTTTTGTTGCATAAACAAAACTTAACCAGAGAGAAAAATAATGTTTACTGAAAGGAGTAAGTCAAAATGACATTTTAAATAAACTCCATATAACTGTAATAATTCTTCACAAAATCAAAATTAAGATTAAAGCAGTCAGCATTACCGTAAATGACTGCAAATTGATTGTTCAATTTATAAACAAAACAAAAATAGACCATCAAACAAGCTATTTTGCTCACAAGATAAATAAAATATAAATTAAATTTCAATAATGCTAAATCTGAACTTCATGCGAAATAAACATAGAATCAAAAACTGAATGCCTAAATGAGAAATAAACCATTTCTTATTTCTTCTTTAATTACAAATGTTCATTATTATAAATGTACTCTTGCAATACAGTCCCAAAGAGTAGAAAACTGAGATACAGAAGATAAAATTGAGCGTTAAACAAGCAAATGTAAATTACGTAATTCCCCATCTTAACATTTAGTGCTCTCAGTCTCTCGATTAGTAAAAACATCAAAGTCTTAAATTGAAATCGACTGAATTTAGATGCTCCCAAGTATCTATGATGCAAGCGGAATGTAAATTTTACAATAAATATGCAATAAAAATTATAAAAATAAATGGCTACTATACCCTGACCCAATATCATATGATACAACATAGAATATTTAAAGCGCTGAAGTGGCCCATTATGGTAAACCATATGATATCATTGCAATACATATTAAATGTGGTGCATTATGGTAAACCATATGATATCACTGCAATACGTATTAAATGTGGCGCATTGAGACATATATAGTATATTATGGTAAACCATATGATATTATTGCAATACGTATTAAATGTGGCGCATTATGGTAAACCATATGATATCACTGCAATACATATTAAATTTTCCTCCAATTTTATACTATATGTACGTATTTGACAGCAGGTTTTACTCTCAAATGAAAGAAAGGATTTACCCCACATTTTACGATAGTTGGTTTCTGAAAAGGACTATTTCAATTATACGTCTACCATCCAGAGTCGCTAACAAAATTCCTTTAATTAACTTTTAGTTTTAATATGAAAGTACCTTAGTTGTGACAGTTTTTATTCCATGGAAATATTTTCCTCTAGAAAGGATGTCTCTTAACTTCTATATATGGGCATTAATCTACAAAGAGAGCGAGGAAATTGGCTAAACCCTTGTCGTGAAACAGATCAATCGAATGCACAACCCGCCTCATTCGAATTCAAATCTCGGGTATAAAGCATAATTTCGGTCTCACACAGCCACTAAAATCGCATGAATAATCAATCGGTCTTCCAAAAACATTTCGCCCTATAGCCAAATGCGAGATATGTTTGTGTTGCGGGACGACTGTTTTCTTAATAAATTCAGTTACAGTGCTCAGACATTCAGTCGAATAAATGAAAATAATTTTCTGTATACGGTTCAAATCAAATCACTTCAAAGTATTTGAATCCAACCAAGGCAGAGATAAATAAACATAAGCTCTGATACCAAATGATAATTTAAAATTTCAACAACGATTCTGTATGCGGAAAACTCAAAGAATCGTTAAAACTTAATGCCCAGAAATATAAATTACCTCCAGCCATTGGTGATGTTCTTGATGCAAACCACAGTCCACTTGCTTCTTTACTTCAGCACTCCAGCTTCAATCCAAGCAAAAAGAAAAGAATACAGAAAATCTGAAGGCACTTCCAAGCTCTGCTCTCTCAGCTAGATGGTGTAAAAACTGAAGGGAATTGAGATGCTAGCTTGGGGACCAAACAGATAAATTTATAGCCAAGCTTCCATCAAGCTTCTGATGGCTATGTGTCAGGTGTTCCATAGATCAAGGTAGAGAACTCCAGATGGAGTAATGGACCACTTCAGTAGCTCCCAACAATAAATTTATTAACTGTAGTTGATTTCCTTAATTCAAGGAAATTACTTCAGTTGGTTTCCATAAATTAAGGAAAGACTGCAGTTGGATTCCAGAATTGTAGGCAACAGTTGTCAAAAAAATTAATGGAGCTTAACAGATTAAACATATTTCCTTATAAAAATACAAGGTGATCTTAAAAGAGTTTGGATAAAGTTAGGTTATCCATGACAATGACCAGCTAGAACTAATGTTAACCCACATTTTTTAATTGATATAATCCCTGGCCATTGCCAGATGGCAGGGACTAAAAATGTTATTAAAGTTAGAGCATGACAAATGTCTAAAGAAATAGTTGAATAATATCATAAAATATTAAAATCATGTTAATTCTATTTGTTTTGATGTTGTCAAAATACATTTATGAAAAAAAATAAAATATCAATGATTTCGACCATCATTTTTGTGGAGTTTGTTATTATTTTATTTTTGTAGTTTTTCTATTTAATTTTCTAGGTGAATTTTATTTTAGTTATTTATTTGATATAAAATTGTAATTATTATTTATGACATTGTTTATTTAGGTGACAATTTCGTTTAGATGACGATTTTTTCTTCGAAATTCAACATGAAAAATTTCAAGAAATCTAATCATGGGAGTGTTTGAATCATTTTTTTGATGGTGAAATGGATTTAGCACCATCAAGAACTCCTAAGGCACTCAAAATCTTGAAGCTTGACAATTGTAACCTAGATTTCCAAAATTTTCCTCTGGATTTTATCAAAATTGTGCTCGAATTTCCATTGTTTTTTTAGAGAAAACATCACCTCCCTAAACTACTCTATTATTTACAACAAAAAGATATACATTCATTCTATTTCTTAAATAATTTTTTAGATTTTTTTTTAATGAAATGAATAAACAATAGATAAATTTAATTTCTCCTTTATTTGGAATCTTTTATAGCATCTTTATTTCTATGATATACACAATGGCCGAATGCATTTACTCAATCCTTGTTTGCTTCATAGTAGTTGTGGGAATGTTTTTTTCCTTGGGATAATACATCTCTAGCAGTAGTTGAGAGGAATGAATGCTCCTAGATGTGAGAAAGGTAATATTAAAGATATTATATAGTACACATGTAGAAATGATGGTTGGTTCTTTCTTATAATAATATCAAAGATGAGAAAATCAATAAATATATGAGTACTTAGATTTAGCAAAAATAATTTAAAATTTTAAAATAAAATAATTTCTAATGTGAAATCTTGAAAATATCTACTTACACATCATATATTATTAATTTGAAATGATATATGAACTGGAAGTAGTAATGTTTATTCTTAAAAATTTGAAAACAAAGAAATATAAAAAATAGTACATGCATTAAAGTGGGTTAAAATAGTAACTAAAGATGAACAAATCTTAAAAGATGTTATATAATACACATGCAAAAAAGTTAAATGTTTCTTATAATAGTATCAAATACGAGTGAAGTGATATATATATATATATATATGAAATATGTAAAAAAAATATGCACCCATACATTTGAAATATGTAAAATACATTAATTATTTAGTGAAAAAAAATGCACCCATACATTTAATATATATTGTACTAGTGAAAAAAAATGCACCCATACATTTAATATATATATTTCCAAACAACTTAATTAAAGTGAAAAAGCAAATGAAAAGCCTATGCATGAAAATGGTTGAAAATAAAAACAAGTAAAGAGAAGCACGAGATGTGATATGTAGAAAGTGTTGTGTCAAATTGTGATAATGTATGGATAAAAAGAAAGTAAAGAGTAAAAAACATATCTAACTAAATGATTTAATTAAAGTTACAGCATGATAAATTACTAGAGAAATAGTTAAGAGTCCCATAGAAGTATTAAAATCAGGTTAATTTAATAATATATGTGTTTGTCCTCATGTTGTCCAAGTACATTTATGTCCAAAGAGCAATCCCCTGGATCATCATTTTTGTATATTTTGGTGCTACTCCAGGCTTTGTAGTTTTGTCATTTAGTTAGTTTGGTAGGGTTATTTGAAATAAACTTATAATTATTATTCAAAGAGATATGCTTTCATTCTATTTCCTAAATATTTTGTTGAATTTTTTAATAAATTGAATTAAAAATATATAATTTTTTTTTCCTTGTTGGGAATGTTTCTTTCGTCTGTTTATGACATTTTATTTCTTTGATTTACATGATGCTTATTTGCATTTACGCAATCATTATTTGTTTTATAATACTTGTTTTCCATTGGTAAGAGGTATATTTAATAGTAGTTTAAAGAGAGTGAATGCTCTTAGATGTGGCAAATGTAATAATATAGATGTTATATAGTATATATGTAGAAATAATGTTAGTGGTTTCTTATTATAGCATTAATGATGAGCAAATGAGTGAGTGAACCTAGGAAAATATGTTTAAATGTGTAAAATAAAAGAATTTTTAAGGTAAAATATTGAAATTTGTTACTAATATATTTAATATGTATATTTAAAATTGTTGTATTAATTTGAAATTATATATGAACTTGAAGTAGTAGTGTTGATTCTTAATTATTTGAAAATAAAAAGCACAAGAAATAAAATATATAATAAAATGTACTAATTTAAACAAATGAAGATAAAAATAAGTACAATTTAAAAGATATTATATAGTAGATAGGTAAAAGTGATAGTTATATGTTTTTATAATAGCACCAAAGACATTATATGTTGCTTATAATAGCTTGAAAGATGAATAAAATAGTAAATAAATGAATACATAGATTTAGTAAGATTAGTTGAAATGTGTAAAATAAGTTAATTACTAATGTGAAATGGTAAAATATATATTCATATATTTAATATTCATATTTGTAGATAGTCTATTATTTTGAAATGATATATGAATTTGAGGTAATCATTTTTAAAATAAGTAAATGAAAAAGTATACTCATAAAAATTGAGTAATATAAAAATAGGTAAAGACAAGTACACCTTAATTAAGATGCAATATATAGAAAGTGATATAAGAAAGTTTTGTATAAGTTGTGATACTGAATGGATAAGAAAAAAATAAGAGAAGAATAATGGGCATGGAAAATAAGTAACCTTATTAAGAGTAATAGGATAAATAACTATTAAAATAGAATAACATAGAGGCATCAAAAGACTATTATTTTTGTAGAGTTTGATACTAACCACTCGTAGTTTTGTCATTTAGTTTTCTAGAGCAACCTTGTCTCATTTGTTATTTATTTGAAATAAACTTATCACTATTATTTACAACTAACGATATGCCTTTATTCTATTTCTTAAATAAGTTTTTTGTTTAATAAAATGATTAAAAATAGATAAAAATTAATTTCTACCTTGTTTGGAATCTCTTCTTTCTTTTTTCATGCATCTTCATGTTGTAGCGGCTACAACCACCCTCCAAAATTTTGTCCTGCACCCAATTTCGAAGCCTCCCTTGAGAGTTTTGCTTGATGACTTGCACACACTTGGGTTCACTCCATGAGCTCGTGTGAGTCTTCACATTCGCCTTGCTTGTTCATTTCACCAAGTCTTGGATGTTGATGTCAAAGTCATGCTTGCGAATATGTTTTGGTTATGCTTCAAATCCTTCGCTTCGTATGTACTTTTTGTGTTTGCTATGGAATCATTTGTCGCACTCACACAGAGTCACATTCACTATCGCACAAGCGTCGTCATGGACGACCCACGATCAATCACAAGTGTTGCGCTTGTCGCCTACACCGTCGATCAGTCATGTTGTACATATGTGTTTGGATGGTTTGAGTAGTCTCATCATTGAGTCATGTAAGTGTGTGTTGCAAGATCACATATGCATCTTTCACTCGTTCGCACACTTAGTCATTTTGTTGAAGTTCTGACGACCACACTCCCCTCTGACAGTCGTACCATCACTCTGCCATCGACTCAATTGACTGTCACCAAGAACAACGCAGAAGCACCAAGCAAGTCATTTCAAGTTGTGCTGCCCGCAAGCAAATCAATCAGTCTCCATGTTGGTCAACCGAAGAGTTTGACCCGACAGCGACCCTAGGATTGACTCCCATGAAAAATTGTGTAGAAGCTACAAGCATTGCCCGCTCTGCTAACTGATAAAATTGCACAGACAGGTTGGATAGACACCTAGTGCCCGTCCCTATCTCCCTTAAGAAATTGTGCAATTTTCTAGCCAACCCTCCTAACAGTCGACCAACTGCTCATCTAGAAAATTGCGCATTTTTCATGAGAAGGCCCTTTGCTGCCCAATAGTCTGCTCAGCTCAAAAATTGTGCAGAGATGATTAGCAGGCCTGCCTCTTAGCATCAGTTCAATTTCTCTCGCCAGCAACTCCCAGCAACAAAATGACAGTTCCCTCCAAGAATTGCGCAATTTATGCATCTAAGCCCCGGAAGATGACTACCAGTTGCCCTAATAAATTGCACAATTCTTGTTGCCAGTGACCAAGCATACAACTACCAGTTCCCTCAAGGAATTGCATAGTTTTGGCTACCATGCTCCCGTCTAGTTCCCCCAAAAGTTGCGCAATTTCTTCCTGCCAAGCCTCCCTGCAGCCCGACTTGTTCCTCCAAAAAGTTGTGCAATTTTGCTACCCAACCACGCTGCCCGTTCGTTCCAAAAACTGAACAGATTGTGTCTGCCCAACCTTCCTGCAACTCATACTGTTCCCCTAAAAAGCTGTGCAGTTTTGTCTTCCATCCGGGCCAGATATCGCAGATAGTCACTGTCGATCTAGATTGCTCATCTCTATCACCTAGTGACTCTTGCGCAGTTTGCATCAGCAGTGCCCGAAGCCTCCATCCTGCCTCGCAAACTTGTTGCCTCTCCTAGTCACCTACATCCTAAATGGTCATCTATCATGGTAGACTAGGAGGTTTTTAGGTTTGATGTCGTCTTGTCATGAGTGACTGCAAGAACAGGTGCACAAACAAACATGGGGTGACAACGAACGAGATGAATGAAGAGGAGCACATGCAAAAGGACAGGTTCACCAACGGATGAACAAATGATGCATGTAAAGATATATGCTCGCGAAGAAACGATCATGCGAAGATGTGCTCGTGAATGGACGTATGAGTGAACATGCAAGATGTGCTCATAGATGGATGAACAAACGAACATGCACCTTTCACAAACAGACGAACCTGTTAAGCATTCTAACATACAAGAAAGGAGCAACGTTCAAAAGAAACATCAAGCGAACCAAGGACCATCAAGGACTCCATGCACTTTTCCATGCAGAGGTGAAGCTGTGATAAATCATGAGGACATCCATCACCCAATAGCACTAAAGCTCGACATGCACACCAACAACACGAATATACCTGCACTGTCATGTCGAGTTATGTCATGAGTCATGTTTTCCACATCTCCATTATGGGCCCTACTGTCTCTCAATATAATGTAAAGTGGAAGTCTAAGAGACCCACTTGTTGTACAAAGAGTCATGTAAAGTCAAAACGTCATGGAAGTCAAACAGTCATGAGGGTAGTCGAACAACCACAAGGGTTAGTTTAATCCATGGCTATAAATACCCCCTCATTTGTACATGCAAAAGACTTTTCACCTCATCTCCTCCCACGTAGCCAAGAGAGTTTATTATCTTTTCTTTGAGGAGTAAGTAGTGGCTCCAACGCCCCTCATACGGGGTTAGTGATGTATGGTGTAACAATGTGTCTTGGAACTTTCGCTTAATTCAGAATGCTGCTAATAGGTCAACATGTTTTCACACATGTATTGTATATGTTGTAAGGCTAATCTTTAACACTTGTAATGCATGTTTCTTGAACCTATGTTTAACACTTGAACTAATTCACTTGTTGTAATACACATATGTTAATGGAAATGTGTTGTATATGATGTTCACTCTGTCTCGTTCGGACATCAGACAGACCTTTCACGTAAAAATTGCTATAACAACCGTTTCACTCATGTGGACTAATTCGTTGAGTGGTATATGTGTTATCTTCCCTTGTGTGATGTGACTTCCGCATCCCTATGGACTGTTCCGCCGCAAGCTGTGGATTTCCTATTGTGTTGTGTGTTCCTAGAAAAGTTGGGAGTTCTCCCAACCAACTTGGGGCTCACTCTCACCCTCTCTCCCTCTATAGTGAAAGAACCATTGACACAAGTAACACTTACACTCACCAGGCACGTGAACCTCACTTCTCGAATACAAAGCAACCCACTCTCCAGTGCTAACAAGCAAGGTTTGAGGCAAATATTTAAGATAATGGCAACTGGGCCATCATACCGGATGGGACTCCCACACCAAACAATGTGAGTTCTAGTTGGGACTTCATACCGAGGTGATCCCTTGAATGTTGGTGGGTTCAACATCGTCAACATTTCTGGCACTAGAAGGAGGGCATCCAGTTGTATATGGTTGAACATCCTCTCACTCTCATTCATCAACCATATGGTCAAGGCAGTAAATTGCACTTCCTCTCACCTACGGGCGACTATTTAATTGGTTACTACTCACCTCCCAGGACTGAACACGAAATTCCATATCACCACCTTCGCTCCGTCCATCCCATCACTCGCTAGTTCACAAAAGTAGTTGGACTAATTCTAGGCATACAACATCTTCCATACGCATCAAGAAAGCCAAAAGCCACTCCTATAGGGGTTGTTGTATCATCAGTGGAAGAAGCAGTTTGGGATCAGACTCTGGTACAGGAGGTGGAGGGGGAGGCAGAGGTGAAGACAAACCAACGAAATCAGAGTTGGAACCGTCAGATTCTGAAAGAGAGGAGGATGACGAAGAAGAAGAAGAGATGGCTGACCCAAATCTGGAATGGATGACTCAGGGGCCATTGGCTCTCTCAACTGTTTTGCACAAGATGCCGAAGCGAATGGGGAGAATGAACATCAAGTTCAACCCTAACAATATGATGAAGGCAAAAGATCATTTGGAAAACTTCTACCTACAGCTGCAGACCCTTGAGGTATGACATGACGACGTAGCTTGTAGATTGTTCCCATGTACCTTGGATGGTCACGCAGTTGCATGGTATCACAACCTTCCACCAAACTCCATACATAACTGGGGTGCATTCAAACACATGTTCCTTGAAAATTTTGCTGATGACAAGACCTCAACTATGTTATTGAAAGAATTGGGTAGCCTGAAGATGGAGGGGAAAGAAAAGGTAAAATACTTTTTACATGCATATTGAACAAATTTATGGTAGACACCAAACCTCATGACTCCATCACTGTTGATTACTGCCTGTCCACATTGCCAACCAACATTGCGCAGTTCGTCAAGCGAGCTGTGAAACCAACACTCTTGGAAAACTGTGAAGAGAATATTGTTGTCGAAAAAGACCTGCACGCGATTGGAATCATCAAGGATGATGAACCAGCAAAGGAATCCAGATATACGAGCAGGAAGTCCCAAGCAATGGTGATCAAGGGTAGAGACAAGGAAGAAAATGATATTGAAACCCTCACTCGCCTTGTCAAGAACATAACAATGGAAGTGTCTGAGCTTAAACAACGAAAAACAGACACATTTGCAAGAAACCATCCGCCTAGACAGAGACAGGGAAGCAACTCATCAGGAAACAACTAGTCCACTCAAAAAACTGTGTAGAGCTCTGTGTTCAATGTCGATCAGTGCGCAGATCCTGAGTTCTGTTCGTTCCACAAAGAACATCACCCCGAGAACTTCTGTTTGGACTGGAAGCGAGTCGCAAACTCGGTATACAGTCATACACTCGATGTAGAGAGCAGTATGTAAGAGCAGCCAGATGACAGAGATAATGACAAATGTATTTCCCCTGATGAAGCATCAATTTCTGGACATGTGATGAATGCATATCAGTGCTTGCAAGCAATGCCGAAGACAAACACCGAGAATTAGCCCCAAGACAAAATGACCGTTACAATATTAGGAGTAAAGGGGCTCCCCTTATGCTTGGGGAAGTACAAGAAAAGATAAGACTGTTGATGAGGAAGGTTGATCCACCAGCCGCCCCAAAGCAGAAAACACAAAACAAGTCTGGGAAGACAGTGGTGGGCAAGACTACCTCCATGAGCAGCAAACCGCAAAACACTTTGCTGGACAACGTGAATATCAGTCTTGCCCTGGACACCTCGATGAGTATTCCACCTCTGGACTACAACATTGTAGATTACATGAAGAAAACTTGAGCGGACATTAGTTTGTTAGAGTTAGCTAAGATCCAAAGTCAAGAAGACATCCTACTACACGCATTGGGACATACAACAACAGACAACACAACCTCTAATAGCAAGGGAGCAAGCACACCTCCCAGATCACTTTCTACTGTGCTCAACACACTTCGGATGGAAGAAGGAAAGTCAGGTTGCACTCCATTCCTGCTATCATTTGAAATTTTTAATTGCAATGTTCACAACTGATTGGTTGATTCTAGTGCAGCAACCAATGTCATGTCGGTCTCCATTGCGAAAAATATCAATGCACAATGGAGCAAGACATCCACGCAGATCATCTAGCTTGATCGAACATCAGTACCAACCATTGGTGAACTACGAGACACGATCATCTAACTATGTCATGACGGTCTAGTCCACCAATGCATCAACATAGTTGTTATGGACATACCAAAAGCATACGGTCTATTACTTGACATAGATTGGTCCAACAAACTAAATAGATATTTTGCTACAGACTAGTCGCACATGTGGCTTCCATACAAGGGAAAATACAATCAAATCTGGGTAGTGTCTGAGAGGTATATGAAGCACAATTTCAATCCCCTTAATGGTGAGAACAAACCATTGGCCTTCGCAGAACTCATGTTTGGCAACTACCTCCTAGAAACAACATTGGAGTGTTATCCAGCACGACCAACTCCAACCCCACCAGACATGCAATTGGGACTCCTTCCTTGCCCAACTGATGGTAATGAAAAATGTACAGTGCATTGTACCAATAATAGCAGTAGTAGTAGCAATAGTAGCAACAACAATACTAGCATGCCAAATGGTTTGTGTACAGATAAGCTATGGCCATGGATTTTGACGAATAAAAGACACATGATGACTCAAGGACCAGGTGTATCTCAGTCGCCCAAAATAACATATAATGCATGATTTCAAGATTTTTGAAGTTCAAGTGCACAAAAAACGTTGTTGAGTATGAAGCACTCGTGTTGAGCTTAAGAAGGACCATCAACCTCACTCAAAGTGCTACTACACCCCACAGACAATATTGATGCTTTCAAGGACATAACAACTGATGAAGTTAAGAATGAGCAACCCCTGAAAATTGCAACTGAGGGCAAGAAAGGCAACCCTAACCCCAAGGGTGTGATTTCCCTCAAAAAGCCTTATGATTTACAGAACTTCTATCGAGGGCCAAGAGACAACAGAACCCACGGGTCCACCACTACGAACGAACAGAGCAACCTAGGAACCAATCAAGATTCGAAGATAGCCAGTCTCAGAACAAACTACACACCACAGGAGTGACAAGTGTTTGACTACTTGATCAAACAGTACCGGGATGTGTCTACATGGGCAGATGATGACCTGAGTACACACTACATGCGAGCAATCCAACACGAGATTCCAGGTAAAGGAGGAGCCAAGCCATTGCAGCAAAGGCCAGGTAAAACACATATGTTGTTTGAACTCCTTATACAGGAAAAATTGACTAAGATTTTGGATGATTGGATTACTTTCAAAGTTCGTTATCATATTTGGGTTTCTAATTTAAATCCTGCATGTAAGAAATCCAGGGAAATCCGCTTATGCATTGATTTCAGGAACTTGAACTGCTCCCGAATAAAAATAACTACCCCGTGCCATCATCTGAGCCTATGTTGCACGTAGTATCTGAATCAGTGGTGTCATCTTCACTTAACAATCTTTTGGAATACCACCAAGTTCTAGTAGTGGAGCCCGGTGGACTTACACTGGTTCATGAGAAACTTGGCACACACACATGCCATCTGCGATCACTTGAAGGGAGGGTTGAAAAACTTCCTATCAACGGCCAAGATCTCAAGCATTACTTCCAGTAGGCCGGGTCATGCCCCGTGCCATGTACATAGTCTGCTTGCTGCTTGTTGTTTTCATCTTGTTTATTTTGCTTAATATCTTTGTTTTCACTTTGTTTGTTATGCTTACTATTTTTGTTTACATTCATTTTGTTTTCTTGATATATTACTATTTTTGTTTCCAGAAATAAGTTCTACCAACCACTATGTTCTGGCTTTTGAATAGAGTATGTGGGTGAAATATGAAGGGACTTGTGACACTACATCACTTGGCCAATCTTGTGTCCGTCTTCTCTGTGCTTGGTTACAACCTTCGATCGATGAAGTCCTGATGGAAAATACAAGTTGTCTACAAGGGAAGTTTTGGTCCAACCATGAACCTATGTCAACACAAGGAAGCCTCATGCCTACACTCAGCCTTCTGCTCTGTGTGTTCAAGCTCATCCAACTAGTAGAAACAGCGAAGGGGAAAATCTAAACAAGCAAACCTATGTTAGAGGTGTTACATGCTTCTCTAAAGGAACAACCTCTTTTTCTCTCAATAAGTCAGGATCCCTCTTCTGCCCCAAAAATAAATAAGTGACTATTCATAGTCCTCTTGAAAAATACAAAGGCGAAAGAAGAGAAAGGCTTCCAGAATAGAGAGGTGAAGCATGCAACTCCATCACGGTACTCACCAGGCTCGCTAGCAGTGGAGCAATGCGTGTGTTCTTGCGTGACTCCGCTGGGGTATTGTCTAGGCCTACTGGCAGTAGAGCAACACCAAAGATGAAAACTTATACTATGAAAATCTTCAACTCGCGAGCTAAAGTACCCTTCACAAATTCAAAACACTGTGATCAAGTTGAACTTTTGGTTGTGTTTGACTGAGTTGGAAAAAGGTGAACCATGTATGTCCATGGGGTGAAAGGGGAAGTCGAAGTAACCCACATAACAATTCAATACTCCCAAAAGACCAAGGCCCTTTGCTGTCAACGAACCTAAACAGAGAAGCTGGAATTCTACTAGTGTGTCACAAAGTGTTGTAGCGGTTACAACCACCCTCCAAAATTTTGGCCTGCGCCCAATTTTGGAGCCTCCCTTGAGAGTTTCGCTTGATGGCTGCACACACTCGGGTTCACTCCATGAGCTCATGTGAGTCTTTGCATTTTCCTTGCTTGTTAATTTCACCAAGTCTTGCATGTTGATGTTAAAGTCATGTTTGCAATTATGTTATGGTTATGCTTCAAAGCCTTCGCTTCGTGTGTACTTGTTGTGTTCACTATGAAATCATTTGTGGCATTCACACATGGAGTCACATTCGTTCGTGCAAGTGTCATCATGTCCGACCAACGATCAATCACAAGTGTCAAACTTGTCGCCTACACTGTTGGTCAGTCATGCTGTACATATGTGTCTGGATGGTTTGAGTCATCTCATCGTCAAGTCATGTAAGTGTGTGTTGCAAGATCACAGATGCATCTTTCACTCGTTCACACACTTAGTCATTTTGCTGAAGTTCTGACGATCGAACTCCCCTCTGACAACCAGACCATCATTCCACCATCGAATAGATTGAATGTCACCCAGAACAACGCAGAAGCACCATGCAATTCATTTCAAGCTCCGCTGCCTGCAAGAAAATTAATCAGTCTCCATTCTGGTCAACCAGAGAGTTTGATTCGACAACCACCCCGGTGACTGACTCCCTTGAAAAATTGCGTAGAAGATGCAAACACCGCCTGCTCCGCTGAATGAGAAAATTACGCAGGCAGGCTAGACAGACACCTAGTGCCCATCCCTCTCTCCCTCGAGAAATTGCGCAATTTTCTAGCCAGCTCTCCCGATAGTTGACCGACTGCTCATTTAGAAAATTGAGCAGTTTTCATGAGAAGGCCCTCTACTGCCTAGCAGCCCGCGCAACTCATAAATTGCGCAGAGATGATCAATAGGCCAGCCTCTCAGCATTAGTGTTCCCTCTAGGAATTTTGTAGTTTCTGTTGCCAAGCTCCTGATAGCTGACTACCAATTCCCCTTAGGAATTACACAGTTCCTGTTGCCAGTGACTAAGCAGCCAGCTACTAGTTCCCTCAAGGAATTGCATGGTTTTTGCTACTAGGCTCCCAGTTAGTCCCCCCCAAAAATTGCGCAATTTATGCTTGCCAAGCCTCCCTATAGCCTGGCTTGTTCCTCGAAGAAATTGCATAGTTTTACTGCCTAACCTTGCTGCCCATTCGTTTTGAAAAATATGCAGATTGTGCCTGCCCAGACTATTCCCCTAAAAAACTACGTAGTTTTGTCCTCCATCCGAGCTAGATCTCGCAGACAGTCACTATCGATCTAGATTTCTCATCTCCATCACCTAGTGACTCTTGCGCAATTTTCATCAGCAGTGCCCAGAGCCTCCATCCCACCTCGCAACCTTGTTGCCTCTCCCGGTCACCTACATCCGAAATGGTCATGTATCATGGTAGACTAGGAGATTTTTGGGTTTGATGTCGTCTCGTCATGAGTGATTGCAGGAACAGGTACACAAACAAACATGGCGCGACGACGAACGAGATGAACGAAGGGGAGCACATGCAAAAGGATAGGTTCACCAACGGACGAACAAACAGCGCATGTAAATATATATGCTCGTGAATGGATGATCATGCAAAGATGTTTTCTCAGCCGGATAAATGAGCGAACATGCAAGATGTGCTCACAAACGAATGAACAAACAAACATGCACCTTTCACGAATAGACGAACCTTTCAAGAATTCCAACATACAAGGAAGGAGCAACGTGTAAAAGAAACATCAAGTGAACCAACAACCATCAAGGACTCCGTGCACTTTGCCATGCAGAGGTGAAGCTATGATACACCATGAGGACATCCATCACCCAGCAACACTGCAGCTCGACATGCAAACCAACAGCACGAATGTACCAACATTGTCATGTCGAGTTATGTTATGAGTCATGTCATCCACATATCCACTACGGGCCCTACTATTTATCAATGTAATGTAACGTGGAAATCTAAGATACCCACTTGTTATACAAAGAGTCGTGTAATGTCGAAAAGTCATGGAAGTCAAACAATCATGAGGGTAGTCGAACAACCACAAGGGTTAGTTTCACACTTGGCTATAAATACCCCTTCATTTGAATATTCAAAAGACTTTTCACCTCAGCTCCTCCCATGTAGCTAATAGGTTCTGTTATCTTTTCTTTGAGGAGTAAGCAGTGGCTCCAACGCCCCTCACTTGGGGTTAGTGATGTATGGTGTAACGATGTGTCTTGGAACTTTCACTTAATTCAGAAGCCTGCTAACAGGCCAACACATTTTCACACATGTATTGTATCTGTTGTAAGACTAATATTTAACACTTGTAATGCATGTTGCTTGAACCTGTGTTTAACACTTGAACTAATTCACTTGTTGTAATACACATATGTTAATGGAAATGTGTTGTATATGATGTTAACGTTGTCTCGCCTGTGTAGACTAATCTCTTGGACATTAGACAAACTTTTCACGTAAAACTTGCTATAACAAATGTTACACTCGTGCGGACTAATCACTGAGTGTTATACGTGTTATCTTCCCTTGTGTGATGTGACTTCCACATCCGTGTGGATTGTTCCGTCGAAAGCTGTGCATGTCTTGTTGTGTTGTGTGTTCCTAGCAGAGTTGGGACTTCTCCCAACCAACTTGGGGCTCACTCTCACCCTCTCTCCCTCTATAGTGAAAGAACCATTGACACAAGTAACACTTACACTCACTAGGCACACGAACCTCACTTCTCGAAGACAAAGAAGACCACTCTCCTGTGCTGACAAGTAAGAGTTGAGGCAAATCTTTAAGATAATGGAAATGAGGCCATCATACCGGAAGGCACCCCCACACCAAACGGTGTGAGGTCAACACCGTCAATACTTCATTTCTATGAAATGCATGATGCTTATGTGCATTTATGCAATCTTTATTTGCTTCATGATAGTTATGGGAACACTTATTTCTACTTGCAATAGGCATATTTAGTAGTAGTCAAGAATAGGTGAATGCTCCTAGATGTGACAAAGGTTATAATAGGAATGTAATATAATACACATTTAGAAATTATGGTTAGTTTTTCTTTATAACAACTTCAAATATGAATAAATTAGTGAATAAGCAAGTACATAAATTTATTAAAAATAGTTCAAATGTGCAAAATAAAATAAGTTCTAATGGAAAATATTGAAAATTTATATTTACACATTCAATATGTATATTTGAAAATATGCTATTAGTTTAAATTGATATATGAACTTGAAATATTAAAATTGATTTGCAACCATTTAAAAAAAAATAAGTACGAAAAACATTTTATGCATTAAAATGGACTAAAATAACTAGTAGTAAAAATAAACACATCTTGAAATATGTCATATATCACACAATTGGAAATGACCATTAAATGTTCCTTATAATGGCATCAAATATGTTTAAATGTTCTTTATAATAATATTAAAGATGAACAAAGTAGTGAATAAATAAATACATATATTTAGCAAAATTATTTAAATATGTATAATAAATAAATAGATTATTAATATAAAAAAATAAAATTTATACCCACAGATAAAATATGTATATTTGAAAACAACCTATTCATTTAAAATGATACATGAAGTTGAAGTACTCACATTGCTTCACATCCATTCTATTAAAAAAACAAGTAGATGAAAAAAAGGCTATTCATAAAAATGGACTAAACAAAAGCTCATTAAAAGAAGCACATTCTAAAATATCTAACCTATAAAAAGCGTGGTAAGAAATTGTTTTGTCAGGTTGAAATAATGAATGGATAAGAAGAAGGCGAGAGTAAAAGATAATGAACAAGGAAATAAGAAATATTATTAAAATTGGAATAGGACAACTTAGTAGAAAAATAGTTATAGAATAACGTAGAAGTATGAAAATCATGCTAATTTAGTATCATGCGTAATTGTCTTAATATTATGCACATACATTTATTCCAAAATATCAATTACTTTAGACAATTATTTTTATAGAGTTTGGTACCACCCACTTTTTACATTTTTGTCTTGTAGTTTTCTAAGGCAATCTCGTCTCATTTATTATTTATTTGAAATAAACTTATCACTATTATTTATAACAAAAGATATGTTTCATTGTATGTTTTAAATATTTTTTGGAAATCTTTTCGATGAAATGAATTTTATATATAAATAAAAAATAAATTTGTTTGTTCATGACATTTTTATTATATATTATATATATATATATATGATGATTATGTGCATTTATGTAATTTTAGTTTGCTTCAAAATAGTTATGAGAAGATTTTTTTCATTAGTGAGAGACATATCTAATAAGATTAATATCTGCAACACAGTATAGTTTTTGTTTCCATCAAAACTAATAGTTGCAATGTAGTATAGTCCTTGCCTCTATTAAGATGAATATGTTGTGTGTGGAGCATGATTGTTCAGAGGTCTTTGTTTCAGCCGGATGTATACCCCAGGAAGTTTGCACACCCCTCCACGCGGGGGGTGCAGGGGGGGAGGGGGGGGGGGGGGGGGGGATCCCCCCCAACTAGGGGGTCTGGGGGCCAACGGTCCCCCGGCTGGGGCTCGGGGGCAGCGCCCCCGAAGCTAAAAACAGATGTAAAATTGCCTTGTAAAAGTATAGTAATTTCTAGTCAATCTGGGTCATTCATTAGGCGGATGATCTGATGGTAGAACTTATGTTTAGTTTAGGGTTTTTTGCCCTAGAAGAAACCCCACTCTTTGTATGAGGGCATTGTATTTGAGGCTGAGAAATAGATGTGTATTCTGTGAGCGAGAAATAGAGAGGTGAGACTGTGAGAGAAAATAGAGGATATTACAGTGGATTTGCTGTAGGTTGTGTCTCTTCATTTTGCTGGATAATGGAAAGGAAGGATTGGCTATTCGGGGTGGACGTAGCCCAAACTGGGTGAACCACGTATATCTGTGTCTATCTTGTTTTGTGTGTTTTCTGTGTTTATATTTCTGCAGTATTTTATGTGTTCCATTGCTCCGTAATATATAATTTTATAACAGAATAGTTGCAATGTAGTATAGTATTTACCTCTATCATTAATTAATTGATTAAGATTGTCCCTCTTTGTGCGGGGCCCACATTTTTCATTATTGGAGAATGCTCACATTTCTACAATTTATCATTATTCCCTCATACTACACTCAGAATAATGAACCTACTACGAAGACTCCGCATTCTGCACAATTATATCGTTAAAGCCTAGAACTATTGAATTTAATTGTTATTTGATAGTAAGTAAGCTATAACACTTGAATCTTACCACAAATTTAGTGTAGTGTTGTAGTACATGTTAAAATCAATTAAAATATTAACATTGTTCCATGCATTTTGTCGTTATTCACACCTCCACACCTCTATACCACACACAACACAATGAACATACTCTGATGACTCTCTGTTCCACATTTTGCATATGGCACTCAACACAATGAATTTATTCCGAAGAGTCAACATTTCGCATCGATATGGAAACTTATTAATAACACATGTAGGTTGTTGATACCTTGACGAACCCTGAAAAGCAATGTTCATATTTTATCCCCAACAAGAAGCTTAATGTTTAAACTATGCTTAAATGTTGTAACTTATGTTCATTTGTTTTAATAAAACCATGGTTTCCATTGATACATTGTGCAAAGGAAGTTTATTCCTTCGCACAATGTATCAACCACAACCACAAATCTTGAAGTTCCACCAGGTGATACAGGAATATTAATATTCATTTCCTACCTCAATCGCTAATGAATAATTTCAAAAGTATGATACAAGCTCTGTGAAAACACTACCATTCAAATCAAATGATATCATAATAAAGTGGACGTAGCAGATTGAATTTCATAAATATTGTCATATTCAAATATTCAAATTTATGGTGGACGTAGTCAGATTATGATTTCCATACATATTTTTAGGTTGAAAATTATAGCGGACATAATAATATCGTGATTGTCGTTATACATGACAAAAGCTCGAGAACGACACATAGTGATACACTAGCAATTGCACCAAACGGTGCAAAGTAATGCTGATAAGGAGTGGGGGAATGCAGAAGGAAACTCTCCAACATGTCAAGTTTCATCGTCGATGTCACTGTATGGGCGACACAATACCATATTGAAGGGAATGAGCTTTCTGATCTTTGCACATCAGGAACGACTATAGTCCCTACAATGAAAGGGGATCATGACATAGAGTTCAATAGAAGGACTATTGGAATTATCCCCACCACTTCCCTCCTTATAAACCCAAATATTACTAAAACATGCTAGCTCCAACGGTTCTAATAAATAGGTCTCAATAAAACCATAGTGTCACCAGAACAAATGCCTCCAAAATGACCAGAAGGAATAAGAATAAGAGGTTTTGTAAACTTTGTTCGCATACAACAATCCAGCCAAGGACTAGGGTTGTTGTAAGGAAATGTCAAAAGCCACTAAATCTTTTTGGGTGTTTGAGAAAGTGAGAAATGGAGGTCCCTATGATTGATTTGGAGCCATACTTGAAATCCACAGGCATATTTGGATGTGGGTTTGACTCCAAACATGACCCAATTGAGCCTGCGTGTAACCCAAATGGAAAACTCGAGTATAGTATGGATTTGAAGAGTTTATTGCGAGGAAGTGATGGAGTCTCTGAAATAAATAGGGGCATTGGTGGTCAGAGACCCGAGGGGCCTAGCAAAGGTTAATGACAGGTTTATGGACATTATGGAAATGTATTTTGAGAAACTAGATGACTTCAAGCACTAATAGAAGACGCCACATCTTCCTTATCAAGTGTTTTTTTACGACATATGGTTTCCCCAATTTGCATATTTTCCACCCTTGATTTTATTTATATTATTAGTTCAGTTACAAAGTCAGAATGGTGTTGAAAAATACCTAATTTAGTTTTTTTAGAATTTCAATTTCATCAAAATCATCATCTTTAAAAAAAAAATTAATTGTGACATCTTTTTTATCAAACAAATGATGTGGCGACACTCTGGTTTTCTATTTCAAATTTTTAGTAAATAAAACTGTTCATTTCTTCCAATTCAATTGTGTTAAATAGTAGTTAAAGACATTACAATTTTTTCAATCGTTAAGTTTTCACCGGTAAAACTACCAAGGCTAGATATTGGCACCCTTTAGATGAGAACATCATTAATATTTATAGTTCTCCGGTTTACATATTTTGTGCTTGAGAAATGAGTCATGTTGTCAAAGACTCAAACATAACAAATGTATCATAATATTTACACACATTGACTATATGCTGAACCGAAGTATTTGATTCTTTATCGATGCAAAGTAAAACATAATACAAATATAACTGAAATTTCACATCTCTGGAATACAAAAATAACATCTCTAGAATTTGGGCAACCAAAGTGTGAGAACATAGATATCAGGTAACAAACAAAAAAAATATTTTCATTAGAAACACATCCACCTTCAGACTGAGCAACATAACATAATAGAGAATGTCGAAAATGTAATAAACTATGTTGACAATGTCCAAACTAATGTCGAAAATAGAATAAACTTTGTTGACAATGTCCAAACTTATCAATTTAGCATTTTTTTTATTATATATTATTTATTATAAGGTCTATTCATTTATTAAGAATATTTTGCATGAGATAGTTTTTTGACTTGGCAAAGATCAAGGCTCGAGCATACATGGGCCATATATATGGGCTTTCTTAATACTATGTAGAAAGATATCATAAAAATATGTGAGACTTGCGGTATAAGATTGAATTACAAGGGCAAGAGGAGAGAGAGGATATCATTGAAATATACTAAGGAAATCCCTTTCATTGCATCTAATGACCCCAAGTATTTTATGATGCTTTTATTTTACTCCAAGAAATAATAACAATTGATGAAATTATTAGGGATATCATTGTTAGGGTATTCAAGTGATCACCATAATATACTCCCATAAGTCATGAAAATTATATCAAAACACTTCTTTGATGGTTCAAAGAAAAATTACACTTTCAAAGAATGCCCACTGTCCTCAAATAAGGTATTAAACTTTGAAATCCCATTCCCCCTTGGCTCAACAATTACAATAGAGCTAGAAGGAGGTTAACAATACAAAATATACCTACAAACCAAAATCAATTTAACTTTATTAAAAACTCATCTCAACTCTTAATTACTCAATTGTAGTAAATCCAAAATGAGGTAAACAAAATCCAACTACAATTGTCCTCAAAATCCTTTTCATGTCAAAACTAATTTAAAACCTTGATTTATTGTTTCAAACATCCCATCATCACATCCCTTAAATTTGGCCTTGTGACCTACCACAATCTTTATGTAAAAGGGTTTGTATGAATTGAGACAATATCTTATGTACAACATTAAAACAACAAGTCATATAAAGGAAAACATGGATTTTCCAAGTAATTTTCTTTGGTGACCAATATCCTAATTCGATGATTCAACTCTAAGTTGGTAATTTGGTATCAATCAATGCATTACAATAACAAAGACAACATAAGTAGGTCTTCTTGAAAAATGACTAACTACAACAAAAGGCTAAGATGCACCACCAAAAACTCATACATCCTAGGAAACTTATATCATCTAATCATATTCATCAAAGATTTATAATCCCAACAACATATAAAAGAACACCATTTTATTTTGCATTCCCTAAATCAAAATGTTTTAAAAGTACATAAACCTTCCTTTAACATAATTAATTTGGGTGGGTAAGAATCTTGCAAAAACATATAAAATATAAATAATAACATAAATTCCTAAATATTATTAATCTATCACATAAAAACATGTTTATACATGTATTAAGATAAGGTAAACATATCAATACTTCAACAATACTAAAAACTAATGCTTTTGTATTCCACATAATTACTGATAATGGATGGCCAAAGATAATAAGGATTATCATCCATTTAATTTTATAGTTAAATTGTAGAGATTAAAAGAAAATTTGGAACGACTGGACTGAAGTGAACTCGTTGGTGGACGTTGGTGCACTGAAGTGAACTCGTATTGGCCAACAAAAACAATGAAATGGCTCGTGTGGTGTGCATTTAGACCTCTTGCGTTTACGTTTTCATTCCGAAGTGTGTTGTTTTCCTTTCCAGACCCGCCCCAGGCCCCTCTGGTTTTAATTCTTTCCATTTCCTTCCGACTCTACTTTCTTCTCGTTATCTCTTTCTCTAATTTGCTCTCTTCCATTTATCATCAATAGGTGTTAATGCGAAATCATTTTTATATAG
Source organism: Pinus tabuliformis (assembly GCA_031772625.1). Classification (NCBI taxonomy): domain Eukaryota; kingdom Viridiplantae; phylum Streptophyta; class Pinopsida; order Pinales; family Pinaceae; genus Pinus; species Pinus tabuliformis. The sequence continues at coordinate 941,061,334 of CM062817.1, read as the reverse complement.
GACGTTGTGGGGGTCTGTGTGGGGTGCGAGGGTGATTGGACAAACATCACCCCTTCCTACAACATCACACAGTTCACTGGGGAGTTCAGGCACAATTTCAAGTGTGTACTCGATAATAAAACCCAACATGTTTTCCTTTTTATTAGTTATCCTGGTAATGGGATATACAATGCTTGTAACTTCCAAGATTCTTGCTGTCACAACAATTAAAACTTAAAAACCACCACAACGATTATATGCAAGACTGTTGCTGTCACAAAAATTAAAACTTAAAACCACCACAACAATTAAATGCAAGATTGTTGCTATCACAACAATTAAAACTTTAAAACCTCCACAACAATTAAATGCAAGAGTGTTACAATCACAACAGTTGACAACTTAAAACCACCACAAGAATCAAAACAATAACTTGAGTGACTCTCTTTTTTACTGAGCTTATATGTGGATTGCATTGCAGATTGGACATGAAATATGGTTACCCTACAACTAGCAATTATTATGGTGGTTACCCTGTTTTTGCACTTTCTCCACAAATATAGGATTGCCGAACTCATTCTGGGCAAAGGAAGATGACACTTCAAGCTCAATGGGAAAATAGGCCCTTCAAGAGGGTTTCCCTGCCCTATAAATGCAACTTTTGGGTTTGTAATTACAAATAACATGGAAGAACCATCCTATGTTTCTATAGGAAATGTAGGCTAACATGCCAAGAATTTATGTTTGCGGTGTGGCAGCCAAAAAGAAACTAAAGCGACCATAAATTTCAGTCTAGAAGCATAAACTTGGAAGGGGACTCAAAACTCAACCTGAACTAATTAGGGGATCAAGGATCTACCATGCATCATTGGAGGTTCGAGTCTATTGTTGCTTCCCTCATCCCCAGTTTGGAACTTAAACACGTAAGGGGCATGAAGCATAGGTGCAACAAGATATTCAGATTTAGATCAGGATGTGAAAACACAAAATCACCAACTTCACATCGGGAATGATGCTCAAGGCATCATACACGATAATGTGGGGGATCAAGGATCTTTAGTGATGGAAATTCAAGCCAACAATCCACCTCGCCACAAAACGAATAATTAGGAAGGATCCATCCACCACGACACTTAAAAGCATTTGAGGCTTGAGAACCACTCAATCAAATTAACCATCATCGGAGAACAAAACCTAAATCCAAGTAGAGTGAATGGTCTAATGTGTAAAGTTGATGACAAGGACATCATCAAGATATATGCCTGCCTGTCTCCAATGATATGCACACAAACTCCTAAACTGGTGTTTTCAGTATATTTGTCTTGTAATGTTGTCTATCTTTGTCTCTGTTTGAGCGAGTGTTTTGTGATTTCCATCATGGAGGATCCTATCTAAATCCAAGTTTCTTTAGTGTATTTGTAAATGAGTGAGCCTTTTTCTTCCTCCAGGCATCCGCTACACCTGTTTGGCCCTTGGAAGCATCCCTTCCCTAATTGCTACCCGAGATAGAATTTTATCATTCGCTGCCAACATATAGGACGATACTACTTCCAGCCAGATTTTTGGGAGCTATGCCTTCTTGAGCTTCTCATTTGAAAAGATTGTTAGGCATCCTTCCTTCCAACCAATTCTGTATCATCCCCTTTCAAAAAAATAATTTTTCTCTTTCCAATTTCAACATTAATGATCTCGACTTCCTTCCATTTCAAAGATACCGAGCATTGCTCCAACACTTCTTGGAAATTCTAAGCCTTCCCTTTCCAAAATTGTCTAGTATTGCTTGATGTTCTTTCAATTTTTTGTTATCATAATTTCGTCATCCTATCAGTTCTTCAAGCTCCAACAAGGGTGGAAATCCCTGACAAGAGTATGGGCCTGCATACTCTTCAAGGTCCAACGAGGGTTAAATTCAGAACTCCCCCATCCGTATTGATGTGATGAAAATGGGTTGGATTTAAAAGCTTTGATTAAATGAATTATAAAAACGAAAAATGACCACCTTAATTTGTTAATGACACTGGGCATGATTAAAAAGCCTATGGTGAATGATTATAAAGGAAAAAGCCACTTTATTTGAAAAAAATTAGAGATTGTTGAGATTGTGGAACCCCTAATAAGAGAAGATAAAGTCGAGGTCATCCACTAAATTTTGTTGAATTTGAAATAGTGGAACCGCTAATAAGAAAAGATAAAGTCAAATCATCCACTAAATTAGATCTGCGCATTGTGGGGTGTGGAAACCTGCAAAGGAAAAGCGGGGTGTGGAAACTCGGAAAGGAAAAGCCTCCAAGGATATTTGTAAGCCCACATATAGACAAAATCATGCGCATGGAAATATTGTAAGCCCACATATAGACTCATGCGCATGGAAATATTTATGGTAAGAGAGGTATGGGATCTTGGGGTAAAAGAGTTTTATATTTGGGGGGAAGCTAAAAGGATATTGTTTCAAAGAAGCATTGGCGATGGGAAAGGGTACAAATAATTGAGCAATGCTGAATTATCAGTAGTAGTTACTGACAAGGATTACGTCATGACATATTCAATTTTTAGGATATTGGTGGGAGAGAGTACAAATCGCCGAGCAACGATGAATTTTGTGTGGTATGGCAACATAACATATTGAAGTTTTAAAAGATTTCAACCAAGATAACCACTGACTAGATGAAGATTTTAACTACACAAGAGGAAGAAGTAGAGTCCCAATGCTTAGGAAATATCAGATGCTTATATGATGAACAACCAATGAGGAGACTATCCATAACAACTCATAACAACTGGCTAAAAACTAGAGGACAAATGTTGATAAGTTTCATTTTTTTTTGGGTTGTGTTTCCACACACAAGAGTTGGATCCAAGTTTTTGTTAGCAGAGCCTATGTGGAAAATCTTTTTGATGTCTATAGTAATTGGAAGAACAAAAACATTATTGGCCCCCTCCTCTTTTTTTGAGGTTTTGATATTGACACACAACTTACTTTTTCTGAAAGCTCATGCACATTGCAATGTGTATTCAAATTTCTAGCAAATGTACAATTATTAAGGAGCACAAACTCAGCGTGTGCAAACACATCATGAGTATCCAACAATTCACTGCATGAATACAAACAAAATAAGAAACAATTGTGTTGCCATGAAACTCTTTGGGTCACTGGAAAAACGTTTGGGAAAATAAATTCCATTGTTGGGACTTGAACCTAGGTCTCTCAGATGAGAGACTACAAGTGAGCAAAGAGTTTAAGTTGAACGTTCAGTGTCTCGAGCAATATTGCATGAAACCTTCTTATTTTAAATTTGAAAATCGACGTTGTAATTTGTTTGAGTCTAAGTGTCAATCCATCAATGGCGTGTGTTTGGGCTATAAGCTTGTGTTTATTAAACATATCTTATTATTATCACTCTGTAATACAAATGTATGTTCCCTACCTGCATCCCGACTTATCGAAAGTCTCATGATGAACATGTCACTTCAATAGATGCAAGAGTTCTTTTACAAAACAAATAATTAAACTATTGACCTTTCCCTACTCACCCCATCATTCTCGTGCTCTAAAGTAACCTTGAAGATGTCCTTGTACTCCATTTGCAATAAGCAGAAAAACATAGCCTTCTGTTTTTGGGTCGCAGTAGATACTATCAAGACACCAGACTCAACTGATAAATCCTAGTAGGGCGAACCGTTGTTGCCACTGTGAAACTCAAACACTGATGAACTGTTGTGCCGGTTTGTGGATTCTATTAATGAACACATGATTCTTCGCAAGCTCTGGCTGTTAAGATAAAACCCTTTGTAGCATAATAGAGGAATAGTAAAGTCTCCAAATCGAAGTTCAAGTTTATTCTGATGTTCATTTAATGAGCTATAAGGCACTTGAACAGGCACTCACTCTTTAGGGGAAATGAAGGGTTTAGTGCAATTCAATGCGGGGAGGTATGACGGTCGGGTTCGACTGACCAACGAGGAGGAGAGGGGTACAACGACCAGAGGAGAAAGCAAGAGCTAACCAGCCTGATATTGGGCATTCAATGCACCCGATAGTTGTTGGTAGAATAGGAGAAGTAATAGGAAAGAATTACACACATTTAGTTATATATTGACCAAGAAAACACCATAACTACCTGGAAACCAAACACACAAATAGACACACAGGATTTACATGGTAAAACCTCGACAGTGTGTCAAGGAAACATCCACGGGGCAAGGGATTGGAATATATTAATTCAACAATGATTCTCCACAATTACATTTCTCGGGCATTCACTAGTTTTATACCATCGACCTCTGTTACATAACTAACATTTCGGTATAGAACTGACTAGTTACATTTTACCCAAAATTACATAATTCGTTGTCAAACTAACAAACTCCACCTTGACAACAATTTTCCTAATCCCTTGCCCATGCCCATTCATCATCTTTTTTGCAAGCCAAGAGAAGCTAAACACCACTGCAGCTTCTCTACTATAACTGGCTTTATGAATATGTCTGCACAATTCTCTCACGTATGGACCTTTTGAAGAGCTACTTTTCCGCCATCGATCACATGTCTCAGAAAATGATACCTTACATCAATGTGCTTGGTTCTGCTGTGATAGGCAGGGTTTGTAGCCAAGTGAATAGCACTTTGACTATCACAAAGTACATTCACTTTCTCCTACGTTCTTCCAATTTCATCGAGCAGGCCCTTTAACTAGATTGCTTCTTTACTAGCATCTGAAGCAGCTATATATTCAGCTTTGGCAGTGGTCAACACAATTGTTTATTGAAGCTTTGACATCCAACTAATTGCTCCACCTGGAAGAGTAAAGAAATAACCTGTAGTAGATCTTCTTTTGTCCAAATCACCTGCATAGTCAGCATCTATATATCCACAGACTGATCCTTCACTACCATTAAAGACGATGCAATGGTCACTTGTGCCTCTTAGATATCGAAGCACCCATTTCACTGCTTGCTAATGTTCTTTACCCAGATTTGCCATGAACCTGCTGACAACTCCAAGTACATGTGAAATGTCAGGTCTTGTAGATACCATCGCATACATTAAGTTTCCTATAGCGTTTGCATATGGTACATGAGACATATACTGCTTTTCTTCATCAGCTCTAGGACTCAAAACCGAAGAAAGCTTAAAATGGGAAGCTAGTGGAACATTAACAGGTTTCACATTGTTCATTGAGAACTTTTCAAGTACTTTCTCCACATACTTCTGCTGTGATAACCAAAGCTTACCATTTTTCTTGTCTCTGTGTATCTCCATGCCCAAGATATGTTTTGCCGCTCCAAGATCCTTCATATCAAACGTCCTAGAGAGTTGAGCCTTTAACTTGTTGATCTCTTCCATTCTTTTGCTTGCAATAAGCATATTGTCAACATACAAAGCTAAGATAATGAATATGCCATTGAAACTTTTGAAGTATACAAAATTATCATACTCACTTCTTATAAAGTTCTGGCTCACCATGAAGGAATCAAACTTCTTGTACCATTGTCTGGGAGACTGCCTCAGGCCATACAATGATTTCCTGAGCTTGCAAACTAATCTTCTGTTGCGACCTTGTACAAAACCTTCTGGCTGTTCCATATATATCTCTTCATTCAAATCACCATGTAGAAAAGCCGTTTTAACATTTAACTGTTCTAACTCAAGATTAAGTAATGCAGTTGGTGCCAACACAGTACAAATAGAAACAAGTTTTACAACTGGAGAAAAAATCTCATGAAAGTCTATACCTTCAACTTGAGAATACCCTTTTGCTACCAGTCTCACCTTATACCTTTCGATACTTCCATCAACTTTCCGTTTTAGCTTGAAGACCCATTTGCATCCAACAACACTTCTCCCTTCAGGAAGCTCTACAAGATCCCAGGTATTGTTCTTGTCTAAGGAGTCCATTTCTTCTTCTATAGCCATTTTCCATTTTTTGCTATTTGTATCATCTACTTCTTCCTAATAACAAGAAGGTTCCCTATCTTCAGTAATCAAAGCAAAAGATGAAGCAGAATCTTCATATCTTTTGGGAGTTTTCCTTTCCCTTGTAGACCTTCTTAGAGCGACTGGTTGCTGAACTGGTTCAGAAATTTCAACGGCTTCCTTTGTGTCTTCAACACCTTTTTCTCCAGAAGTCTCTCCTTCCTTTTGATTGCCACCGAAAGATCTAGCCTCCAACTGAACTCATTGATTTGGTGATACCTGTCCCTGTTCAATTCTTTCAACATTTGATTTTAAAAGAGAGGATTCATCAAATGTTACATCTCTACTAATGACTATCTTCCGCAATGTAGGATCCCACAACCTATATCCTTTCACTGCATAGTCATACCCAACAAAGACATAACATTTCGACTTTGGATCTAATTTTGAACGTTGATTTTTCGGAATAAGAGAATAAGCATCATAGCCAAATATCCTCAAATGTGAATAGTCACAAGACTGACCTGTCCAAACTTCTTCAGGAATTTTACAATCAATTGCTACTGAAGGTGATCTGTTAACTAAATAACAAGTAGTAGATATTGCTTCTGCCCACAACTCCTTTTGCAAGTTAGCATTGCTGATCATGCTTCTGTCTCTTTCCATAAGAGTCCGATTCATACGCTCAGCAACACCATTTTGCTGAGGAGTATAAACAGCAGTTTTGTGTCTAATAATTCCCTCATCCTTATAGTATTGTTCAAATTCAACTGAAGTGAACTCACCACCATTATCATTTCTTAAACATTTAATAGATTTGTCTATTCTTTTCTCTACCATTACTTTAAATTGTTTAAAGACATTTAATACATCATCTTTCCTTTTTAGCTATAGACCCAAACTTTATGGGAGTAGTCATCAATAAATGTTAAAAAATATAGTGCACCTCCATATGACACAACAGGGGATGGTCCCCATAGATTAGAATGAATATAGTCTAAAACATCTTTACTATTATGATTTCCAACTTTAAATCTCTGTTTACACTATTTTCCATACACACAATGTTTACAGAAATCTAACTTCAAGTATTTCAGATCGGGAAGAGATTTACGTTTCATCAGTATCTGAAGACCTTTCTCGCTCATATGACCCAATCGCTGATGTCATAGATGAGTACCTGCTTCTTCCTTTTCTAACGCAACCACTGCTTCACTGACCTGAGTACTTCCTTTTAACCTGTAAAGATTTCCGACCTTTTCTACCTTCATAACCACAAGGGCTCCTTTAGAGACTTTCAAGGCACCATCCTGACCTGAAAACTTATAGCCATCTGAATCCAACACTCCCAAAGAAATCAAATTTTTCTTCAAATCTGGTACATTTCTAACAATAGTTAATGTTCTAACTGTCTTATCATACATCTTAATCCTGATATCTCCCATCCCAACAATCTGACATGAAACATTGTTACCCATAAACACAGAACTACCGTTTACATTTTTATACGAAGTAAACCAATTTCTATGTGGGCACATGTGATGCGAAGCACCAGAGTCTAACAGCCATCTATCTAAACCCTGCGAGACATTACATTTAGGTGAAGTTTCATCTATCATACATAATTCTTTAGCAGATAAAACTTCGTCTATCATACCTAAATCGACCTGATTCGCTTCCTTCTTCGGGTTTTCGGATTCCTTTCATTTCCAACAGTCTTTCTTCAAGTTTCCAATTTTATTGCAGTTCCAACATTTTGCCTTACACTTCTTTCCCTTCGATTTCGATCTGGAAGACCCCCTTGGTTTTTCTCCTCTTTCCTTTGAGCGTCCTCTAGCTACCATGGCTTCTGATGCAACTGTGTCAGTACTGGATTTCCTTCGTACTTCTTCAGACAGGAGAGCTCCCATGACTGATTCAAACTTCAAAGAATCAACAGTGCTCAGGCTAATTGAAGTTACGAAGTGATCCCATGATTCAGGGAAAGAACACAGCAAGGTTATGGCTTTATCTTCTTCCTATATTTTAACTTCCATATCTGTTAATTGACATATAAGTGTATTAAAAACATTCAAATTTTCTGCAACGTTTGAACCTTCTTTCATTCGAAGACTGTATAACTGTCTTTTCAGATAAATTCTGTTGGTTAATGACTTTGTCATATAGAGTTTTTCAAGTTTTTCCCACAGTCCTGAAGTTGTAGTCTCTTCAACAATATTGAAGAGAACTTCATCCGCTAGGCATAACTAGATGGTACTGAGAGCTCAGGCATCCAAGTCCTCCTAGTTTGAAGTAGTCATGGTTGCAGGTTTCTTAGTTGCCCCATCCAATGCCTTGTGCAACCCTTGTTGCACAAGCAGATCCAGGCTAACCTTCAGTTTCCAAAGAGCAAAATTGATCTTTCCGGCGAATTTCTCCACCTCGAATTTCGCATTCGACATCTTGGCCATTTTTCCTCCTTCCTAGGGTTTCAGTCTTTCTAGGGGTTTTCCTTTTCAAAAATAATCTCAGCCTTTGAACTAGGGTTTATATTTTTCTTTTCAAAAAATAATAATTTTTTACTATTTACAAAGCCTTTCTTTCTTGCAAACCCCTTTGTTTTTTTTTGTTTGAAAATAAACAAAGAAACCCTTCCTGAACCCTTTCTTTTCCTCCAATATTTATATAAAATCCTCCCCTTTTATTTCCAGAATTTTCTTCAATTTACACAAATTTTTATTTTCACATCTTTCTGGAAAAATAAATTTAATTTCTGAGACAAAAATTTCTTTCAAAAAATACCAGGATTCAGATTGCAGATAGCTCTGGTAACGGCTCCCTCTCTGCTCCAGTACGCAGAGGTCTTCTCCACCACTTCTCCAGCACTCTGATCTTCACGACTGGTCTTCAGAGAATATACGACACAACAACAGCTTCCCTCACGCAAAGACAACAACAGCTCTAGCACGCAACAACTTCCCTTACGCAGAGACAATAGTAGCTCTGGCTCCACGGACAGAGAAAATACACTGCACAACAACAACTTCCCCTCTTTCACGCAGCAGAGGCAGAGATATTCAATGCAGGACCAGCACCATGCATTGACAGCTCTGGCACGCAGAGGCAATATTCATAAGCACGCAGTACGCCTTCCTCGGTCTCTAGTGCGCAATAGCACCATGATTCCGGACAGAGCCAACAATCGCTCGGCCTCCTCACTGCCTCGCTTCTTGATAGCCTAAATAGGGCCAATAATCAGCTCCACACAGACTCCTTGACGGTTGCACACGCAGGTTTTTACGTTGCACGTAACCTTCCTAGCATCCTTTCCTTCTTACGCAGAGGCTTAACACGCAGCAGGTCCTTCTCTTCTTATGCAGGGCAGGTTGCTCTAATACACAATTTTGGCATGCTCTACTCTCAGCCACACACTCAGCCACACAGCGATCCAGTTGCTCTACGCTGAAATTGTTTTTTCACCAAAGGCAGATTCACGATCACGCTCTGATACCACTTGTTGGTAGAATAGGAGAAGTAATAGGAAAGAATTACACACATTTAGTTATATATTGACCAAGAAAACACCATAACTACCTGGAAACCAAACACACAAATAGACACACAATATTTATATGGTAAAACCTCGACAGTGTGTCAAGGAAACATCCACGGGGCAAGGGATTGGAATATATTAATTCAACAATGATTCTCCACAATTACATTTCTCGGGCATTCATTAGTTTTATACCATCGACCTCCGTTACATAACTAACATTTCGGTATAGAACTAACTAGTTACATTTTACCCAAAATTACATAATTCGTTGTCAAACTAACAATAGTAGCCTCCCCATACATACATGGCATATGTAATGCGATAGTCCTCCAGCCGGGAAAGGTCTCGAGTCTCCACCGGGAAATACCGGCGAGACGTGCCTTCTCCTTGATATTGTTCGTGCAATGACAATACTTCAGTAAGTCTAATTTATTATTGCATACTCCCATTGAATGTTGTAGGATTTCAAATTCGGTATTGCACCCAGGATTTCAAATTCGGTATTGTGCCTAATTTTTGAAATGAAATCCTCTTCCATTCGACCTTCGCGATATGATTCGAAAAAACTTGGTCATCGTTACATTCCGAATGTTCGCAGAGAGAACCCTTGATCGAAGCTAGTATCAAGGACGCTGATGGACAGGTGGTGGCCTGCTCAATGCACGATGTGTTACATGATCTAGCAGTGTAAATTGCTGAGAAGGAAGAAAATTGTTGCTTTAGAGCAGGCAAAGGTTTGGAGGAACTCCCTTTGAAAGATTGCATAGGAAAGGGCAGGATTTCTTTGATGGAGAATAAATTTAAGTCAATCCCTAATGAATTCAAAGGTCAAGATATCCCGGCGATGCTGCTATCTGAGAGCAAATCTCTGGAAGATATTCCGTCCAGTGTGACGAGGACTCTTACATCTATTAGAGTGTTGGATTTGCAAGGAACATCCATCAAAAAATTTCTTGATATCTTTGGAGCATTGAATCATTTGGTTTTCTTCTGTCTAGAATGAGCGCTAATAGAAAATTTGCTTGATTCAACAACAAGATTGAAGAAAATCAAGATACTGGAATTGTCCCACTGTGGCCAGGTGAGTCAGTTGCCTTACAGGTTACATAAAATGACAAGTTTGATATATCTGGATCTGAGTTTCTGTCAAGGGGTAAAATACATTACTTGTGGGATCTCAAATCTCACATCGTTGCAATATCTGAAAATGGAAAAGTGTTGGAAAGCTTGGTAGCAAACATCGCAACTGAGAACAAATTTATGTGATCTGAGGGGAAGTCGTACAACGTATAAACGAGCTGCTATCTTCAGTGATCTGCAAGGTCTGAAGCACCTCAAATGGCTGGCACTGGAGGACTGGGCGCTACCATTTACAGAGGGCGCAATATGTAATATGGTAGAGATGAGAACCCTTATCCTGCGGACGCTGCAGATGAAGGTGGTACCAGAGGACATGAAAAGTATGGTAGAGTTGAACACTCTAGTTGTGCAATCCAATGTTTTAGTTAAGATCCCATCACGGATATGTGATTTCGAGCAGTTAAGTTGTCTAATACTAATGTCCTATAGGGACCTTGAAGAGATTCCTGTAGGGCTAGAGAAGCTGAAATGGTTGAGGAGACTGGATATAATTGGATCATGGTCCTTAAAAGAGTTACTCGATGCATATGGCAAGGAGGGTGCATTTCCAAGGCGGGAAAGGATCGTAAGGAGACACATTTGCAACTTTCTTGCTTGTTATGATGATAATGGTGGGTGCAACAGGTGTCGCAGAGGTAAAGGCAGCAACACTGAGTCCGACAATGGAGGTTGCCCTTGCTTCATTGCCCTTCCTCCCCTCTCATTTAAGCCCTTATTTCTATGGAAAATTCAAATTACTCCATGTAAAAGGAGGGGATTATCGGGAAACTTATAGGAGTGGCCACAAAAGGAGGGGATTATCGGGAAACTTATAGCAGTGGCCACAAAAGGAGGGGATTATCGGGCAACTTATAGGAGTGGCCACATAATTTATGAGAGGTTTACTATTCTTTTTTCCTCAGAAAGAGGTTTATTATTGTTAATACGCAGCTTCATATTTTCAGTTGCGGGTCAACATAAGGATTTTGTGTGAAAACGTGAATGTTATTTGTGCATTTTGTTTATAGAGACATTTTGTGTAAAAACGTGAATGTTATTTATGCATTTTGTTTTCAAATAGATACCTATTCCGTGTCGAAAGTAAATACCATTCACAATTTTTTTGTATATTGGGCAGAAGGTTATTGTTAAATATTTCTGGAGATTCGAAGGTAACAACTACGACAATTAATGATCCTTATTTGAAATTGAATTAATACTTTAAAAAAAAAAAAATTTAAATTATTTATTTAAAATTATAAATATTAAATTGATATGTAATTTTGTTTAACAAAATAAATAATATTTTATTTTATTTAATTATTTAATCGATGTCAATATATTATTTTTTTAAAGCAAGTTCTATGTTTGGTTTTCAAAAATAATTATATATACACACACATATATATATATATATATATATATATATATATATATTATAGTTTGTTGATAAAAAATTTAATAGTTTAAATTTCAGATAAATTATATTAGTAATTTTTCAAAGTCAATATTTGGATTTTATTAATGAGATTCATTTTGAGGATTAACATGAAAAAACTAATTTATTAATACAATTACAACTAATGAGATTCATTCTCAGAATTAACGTGAAAAAACTAATTTATTAATACAACTACCATTAAATAGTAGAGATACATTTTGTTCCATACAGTTCTAGAATTAGCTTTTAAAACTATAAAATTATTTTAATTAAAACAAATATTAAGAAAAAGTTTTTGATCAATATATAAGAAATTATTAATAATTTAGCCAATGTATAATAAGTTATTAAAATATTAATATTGTTAAGGAAATTGATGGTTAGAAATAGAAAGAATAAAAATCAGGGAGATAACAACTTTTGAATAAATGAATTCTATTATCATATTATGAATATAAAAAAGAGAAAATATTTTATTTATTTATTATATTAACATAAATAATTATTATTATAAACTATAAAATTAAATAAATAAATACATAAAACAAAAAAAAATAATGATAATAAAAGTAACTATTCAAAGATAACTAGAATATAAATTTTTAGTTTAATTTAATTAAACTAGAATATAAATTTACTACAAAAAAAAGTATAAAAAAATATGGATATATATAAAATTATTAGGGTTTCTTAATCAATAAAAATAGTTATTTGCGAATATATTAAAAATAAAAAATAAAATATAGATTTTTTTTTAAGATTTAAAAAGGGATTTAGGCTCTCTAATTTATAGTACAACTATATTCCAACCGCTAATTCTGGGTAATGATGTATCCATGCTATTTATTCCTTAAGATGTATTGATTTTTTGCATTGTCCTAAGAAAGAATGGACCACATTAGTTGGTTTGAAACGTCGACCAAATCCTAATAATGTGATTAATCCTTAAAGGCATTTCTACATTATATCACAAAAGTTTTAAATCTAACGTTGATCAAATTTATTACAATTTTACTACTACCATTAACAAGTTCTCTAGTGAGGTTTTGTATAAACAGATTAACAAATCTTCCAACCCTTGGTATGACAAAGACTATAAAATTGCAAGGAAAGCGATTATAGATGCTCCTAATGAAACTGTAAAGCTCCAGAATATTAGTATAGATAAACCCAAATTAAAAAGAAGAAGTTGTCTTATATTAACAAGAGACGAGAGCGTCTACTTCACCTTTCTAAACTTGCGCCCATAAAGTTTTGGCAGAATGTGCTTGTTCGTAAATCAAAAAATAATAATTCAATCCCCTTAGAGAACTGGGAAATCTATCTTAAAAAGTTGTATGACTTCTCGGACACCTTGGACACCATCGTAAACACTCCTATTAAGGAAAATATATTTTCTCTTGAAGACGTTAAGTCCGGGATTAATAAGCTCGCTAATGGGAAAGCTAAAGATATCAAAGGATACCAAGCTGAAATCTTTAAAATAGGAAGATTTATCCTCATTCCTCATCTCCAAAAGCTTCTCAATTTGGTTGTAAAGCATGGCTTCCCTAAGCCTTGGACACAAAGTCTTATTGTTCCTATCTTTAAAAATGTAGACACAAACGCTCCCTCTAACTACAAGACCATTATGATTAGCCACATATTAGCCAAACTTTATGGGCTCATTTTGGAAAAGAAGATTAGCCTTTGGCTTGAAAACCATGGTAAAAGAGCTAAAGGGCAAGCTGGTTTTAGGAGATATCACTCAACTATCGACCATCTTGTCACCCTCAAGATCATTGTCGAGGAATGTCACAATAGTAAAGTTGATCTCTTTTGTTGCTTTGTGGACTTTACAAAATCCTTTGACACTGTTCCCGAGGATAAGCTCTGGAAACGTCTTGATGAAATAATGGTTCCTCCTGAGTTGAGGATTGCTACGATTTGCCTCTACGAGACTGTTGTTTCCAATCTTAAGACCAACAAAGGGTGGTCTAAATATATTAAATGTAATATCAGGGTTAAGAAAGGGTGTCCTCTATCCCCTACCCTTTTTTCCATTTACATCAATAAGCTAGAGGAGCGTTTGGAAATTGTGGGTTGCAAGGGCACCGAGCTTGCATGTATAATCATTACTCTTCTCCTTTATGCTGATGATATCATTCATCTTGATAGAAGCCATGTTGACCTAGACAAGGAGCTTAAGACCCTTCATGATTACTGCTCCAATACAGGTATGACAATTAATACTGACAAAATTAAAGTTGTGATTATCAAATCCAAAAGGATTAACCATGGTAATTTCATCTATGATAACAATTTCTTAGAACAAGTTTCTTCTTATAAATATTTGGGTATTGACATTCCTCATTAGCTCAACCAGAATTATAACATTGAGAAAAGGATTATTGGAGGCTGGAAAGCTTATTATGAGCTTGAAAACAATTGTAAGTCGACCAATCTTTGTATTTGGAGTAAAAAAATGTTCATTTTTTAGACCCTTGTGACCCCTGTTGTCTTATACAGATGTGAAGTTTGGGGTTGAAATATATCCAAAGAGTCGTAGAGAAAGATTGAGATGATTCAAAAACAATTCATTACCTACAACCTCAAGATCAAGGGAAATACCCCCTATCCTACCCTCCCGATCGAAGTTGGCCTTTCCCCCATTGAAAGTAGGGCTATGTTTAAGTATCTGATGTATAAGAAGAATATTTACAACATGGAAGGCAAGAGGCTTCCCAAAATTTCTTCTAAGTTTAGTCAAAACCCCCACCTCTACCTCAAGCATGGGTGGTATAAGGATGCCCAGTCTTGGCTCAACCATTGGGGGATAAAGGAGGAGATCTTCATGGGAAGAGAGGATAGTGTCAAAGATAATATCACCTCCACATTTAAGGATAAATTGTGGGATGATAAGGAGATGGAGGGTAAAAGGAAGCTAAGATATTATAAGGAGGTGATCAACCCCACCCTTGATAACCAAAATTATCTCTCTATTTTAACCAACACTAAGAAAAAAGTGAACATCGTTAGGATTAGAACTAATTCTCATGAGCTTTGAAGTGAAACCGGGAGGTGGTCTACTCCTAAGACTCCCTGGGACGATAGAACCTGTCAGCTTTGCGATACGAAGAGGGTGGAATATGAAAAACACTTTCTTTTAGATTGCTCAACTCTTACTCACATCCACTCTTGTTTCCCTAACATCTTCCACACTTCCAACCTTCTTGACTTGTTAAGTCAGCCCAACTACAGTGAGCTTGAAGCACTTCTTTCCCTTCTTTTTTATCATAGAAATAAGATCTTGAAGAATCTCAATTAGATTCTTTTTCTTCTTAAAGTCTGATAAACCACATTAGTCTTAGTGGACATTAATCATCATCATCATAAAATCATTAGGGGTTATTAATCAATAAAAATAGTTATTGACAAATAATATTATTATAATACTAAATAAAATTATAATAGGATAATCTATACAACACAATAAAGGAGTATGCCAAGATTAATTACAAAAACGAAACGAGATTAAGGAAAAATAAAATAAAATAAAATAAATAAAAAATAAAAAGTCACAATGAGAGGGCACAAATCCAACACTTAATTTCCAACCATCATCCCTATTGAGAATTTTCGTCTGTTTCTCAATTTCAATCGCCTCTCTCAAATTCCTATGGTGGAAATGATGTGATGACCTTGGAATTGTCAATTCAAACATGGTGCTTAGTTTTCTCTGCATGTTCAACAATAGATGAGGAGCGGGAATGATAATGCTTAATGTTTGTTGCATGTTCTTCAATTCTCAAATTAATGGAGTGCCTAGTTTCTCCAATGTAGGGAATCCCACATGAGCAGGGGAGAGTAAACCCCTTTCATGTCCTTAAGGTTCACAAGGCCCTTAACAGATCTAAGGGAGATCCTAATAGTATTAAGGGGCTTGAAGGTAGCAAAAACATTATTCTTTATAAGGATATGAGCAATCTTATCAGTAGTCCAATGGAGAACATTTGAAACTTGTTCATCATGAGCCTTTACATGTTTTTTGAAAAGCTACAAGACCTTGATGTTTACTATAGCTATTATTTTATAAAAAAATTAGAAAATGAGATTTCTTTTGAGATCAAATAATTTAAATTTCAGTTTTTTCAATTTAAATTAATATATTTGAAAATTGATAATATAAATTAAATAGACAATGTTTTTATAAAAAAATTTATGTAAAAACAGTGATACTTTTGAAAACTTATTTTGAAAAGAATATAACTTCACAGTCATAATAACCTATAGAAAGTTTAACATTACATAATAACCTATAGAAAGTTTAACGTTACATGAAAATCAAATATTTGTGACACGTGAATAAGAGTACATTGCAAACTTCTAAGGCATAGTGGAGACCCTCCTTTTCAGCTAGAACTGTGACCTGCACTAGCCTAAGCCCTCTCTCTCCCTCCTGCATACATCTCACTTCCAATAAGTAGATCCTCCTTTCCGACTACGTATCTCTTCTTCACATGCTAGTCAAGCCTCTATCTCCTAGTCTACACACTTCTAGTGGGCAGTGATGCCTTCATTTGTGCCTTGCAAGTGTGCCATGTGCCCTCCTTGTGGCCCTAGCTCTCCTACCTAGCGCATGCCACAGTTGCAAGAGGCAAGGAAACATGACTGTTTACTAAAACTATGCCATGTGCTCTTTTACCATGGTTTTCAAGCCAAAGGCTAATCTTCTTTTCCAAAATGAGCCCATAAAGTTTGGCTAATATGTGGCTAATCATAATGGTCATGTAGTTAGAGGGAGCATTTGTGTTCGCATTTTTAAAGATAGGAACAATAAGACTTTGCATCCAAGGCTTAGGGAAGCCATGCTTTACAACCAAATTGAGAAGCTTGTGGAGATGAGGAATGAGGATAAATCTTCCTATTTTAAAGATTTCAGCTTGGTATCCTTTGATATCTTTAGCTTTCTCATTAGCGAGCTTATTAATCCTGAACTTAACGTCTTCAAGAGAAAATATATTTTCCTTAATATGAGTGTTTACGATGGTGTCCATGGTGTTTGGGAAGTCACACAACTTTTTAAGATAGATTTCCCAGTTCTCTAAGGGGATTGAATTATTATTTTTTGATTTACGAACAAGCACATTCTGCCAAAACTTTATGGGCGCAAGTTTAGAAAGGTGAAGTAGATGCTCTCGTCTCTTATTAATATAAGACCACTTCTTCTTTTTAATGAGGGTTTTATCTATACTAATATTCCAGAGCTTTACAGTTTCATTAGGAGCATCTCTAATCGCTTTCCTCACAATTTTATAGTCTTTGTCATACCAAGGGTTGGAAGATCTGTTAATCTGTTTATACGAAACCTCATTAGAGAACTTGTTAATGGTAGTAGTAAAATTGTAATAAATTTGATCAATGTTAGATTTAAGACTTTTGTAATCCATAATGTAGAAATGTCTTTCGAATTAATCACATTATTAGGATTTGGTCGACGTTTCAAACCAACTAATGTGGTCCATTCTCAGGACAAGGCGAAGAATCAATAGATCTTAAGGAATAAATAGCATGGATGCATCATTGCCCAGAGTTGTACTATAAATTAGAGAGCCTAAATCCCTTTTTAAATCTTAAAAAAAAATCTATATATATATTTTAATATATTTGCAAATAACTATTTTTATTGATTAATAAACCCTAATAATTTTATATATATCCATATTTTTTATACTTATTTTAATTTTTTTTATAGTAAATTTATATTCTAGTTTAATTAAATTAAACTAAAAATTTATATTCTAGTTATCTTTGAATAGTTACTTTTATTATCGTTATTCTTTTTATTTATTTATTTAATTTTATAGTTTATAATAATAATAATTTATGTTAATATAATAAATAAATAAATTTTTTTCTCTTTTTTATATTTATAATATGATAATAGAATTAATTTATTCAAAAGTTATTGTTTTTCCTAATTTTTTATTCTTTCTATTTCTAATTATCAATCTTCTTAACAATATTAATATTTTCCCCGGATGCGGGTGACACGATGGGAGGTAATGAGGAGCCACATGCTAGTCATGTGCTGCCTCAGGTGTAGAGCTGGCATTCAATGCAAGATCGCCGCCAGGGAATAAAGGGCAGGGTTAACACAGGAAATCATTCAATGCTCCGTCCGGGTTGTTGGATCGACTGCAACGAGCAGTTATGGCGTTCGAAGCTCGAGGTTATGATGCAGTGGTTAAGAAAGGTGGCGGGATGGCTCGGCATAAGCTGGTTCATGCTCAGCACTTGGTATTTGGTGTTCAGGCTCTCGCCTGGTCTTTGGCTCTCCGGGAAACAGCTCCTGCCGTCCCTCTGTCTGTTGGATGCAATTTCAAGCCTGAAAGGCGGGGTGGATGCAAACTTAAGTTTGTTGGGTGCCGTTCGCTCGCCTCTGTGTCAATTCCGCCTCCCTATCACGCACTGTTCCTTACCCCCGGTGCTTCTGCAAAAATGGTTAGGCCTCGACAGCGCCTGCTCAGCCGTCGAGGCTCTGCCCGGGGAGGGTCCTCTCGTCCTCCAGTTGAAGAACCCCACTCCCACTGCTGTCGTTGCCGTTGCCATCGTATTGCTGAAGCCAATCCCATCCGAGCAAGCCAATTCATGGACTCTGGCAGCCCAGATTCTGACCCAGCACCTTCGCCTGCCTTTGGTTCAGCCATTTTTACCTTCAGTAGCTCTCTGGACAGACCCCGTATCAATGCCCATGTTTCAGTACTTTTCCTTGAGGAATCTTAGGTCGATAGCGACGGACAACGCAGCAAGGGGAAGCGCCCGAGCGAAAGTTCAGAATTCGTCAAGGCGATGCCAGCGGAGGATGCAGAGCATGCTCCTAACCTTCCTCAGCCTCAGGAAGTGTCGACATCCAAGGGGGATAATGTCAACTTGGATCCCTACCCTTCTGCAGAGGAAATGGAAAAATTCGGTTGGTGCAAGGTGGTCGAGGAGGAGCCGGACGAATAGCTGTCCATCCGCTCAGCATCACATACTCCGGCGACACTCAGGTTTTGTTTCGGCTTTCGGTTTCTGTCATGTGGTCTTAATGCCTGTTCTTGTTATGTCTTTTGTGGCCCTTGCGTGGGTAAATGTTGATGGTTGTTTGCTGCCCCTGCGTGGGATGGACACTCATGGTCCAAAGCCCCTGCGCGGGTTATCTAGTTTGAACTGGTCGCTTTTTTGGAAGTCTAAGACCCCTGCGTGGGATGTTTTGTTTAGTCATGGAGCCCCTGCGAGGGCTGCCCTTTTGATCCCTCACAATCCAGAGTGCCACGGTTTGGCCTCTGGTGAAAAAACTCTATGATTGTAATGTCTTTCCTGTTCCTGTAAATAATAGATTAGTTTTTAACGAGAAAAAAAAACAATATTAATATTTTACCCCCGATCGGGGTGGTTAATATGATGAAACGGGAAGGTAGTACAGGGTCGCGGGGTGGAAATTATGAGCCACCTTGCAACAGGGGATCGCGACAGGTGGATGACAAGGTAGGTAGACTGTGTATCATGTTAAACTTTAGAAGGAGGAATAAACTCAAGCACGGAGGTGGTGGAGGTGACGGCGAAACGGTGATGGGACAAGGACCAAGACGCACAAGGGAAGGCCGAGAAGGAGTGGGCTATTATGGTGAATGCAGGCGGCAGAGAAAGGCGGTACAACAGATCAGAGGAGGGCAGCAGGTGAGCAGGAGTGGATACGGGTGGAGGCATAAGGGTAAGCATGCAAGGAGCGTTCTCGAGGTGAACGGAGGAAGGAAAGAAAAGGTGGTAGACGGAGCAAGAGAAACTACTCAGGATCAACCTCCGAGGTTGGGGAAAACTCAGAGCAAGAAAACTGAGGACGGAATTAGGACTGCAATGCCGGGGAACATGGGAGGAAGACCTGCGCGAGCAGAAGGTACTAAGTCAGAACAATGGGAAGAAGAGGAACAGACCCGCACAAACACAGAGGAGATATATGACCTGGAATGGGATAGGCAACAACAGGTAAGGAGAAGTGATAGAGGTAAAGGGAGAATTCTAGAGAATACAAGACAGGCAGTGAAGGATATAGGAGAAAGGAAAGCCAGGGACCGAGAAGAGGAAACTGACATGGGAGCACCAGCCAGAGAAGTAGGACAGGGAAGCGGGGCAAGGGAATACAATGCAGGCAAAGCAGGACGAGGAAGGGGCCGCAGGGGGAGAAGGGGACGGTGGCAAGCTGGTCGACAGGATCAGGGACGCACCAAAACAGCAGGAACCAAACGTGGAAGGAAAACGATAAATCGCCAGGTGCAGTATGCAGAGAGGGCATATTGCAAAGACACGCATGCAGACATTAGGAGAATAATTCAGCATCTGGAAGAGGAGGCGACCCAGGAGCAGTCCGAATCTGAGATGGAGGAATGGGAATACTTGTTACCAGACCCTAGCAATACCAGAGATCGTATTTCCCTGTATAAACAGGCCTTACATGTGTATTGGGTCATGAAGCGATTGTTAGCTAAGGCTATGGAGCAGGTAGCCATGGAGATGGCTGAACTAGCCCAAGGCATTCCTAATCTAAAGAAAGAGATAAACAATCTCCAGATAACCATCATGATGCAAGATGGCAAGCTCGACGAGATACAGCAGCAGTGAAAGAAGTTCACTCAGGAGGTTAAAGAGGAGGAGCATCAACCGAGTGAAATGGAAGAATGACCTTGTCAAGATATGTCTATTTCTTCTTTAGTCAGGAAGTAGAAAAGCATGCCACCCTCTGTTAATTTTCATAATGCAGTTAGTAAACAGTGGTAGTGTTTTTGAATGGATAGTTTATATAGCATGGACAAACAGACTAGTAAAATTTTGTTTTTGGATGGCCATTAAGAATTTTAGATGGCCAACAGACCCGGTTTTCCTTCGGGGCGGGTTGAGGCCATCGTATGTATGCACTGGTTTTAACCCGTTATAATAGAAATGGTTCCACCTTAGCTTACAAAAAAAAACAATATTAATATTTTAATAATTTATTATACATTTGCTAAATTACTAATAATTTCTTATATATTGATAAAAAATTTTCTCTTAATATTTGTTTTAATTAAAATAATTTTATAATTCTAAAAGCTAATTCTAAAACCTTATGGAACAAAATGTATCTCTACTATTTAATCGTAATTGTATTAATAAATTAATTTTTTTACGTTAATCCTGAGAATAAATCTCATTAGTCTAATTATATTAATAAATCTTATTAGTTGTAATTATATTAATAAATTAGTTTTTTCAGGTTAATCCTGAGAATCAATCTCATTAATAAAATCCAAAGGTTAACCATTAAAAATTACTAATATAATTTATCTGAAATTTAAATTATTAAATTTTTTATTAAAAATAAAAATAAAAAATTAAACTATTAAATTATTTTTGAAAACCAAACATATAATTTGCTTTGATCATGCATTTCGATAAATCCCCCAAAACTAAAATGAAACTATCAAGTTATAAAGCAAAAAAGAAAACCAAACATATAATTTGCTTTTATCATGCATTTCCATAAATCCCCAAAAACTAAAATGAAACCAAGTTATAAAGCAAAAATGCAAAAAATACATTTCATTATAATAGTAATGAAATCCTAGATTATTAGGTATCCTTTTTACCCACAACATACATCATACATCATATTTGATTGTTGGATGAAAAATTATTTAATTTCAATGTAACTATTTTTTTTGGTGTATTTAAAAATATTATATTTACATCGATTAAATAATTAAATAAAATAAAATATTATTTATTTTATTAAACAAAATTATATATCAATTTAATATTTATAATTTTAAATTATTATTTTTTAAAAGTATTAATTCAATTTCAAATAAGGATCATTAATTGTCGTAGTTGTTACCTTCGAATCTCGAGAAATATTTAACAATAACCTTCCGCCCAATATACAAAAATTTGTGAATGGTATTTACTTCCGGAAGAGGTATCTATTTGAAAACAAAATGCACAAATAACATTCACGTTTTCACACAAAATATGTCTCTGTAAACAAAATGCACAGATAACATTCACGTTCTCACACAAAATCCTTATGTTGACCCGTAACTGAAAATGTGAAGCTGCGTATTAACAATAGTAAACCTCTCTCTGATGAAAAAAGAATAGTAAACCTCTCATATATTATGTCGCCACTCTATAAGTTGCCCAATAATCCCCTCCTTTTGCATGGAGTAATTTGAATTTTCCACAGAAATGAGGGCTTAAATGAGAGGGGAGGAAGGGCAATGAAGCAGTGACAACCTCCATTGTCGGTGTCAGACTTGGTGTTGCTGCCTTCACCTCTGCGACTTCTGCTGTGCCCACCATTATCATCAAAATGAGCAAGAAAGCTTCAAATGTGTCTCCTTCTGATCCTTTCCAGCCTTGGAAATGCACCCTCCTTGCCATAGGCATCGGGTAACTCTTTTAAGGACCACGATCCAATTATATCCAGTCTCCTCAACCATTTCAGCTTCTCCAGCCCTATAGGAATCTCTTCAAGGTCCCTACAGGACTTCAGTATTAGACAACTTAACTGCTCGAAATCACATATCCATGATGGGATCTTAACTAAAATGTTGGATTACACAACTAGAGTTTAGCTCTACAATACTTTTCATGTCCTCTGGTAGCACCTTCATCTGCAGCATCCGCAGTATAAGGGTTCTCATCTCTACCATATTACCTAATGCGCCCTTGGTAAATGGCAGCGCCCAGTCCTCCAGTGCCAGCCATTTGAGGTGCTTCAGACTGTGCATATCACTGAAGATAGCAGCTTGTTTGTACTCTGCATGACTTCCCCTCAGATCACATAAATTTGTTCTTGGCTGTGATGTTTGCTGCCAAGCTTTCCAGCACTTTTCCATTTTCAGATACTGCAATGATGTGAGTGTTGAAATCCCACAAGGATGTATTTTACCCCTTAACAGAAACTCAGATCCAGATATATCAAACTTGTCATTTTATGTAACCTGTAAGGCAACTCACTCAGCTGGCCACAGTGGGACAAATCTAGTATCTGGAGTTTCTTCAATCTTGTTGTTGAATCGGGCAGCTTCGCTATCGGTGCTCATGCTAGACGGAAGAAAACCAGATGCTTCAATGCTCCAAAGCTATCAGGAAATGTTTTGATGGACGTTCCTCGCAAATCCAACACTCTAATAGATGTAAGAGTCCTTGTCACACTGGACAGAATATCTTCCAGAGATTTGCTCTCAGATAGCAACATCGCCCGGATATCCTGAGCTTTGAATTCATAAGGGATTGACTTAAATTTATTCTCCATTAGAGAAATCCTGCCCTTGCCTATGCAATATTTCAAAGGGAATTCCACCAAAGCTTTGCCCGCTCTAAAACAACAGTTTTCTTCCTTCTCGGCAATTTGCAGTGCTAGATCGTGTAACACATCATGCATTGAGCAGGCCACCACCTGTCCATCAGCGTCCTTGATGCTAGCTTCGATCAGGCACAAGGTTTCTCTCCGCGAACATTCAGAATGTAACGACGAGCAAGTTTTTTCGAATCGTATCTTGAAGGTCGAATGGAAGAGGATTTCATTTCAAAAATTAGGCACAATACCGAATTTGAAATCCTACAACATTCAATGGGAGTATGCAATAATAAATTAGACGTACTGTAGTACTGTCATTGCGTGCAAACAATATCAAGGGGCAGGCACGTCTTGTCGGTATTTCCTGGTGGAGACTTGAGGCCTTTCTCGGCTAGAGGACTGTCACGTTACATATGCCATGTATGTATGGTGAGGCCGCTATCGGGTGCATTAAATGCCTGATAACAGGCTAGTTAGCTCTTGCCAGAGAGGAGAAGGGTACAACTACCGGTAAGGTCATGTGAGGGAGATGGTGTCAGAGAGGAGCATAAGACACGAAAGGGAGGGAAATGTTTGCAAACATGTATGGTGGAGGATTTCGTGTCAGTAGAGAGTTGCAAAAATAGGCAAGTAGGGAAAGCTGAGCTGAAAGCAAGCTGGACAGGTGGAAATTTTCTATTGGTTGGAGAGACAAACACATGGAAAAATTTATTTGGTTGGAAAGGTGAAATTCAAGCTCTTCCATTGGCTGGGGTGAATAGTGTTAGCCCACCCCAAGCCACTAAAGGAAATGCCTTTCCGCTTAAAAATAACATTGCAGTCATGTAACCATATGCAACCACATCTTTAGGTACACTCATATTTTATTTCACAGTGTCGAGGCGTTGATAAAGAGTTTCACTCTACTCACACAAATCATTTTTAACCCAAATTTCATTGAATTTCATTTTTAACCTAAATTTAATGATAAGAGTATGAATCCAAAAATTGACATTTTGTTATGTTTAAGCATTATGACAGTTATATGCAAAGATCTGTTCCATGATTGAGAGGCTTATTCTACAACCCACTATGAGGGGATGTGTAAGTATGTTTGTCCATCTTTTCCCTTTAAAAATAAAAAAGTAAAATAAAAATTATATTCTAAATTGAAAAATAATGTTTGATATAATATTAAAAATGAATATGTTCTAAAGTAATTGGAAGTAAAAAAACTATGTGAGTAATACTTTTCAAAGATATTTAAATAAACTATTTGAAGATGTTAGCTAATTGATGCCCATATGAACTAATTTATCTATAGAAAAAAAATATTGTATAAAAAAAATTCAATGTCGGTTATTATAAAATATTTTAATATGAATTAATATTGATATATACCTTAAAATATATTAATAATAAAAAAACCATTTTAATTTGCAAAATATCTGGATGTACATGTTATGTAAAATACTTTAATATTAATTACGTATATATATATATATATATATATATATATATATATATATATATCACAGAAAATTAAACTTTATGGTTAAAACATTTATTTGGTCCTATATATACTCTATTTAGCATTCAAAATTACAATTTAAACAATGAAAAATAGCACATTGTATTTTTCATTTTAAAAAAATTTGAGCTTAAAAAAATTTGATCCCTAAATTCATGTTAGATGTATACTTAAATTGGATCTATGTTAATTTATCATCAATAATTGAATCACTCTGACTATGTCCACACATCAGGGTGAAATAATTTATTATTCAACTAATAAAATTTCGGCACTATGTAATCCAAAAGGGGATATAAGAGTATAGATGTGTTTCTACCTTGTAGATTCATTGAAATTGGCTTTTTCCATCCAAGCCATATGTTGTAACAAATAATATTTATCGAGCTTTCAATTTGCTCTAACGTTAAATGGTAATAAAGATTAGTCCGAAATGACGACTAGGTTGAACACATTATTCATCCATGGTCCCTCCTTTGGGGCAATCTACGATCTAGGATATGGGCCAACCTTAAGTGTATCTGATTTGTTGTTGGCCACTAGGAAAACGGCTTCTTGTTCAAAAATTACAAACAATTTTCGGAACAAGTGGTAACAGGCCATGCGATGAACTTCTTAGAAGTGCTAGATTGCTTGATATTTGAGAATTAATTTATCTAGGTTTTATGGGTCGGACATACAATAATTATTAAATTTGGTTGATTATTAAATTTAGTTGAGTTCATTTGTAGACCAGTCATTATTTGGTTTAGTATCTGGCTCTGCATGGATCGGATGACGAGCAATCACAAGGCACTGCACACAATATAATATTGTCTCACTGTGTAAGCAGCAAGGCTTCAAATTTTGAATGACATAGGTATGAATTCGTCGTCTTCAGTATTAGAATGATGTAAGCTTTAGTTTTCCTCTTCGGAATTGTGTTGGATGTAGATTTCAGTTTGTTTTTCAACTGAAAACATTAGCATTTGAATTGATTGAAAAACCCGCGCGGACCATGGGACTAACTCTCACCTCCCATGTCATCAATGTTATGAAGTCGCACTGATCCCCCGCTCGTAGGTAACGTACTTGAAACTATATTAATTTTGGTATTATTGAATATAGCAATAACAGTGTCATCCTAACAATGACATAGTACTTATTAACGAAATGGCTGCTCAAAAAATTAGTTATTTTTTTATTATTTTAAAATGATTTGTCACACTTACAAATACTAAAAATAAATAGTTTGGGGAATACTAAAAATAAATCACTTTCCTAGGGAAATTATGTTTCATCGGGGCTAATGGAAAATTAAAAATAAGATTTTTTTTTTTTTGAATTTACAAGAAAATAAGAATATTCAACATTTTTTGAAATTTTTAAAATTACAAAAACTCAACAAAATAATATAAAGTCAACACACTTTAACTGCCAGGTAAGTGCTAAAGTTCACATCGAGGCATCCAATATATGACATTAGTAATAATGAAGACGTTATATATTACACATATTACACATGTAGAAATGATGGTTAGTTGTTTCTTATAATAGCATAAAAAATAAGCAAACTGATAAGTAAATGTGTATATATAGAAATGATGGTTAGTTGTTCTCTATAATAGCATTAAAAATAAACAAACTAGTAAGGAAATGATTACATAGATTTAATAAAAAATAGTTCAAATGTTTTAAATAAAATAATTTCTAATACAAAATCTTAAAAATATGTACCAACATATTTAATATATATATATTTGGAAACATATTATTAATATAAAATGCTATATGAACTTAAAGTAGTAAGGTTGATTCCTAACCATTTGAAAATAAAAAAGATAATAAATAGTATATGCATTAAAATAAACTAAAATAAATGTAAATAAAATAAAACACATCTTAAAAGATGTTTTATGGTACACATGTAAAAATAAAATATATGATTCTTATAATAGCATAAAAAATGTTTAAAATATTCTTCTTAATAATATTAAAAATGAATAAAATAAGTAAATGAGTATATAGATTTAAAAAAATTAGTTAAAATGTATAAAATAAACCAATTACTAATATAAAATTGTAAAATCTATACTCATACATTTAATATTAATAAATATATATATATATATATATATATATATATATATATATATTTCCAATAACATATTAATTTAAAATGATATATGAAGTTAGAAGTACTCACGTTGATTCACAACCTTTCAAAAAAAACCTATTAATTTGAAATGACATATGAAGTTGAAGTACTCACTTTGATTTGTAACCATTGAATGAATGAAAGTAAAAAAAGAAAAAGTTAAAAAAAAATTAAAATTAAAACTAGTAAAGAGAAACCTATCCTGAACCATATAGAAAGTGATATAAGAAATTATTGTGTCTAAATTGTGATAATGAATGCATAAGAAGAAAGTAAGGGTAACGACTAATGGATAGAGAAAAGACTAACGGATAGGGAAAATAAGTGATCTTATTAAAACAAGACAAATAACTAATAAAAAAGTTAAAGAATAACATAAAAGTTTTACAATCATGTTAATTTATTAAAATGTGTATTTGTCTAATGCACATTCATGTCAGAATATCAATTACTTTGGACCATCATTTTTATAGATTTTGATACTACCTCACTCTTTGTAGTTTAAATGCCATGAAGTTGTCTCATTTGTTATTTATTAAAAATAAACTTATCACTATTATCTATGACAAGGGATATGTTTTTATTTTATTTTTTCAAATAAAATGAATTAAAAATAGATAAATTAATTTTTCTTTTGTTGGTTCATGGTATTTCTATTTTTAAGATATAAATTGTTTTGTGTGAATTTGCATAATTTTTGTTTGTTTTATAGTTTCTGGAATACTTTTCTTTTCACCAGGAGGAGGTATATCTAGTAATGCTAAATGCTCTGGGATGTGATAAAGGTAATAATAGAGATGTTATATAGTATTAATGTAGAAATGATGGTTAGTTATTTTTTTTTATAATAGCATAAAAGATGAGAAAGCAAGTAAATGAGTACATAGATTTAGGAAAATTAGCCCAGTGTGTATAAAATAAAATAATTCTCAATGTTAAATCTTAAAAATTTCTATCCACACATTTAATATTTATATATGAAAATATAGCCTTGAGGGTTAGCTCAATTGGTCGATTTCTCGTTAAAAACACCTTGCTAATGGGAGGTCACAAGTTCCTTTCTCCTCGATGCTCTTGAGGTTAGGTCGTGCTAATGCACTGGCAGGAAGTGATCCCTTCGAATGGATATGTTCTGTGAACAACAACCATCAATCTTCGACGTACGTGAACTCCACATAGAAATAATTTATATTTGAAAAATGTTATTAATTTGAAATGATATGAACTTGTGATGCAGGGCATCGGTCAAATTCTATTTTGACTTATAGAAGGTCAAAATAATTTACTAGAGGAGTTGGTTTCTCAATCCTTGTATTCTATTGTGTGTAGATGAGGAGAAATTAGTTTAAATTTGCCATGTAATTTTTATTATTGGTATGTTATTAATTTGTTAGAGGAGAGCTCGAAGCTTGATCCCAAGCCAAAATTGGCCCATTCAATCTTATTCTCAAGGATATGGATGAAGACCAAATGTATTTATCAAAGCTTCAGAGTAATAAAAAAGTTGGATTTTTTTTTCTTTTTTCTTTTTTTTTTGTAATAAAATTTGCATGCGACCTATGTGTTTATTAAAACTCTAATAGATCCCATGTGTAAGGTTTTAATCCTCTGTGTGAATTCCTCACAACCCTTGTTGAATTGTTGTTTTAATGCATATAGTTGAGATAGTTTCCCCTTAAGCTTTGAATCAACATAGCCTATTGCAAATCTGGGTTCTTCTTTGTATTTTTTCAGAAGGAAGGAGTATTTGAAAAAGCTAAGGCTTAGGTTTTTTTAAGGGAGGTCAAATCCGTCAAAAGGTGACCAACATCCTTTATGCGTATATATATATATATATATAAAGGATGTTGTTGTTGGAATCCTGAGAATTTGTAATGAGGCACATAGGGACCCTCGCTATAAAAATCATTGGGGCATACTCTTGGGTCGACAAGTGATAGGAGGAATTCATGTCTCGAAGGTTTTTCTCCTAGAATTTTTTCAAAAGGGAAGCAAAGGTCACTCATAAATAAAAATTCCAGGGTTTGATATTTGTCGTGCTGGTCATCCCTTGTCGTCATGGGACCTTTCTCCTGTACAACGTAAGTGCTAAAGTGCTATGGGGTTGCGTTTTGTTTTAGGTTGTAAAAGGGACCTCCTTGTGACTCATTTATATTGTAAAATAATTCCTCCTCATGACCATTTATATATATAACATACGCCCTATTTATATATAAGTAACAACACCACATAACTTGGGACTTGGTGCAATTTCTCTTGGTGGATTCCTTTATATATATAACATACACCCTATTTATATATAAGTAACAACACCACATAAGCTGGGACTTGGTGCAATTCCTCTTGGGGGATTGAATATATATATATATATATATATATATATATAGAGAGATAGATATATATAGAGAGAGAGAGAGAGAGAGAGAGAGAGAGAGAGAGAGTCTCAATAACCTACACCATTTTGGGTATTAGAGCAGATCTTGCATCTGCTCCAAGAACAAAATCATGGTTCATAGAGTTGCAAGAGGAGGCCAAAGAGGAAGAAGACCTATAGCAAACGCTGAAGTGATAGCAACAATGCAATTATTAGAGGAAATATTGGATTCCCTGGAAAATGTTAGAGAGAGGGATCCTCAAGCTGGAGATGTGAGTGCAGAAGAGGAAGAGTCTCCAGAAGAAGAACAAATAGATGAAGAGAAAACTTAAATTAAGATGTCAAGAATAGTTTTGGGATCTATATCAAAGCCTAAGCTTGAGGTGCCAAATTATAATGGTAGCATGAACCTTGGAGAGCTTGTGGATTGTATTAATGATATTTACAAGTTCTTTGAATATGAGGATATGGAAGATGAAAACAAGGTAAATTTTGTTGTTACTGGACTAAAAGGACATGTAGCGTTACGATGGAATGGTGCGCAGGATGAAAGGAGAGGGAAAAAAAAATAAGATCAAAAGAAGGAATAGGATGGTTGTAAAACTTAGAAGAAAATTTCTGCCTAAGGATTACCAAATCTCTTTGTTTAGAAAAATGTATAATTTTATATAGAGATTGATGTCTGTAAGGGAGTACACCGATGATTGTATAAATTAAATATCAGGGTAGGATATGTGGATGAAACTATAGAGAAGATAACCACATATATAAATGGCCTTAGATTAGATATCCAAGATGAAATCAACATATTATCTCCTAAACCTATAGAGAATGCGTATCCGATTTCTTTGAAAGTTGAAGAGAAACATGTAAGGAAGAAATTTGGTAGAGGGAAGAGTTCTGTTAAAGGAAGAGGACAACGATCTAGTATAGGGAGATATACAAGACAGATAGATGGAGCTAGTAGCTCAAGTCATCAAGAATCATCGGGAAGTGATTCCAAAGGTAGAAGATGTTCTTCCATAGGAAGAAGTAGATGTACAGAAAGAGAGTACAAATGTTATAGATGTGGAAAGATATGACACACGTCATTTGAATGCCAAAAAATGAAAGGAAAGGCCAAAGCAATTTTGTTGTTGCACAAGTAGAAGGAAGAGAAGAAGAGGTACAAGAAGTAGAGAACATACCTAAGACATGGGAGTCTTCATTATTGAAGAAAGTATTGCTAAAGCTTGATAAAAAATAGTTGAACCAACTTAGAGAAAGACCTTTTCAGGACTGTTTGCAAGGTCAAAGGAAAATGCTATAAGGTAGTGATTAACAATGGGAGTACAAAAAAATTAGTGTCCACAAAGGTGGTGGAAAAACTAAATTTGGAAAAGACTAGACATCCGACACCATGTAAAGTCTCTTGGCTTAAAAAATTCCATCAATTGTTGGTCGATGAGCTGTGTGAAGTGGAGTTGCAGATAGGAAACTACAAAGACAATTAAATTATTTGTGACGTCATGTATATGGATGGGGGAAGACCTTGGTAGTTTGGCAAAGTGTTCGACATTGCGGGAAGAAGAACACTTACGAGTTTTAGAAGGGTGGCATAAATCATACGTTGGTTCCATTGCAAGAGGAAGGTGCAACATAGAGTAGAAACCCAAAGGTCTTGTTGTTGAGTAGAAAAGAATTTTTTCAATAAGTTGAAGACAATGAGGTAAATTATGCTCTAATTTGCAAGCCTAGAGTAATTCTTAGATCCACTACAATTATAAACTTGCCTGTTGAGATTCAAGAAATACTGAATGAATACAATGATATCACTATGGATGATTTTTCTAATGAGTTTCCACTTGTGAGAAGCATAATTCATCATATTGAATTGATACCTGACACAATTATGCTAAAAAAGGTTGTGTATAGGAATGACCCCTCAAGAAAATGAGAGAATTAGGAAGCAAGTACAAGAGTTGTTAGATAAGGGATTGATCAAGAAAGCTTTAGCCCATGTGCGTTGCCAATAATGTTTAACCCCAAAAACGATGGTGGTTGGAGAATGTGCACCGACTCAAGGAAATAAATAAAATCAAAATCAAGTATAGGTTTCCTTTACCTCACATAAATGATTTATTGGACTTTTTAAGTGGTGCTAATTTTTTCTCTAAGATAGAATTGAAGAGTGGGTATAATTAGATCAAGATTAAAGAAGGGGACAAGTGGAAGTCAACCTTCAAAACCAATGATGGCTTTTATGAATGGTTGGTAATGCCATTTGGACTATCTAATGCGTCAACAACCTTAATGAGGTTAACGAACGAGGTATTAAAGGAATTTATAGGGAATTTTGTGATTGTATATTTAAATGACATTTTTGTGTACAATGTCTAAGGAGGATCATTTGAGGAACTAGAGGTATGTTCCAGAAAAGCTGTAGCAGGAGAAATTATTAATTAACTTCAAGAAATGTTCATTCATGAACATTGAGCTTGTGTATTTGGTCTTTTTTTTTTTATCTCTAAAAAAGGCTTGAAGATGGACCCTAAGAAGGTAAGAGCGATTGTAGTGTGGCCTTGTCCCAAAAATGTGTTTGAAGTTAGAAGTTTTCATGGTTTGGGTAGATTTTATAGGATATTTATTAGAAACTTTAGCAGAATGAGTCACCTATTATAGCGACCATAAAGAAGGAAAAACAACCATTCCAACATATTGGTGCAACTGAGAAAGGATTCCAATTGCTGAAGAAGAAGATTATAGAGAAACTTGTTTTAATGCTACTAGATTTCAATAAACCATTTTAAGTAAAGTGTGATTCCAATGGTGAAGAAATCAGAGATGTGTGGAGACAAGAGGAGAAGCCCATTGCATATTTAAGTGAGAAATTAAATGAAGCAAGAAGGAAGTACTCTTCCCATGACAAAGAGTTTTATGTTGTGGTTCAAGCGTTGAAAAAATGGAGGCACTATATAATGTTAAGGGAGTTTATTTTATACAAAGATAATCATGCCTTACAATATGTAATGTTGTAGCTAAAATTGATATAAAAGAATGTTAATTAATGGATATAATTCTTGCATAGATTTACTTTTGTTTTAAAACATATTAGTGGCTAAGCTAACTGAATTGCAGAATCCTTGAGAAGAAAGAGTTTGATAATGCAGGAAAGCTAGATACATGTTATGGGTTTTGATTTTATGAAGGAATTGTATGAACATGATACAGATTTCATAGAGGCTTATGAGGCATGAAAACATATAAAAATCAAACACAGAAGAAATTGGCTTGAATACATGTTTTAGGATGGGTTACTGTTTAAAAACAATCAAATTTACATTCCAAAATATTCAATGCAGAAAAATTTAATCAAAGAGAAGACCAATGGAGGTTTAAGTGGACATTTTGGGCATGAAAAGACTTATGAACAACTGAAACATTGCCATTTTTTCCCAAATATGAGAACTAATGTTTAGAAGTTTTTGAACAATTGCAAAGTTTGTCAACATGCAAAGGGAAAGAGTCAAAATACAAGCTTGTATACCCCATTACCAATTACAAATAGGCCTTGAGAGTCTGTAAGTATATACTTTGTATTGGGGTTACCAAAAACACAAAAGAGATGATGATTCCTTCTTTGTAGCGGTTGCTAGATTTTAAAAAATGGCTCATTATATTCCTTCCTTTAAAACTAGTGATGCTACTTGTATTACTACTTTGTTTTTTTAAAGAAGTGGTAAGAACCTTGTGGAGAAATCTTGGAACAAAGTTCAGTTTTATCTCAACTTATGTTATGAAACCAGCTCAAGAAAAGATAGAAAAGATAGATCAACGCCTTAGAATTCAGCCTCTTCGAGGGGGCAACCTCCTTTACATTACATAAATGAACAATTCTTCGATGATACAAATGACAAAACCTCCTTTCTATATATAGGAGTCTAAGGAGTCACAATATAATCCAGCCGACCTAACAATAATAATATAAAGCCACAAAAATAACAATAGAGGGATTCTATGGGGCACAGAAATAACAATATGGGGGTAATAGAGGCACAACAATATAAATAAGGGGTATAACTACAATAGTAATGGGGTAATCACTAGTATTATAGGGACCCAACATGCCCCTCTCCTCCAAAAAAGTGTTGTCCTCAACGCTTGAGTAGTTTTGGATACTTTTGCATAAAATTCTCATCCTCCCATGTGGAATCTTTAGCGGATAAGTTCTTCCACTTGATAAGATACTCTGAAATTGATTGATTTCGTAGCTATCGAGTTCTTGTTTCTATGACTGCTTCCGGTTCCAATATAATTTTTCCTTCCTCGTCAAGTTCTGGCAATATTGTTTGAATTGGGAGCTTGTCACCTATAACCTTCTTTAAACATGAAACATGGAAAACTGGGTGCAATCGAGAAGCTGCAAGAAGCTCCAATTTGTATGCCATATTACCAATCTTTTGCAACACCTTGTACGGACCATAATACTTTGGTGATAATTTATTATCCTTCTTAGCTTGCTTTAGGGACATTTGCTTATATGGTTGTAGCCGTAGGAATACCCAATCACCTACATCAAAACTTCTTTCACTGCGATGTTGATCTGCTTGTTGTTTCATTCTATTTTGTGCCAACACGAGGTTATCCTTTAAGAGTTGGAGGACTTGTTGTTGATGTTCGATGTGATGTTCCACTGCCTGAACCTTAGAATTTTCTCTTAAATATGATGTGATGGATGGTGGTTGATACCCATAAAGTGCCATAAATGGGGTCATTTTTGTTGCTGTATGGAAGGAAGTGTTATACCACCATTCAGCCAGAGGCAACCATTTGACCCATTGTGTCTGTTTATCAGATACAAAGCAACGAAGATATCCTTCCAAACATTTGTTTACTATCTCAGTTTGCCCATCAGATTGAGGATGATAAGATGAGCTATGAGCTAACTGAGTACCAAGACAAGAAAATAATTCTGTCCAAAAATTTCCAGTGAAAATGGGATCTCTGTCACTTACAATAATCTTTGGGTTTCCATGTAGCTTTTGAACTGTTTCCATAAATGCAGTAGAAACTGTACTGGCTTTAAATGGATGTGATAATGCACAAAAGTGTGCATACTTGGTAAGTCTGTCAACTACCACCATGATGACACTCTTTCCCTCAGATTGGGTAAACCTGTGATAAAATCCATTGAAACCTCCTCCCAACGTTGGCTTGGAATGGATAAAGGTTGTAATAGACCCGGTGTCTTAATTGTTTCAACTTTATTTTGCTGGCAAACCAAACATTCCGCCACAAACTTTTGAATATTTGATTTAAGGCCATCCCAAAAAAATTCCTTCTTAACCCTGTGGTAAGTTTTTAAAAATCCTGAGTGCCCTCCTAAGGGAGAAGTGTGCAATTCCATAAGAATCTTTTGTTTTAGCTGGGAATTCTTACAGAGGTATAAGCGATCTTTGTACCATAACGAATCATTTTGCTAGCTAAATGTATCAGAAGTACTGGAATCTTGTTGTAGCTTTCGAATAAGTGCCCACACTTCTTCGTCATTCTTCCATTCCTCCCTTGCTTTGTTTATCCAATCTGGTTGGATAATAGAAATGGCACACAACAATGCTTCCACATCCTCATCCTTTCTTGAGAGTGCATCTGCCACCACATTTTGCTTCCCTTTTTTGTAGATGATTTCAAAGTCATAACCCAACATCTTTGTGACCCACTTTTGTTGCTCTTCAGAGGATAATCTTTGTTCTAAAAAGTATTTAAGGCTATCATGATCTGTTTTTACCTTGAAGTGTCTTCCCATTAGGTAGGGTCGCCATTTCTTAAGTGCATGGAGTATTGCCAACATTTCCTTCTCATAAATAGCTTTGCTTAAAAACTTTCCCTTGATTGGACGACTTTCAAAAGCAATGGGTCTTTCATCTTGCATTAGAACAACACCAATTCCATTTCCTGAAGCATCACATTCCACAATAAAGGTTTTTGTGAAGTCCGGTGTAGCTAAGACCGGTGCTTGGCACATTGCCTCTTTAAGATGTTCAAAGGCCTTTGTTGCTTCCAGAGTCCATGAAAATGAATCTTTCTTCAATAATGTTGTTAGAGGTGCTGCTATTCTCCCATAATTCTTAACAAACTTGCGATAATACCCTGTCAACCCAAGAAATCCTCGCAAATGCTTTATGGATGTGGGGATTTTCCATTCCTTAATGGCTTTAATTTTGCTAGGGTCTACCTTAACTCCTTCATGAGATACAATATGACCCAAATATTCCACCTCCTGGACTCCAAAGAAACATTTGGATCTTTTTGCATATAATTGTTTCTCCTCCAATAGTTGTAGCACCCTGTCAACATGTTCAACATGATCCTTCCAAGACTTGTTGTAGATTAGTATATCATCAAAAAATACTAACACAAATTTTCTAAGGAATGGTTTGAAAATTGAATTCATCAAACCTTGAAATGTTGAAGGTGCATTGGTAAGGCCAAAAGGCATGACCAAAAATTCATAATGACCCTCATGAGTTCTAAATGCCATTTTCAGAATGTCTTCAATCTTCATTCTGATT
Organism: Pinus tabuliformis; assembly: GCA_031772625.1. Lineage (NCBI taxonomy): Eukaryota > Viridiplantae > Streptophyta > Pinopsida > Pinales > Pinaceae > Pinus > Pinus tabuliformis. The sequence continues at coordinate 941,025,415 of CM062817.1, read as the reverse complement.
TGATGATATCCCGAACGAAGATCCAACTTGGTGAAGTAAATTGATCCATGCAATTCATCCAGTAATTCATCAATAACAGGAATGGGGAACTTATCTTTAATAGTGAGCTTGTTGAGCTCCCTATAATCCGGACACATGCGCCATGATCCATCCTTCTTGTGCACCAATACTACTAGAGCTGAGAAAGAACTTTGACTTGGTTGAATTATACCAGCCTCTAGCATTTCTGCAACCATACGTTCAATTTCACTTTTTTGGACATAGGGATATCTGTACGGCCTGATGTTTGGAGGAACACTTCCTGGAATCAGATGAATAGCATGATCATGATCACGCATAGGTGGGAGACCTTTTGGAGTCTCAAATACCTTGGAATGATTGTCCAGGACTTTTTGGAGATCTGGAGAAATAGATGATTCCAATGTGGAAACATCTAGCGAACATAATTGTGCAATTACACCTCTTTGCTCCTTTTTTAGAAGCTTTGTCATGCCATTAGAGCTGATTATCTTTCCTGGTTTCCCTGCAATACCCCTTAATTCAACTTCCTTTCCTTCCGTAGAAAATTTGATGAAAAGTTCTTGAAAATTAAAAGCTATTGTACCCAAGGATTGTAGCCATTGGACTCCTAGTACAACATCAGCACCTCCCATTGGAATGGAAAGCATTGGGCTAGTCAATACATATTCTCCCATGGATAGCTTGATATTATGGCACTTTCCAGAGCAATTTATTGTTCCTCCATTTGCAATCATCACTTGACACTCTGGTGCTGGATATAGGAAGCAATTCAATTCTTTTGCTACCCTACAATGAATAAAATTGTGGGTGCTTCCTGAATCAATCAACACTATTACCTTTTTCTTCTTGATTTGTCCTTCTATCTTGATGGTTTGAGGAGTGGTAATTCCCGCCAATGCATTACAAGATATGGTCGGATTTATTTGTTCTTCATCTAGGCTTTGTTCCTGGAGTATATCTTCTTCTTTTGACCTTTCTTGCTCCTTTTCTTCTTCCTCTTCACAATCTATGTAGAATAATTTCTTCTCAGCACACTTATGACCTTTAGTGTATTTGCTATCACAACTGTAACAAAGCCCTTTTGCTATTTTTCTTCCAATTGTTGTGGTGTCAACCTTATAGGTTGTGGAAGACTAGGGGCAACAACACTTCCGTCTTTATAGTTGTGAGTGGTATGCTTCCTGGTTGCCATAATTTTGCTTTCCATTTTTCTTGCTAACCTGAATGCCTTCTCTAATGAATCAGGTTCCCAAAGGCGAACATCATGTTGGATATTATCCTTTAAAGACCCTATGAACACATCAATCCTATGCTCCTCTGGAATATATTTTACCCTTATGTTCAATTTTTGTAACTCCTCAATGTGCTCCATTATTGAACCCTTTTGTTTGAGACTTATCAATTGGCTAAAAAAAGTGTTGCTTTTTGTATCTTCATAATGTGCTATCAATTCTTCCGTAAAAATTGCCCAAGTGATAAATTATTTACGAGAGCAAAGCCATTGATACCATACAAACTGATTTGGTTCCAAATATATAGTTTCCATACGTACCTTTTGTGCGTTTTGCACATTATTGAGATCGAAGAATTGCTCCATCTGTAATATCCATGTGGCGGGATCCTTGCCATCAAACTTCCTCATATCGATTTTTGGAATATGGTGATTCTTCGATCCAACATTAGCGTCTATGGAATCATGATTAACATTTCTTTTGTTCTCATCATGAGTTTCCTTTACTACCTTTTCACCATTAGTGACCCTTTCTTGTAGCAACTTCTTCAATTCTTCCATGTCTGTCTTCAAATCTATCTTCAAATCTGCCATGTCTCTCTTCAAATCTGTCTTCGAATCATCCATCTTAGCTTCCATGCCCTTTATCTTAGATTCCACACCATTTATCTTAGATTCCATGCCACTTATCTTAGCTTCTGTTAGCTTTTGTGAGCGTGACATTTGTTGCACTTGTTCTTGTAATTTTGATATATCATGTAGCATTTCTTCCTCTTCTTCATGAGTCATGCTAGAGCTTTCAGGTTCCTTACTAGGTGTTTGCATTTTCTTTCCTCGGGGCATCAGTTACCGATGATAATGCTTTACTATGCCCTTTGAATTCCGTTAAACCAAGCTTACACAAAAATTTAAAAAAAAACTACACACCTTTTTTTCACTTTATAGAAGCCTGATATTGAATCTGATGTATCTCTGTAATTTCGGATCATCCAGTTCTGAAATTGCTACCTGTAGTAGCCTTCTACGTCCTCTTTCCAATGCCACAAGTCTGAGCTAAATTGGATTCTCCAAGGAAGAGTAATGTGAAATCTCCCACAGTGACTTGCTTTTAGACTAGTTCAGTAGAGAGAACTTGTACGACGTGCCATGAGTCACTGTTTCAACCCTTGAATCTGAAACACATACACACAAGAAACTACAGTCCGTCCTCTTTCTGTACCTTCTTACGAAATTTCAATCCGATCCCCAGAGAGAAAGTTATGACGATTTTCCCCAGGTCACCTGTTTTGAATGTAATTCAGGAGTCTGCAAAAAGACCAACTTCCTCAGATCATATCTCCACAAATATCGCGCTAAAAGCTTTGAAATTCGGACCCAAGGTTCAGCGCGATTTCTTCTCAAATGGGTTTTTTTTGCGACTTCTGAAATGTCACAGAAGAATCTGAGGTAACAAGAAGAACTTGAGCGGTATTAATTTCACTCTCCAAAATGAGAATGGGATCGACTGAATGTGGAACTGAGTCGACCACTTGATCAACCAATGGTTCATCAAACTAAGTGATATGTATTTCACTCTCCAATGGAAGAGTAAGATTGACTTTACTTGGAATTAGATCAATCACTTCATCAACAAATGGTAGGTTGGGACAAAGTTTACAGTAACTAGTTGGACAATAATTTTTTCCAACAATTTTGAGGCTTCATCCATATGAGGGCAAAGGTGACTATGATGAATCTCTTTGCATAACCTACAAGGAAACCTAACTTTACCCTTTTTCTCTAGAACCTGACAATCATTGGTTGATGGATCAACAATAAGTTGATAAGAATTTTCAGACCACACTTCTAACACCTTTGGAATACCATGCCAATCAATAAGAATGTGGTCACCCTTATAATCTTGCAAGGGAATTTGAGCTTGTGGTTTCTTTTGGACAGTTCCTCAACATTTTCCATACTCAATGTTGTTTGGTTGACTTCTCCCTTACCTTGCTTCTTTTCCTTCTTCTTCCATTTCTTCTTCTTCTTAGCCACCTGGTTACTAGCATCAAGGATTTTACCAAGTGAAGAAGAAGAAAGGGAGGAAGACATTCCGGGCGAAGAAGGTAAAGGGTCAACTAATGGTTGGTGTTGTTGAGACAAGAACTTGGTTGAGGTGGTACAATTTGAGTAGTTGAGACTAGATAAGTTGAAAACAACCACACCGGTAAACCTATCGTGAATCCAGGAAGTGACAACGTAGCCATATAAGGAAGACTAATTTCCAAAGTTAGGAAAGGATTAGGATTCTTGTTAATGAGGATTCCTTAATTGGTACATTCCAAAATTGTTGACATTAGATTCAACTCGAATAATTTTTATTAAGAATTTAAATAATATTCACAATCCACACCTAAGGTCTGTAAAAAGTAAAAACAAGCAAATAACATACGCTAGTAAATCTAAGGAGTCAAACCATGCAAACAAACTTTCACAGTGAAATCACTAGTTGGTGATGAAATCCAACGTCGCAGAGATCAATTTGAAAATTGAATAAAGATAGAGTGGGTGGAACTAGTTATGCTGACAACATGCTTAATGAACACGATCTCGTGAAGGTAACTTCACTTATGCCACCTCGAGTAAAGAATACCCTAAAAAAATTCCAAGTAAGTCTAGCCAACGTCTGTTCTAGGTATAGTAGAGACTTCTCCTCTGTCATCACATTGGGTAATAACCCTAAGACTATTGTCTCTAAGGTTAACACTTGCAACAATTTCACCTGGGTTACAATCGTAGATCAGACACACACACAAGGGTATAGTAACAAAGCTAAATCCCCTTGAAAGTTCCTCAACATGGTTAATATGAGTACCTTCAAGTGACTCCCAACCACCTTTCGGAACCATTTATAATACATGTAAATCACTCTACCATAACCAATGAAGTAGGGTCTATCACTCTATTTGGTCTGATATGATCTTGTGCTTAACTCCCTTATTAGAGGAACTTCCCAAAGCCAAATTGTAAAAATGGATTTACTCCCTATCACAAGATTCTAGTGTTTGTTTTCAGATTTGGAAAGTTAACTCAATTCCCTATTCCAAATCCCTACAACTTGATCTAATGTAGGTGGAAAGAGCCCTAAAATAATACAAATTCTAATATATTTTATTAGTGTCGTTTTTTTGTAAGTTGTTACTTACTCAATGGGTAAATGGATGTGAAACTGATGGTGTTATGACCTGACTCAAAAATTTAATGTAATAAAAAATGATATTGTGATCTTTTCATTTCGATGAATTTGAGGTAAATTAAGGAGAGATGTTCTTCTTTAACATATTAACTCCAAAATGCACCACTTCTAATTTTCAAATGCAATTCAAAGCCCTAAGTGCCAAACCAAGCAATGTAATCTATGCACATTTGTTTGAAAACTATGCAGATATAATCTATGAACAATTTCTGTTCATGTTATGAAAATAGAATTCCAACTATGTAAATGCAATTTATACAAGAGATTTCTTCAAAACAAACACAAGATGATTCCAAATCAATGAAAGAACAACAAGACTATTTTCATTCACCAATGTAACTAAAGAACCAATTGAGTGTAAGTAAATGCAATTGGGTGAGCATTCCAAATATCAAAAGTGATGACACTTAAAGGCGATTAACACTTAGACACAATTTAGCCACCCCCCGACGATTGAGGGCGATTTTTTTTTTTTCAAAAATGAAAGCAAAACCATGAAAAAATTGTTAAGAAACTGAGACAAACCTCTGAGTAATGACCAAAGGAAATCAAATTAAGAATTTCTCAAAAATAAAATTCAAAACACCCAATCAAACTGATAGAGACTCTATAAGGATGTAAACAAGCTAAAGAAATCACAAAAACAAAAAATTTGGACTTAAATCAGAGAAACCCTGGTTTTTTCAAAAAATTTACAAGGTTGCACAAGTCACTAGTTCAGTTTAATGTGGTCGTGCACTGTGCACCACATAAAACTGTGTAAATTTGCGCTCTTTTCCTAAAGGAAAACTGCGCAGACCTAAAAACTTAAGAAAAAAATTAAAAAACAAAGGTCTCAAAACAAAAATTTCAATTCTTAAAATGGTCTAAATGGTTCAAGGGTCATAGTAGGATACAGTGGAGCACTCTCGTTCCCCAATATGGTTGCCAATTTTTTAGGTGAACAAATCACTTCTTGCGGACAAGAATGATTTCCCTAGATTTCAAAAAAACATGTAACAAACATCAAAAGAATTGCTACAATTCCTTGGCCTATAACTAAAACATGAAACATGTAGTATTGTTTGGTAATTTAATTAAACTTAAATTACTTGCATAAATTATCGTCCATGGCTAGTAAGTTGATGAAGTGTAAGTGTGTAGTATATTCTAGAAGTATTTGGTTATTCACACCAATTCTAAATTAAGTTGAGTTATCGAAATGTAAATTATAAATTAAGTTATTGAAATGCACATGAACAAAGCAATTATTCCTAAAATGATCACACTCTTTTACTGAAGACTACTTATGGAAAATCTCACACTCTTCTTCAAAGGAAAATCTCACAACTCTGCATATAAGTAAATCAATCCCACACTTACTGTAAATGAAAATTAATTGCACTCTTATAAAAATTGTATGTAGTTATGAAATCCACACAATCAATAAAAATCTCAGACTTATAAATTAGTCTCACACTTGTAAAATGAAATTCAATTCTTAAAACACACACACTCTATTATATATCATAATTTGAATCTGAAAGAAATTAGAAACACATCTATTTAATTTAACATAACATAAAGCTTATGAAATTACACAGAAACTCTATCTACACAAATAAAAATCCTTACTGCTCGAGGGGCCCTCCACGAGAAGCAAGTAATCATGCTATCAATCAAACAGTCAACCATGCATGGAAATGAAAAGGTTCTTCATAAACTGAATATTAAAAGCAGAGTTTTAAGTTTTCACTATCACATAAAAATCATTGTGTTTGTGTCTGCTGCGAGGTCTTTTTATAAATCCCATATCATTAAATGTTCAAAGCTCTATGCCTATCCTCGCTAGCATAATGCTAAAATTAACTATGAAAAGATAACATAACAAAATTCACTCACGATTTGCTATTAACAAAGAAAATTGTGAGGTGTATATCTCGTTCCTCGTTCGCTTGTTATAGCTGACAAAGTTGACTTTATCCTTGACCACGTCACTAGAAGCTTCATTTATCAATATGGTTCATGAAAGTAGGAAGGAATCATTGAGTGCATTGATCACCACCTTTCCATATATTTCTCTCTCCAGCTAGCAACTTGGAACCTATCAAACCATGGACTTAACTACAGAATCATCCCAATTCAGTAGCTAAAGCAAATATTAAACTAAAAATAAAGAACATTATTAATGTATGAAATACAAGGCAATTATATACCTGCCAAGCCATAAATCCTATGATTTGATGCCCATTGAGTGATTATGATGGTCAAAGAGGAATAAAATAGGTGAAAAATGGTGTCAAAAGGAAGCAATTATGAGGCTCAACATTCCCCCCCACAGAGGTCATTGCATGTTGTCATGCAAAAATTCAAAACTGAGAGCCTTTCTCTGTCATTGCACTCCTTTAGAAACTTGAGCTAGAACATCCAAGTTTGTTTTCTTTACCTTCTTCTTAGCAACTTCCATCCTCGGCTTCTTCATCAAAATTTTGTATTTCAAACTTATGTCTTTCCTATTGAGAGATTTGTTCTTTTCCTTTAGTTTTTTATTCTTATCGTACCACAGACCAAGATGTAAGAGAATATTGTAATTTTGAATCCTTTGTTTCATTATGCACTTTCAATGTTTCATGTTCCTGATTTAAGTGTTTGTTTTGTATCTCCAACTCAAAAATTTCTTGTTTGAGAGTATTCACAATTGGATTTTCTTGTGGACTATCAGACTGAATACCTTGCTTTGAGGATGTAGTGGCCTTTTATGTGGCTTTCTTCTCAAGAGACTCAATGTAGTCATATATCTCCTGTTGGACTGGGTCAATCTCTGGTGTTCTTCTAACTATATTAGAAATTGGTGATGAAACTGGTGATAAAGATGGTGATATAATTGGTGATGGAATTACAGGTGATGGAATTTTTAGTTCTTCATCTTCCTCCAAATTGATAAACTCTACACATTGTCAAGATGATTCCTTTGTTGATTTGTTGAGTTTGGCACTTCTCCTAATAGTAGATGAAGTTTTACTAAGAAGAGTTCTCTTTTGAACTTTTTCTTGATCAGTCTTTGCTTATTCCATTTCCTCTGATTTATTTCTGGGTGTATTTTCTTCTTTTTCATTAGCTTTGTTTCTTCTAACACTTTTCTTCTTTACGTTTTCTAAAAAATTTACAAGGGGAATTTCATATTCTGAATGCTGCTTTGGTTGTAGAATTGGGTTATCGGTAGGGTTTTTAGACAATTTTCTTCTGCTTCTTTTTACCTTACTGTTACTAGGTTCTTCTTGTTTTATTTCCTTAAAATGACTTCTGATTAGAAAAATCTCCAAGTTAACTCCTAATCTCTCAAGATGGGCTTCAATAAGCATTTTTACAAGACCATGAAGATACATTGTATTTTCAATGAACTGTATTTTTCTTTGAGTATTACTATACATCTTCCTCAAGCTATTAAGCAGAAAATAGGGTAAATTGATTTCATTTCCTTCAAGAAAGTGCATCATTAAACGAACATGGTATAAAAACATGGTACCGAATCTACACTCACAAGTAATGAACTTCTGAATAACTAACAATATATTCCTCCATTTACTTTTGAGAGTTGTGCTTGGAATAGCCTTTTTAAAGATAGTAGTATCAATACCTAGGTTCTTTAGAAATTCTTTCCATTCATTCCCTTCAATTCCTCTATTTTTGAACCACCTCTCGCCAACCCTGGGTAGTCCAGTTACCTCAGCCATGAAGGATTCCATCACCACTATTTTGATGTCCCTGATTTCTTCTTCAGTTCCATTAAAGGCCTGGGAAAAAGACTTGGTTACCTCTCTATCATAGCCATCAAATTTTTGTATAAAATCCAACCACTACGCTTGTTGTAGCATCTGCTTGGCATGTGGGTACCCTTCCATAAACTTCTTTCCATTCAGCTCCATTCTAACAATGACTCCCATTTTGGTGAAATTTTACTCCACAATTTCTTCTTTGACAGGGTTTTGGAATGATATTAATTTCGGAAATACGAAAACGAGAGTGAAATGGTAAATGGAAATGAGTAGAACGACTCTTGAGAAAACAAAGTATGAATGGATATGAGTGAGCAGAATTTTCAATGAAACAAAGTTTCAAAGAATGAAGTGTTTGCGTAATGGTGAATGAAAAATGAGTTGTCCTGCTAACTTCATTAATAGGACATGATATTTATAACTCAGTTCGAAGTTAGAAAAATAATCATTATTTCAAATGGTGGTACAACGTTTATATTATTTCATAATCTAATGTAACTTTATCATTAAATCTAATATTTACATACCTTCAAGTTTTTTATTCTAATACTTGATTGTTCTTTTTGAATTGTCCTCAGGTGCTTTCAATTGTAGGCTTGATCATTCCCTTCTGCTAAAATCTTCAATTATCCCAGTCAATCATTCTTGTCAATATCAGCTACAAAATTTTATCAAAGTTGCAGATTCTCAACAATTATGTAGCTACTTATTCTAAAAAGAAAAAGAGGGATACAACGAAATTAGGCATTAGAATAGGATTGAAAAAGAAAATTTAGGGTGCCAAGAATTCCTGGTTTTGATCCTAAATTTTCTGTATAAACATGCCAACATAGTTGGTTTTCATGTTTATATAATTTTTTATTTTTTATTTTTTTAGAAAAAAATATTTACAAATCATGTTGGAGAGGAAGGAAAATCATTCCTAATCATCTTCAAATCAATATTGCCTTGCAAGTTTTTAACAAATTCTTCCTTTGTCAATGGCTTGTGATAAATTCTTAATTGATGATCATTTACAAGGAAGGTCACTCTTTCCTCATCAATGGTTCTAATCTTGACTGCACAATTATCAAAGAAAGTTTAAATCTCATAAGGCCCAAGCCAATGAGTTTGAAATTTTCCTTGAAAATCTTTAAACTTTGAGTCAAAAAGTAATGCTCAATCTCCTAGTTGAAATTTTCTTTCCTTTATGTACTTGTCATGCCACCTGGATCTTTTTTGTTGAACTATGTTGGTTCTTTGAATATCATCATGTCTTATCTCATCTAGTTCATTCAACTACTCCATTCTTTTTTTTGTGCTTCAGATAGATCACGACCTAATTTAATTGTTGCCTTGAAGGTCTTTACCTGGAAATCAATAGGAAATAAGAATTGCTTCCCATAAACAAGTTCATAGGGAGTATGTCCTGTAGTGTTTCTCCATGTGGTACGGTATGCCCATAAAGATTCTGGAAGCTTTTCTGCCCAATCTCTTCTATGCAGTTGCACAGTCTTGGTAAGAATTTCTTTAATTATTGTATTGATGGATTCCACTTGTCCATTTTCCCGTGGATGATATGGAGTGGACTTCTGATGTTTGATTTTATATTCCTCCATTATCTTTTTTACCAACTTGTATGTAAATTGAGTTCCTTGATCTGTCACAGTTTCCCTTGTGACACCAAAATGAGTAAAAATATCCTTGAAAATAAATGATACTACAATATTTTCAGTAGCAAAAAAAATTGCTTTAGCTTCTACCCATTTTGTAACATAATCAGTGCAAACAAGGATGTACCTTTTTTGTCTGGATGGTGGATTAATTGGACCAACAAAATCCAAATCCCATTTCTAAAAAGGTTCAATGAGTACCCGAGGTTGTAGAGGCATTTCATCTGAAGGAACAAGTTTCCCCATTATTTGACAAATATCACATCTCTTTACATACTCTTTGGCATCCTTGAAAAGGGAAGGCCAATAATATCCTAAGAAAATGATTTTGTAAACAATTATTTTATCAATGAAGTGTCCTCCACATGGTTCATCATGACAAGTCTTTAATATCTCTGGTACTTCATGTTCTTTGACATATCTTTGAAAAATCAGATCTAGCCCTGTTTTGTATAATTCTCCATTTATCAATGAATAAGATGCACTAATTTGAATTACCTTTCTTTTCTCTCGATGAGAAAAATATAATGGTAACTTCCCTGTATCTAAATACTTAACAATATCTGCAAACCAAGGAGATTTAGTAGATACTACAAAAATATATTCATCAGGAAAATTGTCTTCTATAGGTACATCATTATTATCATTTTGAATCCTAGATAGAAAGTCAACGACTGTATTTTGTTTCCCAAGTCAATCCAAAATAGTAATATTGAATTCTTGTAACAATAATAACCATCTTATAATTCTGCCATTAGTAATTGGTTTATTGATTAAGTACCTAATTGCATAATGATCTGTATGTACAAATATTTCATAGGCAGTGATGTAATGTCTGAATTTATTAATGGCATGGACAACAACCAAAAACTCCTTCTTTGTTATAGTATAATTTAACTTTGCAGGAGGCAATTTTTTACTGGTCTAGTAAAATTCATAAGGAGTTAAATATTTCTGTCCTAGTACAACTCCTAATGTTGTATCTGAAGCATCAGTTGAAATGTGAAAAGGTAATTTCCAGTTTGTCCCTCTTAGAATGAGTGCTTGAGAAATATTTTCTTTCAATGTTTCAAATGCTTTTTGGCAATCAAAATTCCAATTGAATTCACAATCTTTTGTGAGAAATTTGAAAAGTGGAGAATACCTTTTTTAAAAGTTTTCTATGAATCTTCTATAATAACCAGTAAAACCAAGAAAACTCCTAACATCTCGTTGAAAAGTTGGAATTAATAATTTAGAAATAACTTCTACTTTAGATGTGTCCACTCTAATTCCATTTCTAGAAATACGGTGTCCTAAAACAATTCCCTCAATAAACATCATCAAAAAAATTTCATGGCTTAATGAGAGATTTTCTTCCTTACATCTAATGAGAACTTTTTCCAAATTTTTAAGAGCTTCTTCAAAAGAATTTCCATAAACCGTAAAATCATCCATGTAAACTTCCACACAATCATGAATTAGATCAGAAAAAATTCCTAAAACTGCCCTTTGGAATGTTGCAGGTGCATTACATAACCTAAAATGAAGTACTCAGTAGGCATAGGTTCCCCATGGACAGGTAAAAGTGGTTTTATCTTGATCTTTTGGAGCTACTTGGATCTGGTTATATCCACTAAAACCATCTAGAAATGAAAAATATTTCTTTCCTGCCAATGTGTCTAAAACTTGATCTATGAAAGGAAGTGAAAAATGATCTTTTAAGGTAGCTTTATTCAATTACTTATAGCCAATGCATACTCTCCATTTTCCATTCTTTTTAGGAACAATTACCAATGGTGAAACCCACTCGCTATCTAATATTAAATAAATGAAATTCACATTTAACAATTATTGTAATTCCTCTCTAACAATTTCTCTCAAATTTGGATTCATTCTTCTTTGAGGCTGTCAGATTGGTTTAACATTTTCTTCAATGTAAATATGATGTATACAAGTATTAAGATCAATTCCTTTCATGTCAGTGTATTCCCATGCATAAGAAAATGAATGTTCTTGTAACATCTTTATTAAGTCTTTCTTTTGAAATTCTTCCAGATTATTATTGATATTCAAGGTTTTTTCTGGGAAGATTTCTATTGGAGAATTGCCAAATTTTTCCATAGAATGTAAAGATAATTGACGAGATGATAAATATTCAATATTTCATTGTTCTTGAAAACTTTGATTAGATTCACAATATGAGGAATACTCATTATTTTCCATTAATATAAAATCTAATCTTCTTCATCTATTTGTGAAGTAACAAAGATTGGTCGTATATCAATATTGTCATCTATCCATTCTTCACTTTATACTTCTATTGTTTTTTTATAGGGGGATATAATGTGAATTTATTTTTTGAATTTCCATCATAAATAAACATATCACCAGATCTACAACTTATAAAAGCATCAGTTTTAGCTAACCATGGTTTTCCTAGAATCAATGGATGTCCTCCTAAATTACTCTTGGGTGTTAGAATCATAAAATCAAAAGGATACTCCCAAGAATCTAATGATAAAAATATGGCTTCTAATACACCACCAGGTTGAATAACAGATCTATATGCTAATTGCAGCAATGTAGGTGTATATTGAAGATTAGAAAATTTCAATTGATTCATAGTTTGTTTACTCATGATGTTTATAGCTACTCCTAAATCAATCAATGTATTTGGAATTTAAATACCACTGATGTGTGTTTTCACAATGGGACTTCCTAGATCAAGGTATTTCTAAATTGTTGTTTTTCCCATCACGATATCTGCAATTTTTCCAACTAATTGAATTCTTTTGAATTCTTTTCTCTTTCTTCCTGGCCTTTTAATACTCAATTCTCTGATTGTCTTTGCAAATATTGGTATTTGTTTGATAGCTTGTAACAAAGGATTTTTTATACAAACATTCTTCAGTTCATCTTTCATATCATAATCAGGCACTAAAATCTGTTTTTCTACCCCTTTATCAATTTTTAATCTCTTAGGAAAGGGTGGTGCTTGGCCAGGAAGGTTGTTCTATGATAGGAGTTGAGTTTATTGGAATATCATCATAATGTACAAGGGTGGTTTGTTTTTTGAGATTTTTCTTCTTGACTAAGAGACTTCTCTTTTTCAGAGAGATTCTCCTTTTTAGATTCCTAAACAACAACTGATGGAGACTTCTTTTCAAATACTCTACCAAATCTAAGTTGGAGATTGTTTAGATCTAGTGGGGTTATCATGTAGGTTTGGAAATTTTGTCCTTCCATATTGTAAACAAGTTGTGAATTTTTATTATTATTTGGATTTGGAAGTGGTTGAGTAGGCAATGATTTGGTCTTTGAGGGGATGGTAATGAAAGTTGTGGATTCAAATTCTGAGGTTGAGTTGGTTGAACATGTTGAGGAAAATATTGTGGTGGAAAAATAGGGTAAGGTTGTTTATATTGAGGATATTTTCGATAAGGATTTTTCCATCCCTGTGCCCAAGGTTGAGGCCAAGATTTCCAAGGCATGGGTGTAGTCCAATTGTTTTGTGATGGTTGTGCAAATGCTTGAGTGTTAAATCCTTGAGTCATATTTGGTTGTGAATTTTTACATGGTCTCTTAACAATAAAAAATAGGGGATATACTTGATTTGGTATTATTTCCTCTTGATAAACAACTTTAAGACCTGGTATTGAAGGACATTCTTTTGTACCATGATTTTCTGTACATATAACATAAGTTTCTACACTTTTTAAGTCAAGAGGGAATTCTCTTAGAGCATGTTTCTTTCTACATTTAGGAAAAAAGATTGACAATACAATATTTTCAACATTTTGCTTGTTTTTCACTTTAAGGGTATATATTTGTTCACTAAGACTTCCCAAAATGTTTGTTTTAAAATCATCAAACAAATTGCCTAATTCAGCCCTACTTACAGCCCCAACTGTAGATTTATTAATCCTAGACATGAGAAGATCTCTTGGATTTTTCCAAATTATTGTGTTACCTCTTAAAAATAGTATGCATAACTCACAAATTTCTCGAAATGATAACTAAGAAATATCTCCCTTACCCATCAAATTGAGAATATCAATACACTCATCTTTGATAGATTTTAATAAGAGAGATTTCAAAGTTTCTTCATCTAGTTCATGCATTTTAGCCCTTTTAACATTATGTGCAAATTTTTCATTGAAATCTTCAATATTTTCATCTTCTTTTTGAATCATTTTAAAGACTTCATCCTTAAGAATATGGGGTATACAATAATCCTTATATTTCTCTAAGAATGTAGTTTTCATTTCTTCCCATGTTCTTCTAGAATGTGCTCCTAATCCCATGAACCATTTTAATGTTGCATCCTTAAGAGTTGCTAGAAAAAATTTCAACTTTTAAGGGTCAAGCAAGTAATCATAAGATCTACACAAGACTTTAAACTCAAAGAGAAATGTTTCATGATTGTCACTTCTTAATCCGTGAAAATTTGGAAGGATGGAGGGTGAAATTTTTTTCATTGCAGTTGTTGTATCTTCATAGAGGATAGGAAATCCAAATGGTTCTATATCTCCTCTACCTCCTCCTCTCCCTCTTCCTCCTCCAATCCTAGGTTTTTCACCATTAACATTATGTACCTCTCCTTCCGCTTCTCCAACCATTGTAGATTATTTAGAACTAATATAGGGTACCAAAATTTGGTTTTCTAATTCTTCTTCTAGCTCTTCTGGTTATAGTTCTTCTATCGATGGTAAGTTAAAATAAGTTTCTTCCTCTTTTTCTTCACTAGGAATCTCTAACTCTTGTCCTAGAAGTATTTCTTCAGTTGAAGATAGGAAAAATACTCCTTCTGTTAGGGATGTATGATCTTCTTCTCCTATTACTGCTTCAGTTGATGAGGTTGGTGAATCTTTAGGTTGGATTTCAGATCTAAGTACCCCAGGAATTTTTCCTGCAAATGGTGGAATATGAGTTTGAGTGGGTGGTGTGACACTACAAGGTCGTGGTGGGGTGAGTGATGATGTTGGAATTAAAATTTTACCTCTACCTACAAATCTACCTCTAGAATATATTTCCCTATGCATATCATTTTTTTAATTTTATTTTTATTTTAAATAAAAAGTAAAGACTCCTATTTACACTTCCCCAACAACGACGCCAAAATGTTGGTAATTTAATTAACCTTAAATTACTTGCATAAATTATCGTCCAGGGCTAGTAAGCTGATGAAGTGTAAGTGTACAGTATATACTAGAAGTCTTTGGTTATTTACACCAATTCTAAATTAAGTTATTGAAATTCACATGAGCAAAGCAATTATTCCTAAAATAATCACACTCTTTTACTGAATACTATTTATGGAAAATCTCACACTCTTCTTCAAAGGAAAATCTCACAACTCTGCATATAAGTAAATCAATCCCACACTTACTGTAAATGAAAATTAATCGCACTCTTATAAAAATTGTATCTAATTATGAAATCCACATAATCAATAAAAAAATTTAGACTTATAAATCAATCTCACACTTGTAAAATGAAATTCAATTCATAAAACACACACACTCTGCTATATATCTGAAATATGCTTTGTAAGAATCAACTCATTTATCAATATTACACACTCTTGCATGAAAAACCAAAATAAATTGAATCTTTTCTTAAATATGTTCACACTTTCTCATTACTTATAGATCACTCATGCTTGAAATATAACCTGCAAACAAATCCTCTGTTTTATGAAATGCAATTTTACTCTAAGTACAAACTTACACTATTTCTGTCATTACTGTTAAACTTAATTCATGTGCATCTATAAACAAAAGAAATGATTAGTAAAACAATCATAATTTGAATCTGAAAGAAATTAGAAACACATCTACTTAATTGAACAAAACAAAAAAATTATGAAATTTTACAAAAACTCTATCTAATGGAAACGAATAAAATGCCTCACTGCTCAAGGGGGGTCCCACAAGAAGCAGGTAATCACGCTATCAATCAAACATTCAATCACACATGGAAATGAAAAGGTTATTCATAAACTTAATATTAAAAATAAATTTTTAAGTCTTCACTGTCGCATATAAATCACTGTGTTTGTGTCTATTGCAAGGTCTTTTTATAAAGCCCATATCATTAAATGTTTAGAGCTCTATGCCTATCCTTGCTAACAAAATGCTAAAATTAACTATGAAAAGGTAACATAACAAAATTTGCTCACAATTTTCTATTAACAAAGCAAATCATGAGGTGTATATCTCGTTCCTTGCTTCCCTATTATAGCTAACAAAGTTGACTTTATCCTTGACCACGTAATTGGAAGCTTCGTTTATCAATATGGTTCATGAAGGTAGGAGGGAATCATTGGGTGCATTGATCACCATATTTCCATATATTTCTCTCTCCAGTTGGCATCTTGGAACCTATCAAGCCATGGACTTAGCCGCGGAATCAAAAATTAGCTGCAGAATCATCCTAATTCGGTAGCTAAAGAAAATATTAGACTAATAATAAAGAACATTATTAACTTATGAAATACAAGATAATTATATACTTGCCAAGCCATAAACCTATGATTTGATGCCCATTGAGTGATTATGATGGTCAAAGAGGAATAAAATAAGTGGAAAAGGGTGTAAAAAAAGAAGCAATTATGAGGCTCAACAAGTATGCTAAGAATCACTTACCTCATAGCGATGTGCTCGTAGTCAAGTCCTTTCAGTTCTTTCCAAATCCATTTTTCCTCAATGCCTTAGAGGCTTTCCCAATGCTTTCTACAAATTCTCCATGATGCTCCAAAAGAGATAAGCATAGACAAAAACATTCAAAGGGATCAAAGCATCTCACATATAAAATCAAAGGTAAATGAAATCCCTAACTTAACATACAACATATATTTGAATCAACAGTCAGTTATAAACTATGCGAGTGATCAAAGAATCTCGCAAATAACATGAAAATAGATGCAATTAGGAAAGAACAACTATTTTTTATTAAATTCAAATGAGAACAATCTTACAACTTGGTTGCCTTGATGTCACAAGCCTCTTCCAATGGTCTCCATTCCTTCCCCTAATGGAAATCTCTTCAGACCCAAAATTAACAACATGAGTTTACAAATCCAAGTCTCTCCTTCATCCTCTAGTCTTGTGCTCAATTTATAAGCAAGAGGAGGAAGTTTCTAGTTCCTCTTCTCAAGGGATATGATGCTTAAGAGGAGGAGATTAGTTCCATGAACCAAGGGATGAGGCGCATGTATGTAGTTGTTTGAGGTTTCCAATTTGGATAAGGTTCCTCCATCAAAGCTTCTAGAATTGTATTTTTTATTTTTACTTGCATGAACAAGATTGCACAGTTTATAGTGGAAGACAATGTACAAAATTGCGCAAGCCACAATGGTAAAAACTACACATGCATAGGTAATGGCTAGGAAAACTACGCAAATACTCAAAAATGGTTTTTAAGTTGTGAAACCCAAAATTCCTTTTATCCCTAGTGTTTTTTTACTTCAAGCTTCATAGGGGATTCACTTAAAACACTCATCGGATGACGAGAGGTTTGAATCAATAGTCATGGTGACAAAATTTAATGTAACAAAGTAGGAACACTAGAAAAAGGAACATCACAATATCCTCAAAAACCTAAGAGATTAATTGAGAATAATGGTTGTGAGATACATTGCAAAGCAGGAGAATAGTACTGAGAGAATAATGGTTGTGAGGTACGAGTAACTAAAAGTGGCGGATTTGATACAATTGGTGAAAATCGAGATTAACATCCTTGACAAGAATGCCAAATCACCCATAAAACTCTGATTCAAATATCAAAGGAATACCCCTTAGCTCGAGAACCATCATTTCTCATAATTTCAGATATAGAACTTTTGAAATATCACCATATGCATGAGTGTAAGCTCATAATCATAATTCAGTTGCACAACCAATAATATATTAGACCAAGTCTCATGTGGTAAAGTCATGGTATGGCACATATGGAAAATAAACTATGTGTAAGAGCTGTCAAGCACAAAATTAACATATAGTTTATGATAACCATCCATTAACCTAACCAACTATATATATATATATATATATATATATATATATATATATATATATATAGATATATCAACCAAACATATGAAATGAAATGTTAGAAAGACATTATAATATGCAAATTGAAATAAGATAGGGTTGCTACAAAATCAAGGATTATGTAGAGGCCCTTTTCACTCTAACAGTCATATGCATTATAGATCATAGACCCTTGATAACTTATTGGATCAGTAGAAAGCGACATGGTTTTTATATTCTACTAATTGAGAGATAAGTTCATCAAGAAAACGTTGAAAGAAAATCTTGCAAATGAATTAAAGTTCAATAACACACTAGTCAAAGCAACCAAAGATATGTCATATCATCATTGATAAAAAGAAATTTGTACATCATGACCATTGTAGTCATAAAAAATCAAAGCCAAATGTGAAAGATGAAAATCCAAAGATAAATTTAAGGAGGGGCCCATATCATTTTCCAAAAATTAGAGGGGAGTTGGTTGGGCTACCAACAATTGGCGATTCACTGGATGAACCAGTTATCTCGGCAATGAAATAGATTAGATAAAGTAAAGAAATCGAATGCTTTAAGAAAGTGAATGCCCACAATAATATAAGAATGATTGTTGTAGCCATGCTTGAATATAATTAATCTATTCATAAAAACCTTTGAAAATAATTATAACAAATGAAAAGTTTACAAGCAAAGTCCATATGAATTTTCAGAGAATCCAATAACCAACAAAGTGAAAGATAGAGTGGTTAACCAAGTTGGTGATGTAGCTTTGACTTTATTAGCATGATTATTGTCTCTGTTGCCTGCAAGTGTCCATTTCTTTGTCAAATATACTCTTTAATCTGACTTTGATCCGTAAACTATTGTGGATATTCCACTTGGCAATTCGTCCCAGCATATCTTATAATAATATATTAAAATTATGAATTTTTACACTATTACAATTTTATTAAACTTCGAGATCTATAAATTTAACTATAATTAGTGCATGCATGTCAATGGAAATTATGCATAAAAGAAGAGAACGAAAAAATAATCTTATGCACATACATAAGACACAAGATATGCTCTGGGAAACCCTTTCAGTAGAAAACCCAATTGGAAGGTGAGGTCACTTCGCTCTCTTTCTCTGTCTAGAAAATAATGCTGCAGGTACAAAGAAGTAATGCCTGTGACCTGTGGGATGCTACAATGCATAGATCCTCTCTGTGTGCTCTACCTCTTATCTCTCCTAGCTATCTTTGCTCAACTATGGAACAAATTTCTCTCGAAAGAATGGAATTCCTCTTCCTCCCAGTGGCCCAATTATAACACAACCTGATAGCCTACTAGTGGTTAAGTTTTACTACATCAACTATTAACTAGAGTTACAAAATAAACTCTTATATAGTCTTTTACATCGAAAACATGTGGCTAGCCCCTTTTCCATGAATGATGGGGGCTAACGCAACATCCTCCCGAATTATAGGTGTGAAAACAGGAAGGTCAACTTCTGAGTGGCATAAATTTTGCATACATATTCTGATTGATGCACTTCTTGCATCGTTGGAAAAATATTTGTGTGTATAAAAACATGAAAAGGTGTGGTGCCAAAGCGACAAAATTTTACCCCCAAAAAATGTCATTTGATGCCTCAAAATGCTCCCAAAAGGTTTCATACCCCATTTTTCCAAAATGGGTCCTGCCAAACTAGGTCTGTGAGTTGATTCCTCCAGTTTTTCCACTCTAAATGCATCAAGATGGATGAAAAACAATATAGTGATCTAATTCGGATAACACCTCCCCGTTTTGGGAGGATTTTGGTCCCAAAAATCTTTTACTGAATGAGGCGAGGAAAATTTCCCTTCACCTTCTCTCTGGTGTACCATTTAGCTTTGCATGGAAGTTGTCCCTTCAACCCAATATTCCGAAGGTCATGTTGCCCCGGTCTTGTAGTTCTGGACCTATTTTACAATACTGTATCGTTTGTCAACTCTTCTTGAGTGTCTGATGCCAAATCCTCGATAGAAGGTAGGACCTATTCCTCTTCCTAATCTAGCATGGAAGGCTCATAGAGTTTCAAATTCTCCACATTCAAAACTGAGTAAATGTGCATATGGTGGTAAACTCAGTCGATCGACATTATCACCCACCTTTTCTAGTATCTCAAAGGGACCTTACCTCAGAGCCTTGATTTTATTACTAGGCCCTTGCAACCTCTCCTTATTCAACTATAACCATACTTTGTCTCCCACCTTGAATGATTTCTTTGTTCTTTGCTGATCATGCTTGGATTTATACTTATTGTACAACTTCTGCAATGTTTCTTGTACCTGTAGATGGATCTGCCCGATATTCTCTATAAATGCTTCAGCCCTCAAAGCATCTCTGTAAGATCTTACCTCACTCCTTGCTGCCCATATGAATTTTCCAATGGTGAAGGTGGAAAATATCCAAAACAAGTTTCAAATGGAGACTTTCTTATAGAAGTGTGGACTCCTATTGTAAGAATGTTGCATATAAACCAGATTTTCATCCCATGTCTTCAGATGCTTCTGGTTGTATCCCCTTAGAAGCTGCACCAAATTCATGTTGACTACTTATGTCTGTCCATCTTTCTATGGATGAAATGTTGTAGATCTTGTCAACTTCGTGTCCATCTTCTCCCACATGTAGTCTAGAATGAACTAAGAAATCTTGTATCCCTATCTAAAACCATGCTCATTAGTATCCCAAAGTGCATTGGGACCTATCCAAAGAACAAGTTTGTTGCTTCTTTCCCGCTAATGGCCTTTTTACAGGGCATCAAAAGACACATCTTATTGAACCTGTCAAATTACCACGAACAAGTAATCATTCCCTTCCTAATTATTGGTAAACCTCCCACAAAGTCCATGTAAATTCTTTCCCAAGGATGAGTAGGTACAGGTAAGGGATGATATAGACCATGTTTCTTGTTGTTAGGATTTCTGGTACAACAAAGAATGCATCCTCTTATGAACCTAGCTACATGCTCTTGCATCTTGGGCCAATACACATACCTCAGCAAGTTAGCCACGGTCTTCCCTACACCAAAGTGCCTTGCAACCTTGGAGGTGTGAGCCTCTCTAATAAGCTGCTATCGCTCACCTTTAGGAACACATAGCTTATCTAGCCTGTAGAGTAATAGATCTTGGAGATGGTGGTCAATAGGGTTGTTTCCATCGTGCAAATGACTCTGACTTTGAAATTGTTGGTACACCTCCTTGAAGTCCTCATCCTCTGAATATGCCTCTTTGTATGCATCATGGGTGAATGGATCCATGTGCATAAGAGTCCACAAAGCTATAATATTTTATGTGGGTGGCCTTGAAAGCATGTCGACCAAATCGTTTGTGCTTCCCTTATTATACTTGATCACCAAATGATACTGTTGTAAAAATAGTATCCACTTGTAATTCCTGGTTTGTTGTAGCTTAATCTGAGCTTGCAAGTACTATAACGACCGGTGAATTGTGTGGATTAATGTCTCCTTTCCCATGAGAAAGTGCTTCCACTTCTTCACAACTTGAACCATGGCATAAAGATCCTTATTGTTGGTAGGGTAGTTAAGAACTGCTCCATGAAATACTTAAAAATGGTAGCATACATGCCTTCCTCCCTGCATCAAGACAACTCCCATAACATACCCACTCGTATTTGTCTCCACTTCAAAGGGTCGATGCAAGTTTGGTAATGCCTGAATTGATTCTTGGCTGATCTTCTTATTTAACTCCTCAAAAGCCTTCTACTGAAATTTTCCCCACTGGAAACTCTTGCCACTTGTTGTTATGGAATGGAAAGGTGTTGCTACAACTGAAAATGAGCCTATGAATATCCATAGGTATTCTTCTTCCCTAATGAAACTCATGTCCTCATAAACATTAGTAGGCATCGATCATTTCATGATGGCCTTCATCTTGGAAGGATCTATCTTCAACTCTCCTTGACCGATCACATACCCCAGATACACCAAAGACTGTTGCATAAACACACACTTCTTGAGATTTGCTATCAGCTAGTACTTCTTCAATGTTGTAGAAATTAATTTGTAAATTCAAAACTACTCATGAAATTTACTAAATCACAAGACTTGAAGCTACTTTATTGATCTACGAAAGTCAATTCACCATCTAGAACACAAATCATATACATGCAAAAGGAAACATCACACATGCACATATATTTATCTAGGGGAAAGAAACTACTCAAAACCCCTTCCTATATGTATTGCATTAGTCAAAGAATAGAAAAGAAATACATATGCTTGCTCAAGCCTAGTCACACCCTACAAGTGTATAGCCTTTCCCTCTGGCTGACTAACTGACTCTGGAAGATACTTAGCCAATTTTCAAGCCTTCTAAGTTCCTATTTCCTTGCGCTATTCCTTGAGGAATTAGGCCCCTATTAATTGGGAAAATCCTCAATCAAAATTTCACAATTTCTTTAGGCTCATCCCCTTAATTATGCACCACCTATACACATGGGAATATGCTACCACTGATAGTACACTACCCTGGAATCTCCATCTCAACTGGGTAACTCAAATTATCTGCATGCAAAAATTATTTTGGGTTGATTGATCAATTAACTGGTTGATCACTGAGTGTGGTTGAAGTTCCACTTCCACAACTTGACCTCCACTAGTTCTTATGATAGTTAGAACTAGTTTAACTGTCAATAACTCAAATTAACTAAAATAGATTCAACCAATCATACTAAAATTAACTCAATCTTCCCCAACTCGAATTAGCTGAGTTAATTGAGTGAAAAGTGCCATGTCACCTTAGTTAACTACCTCAAAGATTTCTGTTGAAATAGAAATTTGAATTTTCTCTAGTTTGACTAAGGCAAAGTTAAACTGAGATTTTCTTGCTACATTTTCAATGCTCCCTCTCAACAAGAAAGGGATTATCAACCACCCCTATCCTACACATGTGGAACTCGAACTTCCCTCTTGACAAGGCCTTTGCTAAAATATCGACATCTTGTTCCTATGTCGGAATGTACTTCGACAACATAATCTACCTCTGCACACAATATCGTAGATGGTGATACCAAATATCAATATGCTTGGATCGATCATGAAAAACGAGATTTTCAAAGAGTTGATAGACGTCTAATTATCATAGTATATCACAGATGGATCCATCATCTAACAAAACAAGCCAACAAGTATCTTTCTCATCCAGATCACCTCACGTGTTGCTTGAATTGCAACCATGTATTATGCTTCTGCCGAGATGAATGCAACAAATATTTGCTTCCTGCTATATTAATAAACTATTGCAAATCCAACACTAAAAATTCCACCTAATTTAATCTTTTGGTTTGATGGAATTCCCGCCCAATTTGTATTTATGAAGCCACACAACTTCACTCCCTCCGTTCGTCTATACCATATTCCAAATTGGGTAGTTACTTTGAGGTATCGTAGAACATTCTTAGCTGCCCTCCAACTGTTCACAAGATACATGAGTGAACCCACCAACTGTCGGTAAACAACCGCATCCACTTCCTCACTTGAAGTGGCATCCTCCTTCCTCTAGTTGGTTGCTAGAAGAGCCTCCATGGGTTTGCTTGTGTCCATGTGAAACTTTTGAAGTATCTTGTTGGCATAGTTTCCCTGATAGACAAAAAATTCCCCATCACCTTTCCATACTTCCAATTCAAGGAAGTAGTGCATGAGACCCATATCCTTCATCTCAAACTCTCTTGCAGGTCCTCCTTGCCAAATCTGACTTAGCTGCTACTAGTCAAAATCAATTCATCAACATATAAAACAATAGTCAATAATTTACCGTCTACCAAAATATGATAGAGGTTTGCATCCACTTCACTTTTGGTGAATCCAAAACCGGTGAAATAACTATCGATATTGGTTTACCAAGCACGGGGTGCTTGCTTGAGACCATACAACTCTCGCTTGATTCTGCACACATCAGACTCTCGATTAAAAGTCTCTAAGCCTTCTAGTTTCTCGATATACACCTCCTCCTCAAAAACTCCATTGAGGAACGATGTTTTCACATCCATCTAATGGATCTTCCACCTCATATGTGCAGCCAAAGAAAGGATTGATTTAATTGATGAGTACCTTGCTACAGGAGCAAATTTATCCTCTTAGTCAATCCCTTCAACCTAAGAGTACTCCTTGGCAAAAAATTTGGCCTTTTACTTTCTATGCTTCCATCTGCTGCATGCTTCACATTGAAGATCCATCTTGAACCCACAATTGATTTGTCCACTAGTCTTGGGACCACTTCCCAAACACTGTTGTTTACAATGGATTCATACTCCTCCACCATTGCATCAACCCATACATGTTTATCTATTTCTTCCTCGAAAGAGAATGGCTTAGTCTCTACAAGCACATTCATTAGAATGATGTAGCTAGAGTATCAATCTGGTGACCTTCTCTTCCTATGCTGATTTGAAGGAGAACCCACATTCTCCCTCGCATCCTGGTCAAGTCTCTCAGCTTCCCTGGTTCTTTTCCTACCTTCTTTGGATGTTTATGCTTGAGTGGATGTCTCCACTCTCTGCTCCTAAACTTATGGTTTTTATACAACATCTTGAGGCTCCTCCTTTGTAGCTAAAAGTTCCTCCTCTGGTGGGATCTGGAGCTCCCTGTCAAGAGAGCACAACATAGCTTTGTCTTGATCAAATTTTACATCCCTTTGCACATCTATCATTATGAGGGATGGAAAGTAAAAATAGTAGTTTTGGGGAGTTTTTGTGTAACCCACAAGTGTCCCCAACTATATTGTCAGCTCTAGCTTCTTCCTTGATTCTTCAGAGACATGGAAGTAATTTGAGGTTCCAAAAATCCTGAAGTGCGACACATCTGACTTCCTCCTCGAGAAAGCCTCCTTCGGTGTAATCATGCCAAGAATCTGATGAGGACTCCTATTCTGCAAATAGACTGATGTGTTGCATGCTTCAACCCACAACTGTAGAGGTATGATTTGGTCATTCAACATCACCCTCGTTACTCCCACAATACCTCTTAGCCACCCCATTCTGTTGTGGGTTTTGGGGTGCTATCAACCCTCATCAATTTCCTTCTTTTGCAGATAAATTTTTAAACTCATTCGACACATAATCACCCCCATTATCGCTCATGAGAACCTTCACCTTCTTGCTCATTTCTTTCTCAACCAATGCTTTGAATTTTAAGAACTTGGATAAAGTATCATCCTTCTTATACATGAAGAATATCCAGCACTTCCATGAGAAATCATCAACAAAAATGACCAAAAAATTGTGCATGGTAGTGGAGGCTGTCGAGAAAGGTCCACAAACATTAGAGTGGATCCTTTCAAGGACTACATGTGCTCTTCTATCCTGATCATGGAAAGTGGATTTTGTGTACTTCCCCAAGGTACAACCTTTGCATGTATCCTTCTATTCTAGTGCTCCTTTGGGGATGTCTGTAGTTATCTACTACATGATCTTCAAAGCGCCATGATGAAAATTTCCAAGTATTCTATGCCAAAGTTCACCGACATCGCGACTCTACACCTTCTCTGCTTTTTTGCTCAATGTAACAATATCCTCCACATCTAAATTGTATAGGTTCTTCAAATGAACCCCAATCTGCTTCATCTGTCCCGTAGCTATGTGTCTTAGGAATTCCTTTCCTTTGCTAAAGATCATATCATAACCATGATCTTCAAAAACTGCAATGGAGACAAGATTATTCTTTAGACCCGAAACAAACATAAAATGCTTGATTCTGAGAGGGGAGCCCAACTCCCTCTGAAAGGTGACTGTACCAATCCTGTTTGCATTGTACCTTCCATAATATCACATATCTATGTGCATTGAGAGATCCTTCTCCTCCAAATCACTGAAAAAATCTCTATTCCCTGTCATATGGAACGAGGAACTGTTGTCCCGATACCACATGCTTCCCATCACTGTGTTGACCATGCATGCAATGAGAGTAAAATCAAGCTCAAACAATGAAGCCAAAGCTTCACCTGCTTCTCCTCCTGAGGTCTTGTTGGTTGTCTTCTTATGTGGACACTTCGTGGCATAATGCCCAAATTCATGACAGTGAAAGAACTTGATTCTAGACAAGTCTTTCTTCTTGCCCCCTTGATTATATTATGCTTTGGATTAGGATTTATTCCCTTTCCCCTTCTTTTCCTTTCCATCCAAGGCAAAATTTTATGCATCCTCTCTCTTGGATGAAGTCCCGTCTTTCGAATTTTGCCTTAGTTCCTCCTGTACCAAATTGGACCATAGGCGTTCCCAATTTGGTAGCTTCTCTCTCCTGTTCACCAAATCTTGGTAGCTGTGCCAGCTCTTGGGAAGGCTTAGAAGGGCTAGGTTTACCAACATAAACCTCTGCTATAGTAACACCAACTTGACCAAGTTCATCAAGACATTGTGTGAACCTACTCAGGTACTATGGAATGGTATTGTTCTTCTACATCTTGATAGTTTGAAGTTCGTCCTTGAGCGCCAACTTCCTATGGTCACTACTATTCTGGAACAGAGCTATCAATGCTTACCACATTGCATATGGAGTCTCTTTCCCATGGATATTAGAGACAATATGGTCTCGTACTCCCTCCAATATGATTCTCCTTGCCTTGGCTACACACTTCTTCCATTCTACTAGATCCTGAGCATCATATGCTGCTAGTTTCAGAATATCATTATCAATGAATTCCTTCAGTCCATTATCTTCTAGCACTGCTTCCATGCAGTCCTTCCAAGAAACATAATTAGAGCTTCCCTCAATGGCATACTCGAGCCTTAGTCCATATAAATCCATCCTTCTAGCTCTGAAGATTTGATCCCGCAAATATGATCCTCCTGCAATAAAAACTTCGAAATATATGCTCTACAGTGAATCCAACTCTGATACCATGTAGAAATTAATGTGTAGATTCAAAATTTCTCATGAAATTTACTAAATCACAAGACTTGAAGCTACTCTACTGATTTGCGAAAGTTAATTCACCATCTAGAACATAAATCATAGACATGCAAAAGGAAACATCACATATGCACAAATTTATCTAGGGGAAAAAAACTACTCAAAATCCCTTCCAATTTGTATTTCATTAGTCAAAGAATAGAGAAGAAATACATATGCTTGCTCAAACCTGAGGACACCCTGCAAGTGTATAGTTTATCTCTCTGTCTAACTGACTGACTCAGGCTGATACTTCACCAATTTTCAAGCCTTCTAAGCTCCCATTTACTTGAATTGTTCCTTGAGGAATTAGGCCCCTATTAATTAGGAAAGTCCTCAATCAAAATTGTGCAATTCCTTTAGGCTAATCCTTTGATTGCATGCACCAGGTGTACACATGCGAATATGATACAACTGATAGTACACTGCCTTAGAATCGCCATCTCAACTAGGTAACTCGAATTCCCTGCATGCAACAATTATTTTGGTTGATTGATCAGTTAACTTGTTGATCATTGAGTGTGGTTGAAGTTCCACTTCCACAACTTGACCTCCACTAGTTCTTTTGACAGTTAGAACTATTTTAACAAACAATAACTCAAGTTAACTGAAATAGATTGCTACAAATTAGAAATAAATCATACTGAATTGAACTTAAGCTTCCCCAACTCGAATTAAATGATTTAACTGAGTAACAAGTGTAATGTCACCTCAGTTAACTACCTCCAAGATTTTTGCTGAAATCAAAATTCCAATTTTATCTAGTTTGACCAAGGCAAAGCCAAACTCATATTTTCTTGTTGCGTTTTAAACAAATGTTTCTAGTACCTACGTCAAATGTGAAATATGCTCCTCCCAAGTAGCACTATATACCAATATATCATTTAAATAGACAATAAAAATTGAATCTATAATTGGGCACAATACATCATTCATTAGCCTCATAAATGTAGCTGGTGCATTACATAGGCCAAATGGCATAACTATCCACTCATACAAATCTTGTTTGGCTTTGAAGGTGGTCTTATATGTATCTTCTTCTTTGACTTGAACATGATGATATCTATACTTCATTTCCAACTTGGTGAGGTACTTTGGTTGTTGCAACTGAGCTAGCAAATCATCTATCGTGGGTAGGGGGTATCTATTATTGAGCATGATTTTATTCAACGCCCTGTAATCTATACACACCCGCCAAGTCCCATCCTTCGATTGCACAATGATGATGGGTGACCCACATGGGGATGTACTTGGTCAGATGACACCTTGTTCTAGTAGACGCTACAACTATTTCTTCAGCTCACTTGCTTCTATAACATACTGTCTGTACAACCCAATATTTGGAAATGGGGAGTCTAGAAATAGTTGGATGATCTAGGTGGCTCCAAAAATGCTCATAATTAAGAAGTGGCTTTAAAAATCTAAAAAATATAAGTTCTCAGATTTCACCCAAACCAGGACTTGATCATATTGCTTGTCATCCTGATTCCAACAGCATGAGCGACACTCAAATCCAAGTTTATATACTCAAGATATCTAGGTCAAAGTTCTGGTCAAACTAGGCCAAGTGGCAATCACTAATGAGGCAACAATTTGGAGAAGTACAGGTGCAATAGAATTTGACCGCCAAAATGGAGAATTTGTCGCCTTGTTAATTTTTCTAGTGACCCCCAAAAACGTGTCAAAATTTTTTGATTAGTAATTCTTTTGATATATATATATATATATATATATATATATATATATATATATATATATATATATATATATATATATATATATATATATATATATATATATATATATATGATGGGTTGGCGGGTCGCCACCCCTGCCAACCAAAACCAACATATTAATTATGGGGTGGCAAGCGGTCAAACCCTGCCACCCCTGTCATATTGTAATGACTGTGTATTATAAATAAGCCGACAGGGTTTGAACTGTCTCCCACTCAATGCGACGACCCAACATAACAAACCTTCAACCCATACCACTTAAACCAACACCATCTCAAAAACATTAAACAACTTGCCACCAATGGTTAATAATAAAACACGCCATTTCGCCAACCAAAACTTTAATTGGGGTGCAACCAGTTTGAACCGTCGACCCCTCAAGTCAAATTTATACTTAAATAAACCAGAATTTCATAGGGAACGTGATGGTGTGGTATATTTCCTCATCTGAGAAATATAATTTCACACAGTCAACAGTGAGGAATATTTGTAAAGTCTTGAGGAATCTAAAATATTCCCTTGGAGGTTGATTTTTGGCAAAGGCAGAATGAGGCCGACTTTATAGTCATTTTTCTCAGAATTTCGTAAGGAGCATAGTGGTGTGCTTAGAATTTTCATCCGAGCAGCAGATTTTTTGTCCATCTCTAGGAAGGAATCTTTGGGGGAATCTTCGAGATTCCTGAGGTTCCAGATTTTGACGGTGTCAGAAAGGGGCCAATTTTATAGTCGTTTGACATGATTTCATGCCATGAATTCAACAGTGCAGTCTATTTTGTCAGTAGAGCTTCACATTTTCAAGCCATCCCCAAAAGTGGAGGTATATGATGCAGTGATGCCATGTATTTCTTTTGATTTGCTGAGATGATGTTTTTTCGTTAAGATTCTTGTTGAAGGAAACTTGTATGCCACGTCATGTGAGAATTTATTATCTTGTCATGCTGAAGAGGAACCATATGAGTGAGAGTTCCTATAGGACAATATCTCGTGGAGAGACACACCACTCTAGTTAAGGGAGTTTGTTTTGTAATGACAACGAATATACCATGTACATCATCATCATTTTTCAACCTTTAATGAAGCAACCTCCCCACTCTTGACACCGGGCCCAGAGACATAACCCACACTGGGTGAATTCCATTATCAATGTGTGTGTGTGTCCCTTGATTTGATGATCATCATTATGTTTTCTCTTCTGTACAGTATGCACATGTTGTTTTTCATACTCTTTCACATGAAATTCTACTAACATCATAGAAGCAATAGATCTTGGTTAATTCTAATAGTTGAAGAGATTCGGATCAAGTTTGGTGTTAGAGTAGTCTTCTCGTTGATGTGAATTGTGAGTGTGAATGATTGAACGTGCAACAAGGAGGAAAATGGAGGATAAAAAATATATCTACGAGGACCTCCTCAAGATGTCACACATGGTAGATTTAATGTATGCATATTATGAGGAGAAGATGGCAAGAGAGGAATGGGAAAAAAAAAGAGAGCAGAGGACAATGCTCTATCTACCCCTTCAAGTGAACATTCTTCTTCTCCATCATCTTCTCATCATTCAAATGAGGAGATCAATCAAATCCTTTAAGGAGAGAATGTTGAATTGAGGAGACTTTTACAAGAAGAAAAAAAGGAGAAGTAGAGATTGTAGCTTCAATTATGAGCCACAGAAGAGACCTTGGAAAAATTGAAGCACAACGAAGGCTTCACAAAGCTATCATCACATGTTTCAGAATTGATAGTTGAGGTAAACATTGTTGATCGTTCTTCAGTTTTATTTTCATGTGATGTTATTTCTATTGGAAATATGGAGGTACCCATTTCAGGAACTGGCATGCAACTCCTTACTAAGATGGGGTATAAAGGAGGAGGACTTGGTGTTAATGGCCAAGGAATTACTTAACCATTGGAGGTTGTACAAAGACCTCAATTTTCAGGTCTAGGGTACTGTTAGTGTCGGTCTTGAGCCCTCCATCGGTGATCAAAAGCTCTTTGCATATGCATAGGTAGGTGTCTCACCAGTGTTAGTTTTGCATCCCGTTAGGCATGCCATAAAACTGATGGAGGAGCTGGTCCTTGTTCCCTTCTTGGCTTTGCTGGATCAGGTCATGTCAGGTATTAAGCTTGTGTCATACTTGTTTTGTTTTGTCTTGAAGTCCCAAGTCTTAGGTCTAGGGTTTTGGTCAAAAATCACTGCAAGGTCATGAGTCAAAGGTCCATGAGTGCCTAGCAAGCCAGAAGGAGGTATGTACATATGTTCCATTGATATTTTTCATCAGGTACAGATCATTTATACCTTGGATTTAAAAACCCTGTTTTTAAACCCAAGGTCATGTAATATTTGTAAAAAATAAGGAAAATTTCAAAAGTCTTCAAAATGCTGGCAATAACCCTGGTCTCCTCGCCAGCGTCCATCAGATGGTCAACCTGCAAAAAGAATGAAGTTAAAGCGCCTCAAAAGCTAAATTCAGGACAAAGCAACTCAAAAAGCAGTGTTAAAAGTGAATGTCAAAATAGAACATTAGAGAGTGGGTTTTGTAAATTAATTTTTTCAAATTGAACCTACAAGAGGTAAATTTCCCTCTAAACATCTTCATTATGCCTCTATGAGCTAGCAAAGAAGAGCAAGAGGGCGGAAAGAGAGAAAGAGGGCGAATTGCAGAAAAATTAAGGAGATTTCTGGTGCGCGACCACTCGGGCAGTGTGCGCGACCACCTGGGCGGTGCGCAACCACTCGGCGCCTCCTCCACAGTTCAAATTTCTAACGCGCGCGACCACTCGGGGTGTGCGCGACCACTCGGAGCCTGCGCGCGACCACTTGGGCTCCCACTCACAGAACCTTCCTAAATCCACTCAAATCGCGTTTTGGTTTGCTAATTTCTCGAGGTAGGCCTCTCTAATGTATTGAATGTTTGAAACATGGATGATGAGCTTGTGTTCATGCATTTTTACCATCAAAAATATGAAGAGAAATAGGTTTAGTGATTGTTTGTTCATGTAGGCAATTTTGCTAAGGTTGGTGTTTGCTTTCAAGGTTTTTAATTCCTCTTTATTCCCTCCATTACTCCTATTAGATTTACAATTGTCATAATGTGTCTCTATCTCATCACATTTGCAATGAATATCAATTCCCCATTCCCTATACCTAAAACCCTAATCCCTCTCATATGCATCCCTTAAACCCTAATTCCTCTATGTAAAATTTGTCCCAAAACCCTAATTTCTTCCCCACAGCTATATATATATATATATATATATATATATATATATATATATATATATATATATATATATATATATATATATATATATATATATATATATATATATATATATATATATTTATATATATAAACACAGCAAGAATCAAAATAGTGATGTGTAAAAGGAAAGAGCAATTGCAATGGTAAAAATAATAAAACAAAAAAGACAAAAAATAGAGGAAAAGATTACTATGTATAGCCAAGCCATTGCAAGAACAAAAGAAACTTATTACTGTGCATAGTCCTCACAAATACAGTGAAAAGAAGGCTGTGTTATTCAAAGCAAAAACAAAGCAAATACAGCTGTACATATTTATTAAAGGACATGCTTCTCTGAAATACTGTTTGCAAAAGAATGTTGCTGTGTCTCCAAAACCAAACCCTAAGGCATCCTTTTCCCTTCTATCCCCCTAATACCCTTGATGCAATGCATCTCCTTTCTCTTTTCAATTTGTTAAGTAAAGCCTTCCTCCCCTTATGACAAATGTAAATTAATTCCTTATTTCCCCTTAGCATCAAAAGTACATCAATCCCTTGGAAAAACAGAGTATGCCTAATAATGTACAGTCAAAAGACAAAATCTAAGAGCTATCTGTTGATGCTAGTAATCAGTGCTGCCCCATCTCCTGTATTACATGCTATCCCTTACCCCCTGTTGAAAAATGTATTGTCCTTTCCCTTGGTGACCCTATTACATGTCTTCCCTAATAAAGATATTTCTTTGCAAATGATTTCCTGATGATGAGAGATGAGATAACATGTTTGACATTTTGTGAATTATTCCTTAAAAGTTCCCTGTTTTTATATATTTTCCCATTCCTTATGAAAAAGTCCCTCCCCTAACATTTCCCTCATGATTTTTTCCCCTTGAAAACAACATACTTCTCAGCATTTTGCAGGCAGGGCAGCAGTCAACTTTGTCTATTTTCTCCACCTTGCTCCATAACACCATGTCAACCACTGAAACTAATGAGCAAGGTGATGACCGGTCTTCTTCTACGGAGGTTGAGGCACAGCAGAGGCCTCGTAGGGGTGGCAAAGGTGGTCATCATAGGAGAGAAGAGCCCACATCTTTAGCAGAATTACAGGCTTGCCCATTGGCCGTGACTTGTTTCCAGTACATGTCATGTTTCTAGTTTTGCGAGAGGCTTGCCCAGATTCAGCACCACAGGGAGTTGGCCCGGCTATTTGTTTTGCGCCTTCATGATGGGCAGGTTACTCTTGCAGGGGTGAATTTTGTGTTTTCTCTTGAGATGATTTCAGAGGCTACCGGGATACCCAATGTGGGTGAGGTGTGGCCAAAGCGCAAATGGCTGGATTTTGTTTATTTTGAGCCATATGTCAGGCCAGCATTCGTACATCACTTGTCAGGGAACTTTCCTTTCAGATTCCTCCGAGAGGAGTATGCTCCGATCATGCGGCTTATCATGCATTACTTCACATGTGAGGGAAGGTTTTCACGAGTCTTTGCTTGTCACATTCGCCTGTTGATGCACTTTACCCGAGTGAGGATGATGAACATCCTGGTTTACTTCTTCCAGGATATTCAGGGGATGGTGTCCGTGTTTCAGAGGCAGTACGGGAAGGCAAGCAGCCCATGGTTGAGGATGAGAGAGCTGGCGATACACATCATGATTTCATTAACCTTGACGCTCACTCTCCTTCTTCAGATTTTTATGAGCTTATCAGACAGAGAGAGGAGGAGAACCTCGTGTTGCAGCAGAAGCTCGAAATGGCTCAATGGACCATCACTTATCTGGAGCAGCGCAACAGACAATTAGAGGCGGAGAAATAACTTGATGAGCTATGGAGGATCCGCGGTAATCGAGGTTTGAACCGTAGGAGGCTCGGGGACCCATTGCCTGCTGACCGGGAGTCTTTGCTCATTCAGGCAAATGCTCGCTTAGAGAAACTGTTGGAGAAAGCCAACCAAGACAAAAGGCTGCTACGGAACATGAAAACTCATTATTGGGCGAGAATGCATGTTTGCAAGGCAAAAATGAAGATACTCCAAAGGAAGTTGTCCGAGGCCCGCAAGAGGAGGAAGAAGACCAACCCGCTCCGTATCTTGGCTGAGGCCTCTCTTACTCACCATGATACTCATTAGCCTCCTCCTGGCAGAAAACTCAAGAAATTTTGAGAGTTTTGAGGCATTTTTGGCATTTTTGAGAATTTTACAGGTTTTGGCCATTGGAGTGGTCTCACCCCGCGCGCGACCACTCGTGGGGACAGCTCAGAACGGGGAAAACTCTACATTTTTGGAATTTTCAGGCAAAAATACACTTGCCTATGGATGGACTTCAAATTTTATGGAGATTTGGACTTCCAAAAGCTCAAAATACATGCAAATTTTGACTTTTTGCCCCTTTTTTGAGTTGCAGAAAGCTGCCTTGGGAGAAATGACTTTTGAGGGGTCAAATCAACTCCAAATTCAGAAATTCCAGTGGGGTTGGAAAGTAGACTCATAGAACTTTCCAACAAGCTATCTTGCACCTGATTTGGACACCAGGAAGACCCTCAAACACAGCTGCCAATGTGCGCGACCACTCCAAGGGAGGGGCGCGACCACTCAGGGAAATTTCACCATTTTGACTATTTCGGCCTGCAAAACACTGTTTTTACTTTGGTTGACTCTTAATGCATGTAAATGATGGATTGTTGGGTAATTTTCATGGCACATGGATACATTTACTCTCCTTTAACACTTCTAGAAGTTTCCTTGATGTAAATAGTGAATATTAAATGCATGGATGGGTTACCTAAGTTTTAGAGGCAAGTTGTTTTGACTGCCTATTATCTAGTGCTCAGTTTAGAATTAGTTGAAATAGCTCCTAGGAAGCTGAGCTCGACCCCTAGAGGTGGGGAAAGGAGTTAGATCGTCTATATTATGCCTTCTCTTGCTCATTTTCATGGTTGGACTCTTGAGGGAGAAGCTCTATTGTATATTTTACTTGTATCTCTGCAATTTGAGGAAAAGGAAGGCCAGGGTTTTGCAGACATCATTGTGGATTCTTGTGGATTATTGTGTTGATGGTGTGTTTCCTACTTGTCATTGTAAGTGTGTTTATGTGTTCCATCTCTTATTCTATTGCTGCTAATTAAACAAAAGAAGTGATAAAGTTTGAATTCATGCATGCCATGCTCAGCTTTCAATTTTGTTTAATATTTATGTTTTCCACTGTCTAAAGAGGATTCAAAGTCATTGTTTGCCCTCTTTAGCTCCCTCTCTTTCTTCCTTGATCATTCATCTCAGCTTAAGGCATCAGCACAAACTCCTTCCTTGCCCCAAAGACCCACCTGCAAAAACTGAGCTCAATCCCCACACCCTGAATTGCACTCCCTCCAATTGCCACCAAAAACCCCAAAAAACTTTAAATCAACCCTCCTCATCAGTTTACTAGCCTAATATCTTTGATCCTAATTGGTCTGCTCACCCCATTGAGAAAATACCTTGAGTCTGACCAGAGAGAGCCTTCTCCTTCCTCGTAGGGCTAGCTACGAGGTGTAATGGTTTGATGTAGCCTTGAGATTTGTCTATCTCAGCCTAGGTGAAATTTCAAGCGCTAACAGGTACATTGAAGGAGAGTTCTCGAAGGCAGTAGAAGCTTCCAAGACATTGTCAAAACCATTGAAGAAAGAGGATGATTGAAACACATCACAATCCTCCCATTACAATGCACATTCTAGAGGAAGAACTAAGGCAAGCTCTCATCGCCAGGATTGCACCAGAGACAACCAAGAGAGGTATAAAAAGTCTCATTATTCTAGAGTTCATTTTGATTACAAGCATATTTTTAATGTTGAGCAAAAATCGTGGTCAAGAAAACCATGTAGCTTTTGTGGTTTGCATAACCATTTGGTTTCCAAGTGTTGGAAGAGAATGGAAGCAAGAAAGAGGACGAGACGTAAAATACCTTCTCCACATCAGGGAAGGAAGAAGGTTAAGCAGGTTTGGAGGAAGAAGACTTTTTGCGGTCATTGAAATAGAGGTGGACATCAAAGAGCCACATGTTGGAGGCTCCATCTAGAGAAATGTATCAAGGAAAAAGAGTCCATGCAAGAACTAGTTGGCAAAAATGTTCAACAAGCAAATCCGCCACATTCCTAGTGGTTCACTTTGTTGAGTAAGAGATGATTTTACTAGATATGGTAGCTTGTCATGGCCGCATTTTGTAAATCATGTGTTGCAATATAATCGTAAAAGTGATGACGTGTTTTCCATCAATTATTAAAGCAACGATGATGTTTTTGCCTTTTATTGATAGATTGGGTATTGGTTTCTATTATTGTTACACGTCATTTTGTCACATCAGGAAAATGACCATTGGTTTGGATCTTTCGCTATCCGTAAATGTGTCCCAAAGAATTCCCCTGCAAAGTTAGAATCCAACTATCCCAAAGAAAGTGAAATTCCTGTATCCCATGGATCGAAACCCTATTTTTGGCTTCCTGCGCAGTTTCCTAGTCAATCTCTGCACATACGTAGAAGAGTTCATTAGAAACTGTGCATAAGTGGGCTTTGTCTTACACTATGACTTGCACACATCACTTAACGAATGTAAAAATGAAAAGTAAAATCTATAAGAATTGTTAGTCGTATCTATCCCAACTAAGAAGCTTCAAATGGATGCCTATTCAACCCTGATCCCTCCCATCATGGAGTTATTCCCTCTCTTTGTGGAACCCCTATCCAACCATTATTGGATCTCATCCCTTGGAAAATGGATCCCAAACTTCCCCTCCTTAGCCTATAAAGCTAACCTAGGCTTGAGGATTGAGGAGGAATGTTGGAAGTACGCTTATGTTGCAGGAATAAGGTTGGAAGGCTATTCATTCAAGGATAGGGTTGGAGATTATGGGAAGGGACTTGCAACCTCAAGGCTTCAAGGTTGTAAGACTATTCTCCATTTTATTAATATAAAGGCAACTGTTCTTTCTCAATTATATCTTTGTTGATACAATTTGTAGGATTCCTTGATCACCTACATAGATTGTGATTTCATATTGATCAGTTTATGATACATGATTGGGTTAATTAGTTCATTTATCTCTTATGTTATATACTGGATGCTTTGATCTCGTGTATGTTTTTGTCTATGCAGATCTCCTTTAGGACATCATAAAGAAGTTGTGGGGAGCGATGGGAATATCTATAAAGCATCAAGGAGAAGTGGATGGTCGAAAGATTTGAAGGGGACTTCATCAATCATTTCAATTAAATGGTAAGTGGCCTCTATCATAGTATTTGTTTCATTCAATCATAGTCTAGAGAAAGGTAGTAGTGCTTAGTTGTTTGTTACTAGATTTCTCCGAGGTCTAGGGAGATCGCTCTTGTCCATAAGAGGGATAGTTCCACATAAAAATTATGATGTAAAATTGACTAAAGAGTGTGTATTATAAACTCTTGGAAAGTATGGGAATTCTTGGGTCATAAATTGGTCACATAATTGAGAATGTAGTTTGCAAATATTGTACTACAGGTTTACAGAGGATGCAGGTGTCAGTTCATCACTTATGGCTCCAAAGAACAAGGGTGAAGTAGAAGGAAGTGTGACTTGTCAAGCCACTTGTGGTGTAGAAAATGTAACACAATAGATGGTGATTATGTTCATGCTTTTGGAGGACCAAAAGGTTCTCAGTGGGGAGCAATGATCCAAGTGGCTCCATAAACACTCAAAATTTAGAAGTGGATTTGAAAAGCTCAAAAATAAAAGTTCTCGGATTTCACCCAAACCTAGACCAGATTGTAGTGATCGTTGTCCTAATTCCAATGGAATGAAGTGACCAGTTCGTATGCTCAAGATATTTGCGGTCAAAGTTCTAGTCAAATTAGGACAAGTGGCAGTGACTAACGAGGCAACGATTTGGCAAAGTACCGTTACACAGAATCTGACTGCTAGAACAAGCAAAATTTTCACCTTAGGATGGTGTGGTCCATTTCCTCATCTGAGCAGTATAAATTTAGGCAGCCATCAGTGGGGAATCTTTGCAGAATCTTGAGGAATCTAAAAGATTCCCTTGGAGGCTAATTTTTGACAGAGGTAGAATGAGGTTGATTTGCAGTGATTTTTCTAAGGTTTTAGCAAGGAGCGCAGTGGTGTGCTCAACATTTTCATCCGAGCAGCAAATTTTTTGCCCATCTCTAAGAAGGAATCTTTGGGGGAATTTTCGAGATTCCCGAGGGTCAAGATTTTGATAGTGTCAGAAAGGGGCCAAGTTTATAGTCGTTTGGCACGATTTCACACCATGAATTCAACGGTGCAGTCCATTTTGTCAGCAAAGCTTCACATTTTCAGGACATCCCCAAAAGTGGAGGTATATGATGCAGTGATGCCATAACTTTCTTTTGATTTGCTGAGATGATGTTTTATTGTTGAGATCCTTGTCGAAGGATAGTTGTATGCCACATCATGTGATAATTTATTATCTTGGCATGTTGAATGAGGGTCCATATGAGTTTGAGTTCCTATAGGAGAACGTCTCGTGGAGAGGCATGCCACTCTAGTTGAGGGAGTTTTTCCTTGTAATGACAAAGAATATACCATGTACATCATCATCATTTTGCAACATTTAATGAAGCGACCTCTCCACTCTTGACACCGAGTTCGATGACGTAACCCACATTGGGTGAAATTCATTTTCAATGTGTGTGTGTCCTTTGATTTGATGGTCATCATTATGTCTTCTCTTCTCTATAGTATGCACATGTGGTTTTTCATACATTTTCACATGCCATTATACTAACATCACAGAAGTAAAAGATCTTGGTTAATTCTGGTAGCTGAAGAGATTGGAATCAAGTTGAATCGCGCCCAAGCGGGAATGGAAATCGAGAAATATTATGAAGGAATATTGGGAGAATATTCTTGTAGGGAATCTTGAGGGAATCTAAAGATTCCTTGGAGCTCTAGAGGTCACTTGCTCATAATATGGTCAAATTTATACTCATTTGACATGATTTCGTGCCATGAATCAAATGGTGATGTCCATTTCTTCATCTGAGCTTTGTATTTTTTGTCCATAACAGAAATTGGAGGTATAAGGGTCATTTATGTAAAGTTGATTGTTATTCATTTTTCTACCATTTAATGAAATAGGCCTCCCCACTTTGAGCATGGCCCGGAGTAGCCCACACTAGGTGAACTCGGTAATCAAATTGTTTTGTGCCTTTGATCTCATGGTTTATTTTTGATTTCCACTTCTTTTTCATGTGTTTAAGTTACTTGGTTAGATGCTCTTTTATATGCAATTATGTATGCATCCTTGAAGTTAAAATATCTAGATCACTGGATCTCATGTTCCACTTCTTTCTTAGGTGGTAACCCTTTGGGCTCTCGGAACACACCCCTATATGCCTGTAACGACTCCTCCAATTTTTGTTTTTGTTTCTTAGTACACCCCTCCAGGGATGCCTTGCCTCTTATTGACTCCTCTTCAGACTGAATTTATCTTAAAAACAATAAAACATACTTCTTGTTGGAACTGATCAATTTGTTGGCTCGGTTGGCACTTACAGTGAAATTTTTGACTTTCCTTTGTGCGTGTTGATGATGAAATTTTTTCCATACTTGACGAGTCGATACTGGTTATCTCTCCTCATGAATATTACATCACACATGTAGATGTATGGACTCCCAAACACGACTCCACATACATCAAGGGGAACCACATCTAGATCTACTTCATCAATAAAATTAGTACTAATAGAAAATATAAGTTTACACTGTTTGGTTACCTTCAGCTCTACATCCTTATTTACCCATCCCAATGGATATGGGTTGGGATAATCACAAAATTCCAGCCCCAAGTTCTTGACTTACTTTGTTGCAATGAGATTTTCCTGCAATCCTGAGTCAAATGGAGCATACATCTTTGTCTTCTTGACCTATATCTTTACATGGAAGAGTTTGGTCATTTCTTTCTCTTCCACTTGTTAAAGGCTACTCAGATTCACCTTCTTCTGCAATGGCGTACAGATGATATTCTCATCCATGTATGAGCTTATTTCAACTTGGTTTCTCGAATCTGTGGCCATGAGATTCTTCTTCTTATTATATTTCTTCTTGTTCTTCGGGTTTAGCTCTGGATGCAACTTCCAACACTTCTCTTATTTATGGCCATCAATGTTGCAGTGGTTGCTAGGATCTTTGCACTGGTGTGTTGTGATTGTTGTCCTTTTATATTCCCCCCTTTTTGCTTCTTCTTCCCCTCCTTAGAATCTTCTTGTTGCTCCTTCTGCTTCAATCCACTTGATTGCGCTCTTTTCAAGCCTATGTTCTCCAGGTACTGTGGTGTATACAAGCCTAGTCCATTGATTTTGGCGTGGACAACATCTTTCTCACACAGATGGTGGTGTAGACCCCCCAAATACTTAAAATTAAGGAGTACATATGGGTTCTTTGGAGAGATTATCAACATTATAGCCATATTTCTAAATTTCGTGGTGTACTCCTACATGCTTTGGCCTGCTTTTTCCCAAAGTAATGCCACCAGATCCACTGGTCCTCCATGTACCCAATGTGATAAAACTATGGCTTAATGAGGTTTTTGAAATCTTCCCACTTAGTCATGAGAGGTTCTTTATCCAACCTCAAGGTTTCTATTTGGATCTCCCACCAAGTCAGTGCATGGCCCTCCAATTTCAGTCATGCAAATGATATTTTTTGTCCTCGCTCAATCTAATGGACATTGAAATAAACTTCCAGCTGATGCAACCAATAGTTCAACTTTAAAGCATCGATATTGTGATGGTATGGATTGATATCAACTTTTTATTCCATTTTAAACAGGGTTTAATTAATGACAATCGAACTAGGTTGGTCTTTTCCGGATTCTTTCTTCGATTGGTTCTTCATTTCTCCCTAATATTCTGATCCCCATTTAGATTTGTCCCCTGCATTCAAACCCACATCTTCTCCAAATATCCCCAGCTTGATATTCATTGTTGCCATGAGGAGGCTTACATTGCGGTTGATATCTATGACTTTTTGTTCCAGCAATGTAAACCTCACCCCTGTAAGACCACGAGGTTCATTTACAGATTCATCAGTCATGATTAGGGTTTTACGATTTTTAGCCCCACTAATATAGATCCCTGTAATATCCATAAAATACCCAACAAAACCTTCTCTCATACCAAATGATCCATAAAATGACATGGATATTCCACTAGAGAGTTCAACCCAACAGATCTTATAATAATATATTAAAATTTTGAATTTTTACCATATTATAGTTTTATTAAACTTCTAGATCTGTAAATTTAACTGTAATCAGTGCATGCATGCAAATGGAAATTATGAAAGAAAGTAGAGAACGATAAAATAATTTCACACACACAAGACACAAGATATGATATGGGAAACCCTTTCAGGAGAAAACCTAGATGGAAGGTGAAGTCACTTTGCTCTCTTTCTTTGTTTGGAAAATAAGGCTGCGTGTACAAAGAAGTAATGTATATGGCCCATGGGATACTATAATGCACAAATCCTCTCTGTGTGCTCTACCTCCTATCTCTCCTAGCTATCTTTTCTTAGCTATGGATAAAAATGCTAAGAGGAAGGAAGAGGCATTCCATTCTTGCATAGCTAACCACTTGAGGCATGCTTCCATGCTTAACTCGATAACCTACTAGTGGTTAAGTTTGACTACATAAACTTTTAACTTGAGTTACAAGATATACTCTTCTACAATCTTTTACATAACAAACACATGGCTAGTCCCTTTTCCAAGAATAATATGGGGTTGACATGTCATCCTTCCGAATTATAGGTGTGAAAACAAGAACGTTAACTTTTGAGTGGCATGAATTTTGCATACAAAATTTGATTGACACGTTTCTTACATTATTGGAGAGATATATTTGTGTAGAAAAAACATTAAAAGGTGCGGTGCTAAAAATACACATTTTTACCACCAAAAAAATTCGTTTGACGCCTCAAAATGCTCCCAGAAGGTTTTAAACCTCGTTTTTCTAAACCGGATCCTTCTGGTAAAAACAATCCCATGAGTTGATTCCTCCAATTTTTCTACTCTGAATGCATCGAGATGGATGACAAAAAATATAATGATCCAATCCGGACCATACTTAGATGCTAAAATTCCATCAGGTTGATTATAAATTCTTGGTTCCGATTTTTGATTATGAATTGTTGGGGAAGTAGACTCAGAAGCCTCTTAAGGGCAAGGGTGACATAGATACCCTGAAGAAATAAATTAAATTTTCAATAAATAAATAAATTTGGAATCTTAGATGCCATAGACGGGGCCATTGCCGCTAGTAGGAATCCATATCCTCAACAGGGACGTCTTTTTCACTAGTGTTACCTGAGAACTTTTATCCCAGTAAAACTAGACAAGAAAAGTTGAAACCAAAAGTAATTGCTTGTTATTCCTTAATAGAATAGTCTAGCCAATAGGGAAGCAAATCTAAATCTCCTTAAGAGATGGAATGGTGTGAAAAGTCTGAAAAGTCACCAACTTCATATTGATTACACTCTTTTAGTAAAATAATTCTATTGATAATATCAAGGAATCTCTTAATACAATAGGATCAAATAACATAAAGAGTTTCTATAATGCTATTTAATTGTTCAGGAATTTTGAATATGAAATTTGACTAATATTGTAATAAACAAATAAGATAATTAAAGCATGAGTAAATAACATCAATTTTTATATTTCCTTGAAACAAATTTCAGATAGGATTAATCATATTCACGTTGTGGAATAATTCAAATAATCCAAAAGAAAATCATAAAATCACATTGAAAAATGCAAGGAAAAATAATATTTATATAGAGATGGAATCCCAGAAGGGACTCAAGAAAAATAATTCTTCAAAAGATGACCATTGACCAGGAGAGGTTATAGCCGACCTTTTTAGAGTTAGGAGGTAGAAAACTATCAATGGCATGGATACTTTCTATGCCAATCATAATACCTTCTTTTGATATGAGACAACCCAACAATTTTCATTCCGTGACCGTAAAAATGGACCTTTTGGGGTTTAATGTAATGCAAATTATTCTACAAGGCTCAAACATTGTTTTATAATGGGAAATATGATCAAATCTCTTTTTCAAATAAACAGTGACCTCATCTAAGTAAATGACCACTGATTCATTAATTAATCCTCGAAAATCATATCCACTGCTAGCTAAAAAGTTGCCCCGACATTAATAAGGCCAAAGGTCATATTTCTATAGGCTAATGTTCCCCATGGAGTTCCTAAGATTTTTTTTAGTTGGTCAAAGGGAGCCACCATAACTTGGTTATAGCTTGAGAAACCGTCCAAGAGGGAAAACATCACAGAGCCTGAAACACATTGTAGGATTTTCTCCATGGGAGGTACTAGGTAGTTATCTTTATCAAAGGCTTTATTTGGGCTTCTAAATTCAACACAAAGACGAATGTATCCATTTTTTTCTCACTAAAACTAAATTTGCAACCCATCGGGTATGTCGTATAGGGAATATTATCTTAGCTGCGAAGAGTTTGTTCAATTCACTCTTAACATTCGACTCCAAGATGGGATGGACTTTCCTCAACTTTTGTTGAAAAGGATTGGTGTGAGGTTTAATGGGAATTGTATGTTGTATAGTATTGGGATCAAAATTTTTAAGGTCCTCATATTCCCAGGAAAATATGTCTTTAAATTCTCTAAATAGACATATAAAATCCGCCTTTTCCTGAGGGGTGTAATTAATTCCCAAATTTATGTTTTTAGGTTTATCATTAGTTCCCAAATTAATGACCTCGTATTGCATGGTTGAACTATTGGTTTTATAATTAATTGTTTCCTTAAATATATCATGTAAATCATAAAAATTTTCAAGCCTAATAACATGTCGAGGGATAGAGTTTACAAGATAAGATGAATCATCCACTAACCATTGACTTGGAATCTCAGAAAAGTCACAAGGGTTCTCCTCATGAGTCAACTTCTCGATTAAAATATCACGAAAACTATGTTTCAAAGAGGAACTCAATAATTTGTTGATGGTATAAACATCAACTCAACAGAAAAAAATTAGGCTCAAATCCCTTAGCCTGAAATAATATAGATGCCACATTTGCTAACATATTAGCTTCATGATTTAGATATCTAGGTATAGAAACAATATTAAATGCAGAAAAGTTTGAAATAAAATCCCATACCTTTTCTTGGTAATTTTTCAAATAAGATGATAGGAAATGAAGGGAATTTTTTACCTATTTGATGATTATTTCAGAATCACCATAGACTTTCAGGCACTAAATTCCGAGATCTAAATCCTTCTAGAGTACGTTTTATGAGTGTCACGTACTCTACAACATTGTTATTGCACTCAAAATCTAACCTACAAGAAATA
Organism: Pinus tabuliformis; assembly: GCA_031772625.1. Lineage (NCBI taxonomy): Eukaryota > Viridiplantae > Streptophyta > Pinopsida > Pinales > Pinaceae > Pinus > Pinus tabuliformis. Next base: position 940,981,228 of record CM062817.1, on the reverse strand, counting down.
AAGATTTTATTTCCTCTAGGATCCAAGAGGAGACAACTTGCACCTGCACCTTCTTTGGATTTCAACCCATCAAAATACAAAGACCATAATTCACATTTAGGATCAAAATTAAATTCGATCAATTTTTATCCGTTGTTACCAATTTATTAAGAATCTACAATTTAGATTGATGTTCATTATTTGTAAAAGGAGAAAGACCAACAAAAAAATTACCAAAGAATGAATCAATACTTAAAGAATCAATAAAAATTCCCAGTTTGTTAGGACCATCAATGTCAGTTACAACATGTCACATATATTTCTTTCTATTAATTTTAATCTTGTTGGGTTCTTCTTTCCAAGGTAACCATAAATGTTTTAGGTATGTAAACATGTATCCATTGAAATGTTGCATCTAGCCTTGAATTAAAAATAAACCATATGCTTCAAGAATGTCTTCAATAATGGTATGTTGAAACCTGTGATCTTATGATAATCTAATAAGTATGTCGGTAAGTTCTCCTACTAGCTTCACATGTGTTTTATCGAGTTGAATAATTTTTGCTTGAGAAGATTTCATTTGGGAATTTAATTTCTTTTAGATAGAAAGTGGCATAAAGTTCAACGAGACCCCAAATATAGCATACAATTGTGTACATTGCGATTAAATATCTCATAAGTAAGAAATAATGGGGGTGCTTTTATTTTTTTGTGTTAGAAGATTTTCTAACGAACGTTTCAAAATTTGCACATGGTGAGATGGAGGTATTTCAAAACTAACTACATGTTTGTTTGAAATAACTTTATTTTTATCAGAATTTTCAACAACATGTTGTTGAACGTTTTGTCGTATTAAAGGAATTTATAACAGTTCAAACAATGAAATGTTAGCCTTTTGTTTTTTCAAGTCTTCAATGGGTCTGTATTCTATGTTTATGACAACATTTTTTTGCACACTTATTAGTAATTTTTTTGTGCCTTTTGCTTTATCAATAGGAAGAGGATCTTGTTTTCCAGTTGAACTTTTATTGCATGTATTGTACTGGTGCTTGTTGTAAATGATTAGATCAGGGTCTTCTTCAAACAAAATGTCTGAGCAATGACCTATAACAGGTGATGGCTGATAATTTTCTTCTTCAATATTAATTTCAACCTCCTCTGCATCATTTTCATCAGAGGAAGAATCTACAATGATTGCTTGTATAGTATGTAGTAAACCTTCAACAGTAAGTCTCTCTTTTGGAGGAATATACTTATTTTGGAAATACTTCCTATAAGGATTTCTAAAGTTTGATCTGTTTGAGGAACTTTCTAATAAATTATTTTAAACATTTGACAGATTATTAAGGGCCTTTTGGAGGCTTTCCAAATCAAAGGGGGAATACTCTTTCTTTTTGGAGGGTTGTTTTGATGTTTCAGGCTTTTTACCATAAGAAGAAACTGTGTCAGTTTGTTTATCAGAATTGTGCTTCAGACTAAGAATATCCTTTTCTACAGACAACTTCTTCAAAATTTTTGTATAATGTAGCCATTTTGGCTCTCTTCACCTACATGGCTATATTGTTAGGTAAAGATCCTACATAGTAGGTAATAATCAAATTTTGAGCAGGCATAGATTCAACGAGATTTTTTTTTTTAATGAAAGAAACCTAACATTGAAATGTTTTATCTTATCTTTAGTTTCCATTGTTGTGTTTGACAATTATGTGATCAACACATTTGGTGGTTTATCATCTCCAAATTTCTCTAGAAACATAGTTTCAAATTGTGCTAAAGAAACAATACTTTGGGGAGGGTAAGTGAAGTACCAAGTAGTGGACTTCCCCTCAAATGTATAAGGGAACAATCTGCAAACCACATCTTCATGTAAGACATTCTTTTGTCTAATGGCCACCATAAATTCTTTGATGTGATCCACATCTGGCTACTTGGAATCAGGGTTGAATTTGGGGAGAAACTTGTGTGGCTTTCTTGGTAGAGGGTGTTGTACACCAGTCACAACAACAACATCCTCATCAAGCTAGGGGGTTGTAGGATTATTTTTTTGGTTTCCTTGATTATTTCTAAGGTTTCCTTGATTTTTTTTCATCCTTAGGGATCCTTTGGATTTCGATGAGTCAGAGGAGCCTTCTTCACTAGAGGAGTCTCCCAAGGAAGAGGGTGAGATAGGTGGGAAAAAAGGAGAGGTAGAACCTCCAAACAAATTCTGTTGTTTAGACTCACCCATAGGTAGCTGAGATAAGATAGATTAAGGTCAATGATTCTACCGGTTAAAATGGCATGTTATCTATCGTTTAGAGTGGTGGTAGTTTGAGGGATATGTACGTGTGGATCCAATATTGTGGGTTCTTGTGACTAAAGGTCAAGAGGAGGGGATAAGAAGTGAGATAATATTATTTGGATAGAGCTTATTCGTTCCATTTTTTCTTTAAATCAGGATAGAAGTTCATGAGATCTTTGAGAACTTTGTCAATTTCAGATCATATGTGTGTTTGAGTTGGAGTGGTAGGCTCACTATTGGTTTGTTCAGGTTGGCGCTGAGAACTAGCATAAGTCTCAATAAGGGGAGGGTCTGTATGACTCCTAGTGACAATAGGTGACCTAATGGTTTTTATTTCATGATTTCCCTTTTCCATGTACAATTAGATGGGACCTCCTTCTAGTGCCATTTTGTTGACATGAGTTTTGTGTACCCCAGTCAACAAGGGAGAAATGACCTAGATGAGAGCTATTTAAATTGCCCTAGTTGCTTGGTATGGCCATTCTTGATAGGTTTTAAGGCTCTGCTAGCATTTAGATTCCTCCTCTTGTGAAGAAGAACACCAGGGAAAAACTAATCCTTTTTTAGAAATATAGGTCATCGAGATCAAGCGATTTCTCTTATATTAGTAACTGCTTATGAATGCTTTTTACTTTCTTAGATTAGGAACTTCCTTTACTTAGATTATTAGTTTTATCTTTCATCAAATAACTACTAATGCATAAACCATAAATAGACAAGACACATAGAATATAGGCTATTGGCCAGGGCTAAAACATCTCCCACTTAAGAGGAAAACCCGAACAAATTATTCTTCTTGTAGGGATTCCAATTGACGAATACCAAGACCAAGACCCTTGACCTATTTTCCACTCCAATACCAAGACAAAAGGTCCCTTGATGAGATCCTTAGTAAAAGTTAGTCAATCTTCTACTCCTTCCTTCTTCTTGGCTTCTCTTCAACTTTGGCTACCTTCTGCTTCATACCTTCTCTAGTTTTGGCCTCCTTGAATTAGACCTCCACTTTTGCATAAGGACTTCTTCTAGCTTGCTTCGACTTCCTCTTAAACTTTCCTTACTTCCAATTGAGATACCTAAGAGGATTGTAATTTCTATCAGTTCTTTCTGCATCAATTTTCCTCTTCCTTCTTCCCATGTGTGTCCTAAAACAGACCCAAAACAAATCCACATGATACCTAAGAAAGCTTCGCTTTTCTTTCTTTCTTCACACTGGCTAGGAGGCTTCCTTTCGTTGAACTTCAGACCACTTACTAACTTTAGAACTCAACCAAAAATATTTTCTCTAAAATGAGGCTAAGTGGCCTATTTATATTTATTTTCCATGATAATAAGCCGACATGGCAGGAAGATGAGCTGACGTGTCCTTAGAAGAGATATTATTATTCCTTTTGAAGTCAACTTGACGAGAGATACTTGTGCTTGTCTTGGAGGGATATTTATACTTATTTAATGACTCATACAAAACGTAACATGCATAATAAGGGTCCTTTATACATGACATAAACTCAAATTGACTTTTATGACTAAATGACAAATCCTAAAGGCTCATAAAGGGAGCCATCACTAAAAATAAAATTCCTTGCCCATGAAACCCATGAGACAAGCATTACAACAATAATTTTATTTTTCTTCTTTTCATCACTTACATTAAATTACAATTACACATGTTATTATGAAGATTGAACCTAATTATAATTTTAAACACTCCCTCTTAACTAGGTAGGTATTCATAATGGTACTTGGTCATTCTCAATCTGAAGAATTTCTCATAAGAAGAGTCAGATTGGTAACCCATCTGTTTAGAATCATATCCACCAGCATTGTCACATAGCAAGGCCTTGACTAACAGCTCTATATCTCCACGATATTTGAGAACAATGCTGGCGAGTTAAATGATGTATATACACTCTTATCATTGTCTCTCTTGGAACATACCCCACCCGGGTTCTCAGAGTGTGTTCCACCAGGACTGTTCTTATCTTGGATTTCTAGTCCTAAAATAATATCAGTCCTCTACGACTAATCTTATCTTGGATGCCCTAACACATCGTCAAAGAGCATCAGATGCCATATGTTTACTAAATCCTCCATTTTGTCTTCCCAAGTGAAGAGAAGAATGATGTGTTTATCTCTCCCTCATAATTAGGGAGGTCATATCTATTCCAATAAAGGAATGTAATCATTCCTACGGAAGGAATATACCTAAGCTCTCGGTTGCCTTAGGAATTTTTCTTCCAAGTTTCTACCAAGTAATAAAATTGTCTCCAGGCTCCTTCTTAATTAGGGACATATGACAACTCCTCAAGTGGAGATGATGGGACAACCAACTGCTTGAAGAACCCCTCCTCGCGATGTCATGAACTTTCTTTTGTTATCTAGGAGTCTTAATGTTTGGGACTTTTTCATAGTGCACATACCATCCATCACTTTTATCCATGAGTCAGTCATGCCATCATCGAAAGGTGATTCATCTGTTAATATTTGTCCTTCCTTCATGTCACGTTGCCTTCTTCATGCCATGTTTCCAGAAGTATTTTTCATCCCACTAGTAGAAAATGAGAATTTAGTGACTAGGTGACTATAAACATTATTCACCACAACGTTTCCAAGTGAAATACTACAAAAAATGAGCAATGTAAGTGACCCAACTAAAAACAACTAACATAAATGACTAATTTAGTCGCGAGTTAAAATATACGACTAGCTAATAAGTAATACAACTAAAAATGTCTAATGTAAACAAAACTATAGCTAGCTTATAATAAGGTATTTTTGAGCTACCTACAACTATTTGATGTTTATTAAACATTATTCCCCAAATACCTATGACTATTTGAGTTTATTAATAACATTATTCATAGAATTAGGTATGTTTTCCACCTCCTTAAGGGTTAGTTAATAATCCCCTTATGTGTAGACCTCATGTTGTCTTTCCCTATTTATTTGAACATACTTGCTTAGGGAGGTATTTTCTACTGTCATGTGATGGATCATAAAGAATTTTTCAAAATAAGATTTTTTTTTATAGTTTTTATTGATAATCTCAATCCAAAATTATCACTCTCTAGACCTTCAACAATATTAAATATATAGCCTCTATGCGAAGAAACCTCCTACTCAATAGTGGCAACATAAACAATTGGAAAATTGTTAAAATCTAATCTTGGGCTACTCTAAAATCTAAAATTGGCCCATTAAAATTTAATTTCCCGCTACTCAATTGACAAATTGACAAATTGTTAAAATCTAATCATTCAATTTCCTGCTACTCTTATTCCTTCCCCGCTACTCTTCTTCCTTACCAGGTTGGGAGAGGGCTCAAAGACAATAACACCAAGTAGCTAGGGTATTTTACTATAAATAAACTCTATTTCGTACTAGGCTTCCTGGAAGACTTAGTATTGCAATCCCTTCCTGGTTTGTACAATTCTAGAGATGTCGAATGTTTCCCAGGTCAAGAGTGCATCATGAGAAAAAAAGAAATAACCTCCCAACCAGATCCTTTGCCTGTAAGTAGCAATACAACTCTCCTCTTTTTCAATTTATTGTAGCTAGGACAATTTGACATAGAATAGGTGCCACTGTTTGTTAGAGAACGTCTCTCTACTTCTGCTCCTAACTTAGTAAGCTAGTTCTCTCATCCTAGGTATGAGAATCAACATGAGGAATAGCGCCCAGTTAATGTGCACCACTTAGAAATAGAGGTTGGGAATTTCTCTGCTATGTACCACTTAGGAATGAACCCATAAATCATTAACAACCCAAAACTTGCCAAAATTGATTTTCTCTTTCACCCCTATATCCGTGAGATGAGTAACTCGATGCTCTTTAGAGGAGAAGACTAGTTGGTAAGGGGTATGTGTACTCTAACTATATGTAGAAATATTTTCTCCCATGTATGCTCTCCACCCAATATCACTTAGGAGATTTTGTCTCTTTCCCACTCAACTTATTATTGGCCCCAGGGATTCTACATGAAAGTAGAATATTTACATGTCTATATGCAATATCAAATATTGACGTATTGATTTTAGGTCCCCTGTTCGATGCCCTTCCTCTGCGTATAATCTCTTATCCACTACTCTTCTTCCTTACCAGGTTTGGAGAAGTTTCGATTCTCTTCCTCTATGCATAATCTCTTACCCGCTACTGTTACACAGTATTTTGTCACACCTCCTGCGCTTCCCTATGACATACCTTGAAGTGCCCAAAACATGATCATAATGTAGTGTAATCATTCATATATGCAGCTCAGATCCTCCCTCAGACATTTATTAGAAAATTCCTTGAGATTTCCCTGAGGAAAATAGCTCTTAAACCCTAATTTGAGCATCATCGCTCTTATGCGACTGAAAACTGCGATGATTGTCTGTTGCACTATACTTGACCCACAATGGCATCAATCTATTCACTTGTATACCTGCGATGATCCCAAAAAGGAAATTTTCCCAAAGAGGATGAGAAGCTTCGTGATCTAGAAGCTTCTAGAGTGGCGAGCTGGAGGTTGTTCAACATAGATGAGGTTGAATTCTCCCAACTTGGCCTCTTGGTCTTATCCCTATGAGCTACCTCCTTGAGATGAGTGCCTTATCCTATCTTTGGAGAGATCCTAACTCCCTTTCCTTGCCTATATATTCATCCTCTCCCATTCCCAAATGGTTGGTCTATGCCTATTTGCACCCTTATGCTACGATTGTGCCTATATGCTACTCATTTGGCTTGGAGAAGGAGTGCTTGGAGATCTTAGCTTGGACTTGGATATTCATTCAAGGGGAGCCTATCAACATCAAGACTTGGTTGTATGCTTACCCTTATTTTTCATTAATATACAACTACTGGTTCACTTTCCCTAAATGTGTATGCTCATATATCATTTAGTTTAACATTCCTTGATTAGTTAAGTAGGTTTCTTTTGAATATGTTACTTGTAGTTGCATGCTTTGTTGTGTCCTGATCTCGTTTGCAGGTGCATAAATGATGAGAGAAGCACGAATGAGCCCGTGACACGAGTGATTCAAGGTCTTCAACAAAGGAGATAGAGATAGCATTAGAACGAGGTAGGCCATCTTATTCGTATCTCTTTTCAATTGCATCTTAGGAAAGTGTCTAGTAGATTGTCACTTTGGTTGCTAGACCCACTCATTGGGCTAGAGAGAGCGTCTCTGTCCACAGAGAGGATTTCCCTAGACAACAAAATGGTGACTCCACTAGGGATCCTATGATCCTTTTCATCCAATCCTTCACCTTGCTTTTGTGATGAGTTTGACCAACTGTCTAATCCCAGACTTGTTTTCTTGTCTGCAACTATTTTCACTTTCTGGTAATTGCTTGAATTTTCTTGATTTGTGCTGTTCTTGAAGCTTTTTTGGTTTTTTCTTTATCTTTCTCAACCATCATGGTTTTTTCCTTGACAGTCACGATGACATCACGAATATGTTGATTACAGTAGCGATGATCACTTCTTTCCTTTTAGTAAGTGCGATGATAACAAAGGTTAAAGAAAATTAGGATTTGTCTTCTTGTTTTTCAATTTTTGCCTTCTGTCAGTGGCTTACCAGTGTGATTTAGAGTCCTTGTCTTTCTTGACATGTTTGTCTGATTAAAATTTCCTCTTGATTTGGTTTTAAGTGTGTTTGGAGCTTGATTTTCCTTCTAGGGTTTTAGGTCTTCTAAGTCATCCTCCATTCACTCATTGGTTTTCTCTTCAGAGATCGATTACCTTTGTTAAAAGAGCCTTTTGTGTTTGGATGTCTTTTGCAAATCAATTTTGGTTCTTGGATATTAAGTTGTTTTCATTAGTGTCGAATCGAGTAGATGCTTTGTAAGTCACTTTAGTTCTTTTTGGCAAGCAATAGATTACACAATTGTTTGTTTCGATTGAACTGAAAGGAAGTATTTGCTTTGAATTTTGTGTTTCAAAAAGCGAAAATGGAAGTGTTTATCTTTTAAGTAGTTTTCGAAGCATTTGTTGCATTCAAAATCATTTATGTGAAAGATATTTTCATCATTATTGAAGTTTTTTGCATTCTCTTTTGCTTTTTGCACTAGATTACATTGATTTCATTAAAGTGAAAAAGAAATCATCATTATATCTTAAGGTAGTTCGCTTTAAGGTTTTGTTTTGGCATTGCATTTACTTATGATATGAAAGATTAGATTTCATGTTTTGCATTTAGCATTGGAAAATTGTCATTGATGCATTGTTGCTTGTTTGATGCATGATTTGGGTGTTTCTCTCCCCTAAATAATTAGCCTTCATATAATGAAAGGATTTCAATTTCATCATTTAGATGCATTTTAGGAACATGTGACATTGTTAAGGCCTTGAAATCAAAACATAATTTCAAGATTAAATTTAAAATCTATCAATCAATCTAAGGAGCATTTGAAACATTAATGTTCATACTTAGTGGTCTAGGCTAGAGACATGTTCCAGCATCTATAAAACTCAGCAACTTTCGTTCACAATACTCTTGCATTAGAAAAAGCTAGCATAGACTTGTGCTCCCCGTACCATCGAGTATATAAAGGAAGATCCTCATAGGTTGAAAACCTTTATCCATAGGAAGCTGAGTCTGCCACCCTGTAAACGTGATACACCGAAAACAAAATTCGTGGAGATTTCTTGCACGTATGTCAAGTCCTTAGTAAATTTATTTGCTAAGGTGTATATTACAGTTCACGGTTACTTGGTAATCCATTTTGCCTAGAGTATCCTGAGTAGTCATTTCGATCTTTTCTGACTCCTTAAACTTGAAAATATCATTGAGTACTTGTCCTTTCAAGCTTGCTAAACCAACGAAAGTGACTAGAGTCACCTTTTCGTCCTTTTCTCGACTCTTAAAACATGAAAAGGCAAAGTTTTTGTTTCAAATTCTAAAATTAATTGACCGTAGAACAACATCCTTCCTGTGGAAATACTCCTTAGTAGATATTAGGTTGATACCAATGGCAACATTTCCTGAGTCTACCAGTCAAGGAAACCCCTCTGATGGGAATCCTATTCCTTTTCCTTCTTTTGGAAATACTGGTGCTCCCTATATGGCGACGTTGTCCCTTCCTGGATTGACCATTGGTCTACCAGTTTGGTTATTTTTGACCTCGGTGGTTTCGAGTGTCCAAAATTCTTTTCAACCAAGTTCTCCTCCACCTGAACAACATCAACCTCATGTTGATCCTAAAGTTGACCCCTTGCCTTCTTCACCTATTTCTTCACCTTGTTCTTCCTCTTCGCCTGGTGAAAGTCTGGATTCTAGTAATCAGGAAGCTAAGAAGAAGAAGAAGAGGCTGAAGAAGAAGAAGAAAAATAAGCAAGGGGGCAACCAAGTAGCTATTTCTACGGATGCAACTAATGAAGAAAGATCTTCCAGCAAGCCCCAAAAAGTAAAATTCCCTTTCATGTTATGTAAGGGTGACCACCTTCTTCATAATTGTCCTGGTATTCCCAAGGTATTAGAAATGTGGTCCACAGGTTCACATCCACCTTTGTCATCAGCCTTTGGCGATCATGCTGGTGATAAACCTTCAACTAGTAAATACCATGAGAAAAAGGGAAAAGTAAAATTTCCCTGTAAGTTGTGTGAAGGTAATCATCCCATTCACCTTTGTCCTTTAATGGATGAAGCTTCCAAAGAGTTGGAAAACCTTACAGTTTCTCAACCTCGTCTTCTAATTGGGTATCGAGAGATTTCCCCTAGTCCTTCACTAATTGATATAGTGATTGATCAAAAGTCATCTTTGGTTAACCCCACTCTCTCTGAAAGTGAGTCTCGTAAGTCCATTCTCGACCAACCATTGGTTGAGAAAATGGTAGACTTGGCTCAAACTTCAGTTAACCAGGTCTTTCAGGTAGAGAGTGAACCTCATATTTCTCAGGTTCTTCTGGTTTCTTCATTTTTGAATGAATTGGAGGGAAATCTTCCCATTCCTGAGGTGCCTGAGAGTCGTTCTCCTATCCCCATAGTGCAAGAGGGTAGCTCTCACATTCTTGAAAGACCCCCTCCAAATAGTTTGGTCACTTCTTTTGACTGGAGTCAACTGGTAGGATATCGCCTTCCTTCTTATGTGCCTTTCCATATTACAATATAGGCTTACCGTATGGATGTATGTAGCATAATTATAGACTAGGGTGCATCTATTAGCATTCTATCCTAAACTGATTGGCAAGCTTTAGGTTCTCCTCAGCTTGTCCCCATCACTCAGAATATGTTATTGTTTAACAGAGGAACCAGTCAGCTGTTAGGGATCCTTCCTAAGTTACCTATTACTTTGGGAGGAAAGACTGTCTATATAGACGTGATGGTTGTCCAAGTCCCTTTATATTTTAATCTACTCCTTGGCCGTGACTATGTTTATGTCATGGGATCTCTTGTTTCTTCTCTCTTTCGAGTGATGTATTTCCCACATGAAGGAAGAATTGTGATCATTGATCAACTTACATTCATTGGTCTTGAATCAACTCCCACTCAACCATCATCCCTAAGGGGTTCTCATATGCAAGCGGTATCACCCCCGCCATAGGTTAATTATGTGGCCACCTGTCCCATACCCATATCTATTGATGATCTAGTACGTGATGTAGTACACCATGTACTGGGGGCATTGGAGCTTGATTTTTCATTTGGATCCCTGGACAAGTATCCCTTCTAGAGTGTTGTTCTCATATCTAATGAGAACCTCTTGGAAGCCATGGCCTCTTTTGGTCTGTGATGAAAGGTTTGGAGTAGAGTTCATTGTCTTATGTCAAGCTCCTTAAAAAATGAAACAAGGGATATGGAGAACAGTTCTTTTCTTGTGTCTAGCTCGTTAAAAAATGAAACAAGGGTCGTGAGGATAGTTCTTTTACTATTTCAACCTCGTTAAAAAATGAAATAGGTCATGAACATGGTTCTTTTACTTGTGTCAAACTTGTTAAAAAATGAAACAAATCCCCTTCCAATTCGAGTCTTTGATTAGATCTCATAAAATTCGAGTCGATTATTTCACTTGATCTCGTAAGTGAACCTTCATTCCATCCACTTAAGTGAATTATATGAAGCTTGGGGGGCATGTTCCTTGAATTGAGTCATTATACTGGGGGCATGAAAACTTATCTCAAGCATAGTTTATCTTTGTTTGAAGCTTGTGTAAAAATGAAACCAAATCCAAGCATAGTTTTTTCTCATGTTTCAAGCTTGTGAAAAAATGAAACCATCTTCAAGTATACTCAAGAATATTTTCTCATGTTTTAAGCGTGTAAAAATGAAACCATGCCCACTTTACATCTCATGATTTCCGTTTTTTATCAGCCTATTTTTCCAAATGAGCCTTGGTTCTTTCATTCCATCGTCACCATCACTTTGGCCGATCATATGCTTTCACTTGGTTGTTTTACCCTTGCCTAAGGAACATCTGCGACGAGTGGTCTTATTAGCCAGCTTCTTGACCATTAGATGTTTTGAGCAGTTCCATCATCATTGGAACTAGTTGCTATCATCTTTATACCACTCGTTCCTCCAGACGGAGTCATATTTCAGCTCTTTTCTGACTCTTGAAATATGAAAAGTTTATCAAGTGCTTGTCTTTTCGAACTCATTAAATTAAATGAATTGACATCATCTCAGTATACGTTTACCCCTTTTTCGGACTAAGATTGACTATTTATGAAAAAGGTACACCTTGGTCGGCATGGTCAAGAGGTTCTCTCGAATATTGTTTTCTACCTTTTCGAATTCGAGAGACAAATTACGAAAAGGGACCCAATGGAGTTTTCCTTTTCATCTCTTTTTCAAACTCTCTAAATATGAAAAAGATACCGAGTAATTCTTCTGCCAGACTCGTTAAAATTTTTATGACGAAAGACTCGTCACCATGACAAGACCTCCTTCCTCCTTCCTAGGGCTCGTAAAACTTACTAGGATGGATTCATTTGAAGAATGAACTTATACGACAAGCATATGGTATCCTCTTCAAGCTTGTGTAAAAATAAAGAGGTACTCACTAGAAATAGTGGGGAAAAAGTGAAAGTGAAACATCTCTTGTATAGGCAGCATGTCGCTCTTGAACATGACACTCATATGCATCTCATGTTAGTTTTGGGATATCCTCGCTAAGTCACTTGTCTTTCCGGGTTTGGGTGATCCATTTTTCCTCTCATCTGACTATTCAACTTTTTCGTTATGACCCTTGGTACTATGTTGAGTCTAATGCTTCCACACCCCAGAGTCATGTCGCCAATATGTTCAAGAGAAGTCCTATTTGCAGTTTGTACCTATACATTGTCTGACCTTTTGCTATAGTCTTTATCATACAATTTCATTCCACTTTATTCCTTATTTTGTGTCAATGATGAGGGAATCATTATGAACCTCCTTTGATGAGTCACTTCCTGTTGACTTCAGCTCATTATCCAAGAAGATGACTTAGAAAATCCCTTTCAGTATCTTGGAGCTTGCATGCCTTAATGACAAGTTCTTCGCATTCGACGATAGGTTTTCACTATTGGCCTTCGATCAGATGATTCCACGAGTGTTCAACTTAAACTTAATTTTCACATTCACGAATTGTACTTTTGTACCTTGAGAACCATTGTCATTATTGGTGGTTTCTTTCATACCTGTTAATGGTCTACATCATTGGCTGGTAATCAGGTGTTTTTCTAGCATGTTTAACTTCAACACATTCATTCACATGTTAGAATTCGTACTTTGATCGGGTTGGTATGGAGCACAAGACCCTGAGTCTTGTCTAATATGACTTAGGCTATGTGGAGTTATATGTTATTCATGATTGTACACATGTTTCTGATATACAGATGGTTTTTACCATACTATGGGACGTTACATTTATGTTGATCCTTCTATATCGGATGGTTGCGACCATACCTTGGATGTTAGATTCAAAGATGATCCTTCTCATTTGCATGGCTGCACCCATACCATGGATCCTTTCATATAGTCCTTATCATCCAGATGGCTACGTTCATACCATGGATTCATGTTTTGATATCAAATATGTATATGCATCCTTGATTTGTAGGCTCCTAACAATGTTTGTCCTTGTCCTTGCAAAAGCTCGTAAAGCATCTCAGCCATCACTCCCTATTCTGCCTTCATGCTTTAGGGGGCATTTGTTACACAATATTTTGTCACACCTCCTGAAATTCCCTATGACATACCCCAAAGTTCTTGAAACATGACCATAATGCAATGTACTCATTCATATATGCAACTCAGATCCTCCCTCATACATTGATTGGAAAATGCCTTGAGCTTTCCTTGAAGAAAATATCTCTTAAACCCTAATTTGAGCATCATCGCTCTTATGAGACTGAAAACCATGATGATCTCCTGTTGCACTATACTTGACCCACTATGGCATCGTTCTGTTCACTTGTATACCCATGATGATCCCAAAAAGGAAATTTTCCCAAAGAGGATGAGAAGCTTCGTGATCTAGAAGCTTCCAGAGCGGTGAGCTGGAGGTTGTTTGGCATAGATGAGGTCGAATTCTCCCAAATTGGCCTCTTGGTCTTATCCCTATGAGATACCGCTTGAGATGAGGGCCTTCTCCTATATTTGGAGAGATCCTAACTCCCTTTCCCTGCCTATATATTCATCCTCTCCCATTCCCAAATGGTTGGTCTATGCCTATTTTCACCCTTATGCTAAGATTGTGCCTATATGCTACTCATTTGGCTTGGAGAAGGAGTGCTTAGAGAGCTTAGCTTGGACTTGGATATTCATTCAAGGAGAGCCTATATACAACTGTTGGTTCATTTTCCCTAGATGTTTATGCTCATGTATCATTTAGCTTAACATTCCTTGATCAGTTAAGTAGGTTTCTTTTGAATATGCTACTTGTATTTTCATGCCTTGTTGTGCCCTAATCTCTTGTGTAGGTGCATAAATGCTGAGAGCAGCAGGAATGAGCCCATGACATGAGTGATTCAATGTATTCAACGAAGGAGATCGAGATAGCATCAAAATGAGGTAGGCCATCTTCTTCGTATATCTTTTCAGTTGCATCTTAGGAAAGTGTCTAATAGATTGTCACTTTGGTTGCTAGAGCCACTCATTGGGCTAGAGGGATCGTGTATGTCCGTAGAGAGGATTTACCTAGACAACAACTACTCTTATTCCTTACCAAATTGGGAGGGGGTTCAATGCTCTTCCTCTGCACATAATCTCTTACCCGCTACTCTTCTTCCTTACCATGTTTGGAGAGGGTTTGATGCTCTTCCTCTGCGCATAATCTCTTAGATTCTGTTGTATAATTCAGGAGGAATGTGTTGATCTTGACTTGGGTTCTAGATTGGGTTGTAGAATCCATTTGTTCATGATGTACAAGGGTTCAAGACCTCAAGAGGAAAAGAAGCTGAGAAGTGCAGTACTAATAGTGGGGAGAGTAAGATTTTTTGAAAAAAACCATATCAATCTGGCGAATCTTGACAGGTACCTCAGCAAGATATGCAAGGTATGGATGAAATCACAAACCCATAAGCCAAAGGAGTAGTAGGAAATTGACAAACAAAAACTAGATATCACAAGTATTATCGTCCAGGGCACATAGAGTGCCCTAGAATCAAGATGATAGATATTCACATCCATGTTTCCAATGAAAAATTGTCATCCTCATCAACATTGGTTTCTTATTTCTTTATCTAGAATTATTGGTGAATAAATTACCATGTTCATGAAAGATATCATCAGAGGAAAAATCACTCCCTCAAAACACCAATCTCTAGGGCCAGAGCCAGAGCTAGAGCCTCAAAGTTAGTCTCAAATTCATAGCAACTTTAGTTGTCACAAGAATTGTAAGTTTATTGCATGTTGGTCTCTACATTTGGAGATTTTGACAACTAGGCCTTAGAACTAAATGGGTTATCCATGAGGTAATATACACACTAGTCCAAGCACTTTCATGGATTGTATTTGGGGCAGTAAATTGGACATGAGAAGAAATTCAAAGCTACAACACATCCAAAGTCTCTATATCTCTGGTGGCTTATGAATTTCATTCTGAATACAATATTCTTGATCTCTACAATCATTAGGTTCACGTCCATAACTACTAATCCATATAGTATTCTCCCTCTTGATGACCTTTCTGCATTGATAATTTTCCCTACCCATGGATTTTTGGTGGCATTAGCTCTCAAAGGGACTACATGAATCACCATTGTTGAAGAAACAAAAAAAAATTACACGAACCTCTTCTAGATGGTAGCACTCTGAATCCTGGCACTGAGAAAGAATTAATAACCCCTTATGCTACAATAGGTATTCTGTCAAGGGCTACATGGTGATGGTTGAATATTGTATTGAACAAAGGCTACATAAATGCTTTGCAATTGACAGATGTTCCTGCACTAGCACTTGGTGATAATGTTGAAAATATGTTTGAACGTTTTAAATCAAACTGGTCTAAGGACATAGTGGAACACCAAGAACCTGTACATTTTACATTGCTTCAATTCTTTTGGCCAAATATTGCACTTACTGCATCCATGGCCACTGCAAAACTATGTGTAATGTATATTGGCCCAGTTTTGATACAAAAATTTGTTGATTTTACATATGGAGATCATAGATTTGATTATGAAGCCTCTGTCCTTGTATTGATACTACTTTCAGCAAAATCCATTGTGTTTCTTTGACCCATCAGTATAACTTTCAATCTCAGAAGTTGGGCATGCTTGATAAGGTCTACTCTGATCACAACTTTATACAAAAATGGTTTAACATTGTCAAGCTCCACTAGGCAAGCTCATGGTGTTGGAAAGATTGTAAATTACATGGTTGTGGATGCTCAACAACTTTCTGATATGATGTTGCAGCTTCATTACATTTGGATTATGCATATATAAGTTTGGCCTGCTTTATTAATCTTGTCTGGGGTTTTGGGAATTTCTATGTTGTCTGGTTTTGTTTACATGGCACTGATAATGGGCATTGTAGCTTGGGGATCCAAGAGAAATAGGAGATATCAGTTCCAATTAATGAAAATGTGTGATCTTCATAAAACTAATGAGTTTTTGAATTATATGAGGGTTATCAAACTTCAAGCATGGGAAGACCATTTCCAAACACATGTAGAGTTTTTTAGGAATTCCAAATATGAATGGATCTGCAAAACTATGTTCTATTTCAGTGAATATAATTACTCTTTGGAGTACATCTTCACTTGTTTTAGTAGTGACATTCACTACATGGAGCATGCATTCACTTGTTTCAGTAGTGACATTCACTACATGCATTTTTGTAGGAGAAAAAATTATAGTAGGGAAGGTGTTCACTGCAACATCTATTTTGAAAATTCTTCAAGAACCCATTAAGAACTTTCCTCAAGCTTTAATATTTGTCTCACAAGCAATGGTGGCCTTGGATAGAATTGACATGTATATGACAAACAAGGATCTTGATCCTGAGGTAGTCAAAAGGTTACCGCCAAGCAAAGAGATTGTTGTTGTAGTTGAAAATAGTACTTTCTTTTGGGATGAAGAGAAATCCAAATCCACTCTTCAGAATATCAACCTTGAGGTTTGAAGTGGATATTTGGTGGAAATTTTTGGCACAGTTGGATCCAGGAAGTCCTCTTTGCTGTCATCCATTCTTGGGGACATGCCACAACTCTCTGGCATGGTATAACTACTATCCCTACTATCATATTTACTTGCATCTCCATCTTCTTCTTTTAGTATTCCAATACATTAAAAATATGTATTTATAACTTGATAACATTATCAAGATAATTGTTACAAAATTTTTTATAGTTTCCTAGTCAAATTCAGGCCAATAGAGAAAACAAGCCAAACTAACTTGCTGTCAAGTCAAACTTGCTTCTTTGCCAGTACAAAATTTCCATTCTTGTCAGAAAAATTAGACTAGTTTGCTTGCGTTTTTCCTATGTTTGATCCGATCACTTACTCTCTAGTCTCACCCAAGTTTTCACGGAACCAAGTTTTGTAACTATAAGAACCAAAATATGGGAAGGCTCCTCCTACCAAAGAAATGTGAGATTGCAATAGGTACAAGCCAAGGAGAAACGTATATTGAAAAGAAGAAAATTGCACCCATTAGAAGTTTGATTTCGAAAGACTCATATGACTAGTTGTGCTTAGTACGCTAAACTTAATTTATTGCATGATAACCAGATGAAAGAAACAGTAGTCAAAAGTAACAGAAATAGTAGTTGAATTGAAAATTGTCACTTCAAAGGTATAATAGACTTGTTTTTTATTAATTAATGATTCATTGATTCATCAAACATGATTTGTTCTCTTATATTTCTTTCCCTCATTCAAACTAAATATGTCTATTAGATTGAACTCTAGTTCTCACCAATTTTGTGAGAAATCACTTAGATCTAGGATCTCTGTCTCTTTAATAGAAACAAAATAATTTTACTAGAGATGCAAATTTTGCAATGAAATCCCTTAATACTTGTATGGAAGTTTTAAAATTGACTTTACATTTTATTTGTGCACAATTTCAACTATTTTTTCATCTCTTCTCAACATTCTTTTCCTTTTCCTGCCTCTTTATCCTAACTAAAACTATATTTTATCGTACCTCTTACCTTGCAGTTCCTGTTGGGTGTGGAGCCTAATTATCTTCTTTATTCAGAGGTATCACCACATTGGACCCCAGTTTGAAATGTGGTGGAAACGCCACCTGTAATATTTGTGCTGCAAGGGGGGTTTGCCGGGGGGGGGGGGTGCAATGATCTTTAGGAGCCCCCCCCTAGCGGGGGAATGGGGGCAGCTCCCCCGAAGCTAAAAATAGATGTAAAATTTCCTTGTAAAATGTTGTAATTTTGTAGTCAATTTGGGTCGTTCATTAGGCAAAGATCTGATGGTAGAAGTTATGTTTAATTTAGGGTTTTTTGCCCTAGAAGGCAATCCCTCACTATATATGATGGAATTGTATTGCGTCTGTGTAGATCTATATTCTGAGTGAGAAATAGAGAGGAATGTTAGGATATTCCGACACATAGGAAATAGTTAAGTACAACTTGGTCTAGTATAGAGTTAGGTAAAGTGTGTTTCTTTACTATGTACATTTTGTAACTTACAATCCGACGGTCACGATATGTAGTGATCCGACGGTTCATTCTCTCCTCGGTATTACCGACACTTGATCTGTGGCTTAACACCCGATTGGTCCATGATCTCTATTTAAAGAGCATGGAGGGTCATTTGTAGGTTAACCGTTCATGAGAGAAGCTTATGTAAATTTTCATTCTTTTATTAATAAATTGCCTGAAGTGGCCGCGTTGGCTCAGGCCGTGGACTGTTTCCCTCTTTGAGGGTTTTAACCACGTCAAAATACTGGTGTATTGATATGTGATCTGTTTGTGAGCGGTGTCCTTTGGTGTTCTGTCTTAGGAACTTACCCTGTAAATTCCTACATGGTATCAGAGCTATTTGAGGGCCGCGTCCGTTGGTGATCCAAATCTGAAGCCGATAGAACTGCATCCGACAACCGTTTCCTAGATCTACTGTTTCTGACTTCTTTCGGGCCAAGAGGACTGCTCTGTTGTGTTGGGAGCATCTGTTCCAGTGAGGAACCCCTTTTGTTTCATGCGAAAAGGTTTATGGTAGCCCTAGCTGCATTATTTTTAAGATCTGGAGGTATACAATGTTTATTTGCAGTTTACAATTATTTTCTCTCTGTTTATTTCGGTTTTCGGTTTATTTAGCATTTTTTATTACCGGATCTATACCTTTCATTTCTGTGTATGCTCTTTGCCCTACGACTCTGTGCGATCTGGGCAAATCAGAAACTGAAAGGAAGGATTTTTCTCATGCGTATGCTCTTTTCCGCTGCGCCTTAGTGTGATCTCGGAAAATCAGAAACATTGAGGAAAATATTTAGTTCCGGCTAAAGCTAACTTCAAGCTGCAAGGTTCGTTTTTTTCACACAACCCAAGGCATCAACCTCTCTCTCTCTCTCTCTCTCTCTCTCTCTCTCTTTTTGTATAGTTCACTTGGTGCAAAGCTAATTTATGAGAGTAGAGGTCTTGGGTTCAAGTCTCCATTTTGCGGGGGCGGATTTTTCATTTCCGCACATTCCCGCACTTCGTCGGCGACTTCATCAAATTTTCTTCAAAACGCCATAAATTCTTCATCCAGAAGCCGTTTTCAGAACTGTTTTTTTTGAAACAGCCTAATTTTTCGAGATCTTTCCATTGAAACACTTATTTTCAGCATCTATAGCTTCATTTTTTTTTGTTAAAAATGGAAAGTCCATGCCAAGTTATTCTTGATAGCACCAACTACTTCCAATGGTGGTCCTACATTGTGGATTTACTTAGAAGTAAAGGTCTTTACAGAATAGCCACAGGCCAAGAGACCAAACCAAAAGATGAAGACAAGGCAACTAAATGGGAAAATAGGCAAGACCAAGCACATGGGTTGATAGGGATGTCTATTTCTCCAGATCTTAGATTCCATATTGTAGAACTTGATACTCCTGATGAAAGAATGAAACATATTACTAAAGTCTTTGGAATTAAAAATGAACTTAAAGCCCATCAAATTGAAAATGAATTGGTTACATTGGACCCCAATATTTTTTCTTGCATTGAAGATTTTTTGTCCAAGTTCAAGACCCTTAGACTTCTCTTGGAAGGTGTTAAGGTTAAGAAAGAAGATAGTAGCCTTATCTACTCCATTCTTACTAAGTTGGGACCAACCTATTCTATGTTTGTTTCCACCTTCCATTCTACGAGAGAAGCCTTCATTTCTCAAGGACAAACCTACAAGTCCCCTTCCTTTGATTCCTTTTGTGATTCTTTAATAAGAGAACAAGAAAAACTCTTACACCTTGGTCTTCTTCATCTTGGAAACTCTTCTAAGAAAGCGTTAGCCGTCCAATAGCAACCAAATCCAAAGAATCCTAAGAAGTTGTATCCTAAAAAGAATGGTCCTAAACCAAACAAGGGTCCTAAGCAATTTCAGCCTCAAAATGAAAAATCATTTCAACAAAATGATAAGTCAAATAAAAACAAAGGGAAGAAGACTGATAGACATTGCAACTTCTGTAATCAAGATGGCCACTTAGAATCCAAATGCTTTAAGAAGATGGAAGCCTTGGAAGGAGCAATGAAGAAGCATAACATCCATTTGGAGCAATCTTCAACTTCAACTTCATCTTCAGGAATGGCACTTTCTGCATGTGGTTGTCAAGCATCTCGGTCTGGCTATGCACTAAATGTATCTTCTTCTTCTCCTTCTCATGAGTGGCTCATTGATTCTGGAGCTTCTTATCACATGGCCAAAAACAAAGCCATGTTTTCTTCTTTAAATGATTGTAACACCAAAAATATATATGTTGGTGATGATAGATCTCTTAGTGTTGTAGGGACTGGAACTGTTCATCTAGACAATGGTCAGTTTAATGATGTATTATGTGTTCCAACCTTATCATGCAACCTTCTATCTGTATATCAGATAACTCATTCAAGTGAAGGTAAAATCGTTGAATTTTCACCTCACGATGTTGTAATTAAGGACCTAAGAGATCCTAGACAGATTTTAGCTACTGGCATTGCTGATGATTCTACAAGGTTGTATAGGTTTCACAACTTTGGGTCATCAAATATTCCCTCAGTATTTGTTGCTCATATTGATGAAGTGAGCAAACTTTGGCATGAGCGATTTGGTCACTTAAACTATCGCTCTCTTCAAAATCTATGTAAAGAAAATATGGTGACAAGCCTTCCAATGGTATCTTGCAGAGATGGTGTTTGTTCCGGATGTGTACTCGAACATCATCGGGACAATTTTGAAAAACGTGCCTCTTGGCACGCCTCAGCCCCTTTACAACTTGTGCATAGTGATTTATGTGGTCCACTTCCAGTTGCTTTATTCTCTGGCTACAAGTATTTCTTAACTTTCATTGATGATTTCTCCAGACGCACTTGGGTATACTTCTTAAAACTCAAGAGTGAAGTATTTAACATGTTCTTGGCCTTTAAGGCCTTTGTTGAAAAACAATCTGGACATCAAATTCTTAAGCTAAGATCTAATAATGGCGGAGAATATGTTAAAAACACATTCATCAACTTTTGCACTGAGAATGGAATTCAAATGCAACATACTGTTCTGTATACTCCACAACAAAATGGTGTAGCTGAAAGGAAGAATCACACGTTAAAGGAAATGGCTAATTGTATGCTTCAATCTAAAGGGCTTAGTCTTAATTATTGGGCAGAAGCAATTAACTGTGCAAATTACATAATAAATCGCACTCCTACTAAGGTTTTAAAGAATATCACTCTAGAAGAAGCATGGAGCTCAATTAAACCAGATGTAAGTCACTTTCGTGTTTTTGGAAGTGAAGCATGGGCCCATATTCCAGATGAGAAACATAAAGCTTTAGAACCTAAGAGTGAAAAATGTATTTTTGTTGGATATTCTGAAGATGTCAAAGGATATAGACTTATTCCACTTAAGTCCAAAAATGTTATCATTAGAAGAGATGTAAAGTTTGCTGAAAATATATCGGCCTGTGAGCCTAGTTCGGTGGATGTGCCACCTCTCCCTATCTCTTCTACTTTTGAAAATATTTCTTCTTCAGATGATGAAAGCGAGGATGAAAATCCTCCCCCACCTTCTCAGGATCCTCCTTCAGCTCCTCAGCTTCCAAAATGTGTTCGTGCTACTCGGGATGCAGCAGGTGATCTTGCCGGTGATCCTACAGATCAACGACGTACACGTTCTTAGTTCGAGAGAGCCTCTTCTTTACTGGCTCAAGCTTCAGTGAATTATGATCCTGACACCTTTGCAGAAGCTTCAGGCCATCCAGATTAGGAAGCAGATATGAATGAAGAATATCATTCATTATTGGCAAATGATACATGGGATCTTGTTCCTCTACTAAAGGGACAAAAACTTGTTAGATGCAAATGGGTTTACAGAACCAAGTATGGACCAGATGGGAAAGTTGATAAACATAAAGCTCGTCTTGTTGCTAAGGGTTTTTCACAAGTTGAAGGCATTGACTATACTGAAACCTTCTCCCCTGTTGCCAAAATGAACTCTATCCGCCTTGTTCTTTCCCTTGCTGCCTCTTTCAAATGGGAAGTCCATCAGATGGATGTTAAATCTGCCTTCTTGCATGGGGAATTGCATGAAGAAATCTATATGGAACAACCTATTGGCTTTATACAAACAGACTCCAGCCTTGTATGTCGGCTTAAGAAATCTCTTTATGGTCTCAAGCAAGCTCCTCGAGCTTGGTATGCCAAAATGGATAACTTTCTTTTAGCAAATGGCTTTTCTAGGTGTCATTCTGACAATACTGTCTACAACAAGAAAGTGGGCAAGTCTCTTATCTTTCTTGTTCTTTATGTTGATGATATTATCCTGACTGGTAGTGATCCCAACCTTATAAACCATGTGAAGTCTAGCCTTAAAAGGAAGTTTGAAATGACAGACTTAGGACACTTACATTATTTTCTTGGCCTTCAAGTCTTGCAATCCAAGGAAGGTATTTCCCTTTCCCAATCCAAGTATGCCTGTGATATTCTACGCCATTTTCACATGGAAGACTGTAAGCCAGCCCCTTCTCCCTTTCAGTCTAGAGTCAAAGTTTCAGTCACTTGTACTTCTCCTGAAGTTGATGCTACCTTATACCATCAACTTGTAGGAAAACTTTTGTATCTAACCCATACTCGTCCTGACCTTTCCTTTGTTGTTGGCCTTGTTGCTCCGTTTATGCAAAACCCACGTGAAAGTCATTGGAAAGCAGCTAAAAGAATACTTCGTTATGTTCGAGGTACAGTTCAGTTTGGGATTCATTACGGTGCCGAAGCATCTCCTCTATTGGTTGGTTTCACTGATTCCGATTGGGCTGGTGACCCTGATGATCGGAAGTCTACTGCAGATTATGTGTTCACTCTTGGTTCAGGACCTATTACATGGGCTTGCAAGAAACAAGGTGCCATTTCTCTTTCTTCAGCAGAAGTAGAGTATCGTGGTGCCGTAGAAGCTAGTAAGGAAGCCTTGTGGCTTTGTTAGATCCTGTCAGAGTTTAGCTTTCAGCAGCAGCATCCGACTACACTTTGGTGTGATAATCAAAGTGCCATTCAACTATGCAAAGATCCAGTCCAACATCAGTGTAGAAAACACATTGAACTGCACATGCACTTCATCAAAAATCTCATTCATGACCATGTTCTTGAAGTGAAATATTGTTCAACAGATGATCAAGTTGCAGACATCTTTACAAAGGCTCTCACAGAGGCGAAGTTCACTAAACTTCTATTTGTGGTTGGAGTTCAGGAAGTTGTCACTAAGGGGGGATAGGCTCTAGTGCCTCCTTCCTTCTCCTATTGTGTCATATTTGTAAATCCTTCAATCCTATCCCAAGTTGTTCTTAAGGGGGGATGTTAGGATATTCCGACACATAGGAAATAGTTAAGTACAACTTGGTCTAGTATAGAGTTAGGCATAGAGTTAGGTAAAGTGTGTTTCTTTACTATGTACATTTTGTATCTTACAATCCGACGGTCACGATATGTAGTGATCCGATGGTTCATTCTCTCCTCGGTATTACCGACACTTGATCCGTGGCTTAACACCCGGTTGGTCCATGATCTCTATTTAAAGAGCATGGAGGGTCATTTGTAGGTTAACCGTTCATGAGAGAAGCTTATGTAAATTTTCATTCTTTTATTAATA
Organism: Pinus tabuliformis; assembly: GCA_031772625.1. Lineage (NCBI taxonomy): Eukaryota > Viridiplantae > Streptophyta > Pinopsida > Pinales > Pinaceae > Pinus > Pinus tabuliformis. The sequence continues at coordinate 940,957,301 of CM062817.1, read as the reverse complement.
AATTGCCTGAAGTGGCCGCGTTGGCTCAGGCCGTGGATTGTTTCCCTCTTTGAGGGTTTTAACCACGTCAAAATACTAGTGTATTGATCTGTGATCTGTTTGTGAGCGGTGTCCTTTGGTGTTCTGTCTGAGGAACTTACCCTGTAAATTCCTACAAGGAAATTGTGTGAGAGTGAAGAGGGAATTAGAGAAGATTTGTTGTAGGTTGTATCTCTTCAGTTTGCTAGATAATATAAAAGGAAGGACTGGTTGTTTCTCTGTGGACGTAGCCCAAATTGGGTGAACCACGTATATCTGTGTGTCTCTTGTTTTATGTGTTTTATGTGTTTATATTTCTGCAATATATTTTATGTGTTCCATTTCTCTGTAATATATAATTTTCTAACGGTACCTTAGTTGAATTTCTTCCTTCTTGAACTCACGGTTGATGATGGTTTCTTCTCTCTTATTTTGAGAATTTATTTCTTTACATTTATTTTTATTCCAATCAGAGTTGTCTTCCAAGTTCACTTTAGTATCTGATGGTGGTTTTCCTCGATCCTTCACTTTCTTAGGTTTTCTTGCGGAACCCATTCTCCTTTTACCCTTCTCCTTGCATCTCAAAACCCTTCTTTCCTTTAGGTCTATATGCCATATTCATGGCAAGACCGACACTGAAGAGAAACCTTTTCATAATCTAAAACCTGTTTCTAGGAAAAAACATTGAATTTTATAGGAAGCCCTATATGAAGATCCATTTCCAAAAATAATAGTACAAGACACGTGACCAACTATGGGAGGTTTCATTGTCAGGTAGTTTCTTAGAAAATTGACAATACTCTTCAAGGTTGATTCATACCAAAATTGTGTTAACAAATTTAGGAGTCAAACTCAAAATGACATAGTTTCAATTTTTTCTATGAAAGGATTGAAATTTGAAATTTGTATGCCATGGTTTCAACCGAGGTTTTCCTTCCACAATTAACATGGCCCAACTTTCAAAACAACTAGTTTATTTTCTTGTAACTCAAAAATTAGAATAGAGAAACCCCTACCATAGTATTGTATATTCATAGAGCCAATATTTTTAAACACCAATCCAAAATATTACTAAAATGAATTGACCAATGCAAAAATCTAAAGCTATGGATAGCTAGAAGCTTTTAAACATGAAGATATGATATGTGCACAAAAGAAAACAATGAGAGAACATTCACATGACAAGAAAATGCAAGATAGGAATTGTCGCAACTATACACATTGTACTAGTGTAGTTTGAATCATCCAAGGCTCTTCTATTGAGTATTGTGGAGTCTTCTCTAGCCCCCAAACTCACTAAAAAAACTCACCAACCAACTCACCACTTTCTATACTCACCATAAAATTTCCATACTCATCGAGACTCACCATATTTTTGGGCACTAAATTTATTGTATTTTGAGGTTCATTTGTATTTTTTGAGTCTTTCCCAAGTCACCGAGTCATGTCAAGTCATTGATTTTTTTTTAGTCCTAGGCTAGTTGAGCCTTTGTCAAGCTTGAGTGTGACAACATTGTATTGTTGTTAGGGTTGCACAGGCACCTTAACTTCAATAGTTAATGGAATAGGTTGTTAATGTATTGACAACCATATTTATTAAATAAGGCCCTACACAGTAATATAGTGTGAAATCAATAAATGTGAGGGAACTTGCTAAAGAAGTTCCATTAGTTAGTGGTTGAGGCCTCATTAATGGATGTCCATTAGGTGGTTACAATTTTCGTCAATTAGAAAGTATATATATAGTAGTAGAAGCTATGCAATGGGTTATCAAGTGAATATTGTAGTATTTGGACCTCCTCATTTTGGAGATTTCCCCGTAGAAAGGGCAAGTGAACATTGCATTTAGTGTGGAATATCAATAAATGATTGCTTAAAGTGTTATTTTCCAATTTTAGTTCTATTATTTACTTTACATAGTTGTATTCCATCTATCTTATTTAGTTTCTTCTTGCATTTATATTATGCCCATTTTGCTCTAAATATTGTATTTCAACTAACAAGAAACACTACAAATACAAGTGGTCTCAGAGAACTTTCTCATGCCAACACATGTTCCAATTTTAGAAAAACATTATTTAGGTTAGAGATGTGTTTCAACATCTTTAAATAACACAAATATCTATCAATCAATGGGAAAGCCTATAATTGGGGAAGAATACATGTATAAAATAATAGAGGCATCACCTTGTTGAACGCCTTTGTAACTGTTAGCTCTGCTACAATGTTTCACTATTAAAGGTCAAAATCGGGTCTGGTGGTGGATTTATGCCGTAAGGGAGCTTGCAGCAGTTATTCCCCTTTTGCTCTTTTGATTTCTTTATGCCTCAGAGCCCCACCTTCTCTGTTTATTCTTCCTGAGACCTCTCTGTTATGCATATAATCTTTCTCTTTCACATCCGTTTTTTAATTTGAAACTCTGTTAAAATCTCCGTATTAACCTATGTTTACGTTTTAGCCCGGCGCTAAGGTCTTAAACCTGTTTAACTACGCGCCTTCGTGAATTATATAACCCTCTGTCGCTGTGTAACCGCATCTGTTGATCATCATGATCCAACAGTCTACGGGCCTTTTCCCGCTCATTAACTACTGTGCATCTTCCCCTCCATCTAACCGTCCATCGCAGATTGGACAGCTAAAGCATCCCCCGATCACGCAACCTGCGCACCCGTTAGCCCGCGGGGGCGGTGGTTTTGGGCGTCCACGTGTCGAAATATTATAGGATCGCGCCCCGCATTACATAAACCACCTAGTGCCGATAGGCGGTGCGGGGAATACTGCCTGCCAATAATACCGCCCGTCCCCAGTCGTTAAATCCCTTGTAGCTTCAGCACCCGATCGCCGTCGGATCTGCCCGACTGCGATCCGACGACCCTTATTTAATCACCCGCGTGTCCTCCCGATAATATCTGTCAGTTGATCACATCCGTTGATCTCTGCGATCCGACAGTTGTTATTCACTCCGCCTATTCTTCTCGAGTCCTCCCGCCAACGATCTCCATCGTTGATCTTTTTGATCCAATGACTGAGATTTATTCCCGGTTTTCTTATTCTTCTGCAATGAAACCTTAAACCCCGACTACTCTCTACTACCCGAGGAAGGAAAAAAATGATCAGCTACCCTGTCCCTGCACAATTAAGCCCCAACAACTGCAATTAATCAACAGCATGGCCGAGGACAAACAGGACAACCTCGAGCAATTCAAGCAATTATTAAGCATGGAATTTAATCCATAATTCGATCCAGCTACCAGAGAAGGACCAAAAAATAGTAGAAAAGGTCATTTTGTCCATTAAAACACTCAGAATTATAGCAGAGGCCCATTTCAGATTGTAAATGTGGTTGGTGGTCCATTAAGACACCTCCACGCCTAGCATAGGAGAGATATTCTGTAATCAACTTCTATATATACTCAGGAGACAAAATGTAATAGGTTGATGAGTGCTATTTTGCTGTAAGGTTCAACTTCTGGAGATTGTAACTGTTGTGATACCTGAAGTGTCTGGTCTTCATTTTCAGCTAATGCAAGCTTCTTTTGCTGTTAATTGCTCACTGTCCACTTCTTCTTCTTGTTCCAGGCTGTGCCTGTCTTGCATTTATTCATGTGCTGTTAATGTTAGCATTAGAGGGGCTGCCATCCCACCTCTGTGTTAGGATTTAACATGTATCATTGAATTTGTATGCAGCTTTTTGTTCTTTTAGTGCCAGAGAGCTGTCATCCTGTCTGTGTATTAGAAAACAGATTTACTGACCTTTTAACTGGTTGTAGCCGGCCATCACAGGATCCTGTGCATCTGCTGGTGTGGTCAGTCTTCTCCATTATCACCTTATCCTCAAACTGTGAGTAATTGGTGGTCTAAATCCTTGTAGTCTCGGGGTGTTCACCCATGTCTGGGGTCAAGCACAGTAGAAGTGGTTATCTGGCTTGAATATGCAGCATTTATTTCATTCATCCACCATTTTCCAACATTTTTGTTGAGTTTGTAATGTTCCCGAGCATCTCTGATCTACAACCTATGAGAGTTTCTTGGGGTGATAACATTAATTGGCACTGTTGCTGGGGAGAGGAGAATCAAAGCTCAGCTTCCTTGGGAGAACGAAATAGCTTCAAACTTTGATGATAGACTAGGTTTGAACACATATTTTGGTTGTAATCATCTATCTGGCGACTCCATTGGAGGAAGACCATCATTTGGCGACTCCACATTGCAGTTCTAGCATAGTTGGTGAAGCATGCTCACAGAAATCCTTAGAAATCATCAGCTGAACTAGTGCCTGATTCTGAGAAGATCGTTAAGCAGATGAAAATATTGTAGAAAGGAGCATCAGGATCAGGTAAGCCTTGAAATTTTTATGTATCTCTGCTAGTGTAGAAATACCTTCAAAGATTCATACAACTCCTTAGTCATTCATTTCCCTTTCGGACCTCAGTTGAAAGAAGCATCCATGCTATCCATCATATTCCTTTGTTTCTGTCATTCTTTTCATTGATTCATTCCACTCAGTCCACCAGTATCCATTTCGAATACCTCAGTCATGGCAGGCCAACAAGCCCTTACAAAGATAGAACGAATAGTTTCTGCTAGGTATGGACCTTTAGTCTTGCTTACCCCTTTGAATGCCATGCCTGCAGGAGATTATCAAGAATTCATGCCAAAGTTTACTGGTTCAAAAGAAATATCAGCTGAAGAACACTTTGAGTCCTTTTATAGCTATGTTGATAACCTGGATATCAATGAAGAGGATGTCTGGATGAGGGTTTTTGTTCAAAGCCTAGATGGGGAAGCTAGAAAATGGTTTAGAAATTTACCCCCTAGGTCTATTGCAGACATTGATGCTATATGTTATCACTCAGGTTGTCCCTTAGCTCCTTGAGGGATACGGCTGAGGTAACCACAAACCAATCTTTAGACTGCAGGTGCTAGCCCACCAGCAGTCAGAGAGGGCTCTCTATTTAGGATTTAGCTTTGTTGATGATGATTTTAGGTTAGTTATTGGGTACAAGGGGTTTTGTTTTAGTTTTGGTGGGATGGATGATGCTTTCAAGTAAAGAGGCAGAGATAGCATGAAAGTTTTAGAACCATTGGCCGTGGAGTCAAGGAGTAGGACTGCTGGTGCGTTTTCTTGGTCACAAGAGGGAATATGGAGCAAGCTAGCTGCACATGAAACAATTTTTCAAGCTAAAGGATGGGGTGAAGGCTAGGAATGAGAGGCAGTTAAGAATCTCTCGTTAAGCTTAGCAAAGGGAAGGTGAATGAGCTCTATATAGGAGCAGTAAAGAATTCCTAGATAACTGTCAAACATGAGTGAATTAGGGGAAATATGAGCCACAGAGAATTCATATTCATTTCTAATTCAAATGAAAACATATAGAAACAACAGAAATTGAGAATAGAGGGCAATTAAACCAATTATAAACTATTCATTCTTTCTACTATTTTGGATGTAGATCAATGGAAAACAAAGGTAAGAAACACTTATTGAGTCATGTTGCAGCACAAGAATTCCACATTCAATTCTTCAAAACATTCATACACGGCACACAGTCATTCCTCCAAGCTTTTCAGCAGTCTTTGATTAAGTAAAACATCAGGTATACAGAGCGAGTCTCTCTTGGAGCTATACAACCAACCAACCCCTTTAACAATGAATTAGGGTGGTTTTTATAAGTGAAATATCTATAAAGATCAGATCTCAGACAGATCTGCAGTAATAAGTGTCTTTAACCTAATACATGTCTGAAATAAATGCGGGAAAATATCCTCGAGTTGCGCTGGGTGCAGCTGTACCAAAATGAGTTTAATGTGTTGCCTTTATGGCTCTGTGCTGATCACTTAGCCATAACTGTGCTTTGGGTTTTGATCCATGCTCTTGAGTGGTTCTGAGGAGCATTAACTGTGATGGGAGAGCCTTGAGTGGCCTTTACTGCTTTCTTTGACTTTGTTGGAGGTCATTCAATGTCCACCTGCATTGGGAATAAAGGTTTTCATTTAAAACATTCAACTGATACTCTTTGCCACTTCCTTGATATGCTTTGGCACTGAATGTGCGCCTTTCTCACTTCTGATACTCTTTAAACTGTTGCATCGACCTTTCATGGCTACTTTTCGGCCCTCTTTTTGCTTTTAAAACTGTGTTTGCCCCTTTCTAAATGCTGCGCGAAGAAATTCATGTCATTCTGCGCCTTTCGGGCCTGCTGAAGTCGAGCCATAAAAGGGATTTCCATTTTGGCCTATTTCCTGTAGCCATGCGCGATTAGCGCTAGGCGTTAATCGTGCATGAAAAACTGCCTCAGATTTTGATTCTGGGCTTCCTAGGCTGCGATTTGCGCCTTTCGCGCTTTTTTGATGGTGACGTCAGCATGACATCATCATGATGTCATGCGGTGGGACCCAGTACGGCGGGTGACATGGCAGGGTGACGTCAGCAGTACAGCGGGTGACGTGGCGGTACAGTGGAGGAGGTTACGTGGCAGTGACATGGCAAGGACACGGTGGCAGGAAGCCGACGCAGGATGATGACGTCAGCATGATGTGGCGCTGACACAGGAGGGGGGAAGGCGGTATCCGGTTTCGGGCGCACCGCTTTTGTGCGCAGGCGGTATAGGAGGAGCGGGCTCCGCCATAGCCGAGAGGGTGACGCGTGGTGGGAGTACGATGGGAAACTGCCCATCTCCCGGGCGTTAACCCTCGGCACATCGTGGCACAAAAAGGCTCGCCCACCGTAGATCTTGGGCGCACCAGATTTGACGGTCGGCGGCATGAGTAAGGCGGCAGACGGTTAGGGTCGGGGCCTGCGCATATTTAATTATGTGTTTTTATATGGCGCCAGGGGGGGGGGTTAAACATTAGAAATGTGGGTTTTGGGTTATTCTCAAGCGGGGGAAATATATTTATGTGCGTGACCTTAGGATAAGTGTGGGGAATGGGTACTGTAGGGTTGGGACTTAGGGGGAAATGGTTGTTAGGGTGACCAGATGACAGACTAACTCCTGGTTAGGACACGGAAGGCTAATGATAAGCCCCAAATGGACTTAGCATTTCCCAAACTGATAAAATAGGGCTATAGTGCCTGGGGATGGGAATATGTACATAGGGGAGTTTTTTTTTAACATAGTTTTAGTAGGGGAAGGGGAGATAGATAGGGAGCTACATAGTAAAATTAGTAGTTGATATGACAAGTGATAAGAAAGCTCTAAGTATGGGAATCTTAGGCTAATAGGGGGGAAAATGATTCATATAGGAAGTATGAACATGCCTTGAGCAAAGCAGATCTTTACCAAGGCAAATGATATGGAAAATGATGAAAGTGAGAGGTATCAAGCAGATCTTGACCCCTTCAGGGAAGTTAGTGAGTGATTTGGGAAATGAGAAGAAGGGGGAGTTAGACATGCCTCACTTGAGCTCCTCCGAATGGAAAACTACATCATAACTGTGATCTGTGAAGATATAACACCTGAAAACATGAAATGGATTACAAAGCATGATTCTGCAACCACAAAACTACCTACCCAGCCTACTTACCTAGCATTTTTTCTTCTTTTTGCATAGGTGCACTTGGACTTGCAGACCCAGATTATCCTTTTCTCTTTTGACTGCCCTCCTATCTAAATCTACACTTATTTCTTCCAAGGGCCCAGATTAAGCAGTTGGGCTCCTTTGTTTCTCTACCTATCTACAAATCTGCCAAGATTAAACTGTTTGGATAGATATTCATTCTCTATATTCTAAAACAAGAAATTGAAACCTAGGGAAGCCAAGATTAAGCTGTTTGGCCTTCCCTTAACAGAAAATTGTTCAAAAAGGAATAACTCATGAAAATTGGAATACAGTAGTGGCATTTAGACTAGCACACTTTCATGGCCTCTTCTTTGGCCTCTTTTAGGAAATATGGAGCATTGCAGCATGCAAAGTATGACATATTTGGCATGTGAAAATGTCAATCATGAAATATGAAAACCTGTTGCAACAGGAGGCTAACAGTGGCTCCACTTGGGGATGGCTTTTCCTTGTGAAAAGCCAAGAACAGTAGGTCAGACTGCCTTGATCTTCTATTATTGTTGTGGACTGAAGAATTTCCTTGTGCTGGCTGCTAAAAATGTGAAACTTTGAAATAGGAGCAGCCATCTCCTTCATTAAAATATTGTGAAATACATAGCACTGCCTGCTTTCTTCTGCGTGCTTGCTATTACATACCATATTGCTTGAGCATTGCCTTTGAAATAGAACCAGACATGGATCAAAACTGATGTATTTCCCTTAGCTTCTGGTCTAGAATCAGTTGCTGATGTGAAACTAAACAATGCTCCTCTCTTATTGATACTTTTTGATTGGATACTGCAAACTGCAACCAGTTTCCTTTTATCATGAATTGCTGTGATATGACAGTGCTACTCCTGCTATTTTGCTGAGACTAATGCAGAGATAGAGCCTTCAAAATGGAGTACTTGCACTGGCTGTGTCTTAGCAAACTTTGCTGCTGCTCCTCTAACACTCAGACTGCTAAAAAAATAAAACAAAGTGCTAATATATACAAATATTAATGTACAAAGAGATATGTACAGAGCTGCATTGTACCCCTTGATAGGGATCATGGTAATGTTTTAGCATTCAACTGTTAACATGGCCTTCTTCATCAGTGATGCCCTCTACAGACTTGAGGAAATATGTGTTATTTCCCTGAACAACAGAAATAACAAATGGCCCTTTCCATAAAAAATCAAATTTTGCATGTTTGCCCTTGTCTTCTCTTCGTGAGTCCCACCTTAGAACTTTGTTGCCAATGTAGAAATCCTCAGCCTTAGCTCTTTTATCAAACATCTTTTTGAGTTTCTCTTGCAATATTTGAGCTCTGTTATAAACTTGCTCTCTGGTTTGCTGAAGATGAATGGTCTGATTGATTCTTCTTTGAATATCATTTGGTTCTGCTTGGATCTCTTGCAACATTTTCATGATAGGAGTGCCCAAGGAGGATGTAAACGTGGCCTCCATGCCATACACCAGCTCATAAGGGCTCATCCCAATGGATTTTTTTGTTGAAATTATGTCTTCACATAGGGCATTTGTGAGCTTTTTATGCCAGTTCTTCTTGTTTTCTTCTAAGACCTTCTTGATAATATTAATCAGGCTCTTGTTAGATGACTCGGCCAAGCCATTACCTTGGGGATAATAGGCTGTGGAGTGGCCCAAGGTAATGTGAAATTTATGGCAAAAACTGATCATCTTTCTGGATTTGAAAGCAACGGCATTGTCAGTGATGATCTTCTCAGGGCAGCCAAATCTAGAAAGGATATTGCACTCAAGGAATTGGATGATGATGGAGTCATTGGCCTGTCTGCATGGGATGGCTTCAATCTATTTAGTGAAATAGTCGGTGGCTATTAAAATCCACTTGTGCTGGCCTGAGGAAGAGGGGTGGATCTCTCCAATGAAATCAAGACCCCATTGTTGAAAAGGTTTCTCGATTGAGATGGGCTTAAGGGACAAGGGTAACAGCTTTCTTTTGCCCTCAAAGATTTGGCATTTATGACATGAGATAGCAAACTTCTTTATATCTGCAAATAGAGAGGGCCAATAGAAACCAGCCCTTAAAATTTTATCAGCAGTGGACTTCCAATATAGATGTCCTCCACAGTCCCCTGCATGGAATTCTTTCATGACATTGTTAGTTTCATTCATGGTTAAACAATTAAGCAATATACCTTCATGATTTTTCCAAAATAATGCATGATCTATGACACAAAACTTTGAAGCCTTCTTTTTTAAAAATCTTTTCTTGGTTTTGGACAATCCTGGGGGAGAAAATAGGTTTAATAATACAAAGCATATATCAGCATACCATGGGGATTGCAAAAAGGTTTCACTGTTCTGTGGAGTCGCTAGCTCATGTTCATTGTCCAATTGGTTGATGTCTAAGACTTGAAAGTTTGTTTCGGACATCAGTTTGGCTAAACCTTGTCCCTTTATGAGCTTGGTAGGTTTGATTTCTATGTCATACTCAAGGATGTTAGCAATCCATTTTCCTCTTTTGCCTTCTATCCCCTCTTGGGTTAATATGTCTTTTACAACATCATTTGGGACATAGGCAATCACATTTTCACTGTTCTGTGGAGTCGCTAGCTCATGTTCATTGTCCAATTGGTTGATGTCTAAGACTTGAAAGTTTGTTTCGGACATCAGTTTGGCTAAACCTTGTCCCTTTATGAGCTTGGTAGGTTTGATTTCTATGTCATACTCAAGGATGTTAGCAATCCATTTTCCTCTTTTGCCTTCTATCCCCTCTTGGGTTAATATGTCTTTTACAACATCATTTGGGACATAGGCAATCACATGTGAATACAAAATGTAAACTTGGAAATCTTTGATTGCTTTAACAAGGGCATAGGCCTGCTTCTCCATGATTTGGTATTTCAAAGGTGCATCTCTTAAGGCTCGGTTGAAAAATACAATTGGCTTTTCAGCTCCCTGATCATCCTTTTGCAAAAGGACAACATCTATGGTGTGCTCAGATGCAAATGAAAATATGATGAAATCTTTGTCAAATTGCGGACTGGTGAGGACAGGGGCTTGGGTTAAGGCAATTTTAATACTCTTAAAGGCTTGCTTGGTCTCAAGAGACCATTTTACCTTAGCATCCTTTTTTAACATGTTTCTTAACAATCTTATTAGCTCGGCTAGGTTTGGAATAAATCTTCTTAAGAAGTTGATTTTTCCAAGGAATGCTTGCAATTCTTTTATGCTTCTTGGATATGGGATTTGGAGGATGGCTTGGATCCTTTCTGGATCTATTCTAATACCGTCTTTTGAGATGATATGGCCAAGGAGTTTACCTTTTTCAAGGCCAAAGAGGGATTTCTTGGGGTTCAAGGAAATGCCATATTTCCTACATGTTATGAATATTTGCCTCAAATGTTTTAGGTGCTCTTGATCGGATTTGGAGAAAGGGGTTAAGTCATTAAGGTAGACAACTAGGAAATCATGTATTTGCTTGGAAAATGCAATATCCATTGCCCTTTGAAAGGTAGCACCAACGTTTTTAAGTCCGAAAGGCATCTTCACATACTTAAATGTTCCCCACGGTGTGGTAAAGGCTGTCTTGTCTTGGTCATCCGGGTGAACCAGTATTTGATTAAAACCTGAAAAGCCATCTAGCAAAGAGATTCTAGATGACCCCACTACTCTTTGTAGGATGTGGTCCATTTTTGGCAAGGGGTAGTGGTCTTTTAGGGAGACTTGGTTTAAATTTCTTAGGTCTACACATAGCCTAATCTCACCTGTCTTTTCCCTTGTGGGAACAATATTGGATACCCATTTAGAGAATCTGATGGGTGCTATGATACCTGCTTCAAACATCCTTTTCACTTCCTTTTCAATTAAGGGAAGGAGTACGGGATTGATTCTTCTAAGTTTCTGTTTGAAGGGCTTTTGGTTTGGTTTTAAGGGAATGGTGTGTTGGATCACTGAGGTGTCATAGGACTTCAAGTCCTCATAACTCCTAGCAAATACATCTTGGAATTCTTTGAACAAATCAATATATTTGGGTTTTTGATCGGGTGGTAAAGTTTGAGATATTTTGATCATTTTGGGCTTGTCTGCTGTCCCAATGTTGTGTTCTTCTATAGCATTGTTTAGGGGCTGTATTTTTGGCTTTTTGGGAACATCATTTGCATCAAACATAACTTCTAATGGAGTGAAGCCAGTAGGGAGAAAGTTATCTTTCAGATCAACGATCTCGGCCTCTGTTTCTACTATATCCTCCAAATGCATCTGTTTCAGCTCTTCTATGTTTGCATTGTCAAAAATAGTTGGGTTTAGGATTTGCTTGGCTGTTACAACAGTTACAGCCTGCTGATTTTTATTTGTTTGCTATTGTTCATCTATCATAGCATCCCTGTCAATGTTAATATTTGAAAACTCATGCTCAAGAGTGAGGAAGTTGCTAATCTGGGCATCACTTTCAAACACTTGCCAATATTTAACATTATTTGGGATAGCAGGCCTATGTTTTATCTCAGCAGTAAAATGGTGATTTGGTTCAAAGGGAAGCTTGCATGTACTAGCAAAAGTGGCTAGGCTGTGTGCATGAATGTTATGATCCCTTGAAATCTTGGCAAGCTTGGATTCAGTGAATGTATTGAGTATATTAGTAGCAGCAGTCCTATAGGCCCTCATTCTATTGTCATTGGTAACAAATTTGCCTTTTATTTTTTGTATGATTAAATCAGAGTCACCTAGAATAAACACTTTTGCAGCTCCTAGAGCTTTGAGCAGTTTAAGGCCTAAAAGGAGAGCCTCATACTCTACCATGTTATTGGTGCATTTGAAATTTAGTCTGTAGGCATGACCTTCTGCATGATTGTTATGTGTATTGTGAATCCAAACACCTGCCCCTGCTCCTAACTTGTTAACAGAGCCATCAAACTCTAAGTACCATGTGATTTCTTGCTTGTGGTTAGTATCAAGAGTTTCAGTCAGTTTAGGATTGGGTAGATTTGAAATTTCTGTTTGGGGAGGTTTTTCTTGTATTATGGTTGCCTTGATTGTTTTGACAGTTTCATCAGTATGGGCAACCAATTCTTCATCGGTGTGTGCGTTCAGTTCTAAAGCCAAGGGCTTGTCATCAGTGAGAGTATTTGTTTCATCATTAAATAGAATGAAAGAATCCATATCAGAATGGATTGAGTGTATAGGAAAATTTTGGGGCTTATCCTCACTAGTTACCACATACTTCATCAGTGTTTCTCTATATAGCCTCTTTGGTTGCCCAAAGACAGATATAGTGGCATAAGAGAGGTCTAATTGGAGGGATCCTTGGAGTTTTGCTCCCCAAGATCTTGATAATAGCATGCCATACTTTGGTGGAATGTCAGCAACCACCACATCCATGAGGATAGTCTTGTTGGGATATTGGACTAAGGAGACACACAAGTCTTTGATGAGGCCTAAACACTTGACTTGACTTGAGTCAAAGGAGAATAGATCTTTGTAGGGTCTTGTGACATCAAGGTTGAGTTTTTCCATTACAGCTTTGGGCATAAGCTTGTGTGAGGCACCTGAGTCAAACATAGCATTATGCAAGACTTTGTCATGTATGTGTAAACTGACATAAAAAGGTAGAACAGATCCATAAGTTGATTTCCCATTAACTTCAGGACCAAACAGCTGTTCAGGCTGATCATCAAGAACATTCACATCATCCTTAACCTCTGGCATTTGAAGTGATCTTTGAATTTATTGCCTATACACTTCATGTTTGGCAAGTTCAGATAAGGGGATGGAAATCTTGAGTTTACCTATTTCTGCCTCTAAGTCAAATGATTTTTCAGATTGGGTTTTAGTATTTTGGGAGGCAGGCTTCCCTTTTTCTATTGGAGTATCAGTAGTTTGGTCTTGTTTGTCAGCGTTAAGGGAAGTAACTGCTTGCGGTTTTTCAGTTTTAGGAGGGCTTTTTGGAACGCTGTTCAAATTCTCTTTGGAGGAAGAAGGTGGCAGAGGCTGATCATTAGAAGATTGCATTTCTGTTATGTCCTCTATGGTGACATCCTTTGGATTAGGGACTGTTTTACCAGCAGTTTCCATGAAGGCAACCTTTTCTTTAATCTTCTTCGGCTGCTTGGTATCATTTGCCTTAACCTTTTCAGGCACATCTATGGTTCTTGTCCTCAACTTATATTGTTTGTGGACTTCATACACCGCAGTATCATAGCCTTGTTTAAAATCAAAAGACTCACCAGACTTAGTCTGAAATTAATTAAGGTCATGTTCATCTTGGTCTTGTTGAGTTAGGAAAATTTGTTGCTCAGCCTTCAAATCCACCAAGTTCATGTGAGTATCTTCGATCTATTCACTAGATGTAGATGCTTCAGCGTAATTTTCATGAAAAGGAGGCCTTACATCATGGTCTGGGCTAGACCTACCAGCATTTGTATTCTGAGTTTTCTGGAAATTTGGGTTCCTTATGGTATTGGGTTGTTGTCCTTCCCATGATGATTTCCTCTCAACACTCTCTACTCTGTCTCCCAGCCTGTGCATGCCAGTGATAATAGCATCTAGCTTTTGGTCTAAGGCTGAGGGTTCCTCTTTAAAGGTGGTTCTTCTCTCAGTTCTAGCTCTGTTTCTTTTGGCAATTAGATTTGCCTCTACGCTAACAGCAACATTTTGCATGTTTGCAAGGGTTTGAGGGGCTCTTTCCCTTAACTGATAAGCCATGTCAGTGTCAAAACCATCAGGGAATTTATACAAAGCAAGATCAGGTGGAGGTCTTAAGTTCTGTGGTATTGCATTATAAATATTATTAAATCTTGCACAATAGTCCAAGACAGATTCTTGAGGGCCTCTTTTGATGGTGTCATATTCAGATAATATGTGCAAGGGGTCTTTCTTTTTCTCCCATCTGTTGATAAATGACTGGTATAAGGCTTCTGGGTCTACTATGGAATTGGCTGTGAGTGCTCTAAACCAAGTTCTAACATCACCAGTCAAACTTTGGACAAAAATCTTCATTCTGACGCTATCATCATCTATCTCGTAGTTCTCAAAATAGTCTTGCATCTTCTTTGTATGCTGAAAGGCTGTGCAAGAGCCAGTTCCATCAAAGTATGTGATTTTAGTTTGATAATCCTGAGGCATAGCCCCTGGATTAGCAGGTAACTGCAGGGGTGCATATCTATTAGCCATGTTTACGGGAATAAGTTGAACAATAGGAACAACCGGAATAGCTGTAGCAACAGCGGTCAGGGGAGTATGTGCAGTAAATGGAGGTGTGGAAGGAGTTCTTTGAGAGGTGGATGATGAAAAATGGGAAGTGGGGGTAGAACGAAATAAAACCTTGACAGGGGTTGGAACACAGCTTGGCTGAACTGTTTCAGGGCTAAAGTCAACAAAATCTTCAATTTGCTCTAGCTTCCTGAGGTTCCTTGGGATTAAATTGGGATTTTCAAGAATAGCTGGGGGGTTTGGGTCTAGTTTTGACCTTGTATACTGTGAATTCCTTTTGGGAGCCAGATTCTGAACTTGTTTTGGTATTTTCTGTGAATGCTTTTTTAGAATTAGCAAGGAACTGATCAAATTTTGGAATAACTATCTATAACTTAAAACTAGAACGAAGTTTAATTGAAGCACCATTTGCTTACTCTTGTAAATGCAAAGCAAGAACAGTTTCAAAGGCTTCCTGGCTGACATTCAGGCTTCATCTGTAGTTTCAAGGAATATGTAGCAATTGGAAAATTCATTGTTTTTCCCCAGTGGAGCTTTCCAACTTTATTTGTGAGATTTAACCGAGGAGGTCCCCAGTGGAGTCGCCATTATGTTATCACTCAGGTTGTCCCTTAGCTCCTTGAGGGATACGGCCGAGGTAACCACAAACCAATCTTTGGACTGCAGGTGCTAGCCCACCAGCAGTCAGAGAGGGCTCTCTATTTAGGATTTAGCTTTGTTGATGATGATTTTAGGCTAGTTATTGGGTACAAGGGGTTTTGTTTTAGTTTTGGTGGGATGGATGATGCTTTCAAGTAAAAAGGCAGAGATAGCATGAAAGTTTTAGAACCATTGGGCGTGGAGTCAAGGAGTAGGACTGTTGGTGCGTTTTCTTGGTCACAAGAGGGAATATGGAGAAAGCTAGCTGCACATGAAACAATTTTTCAAGCTAAAGGATGGAGTGAAGGCTAGGAATGAGAGGCAGTTAAGAATCTCTCGTTCAGCTTAGCAGAGGGAAGGTGAATGAGCTCTATCTAGGAGCAATAAAGAATCCCTAGATAACTGTCAAACATGAGTGAATTAGGGGAAATATGAGACACAGGGAATTCATATTCATTTCTAATTCAGATGAAAACATATAGAAACAACAGAAATTGAGCATAGAGGGCAATTAAACCAATTATAAACTATTCATTCTTTCTGCTATTTTGGATGGTAGATCAATGGAAAACAAAGGTAAGAAACATTTATTGAGTCATGTTGCAGCACTAGAATTCCACATTCAATTCTTCAAAACATTCATACACAGCACACAGTCATTCCTCCAAGCTTTTCAGCAGTCTTTGATTAAGTAAAACATCAGGTATACAGAGCGAGTCTCTCTTGGAGCTATACAACCAACCAACCCCTTTAACAGTGAATTAGGGTGGTTTTTATAAGTGAAATATCTATAAAGATCAGATCTCAAACAAATCTGTCGTAATAAGTGTCTTTAACCTAATACATGTCTGAAATAAATGCGGGAAAATATCCTCGAGCTGTGCTGGGTGCAGTTGTACCAAAATGAGTTTAATGTGTTGCCTTTATGGTTCTGTGCTGATCACTTAGCCATAACTGTGCTTTGGGTTTTGATCCATGCTCTTGAGTGGTTTTGAGGAACATTAACTGTGATGGGAGAGCCTCGAGTGGCCTTTACTACTTTCTTTGACTTTGTTGGAGGTCATTCAATGTCCACCTGCATTGGGAATAAAGGTTTTCATTTAAAACATTCGACTGATACTCTTTGCCGCTTCCTTGATATGCTTTGGCACAGAATGTGCCTTTCTCACTTCTGATACTCTTTAAACTGTTGCATCGACCTTTCATGGCTACTTTTCGGCCCTCTTTTTGCTTTTAAAACTGTGTTTGCCCCTTTTTGAATGATGCGCGAAGAAATTCATGTCATTCTGCGCATTTCGGGCCTGCTGAAGCTGAGCCACAAAAGGGATTTCCATTTTGGCCTATTTCCTGTAGCCATGCGCGATTAGCGCTAATCGCGCATGAAAAACTACCTCAGATTTTGATTTCGTGCTTCCTAGGCTGCGGTTTGCGCCTTTCGTGCTTTTTTGACGGTGACGTGCATGAAAAACTGCCTCAGATTTTGATTCTGGGCTTCCTAGGCTGCGATTTACGCCTTTCGCGCTTTTTTGACAGTGACGTCAACATGACGTCATGCAGTGGGGCCGAGTACGGCGGGTGACGTGGCAGGGTGACGTCAGCAGTATGGCGAGTGACGTGGCGGTACGGTGGAGTAGGTTACGTGGTGGTGACATGGCAAGGACACGACGGCAGGAGGCCGACACAGGATGGTGACGTCAGCATGACATGGCACTGACGCAGGAGGGGGGAAGGCGGTATCCGGTCTCGGGCGCACCGCTTTTGTGCGTAGGCGGTATAGGAGGAGGGGGCTTCGCCACAACCGAGAGGGTGACGCGTGGCGGGAGTACGACGGGAAAACTGCCCATCTCCTGGGCGTTAACCCTCGGCACATTGTGGCACAAAAAGGCCCACCCACCGTAGATCTTGGGCACGCCAGATCTGACAGTCGGCGGCATGAGTAAGGCGGCGGATGGTTAGGGTTGAGCCTCGCACATATTTAATTATGTGTTTTTATATGGCGCGGGGGGGGGGGTTTAAACATTAGAAATGTGGGTTTTGGGTTACTTGCAAGCAGGGGAAATATATTTATGTGCGTGACCTTAGGATAAGGGCGGGGAATGGGTACTGTAGGGTTGGGACTTAGGGGGAAATGGTTGTTAGGGTGACCAGATGTCAGACTAACTCCTGGTTAGGACACGGAAGGCTAATGATAAGCCCCAAATGGACTTAGCATTTCCCAAACTGATAAAATAGGGCTATAGTGCCTGGGGATGGGAATATGTACATAGGGGAGTTTTATTTTTAACATAGTTTTAGTAGGGGAAGGGGAGATAGATAGGGAGCTACATAGTAAAATTAGTAGTTAATATGACAAGTGATAAGAAAGCGCTAAGTATGGGAATCTTAGGCTAATAGGGGGGGAAATGATTCATATAGGAGGTATGAACATGCCTTGAGCAAAGCAGATCTTTACCAAGGCAAATGATATGGAAAATGATGAAAGTGAGAGGTATCAAGCAGATCTTGACCCCTTCAGGGAAGTTAGTGAGTGATTTGGGAAATGAGAAGAAGGGGAGTTAGACATGCCTCACTTGAGCTCCTCCGAATGGAAAACTACATCATAACTGTGATCTGTGAAGATATAACACCTGAAAACATGAAATGGATTACAGAGCATGATTCTGCAGCCACAAAACTACCTACCCAGCCTACTTACCTAGCATGTTTTCTTCTTTTTTCATAGGTGCACTTGGACTTGCAGACCCAAATTATCCTTTTCTCTTTTGACTGCCCTCCTATCTAAATCTACACTTATTTCTTCCAAGGGCCCAGATTAAGCAGTTGGGCTCCTTTGTTTCTCTACCTATCTACAAATCTGCCAAGATTAAACTGTTTGGATAGATATTCATTCTCTATATTCTAAAACAAGAAATTGAAACCTAGGGAAGCCAAGATTAAGCTGTTTGGCCTTCCCTTAACAGAAAATTGTTCAAAAAGGAATAACTCATGAAAATTGGAATACAGTAGTGGCATTTAGACTGGCACACTTTCATGGCCTCTTCTTTGGCCTCTTTTAGGAAATATGGAGCATTGCAGCATGCAAAGTATGACATATTTGGCATGTGAAAATGTTAATCATGAAATATGAAAACCTATTGCAACAAGAGGCTAACACTCTAGATGATGTATTTTTAAAGCACTGGGGAAATAACAAAGATCTGCTCTTTTATCATGATGAATTTGGGAACCTGCAGAGAAAAGATGGTGGGCTGATGTCTGATTTCAATATCATATTCAATCATATGTACAACAGAATGCCAGCTGAAATAAGACCTACCCCTTCTTCTGCTATGATTACTTATGCCAATGCTTTCGATTCTTAGTTTTGCTTGCTGTTGAGAGAGAGGAAATGTGCTTCTTTGGCTGACATTCAAGATGCATCTTTTGAAGTTGAATCGAACATTCTTGTTGTAGAGAGACTTGAAGGTGATGTCGAGAAGAGAAGACAGGGAGGTGAATCCTCATCATCCTTAGAGCATGAGATAGATGAATTAGCTAGGATGATTGAGCTTTTGGCCTCTGAAGTTTCCAAGTTAAAAGATGAGCAGTATTTTGATGAAGCAGGAGCTCATTGTTCCATTTCTTTTCCAACTCCAAAACCACATAGAGGGACACATGAGAATTTGCAGAATTTGTAGAGAAATAGAGATGCAAACGAAGATCAAGGGGTGAGGCCCCTTCTATAGAATATAGTCATGGAAGAGGTGCAACATGAGGAGAAGGTCCATGTTTTGGAAGGTGCACCTTTCCTAACCAGAGCTGCATATGAAGAAGCATTATCAAGAGGCATTGCTTGTCAGTTTTTTGTGCTTGCAGAACAACAAGCTTATCAGCAGCAACAATCAACAGAAGGCACCTTCATCCTCCAAGAATCTGAGCTTGAAGCCTGCCCATCCTCCCATGATTATGCAGATCTGCAAATTAGCTAGCCTGCTATCATCCTTGGTCCAGTGATCAAAGATAGAGAAAAAAGCTCCCCATCATATTTTGTCCCTATGTCTGCTCAAGTGACAATCCCTCTAAGTTTCCCCTTGAAAACTGAGGTAGGAAATAGCTCTATTCTCAAGGCTGAGACTGATCACCTCAATTTTGATTCTCTAAATCCTGCTTAGATGGCCTCCACACAGAATGAAAGGGCAGCTTATCAGATAACAGAGGAAGAGGGTGTACAGTTGTGGGACTCCTCCTTGGATGAGGATTATTCAAACAAAGATTCAGGAGCAGATGAGGTCTCTGTGTCTTCCAAACATGAAAACATTGTTACACCATTCATATTTATTGTGCAGGACACAGAAGACAAAAATAGGTCCACAACAGCCATGACTATTCAGCAGGTGTACAAAGGCTCCTCTAAAGAACATTCAGGGAGGAAAATACACAGAAGGGAAATGAAATTTGATCCCTATCTACGCATCAAGGTCAAATCTCCTAAAATCTTTGAGGTAGAGGATCAAATAAATCCTGTCTTGCTAATCTATGATTAACCGGATGACAGGCAACAATTTTGGTGGCCCATTTGATGGGCAGTTTTTGAAGTTTTAAGTTTTCAGGCCTTGATGATTGTAAGCAGTTTCTTTTTCACTTTTTTAGTGAAGCCTTGGTTTGACTCCATACCCAATGGATACTAGACATAATTTTTTAAGCTCAGTTTTGTATGAAGGCATTGGTCTGCAGGTTCTTGAGACATCATAGGGAGGATCTCATCCCCAGAAGGAGCCAAATGTTAGCTCTGCTACAAATTTTCACTGTTAAAGGTCAAAATCGGGTCTGGTGGTGGATTTATGTTGTAGGGGAGCTTGCAGCAGTTATTCCCCTTCTTCTCTTTTGATTTCTTTATACCTCAGAGCCCAGCCTTCTCTGTTTATTCTTCCTGAGATCTCTCTGTTTTGCGTATAATCTTTCTCTTTCACATCAATTTTTTAATTTGAAACTCTGTTAAAATCCCCGTAATAACCTGTGTTTATGTTTTACCCCGGTGCTAAGGTCTTAAACCTATTTAACTATGCGCCTTCGTGAATTATATAACCCTCTGTCGCTGTGAAACTGCAGCCATTGATCGCCATGATCCAATGGTATACGCGCCTTTTCCCACTCATTAACTACCGTGCATCTTCCCCTCCATCTAACCGTCCATCGCAGATCAAACGGCTGATGCATCCCCCAATCGCCCAACCTGCGCACCCGTTAGCCTGCGGGGGCGGTGGTTTTGGGCGGCCACATGTCGAAATATTACAGGATCGCACCCTCATTACGGAAACCGCCTAGCGCCGATAAGCGGTGCAGGGAATACCGCCCGCCAATAATACCACCCGTCCCCGACCGTTAAATCCCTTGCAGCTTCAGTGCCCGATTTCCATCGGATCTGCCCGACTGCGATCCGACAACCCTTATTTAATCACCCGCGTGTCCTCTCAATAATTTCTATTAGTTGATCGCAGCCGTTGATCTCTGTGATCCGACAATTGTTATTCACTCCGCCTATTCTTCCCGATTCCTCCCGCCAGTAATCTCCGCCGTTGATCTCTCCGATCCAACAGCTGAGATTTATTCCTGGCCTGCTTATTCTTCCGCAGTGAAACCTTAACCCCTGACTGCTCTCTGCTGCCTGAGGAAGGAAAACAACGATCAGCTACCCTGTCCCTATGCAATAAAACCCCAACAACTGCAATTAATCAATAGCATGGTCGAGGACAAACAGGACGACCTCGAGCAATTCAAACATTTATCAGGCATGGTATTTAATCCATAATTCAATCCAGCTACCAGAGAAGGACCGTACAACAACAGAAAAGGTCATTTTGTCCATTAAAACACCCAGAATTGCAGTAGAGGCCCATTTCGGATTGTAAATGTGGTTGGTGGTCCATTAAGACACCTCCACGCCTAGCATAGTAGAGATATTTTGTAATCAATTCTATATATACTCAGGAGACAGAATGTAATAGGTTGATGAGTGTTATTTTGTTGTAAGGTTCAACTTCTGGAGATTGTAACTTCTATGATACCCGCAGCGTCTGGTCTTCATTTTCAGCTAATGCAAAATTCTTTTGCTATTAATTGCTCACTATCCACTTCTTCTTCTTGTTCCAGGCTGTGCTTGTCTTGCATTTGTTCATGTGCTGTTAATGTTAGCATTAGAGGGGCTGTCATCCCTCCTCTGTGTTAGGATTTAGCATGTATCATTGAATTTGTATGCAAGTTTCTATTCTTTTAGTGCCAAAGAGCTATCATCCTGTCTGTGTATTAGAAAACATATTTACTGACCTTTTAACTGGTTGCAGCCGACCATCACAGGATCATGTGCATCTGCTGGTGTGGTCAGTCTTCTCCATTATCACCTTATCCTCAAATTGTGAGTAATTGGTGGTCTAAAGCCTTGTAGTCTGGGGGTGTTCACCCATGTCTGGGGTCAAACATAGTAGAAGTGGTTATCTGGCTTGAATATGTAGCATTTCTTTCATTCATCCACCATTTTCCAACATTTTTGTTGAGTTTGTAATGTTCCCAAGCATCTCTGATATACAACCTAGGAGAGTTTCTTGGGGTGATAACAGTAACCTATGTTGGCACCCCTTTGAGTAGAACTACATCAAATAACAACTACATATGGAATTATTTTCCATGTTCCTTCATGTATATCAAAATCCCCCTCGGTACACTTGAACCAACCTTACATAACCCTATTAGCCATCCTATTTCCATGAGTACATGGAGAATAACACTTGGGAGATAACTCTCACATACTAGGGAATTTGGTAGTATTACTAAGGCTATAATATATCACCATTAGTTGGTGCCATGTAATATTCAGTTGAGGACGATTGAGGGAAACCATGGGTATATTAAGAGTTATAGAACTTGACACTCCTCTATCCATAGGACCCTACAAATCCTAGCCTCTTCCTCTAAACCATAGCTTTTGCAACACAGGTAACAAAGTTCCTACACATTTTGTAGTATCAAGAGTTTTGGAATTTCATCACTACAATAATACTCCCCTCAATTTGAAAAAATATGTCTAGGGATCGCCAATACCATTACCAGAAACCTAGATCAACAAAATCCTTGCGCAACATTGATTATTGTGGTGTCACTTTACAGTAACTAATTTTTCATTTTTTGTGGACCAGCTCATACCATTACTTGTGGCCCCTCTCAACAAATTTCTTTTGGTACACTTATTATGTTGAGCTAAAATTTAGCTAACCTCTTTGATGGACCCAATGGTCCCATGAAAAACACCTGTAGCATGTCAGCCATGAGGAAGTACAAAAAATAGTTTTCTTTTGCCTAGTCAATTAGAAAAATGGAAACCAATATGTCTTCCCTCACGTTTCACATATCCCCCATTTTCAAACCAATGGCATTTTTTCATAATCTTTTCCATACAATGGTAGTCAGTTATTTCTCTAATGGTTTCTTTGAAATCTTAGAGCATGTAGGAATTACCGTTCTCTTGAAAACTCATGTAGAATTCCAAGAAATCCATGGTGATAGGTCCTAGTGTTCTTACCCATTCATACCCCAAATAAATATCACAACCACCCATTTCAATGGAAAACATGTGGCTTCCTTGTGAGCGAAGACATACTGGTTTCCATTTTGCTAATTTAAGGAACAATTCCTTGCAAGCAAGGAGGAAGAGGTGAGAATAATACTAGGTGACAAGTGGTAAGTGGGAATGTATCACAATGTATTTGTAAACATCTAATTGTAACTCCCAGTTTTAGGATACAAATAACCACTAATTACCCCATTGATTTATCCATCAATTACTCCATTAACTGACTTCATTATATTTTGGATTTTATGTACTACAATATATTTTCATTTGTGGCATTCCTCTCTTGTATTCTTCCTTTTATTTTTTAAATACCACCTATATTAATTCAAGGGAAAGGAGAAATTAGTTAGACTTGTTATCATCATCTTATTTTCGTATGTCTTCTCATCTTTGTTTGTATGAAAATATAAGATATTGGGAAAAATCTTGCCATCTTCTAGCGACAGTCTAATCTATTGTCAATTGATTAGCACAAGCTAATGTGAATCTTTGACCCATCCAAGCTAATGTGAGTTGGGATGATTTGAGGTTGGTAACTTGATTTCCTTTTCCAATTGAAGTAAGAGAAGGTTATTTTGGTTTCCATCATCAATGACCATATATGCTAGTTTGTTCTTGGTTTGACAGTTCTATGTAAAAAGAGATTCCTTGTTGCTGATAAGGCTATCTTTGGGCATTAGCATCAAGTTTGGATCAATGTATCTAGGACTGTTGAGATCAACCTCTAAGTCTCCAACCTCTAAATAATGCTTATAAAGGAAGTATTTTTCCTTTCAGAGCTCTTTGGCCTAAATGTTTGACATTCCTCATTGGAATGGGCAAGCTTCCTATGATAGGTGCCATATTTCTTCTTCCCACAGTGGGTAGAGGATGCAAAATTGGTTTCTCCTTTGTTCTACCCAATATTGTTGGGTTGAGTAATTAGTAGAAATAAAATGAGGAAGAAATTCCCTTCATCTAAAATAATTGAATGTCCTTATCTAACTTGGCTTCAATATTGGAACCAATTTGCAATTTTTCATAAAATGTTCCAAGGAGGAAATATAAGAAACTCTAACTTATTTCTAATATGAGGGAACAACCCACAAAATATTTTTTTGTAAAGATTATATTTTGGGCCCTTTGAGACTCTACCTTGAGTTGGGAGATAGATCCATATTTGGCTTTCCATTCCTATAAAGATCTGGTATCCTTTTGTCATTCTAGTTGAAGGAAATATTGAGACATTGAGGCCACTTTTTTCTTCATTTTTCCATTATCTCCATTTATTGACTCCCTACTTTATAGGTACCCTGGAATGCTCTCCCCCCATAGAGGAGAATAATGAATCAATCAAGGAGGACATCTAATGGCAGTACATTCTAATAACATGGTTTTCTCCCTCTCAATGTCTTAGATTTAATCTAGAATTTTACGCTAAGCATTCTTTGCAACTTAACAATTGATTGTTTGTCCAACTA
Organism: Pinus tabuliformis; assembly: GCA_031772625.1. Taxonomy (NCBI): domain Eukaryota; kingdom Viridiplantae; phylum Streptophyta; class Pinopsida; order Pinales; family Pinaceae; genus Pinus; species Pinus tabuliformis. The sequence continues at coordinate 940,932,866 of CM062817.1, read as the reverse complement.
CATATGAAAGCACTCCCATGGACTCAATATTCCCTTCATAAACTAATATCATGCTCCCACCATTTATGTGTCAAGATATGTATCATTAGATCCCTAAGAGGACAAGATTTGTCGACACCCCTCCTTCTAGGAGGTGGAGACTAAAGAGCACTTCATGTTTCAAGTGCCCCATCTACTACAATATCCTAGGTGTTGGTATCCTAAATTTCCCTATTTTCTACCCCATTTCCATCAATATCAACCTTTGTTTTATCTTAATAAAAGACCCTTCTTTCTTGCACTAGTATAAGATGGTTACCTTTTTCCTGCACATGCTCATATTTCATATCAAGATTTATTACAACACTTTATTAATCTTTTTATATAGATTTCGTGCCTATTTACATATTTCTTGTAACTCATATTGATTTCCTAGAGTAATCATGGAAGTTAGTGTTAATGATGAATGAGTTGACTAGTGCAGGTAGATTCCTGCACCGCCACTATCTAAGATTTCTGAGAAGCTATCCTCCACGAGGAAGGATCTTGATCTTTGACTCTGAGTCTAACTGTTGATGAAATAAAGCGGGATAATAGGTAGCGTGCATTTAGGGATTTTTCTCCAAAGTTAGGTTATGACCAAGCAAAGTTATAACCACTAGCCAAAGTTGTAGTTTCGGTTTTCTAAGTCTATTTGGCCGAGGGGCCTGAACGAGAATTATCTGTAATTAGTGTAAATGACCTAGAGCTGAAAGGATATATATGATGTAGATCATAAATAAGAAGCGGGAAAACCATCAACTATCATTTTGGTTTATGTAATATGGTTATCACCTCGCTCTGGGGTTGGACTGCTCTGTAATGTAATTTGCCAAATTGAGTAATACAAGGAACTGTTATGATTTATATGCGTAGTGTTTAAATTCATCTTTGATGTATCTTTGAAGTGCTGATCTCTTTCGTTCCTTAGAAGGGGAACGAGCTAGTTGGCTAGGGCCCAACCAACCCAACTCGTTTACCCCTCTCGCTTTCGTTATTTAGAAAGATGGTGTGGTTATTTCTTTTGCAGCTGTGTGATGTAATAGTTTAATCATTAATCTTTAAGTTCTGAATTAAAATATCTTCTGTAGCCTATGTGTGAAATGGATCCGTGGTTTGAAGAGTATTTGTGCTTGTTTTACTTATGAAATATCTTTCTCGCATTTCCTTTACTCTTGTTCTCTGTTTTAATTCATTTTCAAACAGATTGTGCAAGGAACTCCTTCCTGCACTAGTGAAAGTTGTTACCTACACCTTGGTTTAGTCATTCATTGCAGCAAACATTTAATCACTTACCTACATTTTACTTTTAGTTATTTCGCAAGTGAATGAATCATTAATTGAGTAACTATTTTGGTATTAAAATTTCATCTCTAAAAGATCTGGAAGCAGTTATATTGAATTACCACATTATACTTGCAAAGAATATCATCATTGTGGGTAAAGTACCAACGTTGATTAACACATGAAAAGTACTTAGGCTACTATTTGATTCTTTTAAAGTGCTTTTATTTCATGAAGTTTATTTCCTATGAAAAGTTTAATGAGTTGAAGCATTTCATTTTTCACAAATAGTTTACTTCAAAATTTCATTTACAGTTGCAATTCTTTTTCAGCACATCTTTCAACTTTCGAAAGTAATTTGGGAACTGAGTAAAGGGAACTCTGTTTTGGTTCAGGAGCAAGTCTCTTGACACAGAAACAAAGTGCTCTAAGCCTTGAAGCTCAGAGCACCTTCACTCAGACATGAGTCTTCAGTAAGGAAGGTCAAATATACTCTTACACAGAAATATTGTACCTGCACTAGTGCAAGCATATTGCAAAAGTGCAAGGACAGGTTGTTTGTGTGAGAGCAAGATCAGAAGTAAGACATAATTCTGCAAGGGCCCACTTGTCAAACTGTTTGCCATCCATCTGAAGATGAACATAGCATTTCATTCCGGCATTTAAGATTGTTTCCATTGTGTGATATTTCTTTACTTGATTTACTTGCAAATTGTCTTTTACATTCCAACACTAGAGTTGCATCGGTGTTAATTGCCTTTTCAATTGTTTTCTATCTAACTCTGTAAAGCATTTCCTTTAAGAAGTAGGATTAGAAATAGGAAAAGTTCATACCACTTCTGGCATTGCCTGTGCTTCGTCTCTAGGTTTACAAAATCCCCGGGTTGACAATCAAGTGTTGAGAAGTTTGCTCAAGCGCAATTCCTGCACCCAACATGTTGGCACCATTGTCGGGGAGGCAATTTGAATTGGTAAGAATTTTCCATTTTTTTTGCAATAGGGGTAAGTCTTGTATTATCTTTTTCTGCAGTGTGCTTCTATTGTTTGAAGGAAATTATAGGTGCCAATTTATTTTTTTAACTTGAAACTTTTATTTGAATTTTGTTTTGTCATTTTTTGAAATGAATGCCTAAAAGAGGTAGGGGTCCGAAGCCCACTAGGGGCCGAAGAAACACTGACAAATTTGAAACCAAAAATTTTATTGGGCCTTCTTTTGTAGGCAGAAAGTCCAAACAAACTCAGACTCATCACGCGAGAACAGTCCACCTAGGCTCTGGTAGCAGCATTTCAGGTATGACACAACCCATAAAGGGGAAGAAAGATACTATTGGAATCCATAGTCAACCTTCTCAGCAAGTTAAAAGAGGTTTGTGTGGAAGAACAACAATGGAAAATATGGAAGACCATGTAGAAGGAAGTGGTGAAAATCAGGTAAATGAGGAACAATCTACTTTTGGATTCCCGATTGTGAATCCTAACATACAAGTGCAAATGAAAAATATTCCACCATCAGCTCTTCCTCATTTCTATGGTAAGGTACACGAATATCTTGAATATTTCCTATTTGAGTTTGATATTTTGTGTAGAAGTTATGATTACTCATCTGATGCCCAAAAGTTAAAGTTGTTTCCTGCAATTCTCAAGGACGTAGCACTTCGCTGGTTCATGGGACTAGGAGGAAACACTATAAATTCTTGGGAGCTATCGCGCGGAATGAGTCGATCTTGCGGACAAGATAGACCTTCCTAGAATCTAAAGAAGACCTAACGACAAGCAGACCAACCAGACACTATCTTTCTCTAAATATGCTTCAAGAAACAATAGCAAACAAAGGTTTTTAGGGCCTACCTTTGGTCCAACACAGGCTTGTGGATGCCCTCGCTCCTTTGATCCAAATGAGCTCCTTTTCACGAATCTGCAAACACAAACAAGGCAAACACATAAAATAGCACCTGAAAAACCAATTGCATAAAACATATTTAACATGAAAGTCAAGGAGTCCATGAAACAAATAACATAAGATACTTGTTGAGAAAAATGAGTTTGCTTGTATTAATTCAAAAGAAGAAGAACCTTACAACCTTTGCCTTGACGCTGTACAAGCTCCTCCCAGGGTCCAACAAGGTGTCTCCTCTACTTTGAAAAGTTTCACTCACTCTCCAATGGAACCAAGAGGTATGTGATCTCTCCTATCAAGCTCAACCAAAGAGTCTCAATTTCACCAGCATTTACCCTCAAAATGTTCAGCTTCTAACCTCTCTAGTCCTCACCCCAATGCCTGTATTTATAGTGCAATGGAGGGAAGTTACTAGGTCCTCCTTCAAAGGGATAAAACCCTCCTTCAAAGGGATAGCTCCTTTAGTCAAGGGATTAGCTCCTTCTCTTTTGGGATGCATGAACCACCTCAGAGTGAACAATCCACGTCAAAATTCCTTCTAGAAAACTCTAGAATTAACCCAAAGTGAGTTTTTTAAGATAAAAATTGCGCCTTTTGACTTTCACAGGGGTCCGCACCTACACCGTTAGGAACAGAGTGGGTAGGTACGCAGCTTTTGTACACAGAAGGTGCGGGACCGCAGGTGACCATGAGAGAAAGTGCAGAACCAGAGTTACATTGATTTTTAATGTCTTTCTCCCACTTCCAAAGCTTGATTTGAAGAGCTGAGGTCTTAGACTTGCTTAGGAGGACAGTACAAGTGATGATAGACCCATACTGACTGCAAATAATCATGGTGACGATATTTTTGTGTAACAGATTGCCCCCTAAAGTGCGAAGTCTGTAGTAGATGAGGATTTCATTTATCATATAGGAAGAGTGAAGTACTTTATCATTTCGAGGATTATCTTGTGGAGAGCCCGGTCGGAACCTGTAAAAACATTCAATGCAAGATATATATATGAGATCATATCATCGCTGAGGTAGGCATTCCCATACTCAGATCAAAACTAACTAGAAACCTATCTACTGTCTGATACAGGAATGATCTTGTAAAACATCATAAGTATAGACTCGTGTGAACACAGTATGGATGCAGCCATCTGTTTATGAATAGTCCACAACATAATGAATACAAAATTCCTCGCAGCCTGGATGGTGGAAACTAGATCTAGGGTCTTCATTTCTATATCCCGAAATAGTACGATTCTATCCATGCGAATAAATGTGTTGATGTCGAACATGGTAGAAACCACTTGATTACCAGTCAATAATGTAAATTGTTAACAAGTGTGAGAGAAACCACCAGTGATGTCAATGGCTCTCAAAGTACCCAGTACAATCCACGAGATGTGAGTAGATGTGTTGATGTCGAACATGTCATGGAATCTGTTAGACTCTGTCTTCTATCAGAGATAGATTCTTCTTCAAAACGGGGTTTTGAAGAAGAAATCATTAATGTGTTGTTTAAATTTGTGTAATTTATCTCCAGCTCTTCTTAAGGCAGCAACAAACTTCAAACTCCTATCTCTGCAAACGCAATTTGACATTATCAGCAACCAAAGTCTGGCAATTTATTCCTGTATATCATGCTGCTCTTCTTGTTGTTATCCTCTCTTGAAGGCCTCCATTAAATCCAGTTCAACTTCTCACAGTACTGCAAAGGCCTTTGTTTTGAAGCGCCTTGCTTACACTTTACTCTGAGAAATAACGAAAGTATTGTTTCTGGTGGTTCTTCATCCTATCAAGATGAGAAGTTGGAGGGAATATTTAGGCGTGTCAAAAATGATGTGAGTGCAAAGGTGATTCCTTCAAAAACTGAGTTGGGGCTTCAAGTCCAAGCACTTGGAAGGTTGCTATCAGCTACTGCAAAATCTTCTTTTGCTTCTTGTTTTATTGTGTCTCAAAGATTCTTGCCACGACTTCTAGATGCTATGGGAGCTCCTTTGGATCAAGGGCCTGGTCCATTACTTGCTTCAAATAACATAAGTGCGGCTAACTGCTTCGTGACAGTTAGTGCTCTTTATATTTGTGATCAGATTGTTCAAGCAAACAGAATATTGTCTGAGGGATTAGTTTTACAACCAGTAGTTAGATTGGATCTGAGCTCTGGAAGTTCTTCATTATCTCTGCTTCAGTGTTTAGCAAATCCATTAACAATTGCTTTTGCATCTGCCATTCCAACGCACAATGGAATTGATTGCCAGAAATCACAATTGACAACACAAAATGAGATCATTCATTTGGGAGTGGCTGGGTTGCAGGCTTTGGCTTCGTTTCCAAGATCCTTTTCACCCCTTACTGAAGAGAAATTCAAGGAAATCTTATTGTTTCTAATGTCTGTTCTATCAGAAAGGCATGAGCACAAGTTCTTATGGGAACAAGCTCTTGGGGCATTGGTTCAGATTGGCATCTCATTGGAGAAATTTAATGATTCAGCAAGGGCTTTGGTTTTTGTGGATGTAGTGATTGTAGAGCTGCTTTCTCAGTTGTCAATTCATGAGCTTTCCCTGCCTATATTGCTGAAATTGAAAGCCATCACATCTATATGCTGTTCAAGCTCTACAGCAGTCACCCAAGTTCTCCATGGCTTTCAGCGAGTGATATGTGGATTTTTCTTTCCAGCATCTGTAAAAAGTGGAGGGGAAAGTGAGAAATCCATGGAACTTGTGACTCATGTTTTAGAATGTCTTTCTAGTGAGGTGCTTGTCAGGTGCAAGAATATGGGTGTTAATGAGGAGGATATAATGTCATTATCTCTTGATATTTGGAGTTCTGTGCAAGAAATTTCAAGATGTAATGTTTGCCCTCCTGCGCAGGTTCTTGAGCCAACTATGGCAGTTATGCGACTATCAGTTCAATACTGTACAGAGGAACTGCAGAAGACTGTTTTAATTAAAGCTCTTGACGCACTTCCAGTAAGGAATCAAAACTGGTCTAATGGCACATCAATTGCTTCTGTTCCACATCAGGTTATTGGGAATGCTTCTTTGAACTCAATTGATAGGCCTAACCAAGACGATTGGAAAATTGCTCTCTTTGCCTCAGTAGTTGTATCACTTCGGCCAAAGATTGTCCTTCATAACAAGAAGCAAATACTGGAAATGTTCATTAGTTCCCTGCTTGGGAAGGGAGATAGTATTATTAAAGAGGCAGCATGTCAGGCTTTGGGTTCTATGATCAACAAATGTCCGGTTGAAGTTGATCATGCCATGCTGGGGGTTCTTACCCTAGATCAGGCTATCCATTCAATTTTAGAAGATAGCTTGTTAAAAATTGTAGGAAATCATGTGCCACAGGACCCATCAGAAATGACCAGCAACAATATGCGTAGTGTCGAGCTTGGAGACATTCATGATGACATTGGTGTGCAGATCCAAGCAGTGACGGCAGTGGCATGGATAGGAAAAGGCCTAGCAATGAGAGGACATGGAAAAATTTCAGATGTTGCAGTGCTACTTTTGAATATTTTGCGATCAAGTAGTTCTGTCTGTGCTATATCTTCCCAAAATGATAATTGCAAAATAGACATGGATGAGATCAGAAATAAGAAATTTTTGTTAGCACAAGCAGCAGCAGATGGATTAGGCATCATTATGAAAGATTCCAAAACGTCTCTCAACAAAGACTGTTATGCATGCATACGGCCTCTTTATAAACAGCGTTTTTTCACCAGCATGATCCCAATTCTAGTTTTTGCTATAAGAGAATCTGGAGCTTCACCTTCAAGGAGATTCTGTCAAGTTTCATTCAAGATGAAACGCAAAGTGGAGATGAACTTTTGAATAAGAAGGAAATTGAATCTCAACAGTATTTGACAGATTATAAGATAGTTCAACATCCATTAAACGAATTCCCTGATGCCAAACCAGAAACGTTGAAAACAATACACTATTTAATTGATCTTATGTTATCTGAGTTATCATAAATCTGCATTTTCAGAACGGAAAATTCAGGAAATGGAAAGACAATGACAGTCAATGCCGTCGCTCATCTGAAACGTGTTATTGGTCCTCATCACGCAACCGTAAACAAAAACTTAGGAACGAATTTCCTATTTCAAGATCACCTAAATCAAAAAGATACGCGCTCCAGTTTAGCCTCATAATTAGCCAAATCATCAACAGAATGTTAATTTAAAAGTTTGTTTTATTAAAATCGCCAATGTATTTCCAGAAATTCGGGAGCAGTTGTAATTTCCAGCGTATGCAAAGTGGCAGAGAACTAGGAGCGATTGCCTAGTTGGGATCGACACCTGTGAACGCACTTGTTTCCATCTTCAGCAGCGCTTAGTGGTTATTGTTTTTGGTTTTTTTTTTTTTTAGTTTTATTTATTAAATAATCATAAAACAAATCCCTCATCTTGGGGTCGACTTGTTTTCCCCCAGCTGTATTTTGTTTCATATTTTTGTAGTTAGTTAAAACAGCGCCCCTGTTTTGGGCAGCATTGTATTTATTCATTTGTAATGAGAAAGAGAGGGAAAGAGGAGAGTTTTTTCTGAGCGCTGGGAGCTGCTGGAGAAGCAGAGAGCTTTGTATTGTACAGTTTTCTGTAGAGAATTTAATGGAATTTCACAGCTCTGTTTGCTGAGATTCATGTGGTATGTTGATTTAGCATAAGTTTTTCCCTTTGTCTCATATGTAATCAGTTATGTTCCATTTCATTTCATGACCCTTTCAAGCTGAACAAATGAAGTGATTAGGTAGGAATTCATAGTATTATATGCTCCTCCTATAAGTTTGTTCGCATTCAATGTTTTCTACTGTTTAAGGAGGATTCAGAGTTATTATCTGCCCTCCTTAGCTCCTCACCAGTCTTGCCATCCCATTTGAAACCAGATTTGGTGTTAAATTGCATGCCTACCTTGCCTCAGTTGATAACCTGTGTAGTCATTATATTTTTCTGTTTGAAGCTGTGATTTTGCCCATGTAGCCCAGAAAAGCCCCGTCATTCCATTAAAAAACCCCAAAACTCATTAAATCCAAACCCCCTATCAATTTACTAGCCTAAAATCCTTATTCTTAATTGGTCAGCCTAATCATATTGAAAGATCTATCGAATCTGACCCGAGAGAGCCTTCTCATACCTCGTAGGGCTAGCTATGAGGTGAAATGGTTTGATGTAGCCTTGAGAGTTTGTCTATCTCAGCCTAGGTGAATTCCAAGCGCTAACAGAATCCTTCGATCGAAAGTCAATGATGTAAATTGTCGTCAAAGGCGAGAAACCTGCCATTGACGCATGCAGATTTCAAGGTACTGATGATCCCTAGATCATCTTTCTAGATAATGTGCTGATGTCGATAGAAAGCGATCCGTCGTAGGCAAGCCCACAACACGAAATCATAGATCAAGTTGAAGAAATTTAGTTGCAAGGACTGACTCAGGGATGGTCAAGATGGATGACAGATATTTTGCAGATGAATGGATTATTGGCAGTGACCTCTTGAACACATAACGACACAACAGATGGCTTGGTGACAATTGACCCAAAGTTAATACCCAGAAACCACCTGAAGACTTTCAATGTGGTTTGATCAACTGTTAGGCAAAGGATTTCCCAACCCAGGTGAATAAAAGTGTCGTGTTCAAGAGTGGTTACAAAGTATGACAAACAGACTCATTTTCCTCTCTTTTCCCCCACCATTTCTGGCAAGTACCTCTTTATTTTTGACAAGCTTGAGGAGGATAACATTTGCTTGATTATAAGCTCATCCTTCGGATGAGTCCAACTTAGTTTAGATTCGAACCCTAAGAAGGAGTGGTTCGTTCCTGTTTGTAATTGAACAGGTCCTTTACTGTGAAATTTTAACGAGTCCAGTATAGGAGAAACTCGGTGTTTTTCAATTTTAGAGAGTCTGAAAAAACTTAAGGAGACTCCAGGGTTGACCTTTTTCATAAATTTGTGTCTCCCAAGCCCGAAAAAGTATAAAATAATACTTGGGAGAACCGCTTGATCTTTTACGACCAAGGAGTACTTTTCGTTATTAGTGTCACTGACCTGAAAAAGTAAAAAAGCGATCAATGACACGTCGTTTTATAACCAATATCGAATTTGAAACGACAAAAATCCAGCAATCTTTTCATGTTTTTTACTGTCGGAAAAGAGCTGTAAGTGGACCATCTTTTAATTCCGTTTTAATGAGTGTAAAAGAAACGCTCGGCAATCTTTTCATGTTTTAGGAGTCAGAAAAGGGCTTAAAGATGACTCTACTCGTTTTTTCGTTGAAAATAATAGATTTCGCCTGAACAATCCTGTATTTTGCACAAAGACACAAACATTACTCATACCTGTTTGAAATGGATAAAAATGTCTTAAAATACCTTTTTAAAGTGAAACATAAACAAATTTGCAATTCATTTACTCAAAAAACTTATAAAAAGGGGTTTTGACAATTCATTTTTACCATTCGAGTTTGGGTGAGAAAATAGTGCTTTTGCTTAGAAAACTTCCCATGAAGATTGTGGAAAATCCAACCGTCGGAATCGAGCGCCGTCTTCTCCAGGTAATCCACATCATCTTACTCTTCATTTTCAACCATTTAGTTTTTTGATTTAGTCCCTCATTTCACTTTTTGGGAGGGTTTTTAGGCGCAAAACCCGCGTGCGGGGATCCGCAGGTTTACCATTGCGGACCCGCGGACCTCGACTTTTTCTCCATTGGGAAAAAGCTCGGGGTCCGCACCTTCCGTGTAGACAAAGTGCGGACCCACGCACTGTGTCTAACATGGAGGGTGCGTACCCCGCCGCAAGGGTTTTGAACCCAAAATTTCTCAAAAATGGACCAATCAAAAAGTTTTCTAGCAATCTAATTAATCTTTATTCTTGATGCAGAGAATATATCATGCTAGATTGGCGCGAACGGGAGCATGAGGACGTGGATACCGCCGCATGGAATCATCAGCCTTCACTTGATGCTTTGAGGGCATGCGGACTGTACAAGTTCTGGACCATTCCTGGCATGAGGGCTCAGGTAGATTTCTTACAGTGGCTGGTTGACCGATGGAGCATACAGGACCAGTGTTTCTTCATTGGCGGGCACCGGCTCGAAATCGAGCCGGAGGACATTTATTTCTTGACTGGTTTGCCTAAGAGAGGCGAGGACTTGACTCTATACGGGACTAGGCCAGGTGGCCAGTCTGTCGATAGCCTCCGGCTAGAGTACTGCAACAACCAGGCTAAAGACAAAGGGATAGACATAAAAACCATATCCCGTCCTGAGCTCATGGTGATTGCGTTTACTGTCACCAGACTTTGCGGAGCTGCCGCATTACATGTTGCCACCGGATCCCAGATGCGTATGGCAGTTGATTGCTTTCAAGGCACCATCTTCAACTGGTGCAATGCTGTGCTGGCCAATGTGAAAGGCAAACTGACCAGGGCCAAGAGCGGACGACTAAAGACCTTTGGTTATAGGGCTTTGGTCATGATTTTTGGCCTGGAGAGGGTTCCTATGCTGATCCCATAGCATCTTACTGTCGGAGCTGGGCTTCCTCGAGAGCCCAAACTGATGCGATGGGTTGCAGTCATGGCCTGTCACCCGGACGAGAGGACAGAGGTTGCTCGGTTCAAACCTGAGTATTTCCAATGGTTGGAAAACCAGGTTTTTTCCATTCAGGACTTCCCTTACGCTGGGATAGATTTCCGTGGTGACCCAGACATGGCTCTTCCACCAGGAGAGCAGTGGGATGAGTGAGGTAAAATCTTTTCAACTTTTCTATTTAATTTTTTTTTATTTTTGCATCGTCTCAAAACTGATAGTAAAAATTTAAAATGCAGATGTGGGTCCACAGTGACCAGCCGCTCTCCGGCCTTTCGAGAGGAAACAACCAGTTGCACCCTTGCCAGCCCCACAGGACGAATTAGCAGAGGTTTTGGCCGAGTTGGAGGGCCATCTTGAGCGCTTGACAGGGGATATTCCTAAGACCACTATAGACGACATTCCTCGTCGACTTTAGCGCTATGTGATTGGAGTCCCGGGACCTTTTAGGAGGTTCCTTTGCAAGGTGGCCCGGGCAGTGGTTTCTTATAGAGATCATCACCAGTGATAGGATGATCGCCTTTTGTGGGCACATGTGACATTTTGTTTTTTGTACTTATCATTTTTGCCAATCATAAGGTGTTTTTCAACCTATGATCGAAGACGATGTATTTTTTGACACACTCCTATATATATATATATATATATATATATATATATATATATATATATATATATATATATATCACTCTTATCGGCTTATCTTGTAAATCATGTTATGGAATGGTTTTAAATTTACATGTATGATTATTGCAAATGTCTATTTAACATTCGAGAAGCAATTGCATCTGCTAATGTATTTAAAGACCTTGGAATATGCTGATATTCAATGTAATTAAACTCACGTTCCAAGAGACGCACTCTCAAAAATAATCTTAATAACACTGGATTTCTAATGGCATACACTCTATTAAGCTGTAATACAACGAGTTCAGAATCTAACCTCACTATCAAACTCCGAATCCCAAATGAAATAGATTCAGACAATAACTCAATCACTGCACTGTACTCTGCAATGTTGTTTGTTGTTTGACCGAGGCTTACCCCATGCATAGAAACTAACTCGTCAGAGGGCGAATAGATAACCCAAGTTGCGGAAGAAATGTTCCCTGTACTACGACAAGCACCATCAGCAAATCCAATGTATGTTTGGAGAGGCATCGACATCTGCAATATCAAGAGTAAAACCAAGATAAGCAGGAATAATGATGAAAAACACTCTCTAAGCTAAGCACACTTTTTCAACTAAAACACACTTGCTAGAAAGAAAAACTAACCTAACTAAAAATCTCCATACCCATTCTTTTAAGCATAATACCTCTTCAAGTAAAGACCATTTCTGGGTTTACCTAAAGAGTCCCTGTCAAAGTCTACCAACTCATAGGCCCCTTTTGCTAGCTTTCGCTTGACAATATAGGGCCCATGCCACATAGGAACAAATTTTCTAGCACCTAATTTATCATTAGCTTGATCATACAATAACACTAGGTCTCCTTTTGAAAAATTTCGAGGGGTCACATTCCGATCATACTGAGCTTTCATACGTTTTGTGTGAGTCTCGATCGCCAATGCAGCATCACGTCGATTCTCATCTAATTGAGCTAAGTATAACAAACACTTTTCCTCTTCAGAAGTAGCTGGAAGTAACTCGATGGCCATTTGCAGTGACGGGATTTCGCACTCAATGGGTAACACGGCTTCCAAACCATAAACTAGTTGGAAAGGAGTGAGCCCTGTTGATGTTTTTACTGAAGTTCGGTACGCCCAAAGCGCTGAAAATAACATGTTGTGCCAATTCGACCGATGAATCCCAATGATTCGTCGGATCATGATAACTAAAAATTTGTTGATGGACTCAACCAAACCATTCGCTTGTGGATAATAAGGAGTTGAACTATCGTGACGTAAACCAAGCTGGCCTGTAAGTTCGGTCATCATAACGTTTCGAAAATGACGTCCATGATTAGTGATTATTGCTTGTGGGACACCAAACCTAGCAATTATATGATTGAACACGAAAATTGCAGCTGTCTTGCCGTTTGCCTCGAATGTAGGCACCACCTCGGCCCACTTAGTAAAATAATCTACCGTAAGGATGATATACGCATGCCCCCCGGCCGAGTGAGGGTTACAAGTAATAAAATCGATACCCCATTTGGCAAAAGGACCAACGACAATTATAGGGTGGAGAGGAGCGGGTGGAGCGCGCATCTTACGATAAAAAATCTGGCAGTTGTGGCATTTTCGGACCGCCGTAATACAATCTTTAAATAAAGACGGCCAGAAGTAGCCAGCGCGCAATATCTTTTGGGTTGTGGCGTACCCAGACATATGACCGCCACATGCTCCAGAGTGACAGTCATTTAGAACCCTTTCAGCCTCTTCGTGAGTTAAGCAACGTCGAAAAGTAGAATCCGCCCCACGGCGATAAAGAGTATCTCCAATAATTTTGAATTGTTGGGACTGGAAGCGAATTTTCTAACGTTCCGACTTTGAAATTTAGGACCGAAAGGATTGGGTCTGGAGATAGATGATTATATCCCCATACCACGGATCTAAATTGCTGATTAGAAACAAAGATTCGTCCGCAATGGGCTCCTCTGCCACAGTTTCCGTGTCAGCACGCGGGAAGTCACACATTAACTCTGCAAAAACTAAAGATTTCTTAGACTTAGATTTCTCAAACTCCAAGTCGAACTCCTGCAGGATAACGATCCATTTAGAGTACTTGCCCCCTAGCAATTGTTTGGTCAAAATGTAGATCATAGGGTTGCAATCCGAAATGACTGTAGTTTTACACAGTAAAATGTAGTGACGAAAACGTTGGACAGCTTGAACGGCTGCCAATGCCAATTTCTCCACATGTGAGTATTTTAGCTCAGTTGGATTTAACGTTCGACTAAGGTAATATATCACATGTTCCATTCCAAATTCATCTTCCTGAACTAAGACCATTCCAATGGTGGAATGGGAGGCGGTGAGATACAAAAAGTAATCCTAGTTGTAGTTGGGAGGATGCAACAACGGTGCATGGGTCAACGCATGTTTGAGTGCATAAAAAGATTTCTGAGCTATCTCGTCCCAAGAAAATTGAGTATTTTGTTTCAACAACCGTGTAAAACCCTTTGTAAGCTCGGCGTAGTTAGGAATGAATCATCGTAAAAAGTTTGCTTTCCCCTGCAAACTTTGGAGTTGGCGAAGACTCGAAGGAGGAGGCAAATTGATAATAGCTTCGACCTTCGAGGGATCAACGCGAATGCCGGCTTTCGAAACTACAAATCCCAGCAATTGACCCGTTTCTATACAGAAGACACATTTGTGTGGGTTCAATCGAATACGATAATGCCTACACCTCATGAAGATTGCACGTAAGTGGACGAGGTGATCAGCTCGATGTAATGAATGAGCAGGCAAATCATCGAGATACGGTTGCACAATGTGTTTGATGTCATGAAACGCATAAGACATCGCCCTTTGAAAAGTCGCTCCGGCATTCTTGAGCCCAAAAGGTAATTTGCAATAAGAAAATGTCCCCCATGGACAAATGAAAGCCGTTTTCGGTTGATCGACAGGTAGAATATTGATTTGATTGTATCCGAAAAAACCGTCCATAAAGGAAAATATTTCGCTGCCGGCACAATCATCAATGATTTGATCGATATAGGGAGTTGGGTAGTTGTCCTTTGGACAAGCTCGATTAATGTCCCTATAGTCGATGCATATTCTTATTGTTCCCTATTTTTTGTTAACCAGAACAATATTCGATACCCAATCCGTTAACGGGATCGGATAAATGAAACCTGCTTTCAACAGTTTTTCAACTTCTGCTTTAATTGCAACAGCTTTTCGTGGGTGAATCTGACGCAAACGTTGCCAGACGGGTTTAGCATCCGGGTAAGTCTTGATCTCATGAACAACAATCACGGGATCAATTCCTGGCATTTCCTCATAGGACCAGGCAAACACGTCGCGGAATTCTTGAAATAGGGCCTTATATAATTGGATTTCATCATCTGTACACGAGGCACCTATATGAATGTTCTCAACAATTCCGGGCTTAACCAAAATGTCAATGGGAATAGTTCGAGAGATGTTTCCCAAATTTAACTCTGAATCGGGATGTTTCATTGGATTCTGAGGTTCCTTGACATATTCAGTTGTAAAGATTGATGAGAAATTATTTTCAAAACGATCATCCTCAGGTAAAAACGAAGATCTGTGATGGAGATATTCCCATGGTAAATCATCTACACATAGGATTTCACGAATTTGCTCATCAGAGTGAACAAGTTCAGAAAACGTAGTTAAATCCGAGGTTGATGTGAAAAGTGATTCCTCACAGACCACATTCATTAAGTCATTTTCGGTTGAACACGGGTCGGTAAAAGACTGCACGGCTTCATAGGCAAGTTCATATGGACTCAAAGGCATAGAATTACCAAATGAGTCTATTTCAGATTCAGAAGGAACGATCCAAGGATTGTCATAAAAAATAGTGTCTGATATAATCATATGAATGGTTGCAAATGAAGATGATGCGTTGATTGGAGGAAAAGGAAAAGTTCCCAGTAAACCGACATCTTTAACTAATCCTACTCCAACATCCTTATATGGGATAGTCGTTTTACCGACATGTTGAATACTCTCCGAAGAGGCTGGGTTGGATGAAAAGTAAGCCAGCTGGTCTATTGTTACGATCTTTCCATTATGTGGAAACTTTATGACTCTAAAGACCGATGAAACGACCGCTGTCATAGCGTAAGACCAACTTCAACCCAAGAGAAGGTTGTAGTCTAGAGGGGCATCAACCACCTCCACATCTAGACTAACGGTTTTTCCTTCAACCCCTATAGGCAAATCCTGTAGAATGCCAAAAGGATGAAACCCACGGCCATCAAAGGCCTTAAGAATTGTCGGGGATTGATTTAGTGAAGGAGAACCAAGCGATCTCCAACACTGTATCGACATAATACACGTTGAGGCTCCCTCATCAATTACAGTCCGATGAATAGGCCTGTTTTTTACTATCACTAGGATCTGGAAAGCCATTTGATGAGGCAAACGTGATGTACTATTTTCTAGATCAAAGATTATTAGGTTCAGGTCTTGAACATCAACAGCTCCTATAGCTGACAAAAGTAATTTATGCTGTGCTGGGCATGATTGCAGCACTTCCAAAGCCGACATTGCTGAGGGTGAAACAACTAAATCCTCAACGATGTTATAATTCTGAGCCGCTCTCGCATGTGGATTGAAAGCTGACTTTCGAAGTATACCCTTGGCAGGCGGTTTGATTACTAAGTCTGGATTAGGTTTCTCGATCTGTAGTGGATCGGAACCGGGAGCTGAGGTTGATGGATTAGAATGAGAAGATTCTGCTTCTTTGCCATCAACAGGACTTTTACTACCATAATCTTGCGATCGAGTCGCAATCCTTACATGGGACATCATCAATATGGGTTCTTCATTGGCACTCGAGGAAGAACCTATCATCTTGCTATCTTGATTTGGAAATGGATCCTTCAAAACAGCAGGAGTTTGGGAACCTTTGACGATCTTCACAACCTCTGCTCGATGAGGGCAGTCTCTTGTAAAATGTTTTTCGTCACAAATGAGACATGGACAACGAGGTTTGCGCTTTTCATCATTGGATTCCGCCTTTTCAGATTTCTCTTTTGAACTTTTGTCCGTTTTATTCTTCTTCTTTCCTTTCTTCTTTCCACCGGATTTTGATTTAGTCGTAGATGATTCTACAACGTGAATATCGGCGGAAACCTTTGCAGAAGAATCTCCTGTCGGGGAATCAGGCAAGGTTATGATAGGAGAAGAATTCTTGGAAGACTTCTTCTTACTTTTAGTGTTAACCGTACCAATCATACCGTCAGCGGCATGAGATCCCGAAGGAGCTGCAACGATTTGATTTGACTTGGGAAGATCGGGGATATTTTCATGTAACGTACCTGACTGAGTATAGACCAAGTCAAGGTACTGTGCTTGAGCAATCACTTGCTCCTCAGTAACAACTCTGGCTTTAGCAACATCTTCAGTGATCCTTGGCAACAAAGATTTTACAAACCACTCAGCCAAGATTTGATCCGGAATAAATACCTTCACTAAACGTCGTCGACGTCTCCACTCATGAATATGATCTGAAATGTACGTGGATGTCGATTGTTTTAGCGAAGTTAACAATTCTGTGCCATTGTCATATCGGACTGGCAACTGGAAATGAGTTAAAAATGAGGTAGCTAACTGAATAAAATTATAAAAAGTGCCTCGCGGTAACTCAATGTACCACTTGGCCGCGAGACCAATTAGAGTGCGCTGGAAAAGTCTAAGACGGATCGAATCATCTGTGATGGAGTTAGACGCACACCAGAGGTGGTAAGTCATCACATGGTTCGACGGGTCCTCTCCAGATTTACCTTCGAACTTGGGAATGTCACTGGGCAACTTATTCGGCATTGGCGGCCAAAACGGAAGATAATTAATCGGATCGTTCGTTAGGCATGACAAGTCTAGTAAGTCCAAATTTGCGATAAACGGTAGCTGCCGATTAGGATCCCTAAAACTCTGGGTCATGAGACCAGCCCCAGGAGGAGGATATCCATGATAACTAGGAATAGGAATCGCGTTCGGGATATTGTATCCTCCTGGAAAACCGGGATTAACCGGACCGTACTGGGGTTGTTGAGGTTGTTGATAAGTGTACCCAGGATACGGTTGATACTGATAAACTGGCTGCTGGACAGCAGGACCGAATTGGTACTATCCCTGGTACGGTTGATAAGTGAATTGTGGTTGACTTGTGACAACCGTACTTAAACCAGGTTGTCCTACAGGCATCTGAACCGTAGTTTGAATCGTGGATCCAGACAGTGGTAAAGATGTCTGAGGAGTAGATACAGGAACAGTAGAAATCGAAGCTGTCGATACTCCAGAAGTAGGTGGGGTAGATTGAACAGATGTTGCGGCAGTTGCAGCAGTCGTTTGAGATGGAGTACGAGGCGCAGTAGGCCCAGACTGAGAAACTACCAAAGGTACAGAAGTTTGAATATTAGACTAGACTGGTTGCTGGGGTGAACCAGAAACTAAGGGTTGTCCAGTTTGAGATGACAACTGTACATTTGGCTGCAACACCTGTTGAGTTTGCGATGGATCCCACACTATGTTCATTCCGGGGTACTGACCCATAACAGGTTGAGAATATTGAGGACCATAACCGGGTTGAGGGTAGGTTTGATAATTGAAAGGTACATTTCCTGTCCCTTGAACATAAGATTGACCTTGGGGTGGTTGGAAACCTTAGTTTGAGTACTGACCTTGGGGTAGATACCCCTGAGGCACGTACTGATACTGAGGTTGACCTTGAGGTATAAATTGATACTGGGGTTGACCTTGGGGTACATATTGAGTCTGGGGTTGACCTTGAGGAACGTATTGTACTGTAGGCACGTACTGTCCTTGAGGTTGCCCCCCAGATGCAAATTGTGTACCTTGAGGTTGCCCCCCAGGCGTTAATTGAGGCTGCCCCCCAGGCGGTAACTGGCCACCTTGAGGTTGAGAATTTGGAATAGAACCTGACATCATAAGAATGTCTTCTACGCTCAACGGCTTTGCACCATTGCTTCCAGTGACTAACCCTTGTTCAATGGATTGAGGAGATGCTCCCGAAAAAGTACCAGAAAGTGACTGATACCCAGAGGGAACAGAAGGACCGCCATACAAAAAAGATTCAGGCGATTGAGTAAACATGGACGATTGACCTGACATATTTACGGGAGTATAAAAACCCCTAGGATGATAAGGAGCACGAGGTGGTGAAAAATTTAACACTGGGTTTTCCAAATAATTAGTTAAAGAAAGATACCAAGTAGTACTTCTAGGTGGACTGTAAAAAATTGATTCACGCTCCCTTAGATCAATAACAGGTTGATTTTCAGGGATAGGGATGCCTACTTCTTCTTCCGGAGCAAGTTCTTCAATAGCTATCAAACCAGAAGGAAGATTTTTCGGTGATTACTCTTTCTACCCTAGGTGAATTAGGAGCACTAGAAGTTGGAGAGACAAACCCCGATGTTGGAGTAACAGGTTCAGATATCTCAGGTTCTTCGCCTATATCACTAGTAGATGAAAAGCTACCAGCAAGTTCGGAAACCGAAATAGCTTCAGGATTATAACCTGTTTTTAGAGTTTGGTAATCAGGATGAACAACCAATGAAGACTCTCCTTCTTCAGGTGACCCAACTTTACTTCCACTAGGAGTTACGAGGACTTTCAAGCCTTCAAGATGGCTCGGGACTTCTTCAGGAGGTTGGCCCCGAAGTCTACGGGACTTCCTCAGTAAATCAGCCACAGTTACAAACTCAGGAGACTGGCCCCGAAGTCTACGGGACTGTCTTGGTAATTCAGCCACAGTTAAAAACTTTTAACTACTTCACACGCAAACAAAGTAAAATCTCAATGAAAAACACCTAAAGCCTCTAAAGAACCAAACAAATTTGAATCACACGCCTAAAGAATCTAGAGATCAAACACACACAAACAGTAACTTTCCGGACCGAAAACACTAGTTGGTGATGAAATCCAACGTCGCAGAATTCAGTACAGAAATGGCGGTTGGAACAGTTACCCCGACAACCTGCTTAATGAATAGACTAGACCAAGTTCCTCCACTTAACCGTCTCGAGTGAAGTGAACCCCCCAGAAAATCCAAGTGAGTCTAGCCGACGTCTGCTCCAGGTACAGTGGGATCTTCCCACCACTGTCACCTTAGGAAGAATCCTAAAGAATATGGTCACTAAGGCTACCAACTGAGACAAATACACCTAGGGGAACAATCTACGATCCGATACGCACGCAAGGGCAGAGTAGCAAGCTCAATCCCCTTGAAGGCTCCTTGACATAATCCAAGGTTTACCAACAAGTGGCCCCAGGCTCCTCGACAATGGTTAATCCGAGGTTTACCGTTTTTAATACGTGAATATCTGGAGTCGTTCCCAATGAGGAAGGATTGATTCCCACACTGGTTCGGACACGATCTCATGCTTCTCCTTTAAGAGGAGCTTTCCCAGAGCATAAATGCAACAATTGGATTTCTTCCTACCACAAGATACAGCTACTTGTTTGTTTTTACTGTCTTGGAGAGTTAATTACTCTCCTACTCCAAGACACTAGCCTAAGATAAGTTGGTGTATCAGAGCCCTAGAAATAAAATGTTACTAAGTGAATTTTACTTTAAGCGTTAATTTTAGTGGTTGTTGTTTAAGTCAAGAGGTGGTGGAGATGAAACTCGTGGTGTAAAGACTCGACTCGAAATCACTAAAAAGATGCACCTAAGATGATTTAAACAATCTTTTCTCTTCGATGAACTTCTAAACTAAGAAAGAGTTTGAGAATGCAAATACTTTGTAAACACAAATCTTTCTCAATTAAACAAATTAAAAGAAGAGCTTTTCCCTTTCCAAAGCACTCAAAAACGAGACAACTAGCTATTTCACACAAATTTCCCTTTTCTTTTCAAAGCACTCAATCACTACAAAAACAAACTTTTCCAAAAGAGATTTTTTTTCTTATATTTTGTAAATAAAACACTCAAAACTAATGAAAATGACTAACTTTGAGAGCTACAAACTATAAAAAGCTACTTGAAGTCAAAGCCTACTAAAAGTCTTTTTGAGGATGTTTTACTTAGCTAAATGTGAGCTAAGGACTAATTTATGCAGAATCACAATTAGTCAAAAAACAACCAATCTTTCGTTTTCTTTTTGTAAAAATGAAAATTCCAAACTTTCAATCTACAAGCTTTTCGAAATTTTGAAATGAGAAAACTCAAAGCGAATTCCTCAACAAGGGGAGATTTCATAAATGGTCAGACTCACAAGAAGACTAGTAGACACCAAGGTAATCTGAGGTCCCTAGGGCTTCTAAGCTCAGAGCCACTACACAACCAAAAACGAAAAACAAACCCAACAAGCAAAATTCCTAGGAATTCCACCTAAAACCCTAATGCTAATGAAATAAAACCAAGGAAAGTTTTTGACAGGGAACAAGCAGGTCTGGGCAATGGCTAAAACCTATAAACAAATTCTAAACTGATAAAAAGAGGAAAATTTAAAATTTTTCAAATTTTTTACAGGGTACGCAGGCAACCTGTTTACACAGGTGCGTCTACGCTCTGTGCACAAAGGAAAAGTGCGTACAGGTACGCACTGTGCCTAACTCAGAGGGTGCATACCTCTCCTAAAACTATGAAAAATGAAAACTAACTCAAAATTAACTAAATTCACCCAATCCCACAATCATCAAGTCAAAAACAGAAACATGAAAAACAGTTTCTCAGGTCAAAGTATAGACAAAGAAAACAATCAAGTCCCCAGCGGAGTCGCCATTTTGTCGCGCGGAATGAGTCGATCTTGCGGACAAGATAGACCTTCCTAGAATCTAAAGAAGACCTTACGACAAGCAGACCAACCAGACACTATCTTTCTCTAAATATGCTTCAATAAACAATAGCAAACAAAGGTTTTTAAGGCCTACCTTTGGTCCAACGCAAGCTTGTGGATGCCCTCGCTCCTTTGATCCAAATGAGCTCCTTTTTGTGAATCTGCAAACACAAACAAGGCAAACACATTAAATAGCACCTGAAAAACCAATTGCATAAAACATATTTAACATGAAAGTCAAGGAGTCCATGAAACAAATAACATAAGATACTTGTTGAGAAAAATGAGTTTGCTTGTATTAATTCAAAAGAAGAAGAACCTTACAACCTTTGCCTTGACGCTGTACAAGCTCCTCCCAGGGTCCAACAAGATGTCTCCTCTACTTTGACAAGTTTCACTCACTCTCCAATGGAACCAAGAGGTATGTGATCTCTCCTCTCAAACTCAACCAAAGAGTCTCAATTTCACCAGCATTTACCCTCAAAATGTTCAGCTTCTAACCTCTCTAGTCCTCACCCCAATGGCTGTATTTATAGTGCAATGGAGGGAAGTTACTAGGTCCTCCTTCAAAGGGATAAATCCCTCCTTCAAAGGGATAGCTCCTTTAGTCAAGGGATTAGCTCCTTCTCTTTTGGGATGCATGAACCACCTCAGAGCGAACAATCCACGTCAAAATTCCTTCTAGAAAACTCTAGAATTAACCCAAAGTGAGTTTTTTAAGATAAAAATTGCGCCTTTTGACTTTCACAGGGGTCCGCACCTACACCGTTAGGAACAGATCGGGTAGGTACGTAGATTTTGTACACAGAAGGTGCGGGACCGCAGGTGACCATGAGAGAAAGTGCGGAACCAGAGTTACATTGATTTTTAATGTCTTTCTCCCACTTCCAAAGCTTGATTTGAAGAGCTGAGGTCTTAGACTTGCTTAGGAGGACAGTACAAGTGATGATAGACCCATACTGACTGTAAATAATCATGGTGACGATATTTTTGTGTAACAGGAGCAAATGAAGAGAGTGTTTTTATCAAAATATTAGGAATATTGTAAAACTAGGGATATTCTAGATGAAATCTTTACTATTATTCAAAATGATGATGAGATGCTAGAGGACTACTTGGAGAGATTCCTGTACATCCTCCAAAGGTCAAAGCACAAATTTGATCTAAGTACTATTATAACCTTGTTCTTATGTGGGCTTACTAATGATGCTAGGAATAATTTAAATCTGTTGGGAAAAGGGGATATTGCTCAAAAACCTTTTGATCAAATCTGTGACTTGTGCAGGAAATTATCGAGGAACCAATATAGATCCGTTAGAGGAATTTAGAATAAAAACAAGAAAACTGAATCTACTGATGCTATGATTATTGGACTAGAAAACAAAATGGATAAAATGAGAATTCAAATAATTACTACTGTTAGTAAACAGATAGAGTCTTTGAAGTTTCAGCAAAAAATTGTAGAAGAGCACGACATATTATCTATTTTCTATCCTAAATGTAGAATAAAGCATCCTTTAAGAGAATGTCCTCTAGATATTAAAGAAACTAATAAATGTGCAATTTGTGCAGATAACCATGCTACAGACAAATGTCCCTCCATACCTGGGCTTAAAGTTGTACTTGAAGGGGGACAACCTGAAGCTGAATCATTGCATGCTATGGGAGCATGAAGGAATTGGCCTCAGGTAAGTGCAGGTATGGTTCTTGAACCTCCACCACATTTTTTTGGTTGTAATGCACACTCGTATTCCCATTTTAACACTGGTCACTCTCAGCATTGGAAACATGGGAATCAATATCAATATGGACAACCCTCCCAATCTTGGCAACAAGGATGGAGAGGGCCAAACTATTCACATCATTCGCATAATTCCTATCATGCACCTATGCAATCATATCCTCCTACAAATGCACCTTACCCAATGCCTCAACCATAATTACCTTAGTTGAGTCAACCTATGCCACCATTACCTTTACCTCCACCATTTTAACCTTCTCAGCTACCTACTCAACCTTTACCCAACCCCAATAATAAAGTGGTACAAATGATCCATTTTATGACCCTACTTTCTTCATCCAGATTTCAAACTAAGCTAGTTGGAGTTAATGATCTCTAATTGAGATCAGGGAAAGTGGTAACTTTAGAAAATAAAAAACAACTCATGGTGATTATCGATGAGAAATGAGAGGAGGAAAATCTTGACCATTCTGAAAAATATGACACCATTCAGCCTATCCCTGTACATTCTGAGCCCTTGTCATCTTCTCCCAACCGACCTCCTTATCCAGAGAGGTTAGTTGTGGAGAAGAAAGACCCCACTCCTGAGTCTAGCATGGCTTCTGAGCTTAGGAACCTTTTCATAAGGGTACCTTTGCTCCAAGCTATTAAAGATATCCCCATGTGTACAAAAATCATTAGGGAAATTTGTCTCAAGAATCTAGGAAGGAGAAGATTGGAACCCCAAACCATTCAATTTGTTGGTAGAGCAGCAAAGTTGATGATAGGATGTATGCACATAAAAAAATATATTGACACCGAAAACCTCGTTGTCCTTTTTCAAATAGGTGATGTCCTTGTCTCAAATGTACTTATAGACCTAGCGAAAGCCATTAATGTTATGACCAAGAAAAGCATGGATCAACTTGGATTGGTCCATATTCGTCCTACTCCCATTGTGCTTGAATTGGCATATAGATATAAAATCAAGCCGTAAGGAGTATTGGATGATGTGGTCGTTTCCCTAGATTCTTGGGAATATCCTATAGATTTCATTGTGCTTCAACCAAAGAATCCTGTGGGAGGTCATTCCTTGATCTTGGGGTGACCATGGCTTGCTACGGCCAATGCTTATATTGGATTTCGTTATGGTGATATGTATATTTCCCATGGATATTCGAGAAAGAAAGCCACCTTATATCCACCTGCTAGATCCATTCGGGCGCTCCAGGACACTTTATGGTTAGACTACAGTAGTGATGAGGAGACCCATCCTGTTTCCTTGATACATCATAATACTGAGTCCTCACAGGAGGGTGAGATTCAAGACTTCCTAAACAATCTAGACACCATGCCCAATTTCGAATCATTGAGTCAGATTTTCAGTTTAGATTTCCAGGAAGGATATGACTCTCTAACTCCATCATCACCATCTCTAGTGACACCTTTGTGTGCTCTTGAGCCTCACACTACTCTTGTTGAGATTAGTTTAGGTAAATCCTTGTATATCAGTTCAGAATTGGATCCTTCTCAATGAGAGAAGCTTGTGAATTTGTTGTTGAACCATCTTGATGCCTTTGCATAGGGTTATGAAGATATGAAATGCATCCCTCCTAAAACTTGTATGCACCACATCTATATTCAAGATGGAGCCCGACCTATCCAACAACCCCAAAGGCAAATGAACCCAACTCTAAGAGATATTGTAAAGGAAGAATTTCAAAAACTCTTAGACGTTGATTTTATCATCCCATTTCTGACAGCTAGTGGGTCTCTCCATTAGTGTTAGTCCCAAAGAAATATGGGAGATGGCACATTTGTATTAATTACAAAGAATTGAATAAAGCCACTCTTAAAGATTACTTCCCCCTAAATTTCATCGATCAGGTACTCGATACTCTTGCTGGTAAGAAGTTATTTTCTTTTATAGATAGCTTTAGCAGATACAACCAGATACAGATAACACCCGAGGATGAAGATAAAACCACTTTTACATGTCCATGGGGAACATTTTCTTATCGAGTGCTTCCCTTTGAGCCATGTAATGCCTTGACTACCTTTCAAAGGGAAATCTTGGCTATTTTCGCTGACCTTGAATGCGTAGAAATCTATATGGATGATTTCTCTGTGTTTGGTGATTCATTTCAGGAAGCCCTAAAGAATCTAGAAAAAGTGCTTCTTCACTGCCAAGAAGACCATCTCGCCTTGAGTGACAAGATGTAGATTAATGTGCAAGGCAAGAGTAGTTCTTTGCCATCTTATTTTTCACAAAGGTATCTAGGTTGACCCTACAAAAATAGAAGTCATTTCGAGTCTTCCTATACCAAAAACTCAAAGGGAAGTTAGAGGTTTTCTAGGACATGCAGGCTTCTATAGGAGATTCATTGAGAATTTCTCAAGGATAGTTACCCCACTTTTCAGACTTTTGGCTAAAGATAGTGAGTTTTCTTGGTCTACATCTTGCCAACAGTCCTTGGAGACATTGAAAGAAAAGTTAGTTCAGGCACCAGTTTTGAGAGGACCAAACTGGTCCCTGCCATTCCATATTTCCTGTGATGCGTCAAATACTGCTATTGACATAACTTTAGGACAAGAAGAATACAAACAATCTTATGTTATTTATTTCATTAGCAAAAACTTGTCACCCGCTGAACTCAATTATACTGTTACTGAGAAAGAGATTTTAGCTGTAAATTTTTCTATTAATAAATTCAGACATTATATTATAGGATGTGAAGTTTTTGTACATACTGACCATTCCGTTATAATATATTTGATGAATAAACCATTAACTAGTGGTAGGGTAACTAGGTGGTTGCTATTATTACAGGAATTTAACATTACTACTATTGATAGACCGGGGAAATCCAATGTAGTAGCAGATTATCTTTCAAGTTTAAATAATCCTCGTGAAGAAATTCTGTTGATGATGATTTTCCTAACAAACATATTTTTGCTGTGTCAACAAAATCTCCATGGTTTGCTGACATATCTAACTATTTAGCCACCAAAAAATTACCACATCACTTATCCGCTCGTGAAAAGCAGAATATCATTCAGAAAAGAGCTACATATTCCTGGATCCAAGGAGACCTCTTTTACACCGGAGCAGATCTCATTATCTGTAGATGTGTAAGAGAGGAAGAGGTGTTTGATATCTTAAAATCTGCCCATGATGAACCTTGTGGAGGTCACTTCGCCGATAAGCGGACTGCATACAAAGTGTTACGAGCTGGCTATTTTTGGCGTTCCTTGTTTAAGGATGCCAAACAATATGTCAAGTGGTGTGATACCTGCTAGCGAATTGACCAACCTAATCAAACCAATGAAATGCCTTTATGTCCTCAGGTTATGATTGATCCTTTTGAAAAATGGGCTATTGATTTCGTAGGACCAATAAATCCCTCATCATAAAATAAAAAGCATATTTTGGTTTGTATAGATTTTGTTACAAAATGGGTAGAAGCTAAAGCTGTTTCTTTTGCTACTGAAAGGGTTGTTGTTGATTTTCTTTTTACTGAAATCTTTACTAGATTTGGTGTGCCTAGAGAAATTGTTTCTGACAATGGATTGCAAATTATTTCTAATCCGGTACAGGGTGTGATGGAGCAGTATAAAATACAACATAGGATATCTACACCATATCACCCACAAGCTAATGGTCAGGTGGAGTCCACAAACAAGGTAATTGAGTCCATCCTCACAAAGACAGTAAAAATGCACATAAAAGATTGGGCTGAAAAATTACCAGACGCATTGTGGGCCTATCGAACCACTTGGAGAAACAGCAAGGGACACACACCATATGAGCTAGTGTATGGGAAACAAGTCCTCTTGCTGATATAATTCTAGATCAAGAGTTTCATGACTGCAATCCAATTGGGGCTAGATCTCTTTGATTTACAACAATAGTGCCTTATACAATTAAACAAGTTAGATGAAATCCGAAGGGATGTTGTTCAACAGAAAATCTTGGTTCAACAATAGTGCAAGAAGTGGCATGACAAGTCCATTCAGAAAAAGCAGTTCCAACCAGGTGATTGGGTACTCCTTTACGATTCAAGATTCAAACATTTTAAAGGAAAATTCCATACATGCTGGATGGGACCCTATGAGGTGGTCAAAGTGTTCGAAAATGGAGTGGTAGAAATCAAAACTATTGATGGACGAAATTTTGTGTTCTTGGTAAATGGGCATAGATTGAAGGTATATTTTCAACCTCTTATTAAAGGAGATTTTATGTAGCAAGTCCAGCAACCATTTGAAAAGGAGTTGGTAGGTGATAATACCGACCTGTTGAAGAATTGATTCCTTCTTGTCCTTATTGAAAAAATTTATCAAAGAAAAATAAAAATGACAAAAATAAAAAGTATAAAAAGAAAAAAAAATCTTGTAATTGTGAAAATCAGTTGACTGACATGATTGCAGAAGGATCAACTTGAAAACCAGCATGCTGGCAGGAAGATCAAAATTCTAATAAAAAGGGAATGATTACTTGATTTTTAGATATGCTGGTTGCCACCAAGAAGAAGCAGGTTCACGAAACCAGGCACTTACCCAAGTTTGGGGTAACTAGCATGGACATTTTTATCCAAGTAAATGCTTACTTCCTGCTACAGTTATTTTTTCCTGCACCAGTGCAAGCAGATTTCAAGGTAAAAATATTGTCTTTCTTCTATTTCCCATTTTGAAATTTCCCACTAAGTTTGTTTTCTAAATTCCCCATGAATTAACTTCCTTTCCTTCCAAGAAACTACTCTTTCCCAATTTCGTAGAATCCCTCTTTTCCCTTGATTTTTTTCCACATCCCGTTTCGTTTATCCCTCTTGGTGATATTGTTTTTGAAATCCCTGTTGTAATATTCCTTCCCATTATAAAAATTTTACCCCTTTCCCACTTCTTTATTCCCTCATAAGTTGATTGCAGAATTTGATGCAGTCATTCAGAAGGCATGTCAAGAAGCACCAAAGGATGGCAAATAAATTTTCTTGTATAATGAGGAAATTTTTTTAAAAGTCCAACTACAGAAGTATGTCCTATCAGATTCTTGTTGGTAAAAGTCTCTGGTGCAAGCACGACATAGTGAAAGCACAACAGTACAAGCAGGTCTGATGCAGAAATACAGTTGACTATGAAAGCAATTTACACAGTCCTGAAATGGTTTATCAAAGATTTATGGGCCTGTATTTTTTTGCACATGTGTTGATATGTTATCTCATTCCATGTTTTAATTGATGCTTTGTTTCATTAATTACTAATCTAGGAACAAATATTTAAAGTGCAAGATGTGTAAGGTTGAAATCTAATATTTTTTTAATAAATGCTGAAATATGTCTGATTGAATTATGATGCTGACTGCAGAAGGGTACTACTGTCTGATAACCTGCACTCACCCTCCTTGCAATTATTCTGCATTACCTGACCATCATTAACCTACTCGTAATCCGATCATTCCAGCCATTGCATCACCACCGCTTATACCACCACTGCATCCAGTCATCACGATTCACCTATAACGAGATGACATGAATATACAACCGATGTGGAGGGGACTGTTCCATCATAGCTGGGTGAGTGGGTCTAAAATGATGGAGGGCAAGGAACCTCCAGCATAAAATTCTCGGTGAAGGTTGGAGTTACCCTGAAATTATTTTGTGGGTGTGATTAGTGAAGTGGATGAGGTTCGAAATGGCACTTGTGAGGAGTGAACCACTGTCACTACAAGAGATTGAACAAATTGCCGAGTATAGGAACAGTCTTGCACTGTTGCAAGAATTGGGGTTCCTGCCATTCCTCCAAAAAATTTATGGGTTCGACATGGCCGTAGTGCTAGAGTTTGCAAGGACGTTCAAACAAGACTGAGTCAGGGTCGGGTCCTTAAAGTTTAAAATTACTAAAGAGTTCATTTCACAAACCACAGGCTTGCCACTTACAGGGGAGCACTGGTTTAAAAAGGAGCGGTTAGCGAAGAAGAATTAGCACCGGTTCATGGTTGATAAGAAGATTAAGGTCGACTGGAAAAAAGGACTTCCACAGACTGCCATGGTTGGGAAATGGCAAGATTTACTGTCTATATTACAAATGTTCATCACAGGCGAAGGACGCTATACCCTAGAGTTCGTATACCACCGTCGATTGTTGTCACATATCGAGGTAGGGAAACTGATTAATTTCCCTCACTTCTTGCTCAGGAGCCTTGAAAAGATGGCAAAAAATGTGCAGAGTGGAAGTGCAAGCTAGGTTGCAAACAAACTCTGCCATCATGGAATCATTACGATGCTGGTCAAGAAGAAGTTAGAAAAAAAGGGAATAGCGTGGGAGGCATTTCTGAAATAATTCCGAGCGAGGGGTGCAGAAGAGCCTGCTAGCACAAGTGCAAGTAAGAAGAGAAAGGTAGAGACATTGTCTCCTGCCAAGTGGTGAAGTAAAGGCTCACCAGTGCAAGCAGAGAAGAGGGTCATTGAAAACACTCCACCTGCAACAAAGAAAAGGAAAATTAGGACCTCGGCAAGGAGGAAAGTTGTCGGCCAAGGATCAAACCAGTCGAGTTCTCCCATTGTAATTGATGAGTTGCCCCAAGTCTCCCCCATAGTTCATAATCTCTCGGTGCTCATAGACACAGTGGCACACACTATGGAGGATGAGGAGAATGCAAAATACGACATTCCGTTGTCAACGTTTGTCAGCAGGCTGAGGAGAAGCAAAACAACGTCAACACCCAACACCGATGAAGTCCAAGCAGAGGAGGATGAAGAGGAACATCATGAAGAGCCTCCTGACAATATCAGCAAACCAGATGTGGAGACCCTCAATGATTTTGAGGAGCAGGGCACTGAAGACCTTGTGGTTTTTGAAGAGTAGGGCACTGAAGACCATATGGTTTTTGAAGGTCAAGGCACTGAATACCCTGTGGTTTTTGAAGGTCAGGGCATTGAAGATTCTATGATTTTTGAAGATTATGACATTGAAGACCTTGCGATTTTAAAAGGGCAAGGTATTAAAGACCTTGTGGTGTTCGAAGGACAGGGTACTGAAGTCTCGACAGTGGTAGAAGAACGGGGAATCGAAACCCCTATTGATTTGGAAGGACAGGGCGTTGAATCCCCTGAGAAACCGGGAGAACAAGGTGTTAAGAGCCTGGAGGAATTAGACACACAGGGTACTGAAACCCCTGGCATACAGATTGGTGAGGGCATCCAAACCCTCAGTGTCATAAGGCAGACTTTTGACAGCCTCGACCTTGATGATGAGTCCATGGCGGAAAAGGCATTCACACCCGAAGACCTTAGCACATCACCATCAACTCTCTTCCTCAATAACAGAATAGTGGACCTGGAGCAGGAAGTCTATGAACTGGAAGCTTTGAACCAGGTCATGAAAGAGTAGAGTTGGCAAAAACAAAGTGAGGTGGAGTTACTGGCAGAAGCAGCAGGTAAAGGTATAGAAATACCAGGCTTCTAGATGCTATAGACGACTGAAGAAGGTGACTAAGCAGCTGCGAAAAGCTCGAGACAAGAAGCCAAATATAATAAAGACAGGGAGAACTAAGGAGCTGGCCATTCATTTTTGAAGGTTTTTTTGCAGAGGTAAAACATTGTGTGAGGACACACAATAACTTAGGGATGTGAGGATGTCGGTATCCTAAATTTCCCTATTTTCTACCCCATTTACATCAATATCAACCTCTGTTTTGTCTTAATAAAAGACCCTTCTTTCCTGCACTAGTACAAGATGGTTACCCTTTTCCTGAACATGCTCATATTTCATATTAAGATTTATTATAACACTTTATTAATATTTTTATATAGATTTCGTGCCTATTTACATATTTCTTGTAACTCATATTGATTTCCTAGAGTAATCATGGAACTTAGTGTTAATGATGAATGAGTTGACTAGTGTAGGTAGATTCCTGCACCGCCACTATCCGAGATTTCTGAGAAGCTATCTTCCACGAGGACGGATCTTGATGTTCTACTTTGAGTCTAACTACTGATGAATTGAAGCAGGATAATAGGTGGTGCACATTTAGGGATTTTTCTCCAAAGTTAGGTTACGACCAAGCAAAGTTATAACCACTGGCCAAAGTTGTAATTTCGGTTTTCTAAGTTTGTTCAGCTGAGAGGCTTGAACGAGAATTATCTGTAATTAGTGTAAATGACCTAGAGCCAAAAGGATATATATGATGTAGATCATAGATAGGAAGTGGGAAAACCATCGACTATAATTTTGGTTTATGTAATCTGGTTATAGCCTCGCTCTGGGGCTGAACTGCTCCGTAATGTAATTTTCCAAATCGAGTAATACAAGGAACCATTATGATTTATATGCGCAATGTTTAAATTCATATTTGATGTATCTTTGAAGTGCTGATATCTTTCATTACTTAGAAGGGAAATGAGCTGGTTGGTTAAGGCCGAACCAACCCAACTGGTTTACCCCTTTCACTTTTGTTATTTACAAAGACAGTGTGGTTATTTCTTTTGCAACTATGTGATGTAATAGTTTAATCGTTAATCTTTAAGTTCTGAATTAAAATATCTTATGTAGCCTGTGTGAAACGGATCCGTGGTTTGAAGAATAGGAGTGCTTGTTTTACTTATGAAATATCTTTCTCGCATTTCCTTTACTCTTGTTCTATGTTTTAATTTATTTTCAGACAGATTATGCAGGGAACTCCTTCCTGCACCAGTGCAAGCTGTTACCTGCACCTTGGTTTAGTCATTCATTGAAACAAACATTTAATCACTTACCTGCATTTTAATTTCAGTTATTTCGCAAGCAAATGAATCATTAATTGAGTAACTGTTTTGGTATTAAAATTTCATCTCTAAAATATCTAGAAGTAGTTATATTGAATTACCACATTATACTTGCAAAGAATATCATCATTGTGGGTAAAGTACTAACGTTGATTAACACATGCAAAGTACTTAGGCTACTGTTTGATTCTTTTAAAGTGTTTTTATTTCATGAAGTTTATTTCCTCTGCAAAGTTTAACGAGTTGAAGCATTTACTTTTTCACAAATAGTTTACTTCAGAATTTCATTTGCAGTTGCAATTATTTTTCAGCACATCTTTCTGCTTTCGAAAGTAATTTGGGAACCGAGTAAAGGGAACTCTGTTTTGGTGCAGGAGAAAGTCTCTTGACACATAAACAGAGTTCTCTAAGCCTTTAAGCTTAGAGCACCTTCACTCAGACATAAGTCTTCAGTAAGGAAGGTCAAATATACTCTTACACATAAATACTGTACCTGCACTAGTGCAAGCAGATTGCAATAGTGCAAGGACATGTTGTTTGTGTGAGAGGAAGATCCGAAGGAAGACAAAATTCTGCAAGGGCCCACTTGTCAAACTGTTTACCATCCCTCTGAAGATGAACGTAGCATTTCATTCCAACATTTAAGGTTGTTTCCGTTGTGTGTGATTTCTTTACTTGATTTACTTGCAAATTGTCTTTTATGTTCCAGCACTAAATTTGCCTTGGTGTTAATTTCTTTTTCAATTGTTTTCTATCTAATTCTGAAAAGCATTTCCTTTAAGAAGTAGGATTAGAAATAGGAAAATCTCATACCATTTCTGGCATTACCTGTGCTTTGTCTCTAAGTTTACGAAACCCCCGGGTTGACAGTTAAGTGTTGAGAAGTTTGCTCAAGTGCAATTCCTGCACCCAACACTAGGGAGATTGCATTGCTTCTATAGAGACTCTAGAAAGTCCCTTACGACCTTTTTTTAAAAACCAAAACCATAGATGCTTACCCAAATAATGAAATTTGTAGTTACTAATGGACAATGCGCCATACAAGGAACTTCAAGGCCTACTTGGTTGACAACTCCACCTCTCAAACATCAAAGGAATGAAGAGACTGGATACAAGGTGTCATTAGCATGTAAAATGATATATTATTGAAACATAGGCCATCAACAAGTGATATCATGAAACTACTTCGTCCCACTACTCTCCACATATGGCATAAAGGGACTACCACTCACCCTTTTTCTTAGCATAGAGGTCATGGACAAATTCTTGCATCAAGGTTTCTTTCCTCTAGGAGGGATTTGTTGGAATTGGATATTTAGGAGAGGTAAACGGGGTCCTTGAATTATTTCCCCTATAATTATTTCATATTTTTGGTGGTGGATGATGATTTCTCTCCTCATTCGATGTTAGCCAAGATGTTATTCTTCCTAAGCCTCCATAGTCTTGGTTGATTTCTAGAGGACTTGTCATGGTGCAGTGCTATCGTTGGGTTGTTTTTTTCTCCTAGAGAATTATCTATTTCACTTTGTAAGGCTATTTTGGTTATTCATCAACATTAATATAATTTTATTTTATTTTTAGTTCATTTGTTTTTTTGATGTCCACTTAGACTAAATAGGTCTATTGGTTTGGACTATGATTCTCAGTTTTCTGTAATACTTTTCTTCAACCTATTATCTCTGTTGTTGAGTTTGCTGCTTCATAAATTGTCTATTGCATAATGTACATAACTCTTCAAAAGTGTCAATTGTCATCCAACCTATATTCATCTACATCAGATAACAATGGATTATTTTCTTATTCACAGTGAATTTTCTCTTGCTTTGTTCAGGTTATTCTCAAATTGATGTTTCAATCAATTTGATTAGATGTTGTCATCTAATAATTGTTTGCACTTTTATTTTCATTACTTGTCATACAGGTAAAAATGAGTGATGGCATGGAGTATGTGGCACAAACATCATGGATACAGAATGGGACAATAGAAGAAAACATTCTCTTTGGATTTCCCATGGACTATGATAATACCAGAATGCAATTCGGGTGTGTGCACTGCAAAAGGATTTAGAAATGATGGAATTTGGAGACCAGACTGAAATTGGGGAGTGAGGGATCACCCTTAGTGGTGGACAAACAAAAAATTCAACTGGCATGAGTTGTTTACCAGGATACAAATATTTATCTTCTTGATGACATTTTTAGTGTTGTGGATGCCCATACTAGTTCTGAAATTTATAAGGTAAGAACAATCAGATTGTCATGTATTACTATCTATTTACCTAGCAGGTTGATTTACCATATAGAAGAATTCATTGGGAATATTGGAGATTCAATCTTTCTAATTATTCATCTCCCAGGAATGCATACAAGGTGCTCTAAGTGAAATTTTTTTACTGGTTACTCATCAAGCAAACTTCTTGCATGGGGTAGACCTAATTTTGGTAAGATTCAATGCTACCTTCTCTTATCCTGTAACTAATAAAACCACATGCAAATCTTCTCTTATTTTACTATTCAATCGACATACATTATCTTAGAAAAATTGTTTTCTCTCTGATTTTTAATTTTGATTATATAATAAGAGGTTAAGGTGAATATTATAGTTTTCTAATGGCCTACTTGGAGAATCCAAGCAATGCATCTTGTATGTAGGATCTTAAAATAAGATTAAGATAGACTGGAACACATGTCCAAGGATTTCTTTGGGAGCTGCACAAGGTCTAGCATATCTCCATCATGACTGTAAACCACATATTATTCACAGAGATGTAAAAACTTCCTACATTCTCTTAGATGACAATTTTGAAGCACATTTTTCAGACTTTGGCATTGCCAAGTGTATCCCGTTTGTAAAAACCCACACCTCTACCTATGTTATGGGTGTTATCAGTTATATTGACCTTGAATATGCAAGGATGTCTAGGCTTAATGAGAAGTATGATGTGTACAACTATGAAATTGTTTTTTAGAGCTACTCACAGGGAGGAAAGCTATGGATAATGACTCTAATTTGCTTCAGTTGGTAAGATGATAATGACTCTGAATTTTCTTCAGTTGGGATTGTATTTTTGTCATTTGTGAAGCTTTTTTGTCTTGGGATATTGCATGGACCAAGAAAATAAAGAAATAACTTTGGTTTCTTTGACATGGGAATTTGAATGCATATTCTATAAAAAAATAGACAACAATACAATAATGGAAACTGTAGACCAAGAAGTAGAAACAACCTGAACAAATCTTGGGGTTGTAAGAAAGATATTCCAACTTGCACTTCTTTGCACAAAGATACAACCTTCTAACCATCCCACCATGCATGAGGTTACTAGAGTTTTTCAGTCTTTAGTACCAACTTCTAAAAAATCTCCAGGTATCCAAGTAAACCAACCATCCCCTAGAAAAAACTACAAGAGATAGCTAGATGAGTAGGTGGAAGGAAATCACAAAGATGTTATAGGAAGCACAAGTAGCACTTCTGATGGACATTTTTTTGTGAGATTTGGCGAGGTTATTTCACATAAAATTGTTTGACTATTATGAAGGCTTGAAGAAGCCAAAGATGGAGCTCATAATCAAAAGTGTATCCAATTGTTCATTCTTCCATATTGCTGTTAGTGGAAAATAAAGCTAGCCTCTTACATCCAAAGCTCAAATTTTGCAATTTTGTTTATGGAACAAAGTCTGCTAAAAAAGTCTATTCAAGGTAGTAGAGAAAATGACAATGCCAAGTGTTATGAGAAAATGCTTTGTGCATGGTTTTGCACAGAGGCTAGTTAGAATCTCTGTAACATTTTTGTTACTCAAGTGGTTTCCTAACTGAAGTTTAGAAACCTATATATGGCATCCAATAGGATATTGTGTAGTACCCAAACATGAACCTGAATATTGATGCTTTAAGGTGGGAAACATTGTTGAAAGAAGATATGGATCATGTTACAAGACAATACTGAGCAACTTTTGTTGTCCCTAATCCCTCAGATACAAAGGCTTGATATGGTTTAGAAAGGGGTCCTCTTTCCTTCCTAGCATGACAACAATATATACACTTAAAACTGTTAATGGTGGATATCTGTGTACATGAAGAATATTGTATGTTTCTTTATTAAATATCAGTCCTTGAATGTATCTTTTATTGCAAGAAGTGAATATTGTTTTCGTCTTTCTTATGACGTTGCATGATGTTGTACTTCAAGATCCTCATAAAAAGCATCTACTGTGCAGGTCCTTTTTTCTCTCTCTTTGATGCCCTTCTCTTTTTAACATCTATGAATGATCAATTTTCCTAGTTTGAGGTTTAATATGCATTATGCTTTTTTCATTACTTTTCAAGTTTTTACTATCCAAATTTCTATCTCTCTTTTCCCAAGTAGTTAACCAATGCAAATATTTGAAGGTTTATGAAATTGACAAATATATTAAAATCCACTGTAAGTAATAAGATGATGATAGGTTATGGGCGACATCTGTTCTCTCTCTATCTTATGTAATTTCAATATAGGTAATGTTTTTTACTATTTTTATTAAAGTAGCTGGTTCATCCTCCCATGACAAAGGTGGACTCTAAGCGGTAAATTGGAGAGTAGTATATAAATTCTTTTGATTTACCCATAAAAACCTTCTAGTTATGAATTCTATAATTTTTAGTTTTTCTTTATTGTTTTGTATACTTTTCATGGTAATGCATATATTTTATGGTGATGATTTGTTTTGTACTCGTGGTTAAATTATTTCCTTCATTTTATGTATTTTCCAACTTGTGGCATTTCAAATGATGCATGCCTATTTATGTTTGTTGTTGATTTCTTATATATATATATATATATATCTATATATATATATATATATATATATATATATATATATATATATATATATATATATAGATATATTTATGTGGCAACATCTTTTGACTTTGCTTGCTTCTTCAGATGCAGATGTAGTAATTTCTAGTCTACAAACATTGGCTACATTTGTAAATAAACCAGTGGGAAAATGCTCGATTAGAGATACTTCTCTTAATATGAAGTTGTTTTCCTTGTCTCAAGGATGGGGTGGTAAAGAAGAAGGTTTGGGGATGTTATCTTGTTCTACTAAAAATGGGACTGACCCTATTGCATATCAGCTAGGTTTTTCCCTTCATTTTGAATCTTATGCTTATGAATCTATTCAAAAGGGAGATTCTGAAGTGGAATTGTCAAGACACCCAAGGCTGCAAGTAATTCATATACCTGATTTGAGTATGAATTATGTAA
The DNA here is from genome assembly GCA_031772625.1 of Pinus tabuliformis. Taxonomy (NCBI): domain Eukaryota; kingdom Viridiplantae; phylum Streptophyta; class Pinopsida; order Pinales; family Pinaceae; genus Pinus; species Pinus tabuliformis. Next base: position 940,895,915 of record CM062817.1, on the reverse strand, counting down.
GTGATCTCCAACTTTTGAAGCATCTAGTAGATGAATACAAGGTGCTTGTTGGCCTTAGATTTTATTTACTAACAAGATTACATTTTGCAAGACCCTTTTCATGTCTAGACACCAAGTGACAATACATTTGTATTCATCTTCTAGCTTTTATAGTGCTAGTGCAAGCAAGTAATGACACCAATGATTTATCTTCCTTTTTCACTAATGAACCTGAGTTTGTGAATGAAATTGTAACATTAGTATGATTTGATTATGTGGTTCCTGAAGATATTCATATTTTGGAAATATTGGCATCGGGGGCCCTCTATCAGGATAGGTCTTGTCAGTCAAAGGTTTTAAATGTCATCACATCAGGAGGACATCATGGCATCTTACCTAGTCTAATGCAGAAGGAAATAAGTTCCCTTTCTAGTGAATCATCCTATTGTTCGATATCTTTCCTAGAAGCACTGCTTTCTCTTGTAACAATTCTAGTTTCTTCTTCTTCTGGCTGCACTGCTTTAAGGGATGTCGGTTTAATGCCAAATTTGATCCCTCTTCTCAAATATTTGGATCCATAATACATACACTTGGTAATAGTTGTTTTTCATGTTCTTGAGGTTTTTATGGACTATAGTAATCATGTTGCAACCTCCTTTAGGGATTTAGGAGGCTTGGATAGCACCATAGCACGCTTGAAGCTTGAAGTGTGGTGGTTAATCTTGTAAAAAAATTTCATGACAATCTTGATGTGGATGAGAACTGTAGCTCATCTGAGTTTGAGTCATCACTTTCTTCAAACTGTCGCTACCCTAGGAAAGTTGTGTTTTACATAACAACAATTATATATGACAACCATAAGTGAATGTGCAATATAGAAATGGTGAATTGTTTCTATGCTCATGGTACAATTAAAAGTCATTTGACTACTTTTGAAGCAACAGGTCATTCATTGTGAACAATACCATTTATGTCATAGCAAGGAATGGAAACAAAAAATGAAAAATCTATTGAAAATGACAAGCTAGAGCATGTATCTTGGTTGTTAGAGGCATTATGAAGCTATTGCAGGCTTTTGGAGTACCTTGTGAATTCTTCTTCGTTGTTAACTGTGCCCTCTACATCACAGTTAGTGCAACCATTTTTGGAGGATTTGTCACTATTCCAAGGGATCCAAAGGTTTTTTTTGCACTCTACAAGCTCAAGTTCTCAATGTTGTTCTACCTATCTGGAGCAATCCAATTTTTTTGTCATTGTAGCCCATATTTGATTATCTTTGTTGTTTCCATTATTACCCATGTATACACTGCGATAAGTGATGTTAAAGGAAGCATAAGTGGTTTTCATGGAAGAACATGTCAACGATATAGACTTCATTCACCCGACGAGGCTTCTATTTATATGATGGTTGACATGGGATTTCCAAGGTCTAGGGCAGAGGAAGCATTGAGATGTGTTGAACAAATAGTGTTGAACTGGCGATGGAGTGGCTCTTTAGTCATCTTAAGGAGCCAGCACAAGAAGGTGATGAACTTTCCTAATCTCTTGCCTTATTACTGGGTAATTATGAGGTTCCCAAAGAAAAAAGAAAGACATGTTTATGATGAAGAGAAGCCTCTAGAAAACCCTCTCGCTGAGGATATATTAACTACATGTATGAATTTGTTGCAAAATATAGATGAGATTTCTTTTTCCATAACTAATTTGATTGTGACTTTTTGCAACTGAAACAAAAGCCAATACCTTCTGAGAGTTGTTTCCCTTGTTATTCAACCACTAAAGCTTTGTAAGGTGGATGGATTTGAAAAAGGCAATAGTCCATTATCAAATATTTCTCACATTTTGGCATTAGTTTTGAGTGAAGAAAACCATACTAGAGATATAGGAGCCAAGAATGGACTTGTTGGTATACATTGGACTTATTGAAAATTTTAATGCCAAATAACCTGACAGGGGAAAAAATTTCAGTTGCCAAGTGGGTGATTGCGTTATTGCTCATACTTAACCATATGCCTCAATGCAAACTTTAGCTTACTATAGATGTCCAGAACACTGGTGCTATGGGAGGAACTTCACTTGTCTATGATTATGAAGATACAACTTTAGTTGGTGCAAGTGTTGTAGATAATAGTAAAAATTCTTCCTTGGATGACAACATTAAAGGTAATAGTCCATTCATGAATATTTTGGGAAATCCTTTCGGATACATGACAATAGATGAACAACAGAGTAGTGATTATATCTTGCAAATATTTGCAACTACACCTTCCAACAATTACAATTCAGGTGGTTCTTCAGTTTTGTGCAACTTATAAAGTCACATTCCATGGCAATGTAGTTTCTTGAGAGAGGTGGATTGTCTTCCCTTTTGAGCCTTCCTAGAAGTTGCTTTTTCCTAGGTTTTGATAGTGTGGCAACTACTATTATACGCCATCTTCTTGAGGAACTTTAGACTCTTTAGATTGCTATGGAGGTAGAGATATGACAAACTCTAATGAACATGTTAAGTCGTCACGGTGGTTGTGTTTCTTGTTGAAATTTTTTTACATCTATGGCTCTAATCATTTCTCGAGATCCAACAATTTTTGAGTAGGCTACTATTATGTTTTTTTAGTTACAAACATTGTGGGGTAGGAAAAATATCATTTTGTCAAAGGAGGAGGATAAAGAGAAAGGTAAAGAGGGGGAAGCAAAGCTCAACAACAAAGGAAAGGTAAAGAGAACATGTTCAATGAAGTGAAGCTCATTTACAACACTTGACTACGTCTAAAGCTCCTACAAAGTTTCCCATGAATTTTACCCGGCCCTAACTCCATTTACATGCATGTGTGCCAAAATACGCATGTGCATAGGTGAAGAAAATGTCATTTAAGGGACTAGAACCTTGGTGGGGGTAATGCAACCATACTTTCACTGACCTTGCAAGTCACTATTAACTTGTCATCGTTTTTGGCTAAATATGGACAACAACATGATGTTTATTCTGAAAGAAGTGGAGTACTACTTAATCAATATTTTATACATGATGAATCTATTGTGTTAAGGATATACACTAGTCTTATAGTCTGATTTATCTTCGATTGAAAGGCTATGAAAATTACAATATAATGCTAGGCTTTTTATTTGTACACTTTTTTTAATGGATATAGTGTGCAACATTGTTCTAGTTGTGTGCACTTTTCTTGATATATGTATTTGTGATTGTATGCAATTTTCTGGATATATTTGGTTGTGATTGCCTGCATTTTTTTGGTAAAGTTGGTCAACAATATGTTATTTATTCTGAAAGAGTTGGAGTTTTGTTCAATCTAGTTTCCACATGGTGTATGCATTGTGGTTAGGATATATGCTAGTCTTACAACCTACTTTATTATGATTTGAAGGGCTATGATAACTACTATACAATTGTTGTAATTTATTGATTGTTAATCTGTTTTTCTTTATATTTTGTCATGCCTATAAGTTAAATGCATCTTACTAGTTTAATCCTCATTCATCTTGCAGGTGTGGTTTCTAGCAGACAATAATAATATCTAGAAATAATAATATTTAGCAAGATATAGGTTTGCAAGGCTTGAAATAAATTATTTTGACTGTTTATTTCATCTGTTTTCTGCTAGTAAAATTCTGTAATTGGAATAAATGGGTGGTTTCTTTCCTTATATCTTGTTTCTCTCTTTTTCCCCGACCCCTTGTGGCCACAATTTTTGTTTGAAGTGCTTCTAGAAATGGATGTGGTAGGGGAAGAAGAAATATGAACAATTCCAATCTCCTATTCCCTCCAAAATGGCTCTCATCCCAGAATCAATGCAACCCTTGTAATAGCTATCCATATGGAAAAGGTTGCAGCAAATGCGGGTGAATCCCAATCTGGACCTCTGAAATTTTATACGTACATGCAAAATCAAGACAATCTCGATAAATATTTTATGACTAAATGTACAAAACGCAAGGGTTTATCAAATGCAACTAGTGGACGAATTTTTGTTACTGTTCCACTAGATCACTTTGGTCCAATACTTCCAGAGAATGATCCAGAACGACACCAAGGTATGCTTGTGGGAGAATGTTGGGGAGACAGAATGGAATGCAGGCAGTGGGGTGTTGATCTTCCTCATGTTGTTGGTATTTCTGGGCAGTTTGACTATGGTGCTCAATCTGTAGCACTGTCTGGTGGGTATGAGGATGATGAGGACCATGGTGAATGGTTTCTTTATATTGGAAGGTGTGTAACTTCTTATTTTTCTTAAAACTACACATCTAGGAATGGTTAGTACTTTACGGTGAAAGCACAATCTGCATGCTTTTATGACATAGAAATGCTTTTCATTATTGTTATTGAATTTTTATTAATAAAAATGCCAATGATACTAAAATTACTTCCACTTTTTGGTATAATACTTTCTCTGATAAAAATTTATGACTTCGCTATGTTGTCAACAGTGGTGGAAGAGATCTTAGTGGGAATAAGAGAACAAATAAGGAGCAGTCCTTTGATCAGAAGTTCGATAAATCTAATGAGGCATTGCGAGTTAGTTGTAAGATGGGTTATCCAGTCCGTGTTGTCAGGTACTTTTTCAATTTTCTTAGCTTGAAATTGTGATAAAGCATGATATCTACATGTGTGCTTTAGCTTATCAGCTAGCCTTAGGTTGTAGTTCATTCATTATGTGGCTAACATAATTCTAATTTGGATGTTTGTAAGTTGGTTTCAGGTCTCATAAGGAGAAGCGTTCATCTTATGCACCAAAAAGTGGTGTTAGGTATGATGGCATATATAGTAATATAATTGAAAAATGTTGGCATAAGAAAGGAATTCAGGTCATGATTATTAGCTAAATGGGAACCTTTGATTGAAAGTTGTTTTTTCAACTTGTATTCTGAGAGATCTTATCCTTTTTTCATAGGTTTTATGTTTGAAATAATATAGCTTAATTGCTTGCTTTGTGTCTAGTTCCACGTGGAATTTGTAATTTTGGCTTGTATAGGATCTGGTATCAAGTACTTAGTTATGGTTCTGAATATGGTATTCATGTTGAAAGATTGTGTATACAATTGTGCTTTTCATAACTTCAACATATTATGTCAATATTTTCTTGATTTTACCTTGGGGTTTTCTAGAGCCTTGGGAAATGTGCCATTATTTGGAAAATATCATGTTAAATGAAAATCCATTCCACAATTACTGTATGGATCTTGTTTTTCCATCCCATCAAGCCCTTGAAAGTTGGGCTCAGAAAGAAGGAATTGTTTACAAGGATTTTGATGACTTGTGTTAGAAGAGTAATTAGCCTACACCCACATCAAATGGCCACAAAAAATGGGTTTTACTATTGATATTATATATTTTATATTGTTTTATACATAGGTGAGACAAGCATGCAAACATTGACAACTTTTTCTTTAGACATAGCATTTCTGTGTGCTATGGTTTTTTCCTTTGAGGGGAAGGACATGTATTTGTTGAAAGGTATAGGCACAAATGGTTGTTGAGGGGTTGGTATTAAGTTTTGACCTTTTGAAGCAAAAAGGGATGTTGTGATTATAGTTATATAGTTGTTTGTTTGATTGCATGTCATATCATTATTGAAATTCACCTTACTTTGTCATTGTTCGACAATGATCTCTACAAAAATCATATTCAAGGAAGCATTCTAGAGGAATTTGGCAATATGAAGAGACTTATAAGTATGGACTTGTATAAAAACAAGATTATCGGTGAAATTCCTCGATCATTGGGGAATTTGAAGGCACTTGTATTTTTGTAAGTTTTCTTTTTGTTATGTCTAAATGGTCATGATGGAAACATCCAAACTGGGATTATAATTTTTAGAGATAATGTCTCAGATAACAAACTGAGGTGCTTCAGTTCTCTTTCATTGTTCATATCATATGATTGCTTGTTGATGCTTGTATGATAATTACTGAATGAACAACCACCTTAACAATAATTCATTAACTGGACAAATTCCCAGGGAACTTACTAAAATTTCAAACCTTAAATTCATGTAAGTCAATTTCATGTACATAATCTTTGGTTTTTTGTTTTTTGTTTGTCTTTTGTTTTTGTTTTTGTTTTATGTAACAATTGAATATAAATTACTTCAGCTCTTAATGGTTTATAGTTATAATTTGATTTTCACTTGGAGAGATATATCAATATCTTTTGTGAGACTATTCCAACAACTAGACCATTTGAACGCTTTCCAATGACAAAGTGAGGATCTTTCTCTTAGCATATTTTCTACCATGATTTTGGAAGATTTTTTTACAAGAGTGTTTGCACTTTAATGTTTATGGTATCCATTTGGTCATGTCCCCAAGATTGTTTCTCTCTATGGATTTTTTGACTTTCTGCTTTGCTACCACCTTATACATTTCATTTCCTGTTATTTACGAATCTTAGATGAAAACTACAGTGACAATGCAACATAGATTTTCATATTGAAACTGTATATTATACTATATTATAGAATTTGTACCTTAAGGAGATTATTTTGCTAAACTCCAACTAATCTAATCCTCATTTCAAAGAAATTAATTTGTATTCCCATCAACCTATTCATGGTGTTTGTGAATGTTAGTTGTGCATGTTAAAGTAATATCACCTCAATTCAATCCTACAGTTTCTTCCTTATTAGCAAAGCATTTAGCTAACTGAAATAATCACAACATTTGCACAAATCATCTAGTGGCAATTATCTATGACATATTTTGTTTTCTTCTAGGTAGCATGAGGACCCATCTCCATTACTATGGTTTATAGTTGGAAACATCCTCTTTCTGTGGGAATTTTCCTGTAGAACATGGGATGTTTTTCCCTATCCCAAGGATGGTTGAGGAATGTCCTTGGCATCCATCAACTGTCCTGGGGATGCTAAGTAGTCCTAAATATAGTTTAGAGACTTCTCTTCTTGATCAACTCCTCTAATGAAGGATTGGTCCATCAACTCATGCACTTATGGGTGCCTTGTAACCATAACCAACAACCCTCCCTTTAGAAAATATAACACGTCTTAAATTTTTTAAAAGAAAACATTAAAACAACCTAAACTAAATAGTGAGCACTAACCCAAAGCCTAACGCAAGAGCTACCTCGAGTTTCAATTAACTTGTGGCCTTTAGGTTTTTCATTTCTTTATATAGATCATTCCATGTTATTCCAATTTCTAAATTTTTGAATCTAAAAGAGTAATAAGTGTGTAGACTTCAGATTGAATTTCTACATTACTTGAATCTAAAATTGGTCACTAATTGAAGAGGAAGCCTCATTCTGGCAATCAAAACCAATGAGCATACAGGTGAAAATACAAAGCCAGTGATAGAGAACATAGATGTTTCCAATCCAAAGTGCTCCCACTATAAGGATAATTGTTGCTTGGGTTTCCCTGCCTTACATTGTATTTCAAGTAAACCATAGGTCAACAGTAGAAATAACATAAGGACTAGATCTCTGGGGACCGTATACATTCCATTCTGGATTAAGAAATGTGGTCCCTACAATGTTGCGAGGGGTTTTGATTAAACATGGAGAACATGTGTCAAGTATGCATTGTGGCAAGTTCTGAATGAAAAATATGTTATACTTTTTATCATGAAGTATTTCCATGTCCAGCCTTAGTTATTTGATCAAATTTCCATAATTCTCTTGAAATGAACTATTGACTCTTATGTGTCACCTTAACTCAGGATTTCATAGTTTTGAAAGGTAAATATGTTATGCATTATGCATTTGACATGCCTTTTAAGACCTTTCGATTATTGTTCAAATTTTCATGTTGCTTGTCATTCCCTTAATGAAGATTGTTTGATAAGGACCATGCATTGTAACTACACTATGCCAATGAATAATACTTGTTTTGAATGTGCTCTCTAGCTTCATGAATTTATGATCCAAAGCTATTAGCATCACAAGGAAAATAATTACTATCAATAATGACTTGAATATATTAAAAAAGTTGCACAACATGGGGTGGTTTTCCTATGCTTAGATTCTAGGTCTGAGTTTTATTTGTCTTGAGGTTTCTTTTTGCAATATTTTAGTTCTTCATTTTGGTTTAGTCCTTCCTAGCCACCATGGGTTCTACATACCTTTTTTCTCTCATTATTATTAGGGGCAATACTAGAGATATGGGATATTCCATTGCACATGTCCCTTCCTATATGATGCATACATGACTACCATTTTTAGGTCTGTAATAGGGAAAATGTCCTCATTTTCCTATATATTTTTTCATTGAACTTGCACAGGTTCCATACTCCAACTAACTGAAGCTCAATGCTTGTGATCTTGTTGGTCATCTGATTTTCTTATTTGTAGATGTGACTGAATTCTGTGTAGTGGAAGGATTTTTAGAATTTTTTGGATGCCTATTGGCATCTTAGCTGGCTGAATGCCATTTGGTTGACCTATTCTCCTATCTTTGATTGATGTGTTGGGAACATCCAAAACATTTATAGTATTTTTTGTTATTGTTGGGGCTACATTCCTTTTTGTACTTTCTTTTGTTCCTGAGATGAAAGGACCAAACTTCGAGGAGGTCGATAAATTATGACAAGGGAGATCATATAGTGGCAATATAGGTGAGGAAGGTTCTTTTAACAAACCCCTTCTTGATGATCATCATAGAACCTGAAGTAGCAAATCATATGCTAAAATATCTTGTGAGAGAGGGCAATCAAATCAATTGTTGCAAATTTGTGGATGGCATTTTTAAGGCATTATAGGAGAATGTACAACTTAAATGGCATATCACCAATCATATCGACAAGTTTTTCATGGTGGCATATTGGCAAGTTTTCCATGGTGGTGGTGTTGTAATTTTCACTATTTCTTGATAAGATAATTCTAAATAAATTTAAAATTCCATTGGATATGTTGGATAATGGATGCTTCTACTTGCATAATTCATCAACATCCCCTTTGAAAATATTTTGCATTACTACCACTCCCCAAATATAGGAATTTTAATTTAGCACTACATTTGCATATGCAAAGGATATATATTTGATGCTTTCCCTGACTTGGGATATACATCATTCCTCTCTATTGAAGTTACACCATTTATAGATTAGTTTAGGGACAAAACAATGGGATTTTTTGGGTTAGTCTCCTAACACTTGTTTTGGTCCAAACGCTTTAGGTATCAGTGTTTGCATATTGTTGTTTTGGGGGATGATGGTCTTCCACTAGAAATACAAATACAAAGTAAAGAAATGCATCAACAAATTGAGTTTGGAGTTTCTGCACATTCGAGGTGCAAGGAGGGTGAAGCAACACACTCTTCCTTCATTGTTCAGATGGTCGAGTGGGAAAGATGGGTGCTAACATGGAATAGTGAGGTTTTGGACACTAAACTTCGATTATCTCCCCAAGATGCATACATGAGACCACCTTTCCCTTCATCCCATAAAGATGATTTCCCACACATAGATAAATTATGCAACCCACCATGTGGTACAAATGATAGTCTCCCTGTAATTATGTTAGAAGATGATAAAGTTGTGAGTATGGTATTCTTAAAAACACCATACTATGATGTAGTTTCTTTGCAATCTCCTTGTTTTGAAATTCATTTGCTAAATTTTTATGTATGTTGTTTGAAATTTCTACCATCATATCAATTTCATGAATAAAGGATTGCTTATTGTTGTTAAATAGATGATTGTGAAAGAACTACCTCCAAATTCAATTGTGAAGGATTTGCTAAACAAAATAGCTTATGGTAGTTCACTTTTTACATCATATGGTTTGCCAATGCAAGAGGAGCTAAGGCACTTGAGCCATCGACTTTGGAAATTTTTCTAGTAGGGATTCCTATGGTTTTTAATGTTGTGATCCTTTCACCTCATGGTTATTTTGGGCAAGAAAATGTTTTAGGAATACTACAGAAGACACCAGTGGACAGGTAAACATATTTTTTATAATTGCAATGTCCATTCCATGATATCATTTCTTTATTATTTGTTTGTATTTTGAATGTTTCCTTTGATTTTTTTTTTTTCTATTAACTATGGAATTGAAAATACTTTGTATCATGTCCATTTAAACAACATTCAAAGCTTGAAGATGAGATTAGTATTACACAATATTAACTGAAATCCTTTTAGATGTTGTGTTAAAATATTTTCATGGCTATTAGAAAAAATTACTTTCATGTTGTTATTTGAGCATAGGCTGTCTATATAATTAACCAAGTTCAAGTGTTAAAGAATAAAATGACAAGGATTAGACATCACGCCTCATATTATTTTTTTTCACATGTTATCTACAACTTGAGGTTTTATCATGTAACTTAGTTGGCTTGATTGCGCTTAAGATTTCTCTCAAGGTTGAATACTAAGTTACTAAGGTGTTTTTTTTCTATGGTGACATTTTATTTTCTTTGTTTTTACAAGTCATCCGGACACATAGTGGCCACTATCACCCAACTAAAGAAAACTTGTTCGAGTTTCTTACTTTTATGGGGAAAAATGACATTGACATTAGTGATGTTGAGGTATATGTCATAAATATTTTACAGTCTACTTTAATTTATATTCCAGTATTGATCGTCTTTCATGTCTTTGATGGTAAGCATTAGGGGAATTTTGAGGTCTAAAATGGGTTTCCTAAGAAAAATGTACAACCAAAATAAACTTTATAAGAATCAATAGGATTCAATATGACGATGTCAACCATGAAGGATGATTCACCATTTTTGGAGTAAAACAGTTAAAAGATTAAAAAATAATAAAATAATAAAACTACTTTTTCAACCCGTATTTTCAACTTATCTCCATAAGGTTTTACTCAAATTTTGAGTGGGAGTACTCATTGAATGAAAAAATTAATTCCTCATCCAAGAAGTACCCATGTTTCATACTTTCGATGGACCCTGCTACACGAAAAATGAGAAATACATGAAAAAAACATGATTACAATCATGTTTTTCATGTATTTCTTATTTTTCGTGTAGCAGTGTCCATCGAAAGTATGCAACATGGGTGCTCCTTGGTTGAGGAATCAAATTCTGCATCTAATGAGTGTTGTTGCTCAAAATTTGAGTAAATCCATAGTGATATAAGTTGAAAATACGAGTTGAAAAAATAGTTTTTTTTTTTCAAATTTGATGATGTAATCTAATCGTATTTTATTATTTCCACTATTATTTTATAATTTCCTTAGGAGGCCCATTTTAAAGCTCAAAATTCCCCTAATGAAGTAGGAATTGAAGAAAGAGGAGAACAATTACACTAGAGTGACAAATGCAGAAAGGGAGAGAGAAGAAAATTGATCTAGTGATACCATTAGAGCCAATATTCCACGTAAAACACACACATAGATACCGATGGTCAAGCATTCAGAGTTGGTGAATTCATTTGCAATGCCTTGGCACCACAGCGATAATGTTTTAAAATGATGAAACAATATTTCATGTGTAAATTGTATTCCAACTGATATTAACTTGGAAACTCATATTGTAATACTTGAAATTTTATATAATATAATTTGTGGTTAAAATTATTTATAGTTGCACTTGATATTATTTAGTAGTGTAATTAACATATGTAACCTTGTGTTTTCATATTGGATGAACATACACATTGTATGACCGTTTTTTTAAATTTAGTCGTAAAATCATACTAATTAATTTATGTTGATTAATAACGAATACATAAAATCAATCTAAAACTAATAAATTAATAGTTTATATTGATTAATGATGAACACAAATAAAATGAATATACGACTAAATTAGTTGTTTATAATGATTATTAATGCAAGTAAATGAAATGAATATAAACTAGTAAATCGGTCGTTTATATAATGAATATGAAACTACCAAAAAAATATAAAGGACTACTACAAATGATAAATTTGTGATTACAAATTATGACTAAAATTTGCATATATACAACTATTAGTAGCTAATTTACATTATCTTATAACACGACTGAAATTTAGTCATATTTCTTTGGTCATTAATTGGTTTCAAATGATAACTAAAATTTTCATATATATGACTATTAGTAGCTAATTTACAGTATCTTATAACACGACCAACATTTTGGTCATATTTCTTTGGTCATTAATTGATTTTTTGAGGTGATCATATAGTAATATATTTTGTTGTATATTTGGTCATTGATTATGACAATTAATGACTAAATTAATGACCACATTTATGATTAAATATACCACTAACGATAAAATTGAGACAACAAATTAATGACTAAGCTAAAAATGATTAAAAGTTGGTTACGTTATAAGGTGGTGTAACTTAGCTACTATTAGTCACCCATTGAAAATGATCATTTATATGCAAATTTTAGTCATTTTTTGGGTAACTAATTATCCATTTTGTACTAGTGTCCTACTACATCAGCATCAATGGTGGAATATATCCATAGATATTCCCTTGACAACCCTGCATAATCCCATCCAGATATTTGTTCAAAAATAAAAAATGAACACTTCAATAAAAATTACCTTTGTGATGGTCTTTCATCATGACATCTTCTAGTTTGCATCAACATCTTGCATATATATCGACACATCTCCCAAAGATATATATTGTGAAGGGTATCTTTCTTTTTCAGACTCCATCAAAGTCTTCATATCTTTCATGGAGATATCCTAGTAAAATATTCTTGGTCTTTCGTATGTTGATTGTCTTCTTCCATGGTTGCATATCCCATGATATCTTCCTTCCTTTCTTCACACATTTCATTCCCAGTGGCTTCCAATCAGAGTTCCTAAATTATAGTCAACCACCTCATACTTCATATGAGGAAATATTATGTTGATTTCATCTAGTGAATGTGTGACCCATGCATTCTTGTATTCCTTCAAGGGAGGATATCCTTCCTTTTGATCATGCTCTCAAGATAGATCATTGATCCATGTTACTTGTAACCATATGACATGACTCTTAAATATTGAATATAAGCATACATACCTCATTTTCCTTTGGGTCATTCAGACTTCCTGCAACAACTTCTTGATTGAAAGAGCTTCAATCCCTTGATTTTCTTCTCCTTTTATGTCATCATACCATCATTCCATGAATTCCATAAGTTTGGAATTGTTAATGAAACAATTGCTTCCTCTCTTAATCAGTGAACGTTTCGATTAAGATTCCATCAAAGAATCTTGAGGATCTAGAGTATCCCCATCCAACGAATGTTTCCTTTTGACAGATGTGTGATGAGCCTTGTACTAGATGAAATTTCTCTTCCGTAAGTGCTTTCTATGTTACAAATGAGGTTTCCAAGAGCTATATCCTTCCTTGACAACTGCCATAGATTTTAGCCATCTTTCATGCTTCTTTATGATGATGTCCCAGGCTCTTGATTTCAATGCTTATGTTGTAACTAAATCTTGTCAAGGAGGACAACACCCTCAATTCGGGCTCTTGTTGTATATGAACATATTTTTTGACTTTTGTTTATTATTTTTTTTGGAATTTGAGGAAATTTATTTATTTATGAGCCATTTTGGTGCTCTCAGCTTGGTGCCAAAAATCTATTTTATTAAACTATTAGTCTTTAGTGCAAGTTTTCAAGTTACAAGCCATGCACCAAATTCACCGATCAAGAACAAAAAGCACTTAAGCTAGCAAAGTCAATGCTACTATACCAATTGGAGGATCCCACGACCAAGTAGGAGTAATGCTAAATGTGTTCAACACATTAGATCAATTTGGGAGCACCAATGTATATAAAGATTGATATTTTTCTATTGCCAACCGATGTGGGAGATTAGCTTTTAAAAAAATGGTTTATCAATTGCTTGTTATTTTTAATAGTAACAAATGTTAAATTGGTTTCTTACACGTGTGCATACTTAAAAAGTGATGTGAGTATAGGTGGAAGAAGAGATTATAGTTAAAAGGGAGGATATAATAAAATGCACAATGTTTTGGACAATCATTCAAATATAGGCATATATTCATATGTGGTTGTGTGATTGCACGGTAAATTTTGGAAAATATTCATATACAAGAAATGTGAAAAGAGTAAAAGAAATTTATTAGCAACAAATATTTATGGGCCCACCATATGCAGCTTTAGCTTCATGTTTCTCAACGTTGAAAGCATCAACAGAGGAGAAGGTAGAATTGGCTCCTGGCATGTTGTCAAATTATTCAAGTGAGATTGTTGGGTTGAGTTCTCTTACAAAGTTGAAAGAACAAAAGAGAGTTGAGAACACTAATAAAAGTTGGTTTTTCCACATCAGGATGATTTTATTAATTGAAATGGGAGAAGTTTCAGTGTGAAGTTGGAGGAAGAAAGGGTCATAATAGAAGAGAATGCAAAAACTACATCTGAGAGATTGGGTTTCCTGGCAATCTTCAATCGCACTTCTCAAAAGGTTTCCAAAGAATCCTCTCATATGTTTGGAAGCAACAATGCATTGAGCTCAGGGATAGAAATCAATAAAAAGATATCTAATGTGGATTACGAGAAAGGAAACAAAGCTTCCCAAAGATTGATTAAAATTTCATTGTCTAAACCTATATATGGTGAATCCTCTCATTCGATGGTAGAGAAAATTAAATTGACTACAAGCTTTGGAAAAATTGATAATACATTTGCGAATATGTTGCAAACTAATTTTCGTAGGTGGCCCCAGGAAGTGAATTTCGATTGCTTATTACGGGAAAACAAAGCAAAATTTCAAAAATCTCCGATCTAGGTTTTTTGCAAAAGGCCCCAAATTGACTTCAATAATTGGCCAATTTCCAAAAATTGAGAGCGATTTCAGATATTTCGCTAGTTGTTTCACGACCAATTTTTACAAAAAACGTCCTGCTAATTTGGAATTAACATGTTTTTAATCAATGGTCCTGATGTTTTTCAGTGAGTATTATGGAGAAATCAAGAAAGTACTCCCTCTAGTTTTAAAATTGGATGAGACTTTTTTCCCCTTCGGTGATGAATTGGATGCAATTTCCCCAACACGCAAGGATGGAGGGGAAGAGCTCTCACAATGGATGGTGGCAGCATTGTTGGCCTTAATAGATGGAGTAAATAAAAATCATTGCATTCTTGTGATAGCAGCAAAAAATCGCCTTGAATCCATTGACCCTGACATGCCTACAAATATTATTTTGATACATTGTGAGGGTGAAATCAAATCACCTCAAGGGAAAATAACCAGTTCTCCAGAACACAGTAAAGAGGAGATATTCGTAGTTTTATTGGTGTTCAAGGATCCAAGTGTGTGCTAATGCTAGAGAAATTGATTTTATGCTTTCATTACAAAGGTTAGCAAGAATTCAAAATTTATACATCTTACATATTCCTAACAAAACAATAGTTCACATTTTAGCACCTCAAATCCCTGAATGTTGGAAAACGTAACTAGGTTCGATCTTCATTTAATGCATTTGAGTAATCTTGTAATGTACTAGTCAAAAGAAAAAAGAAAATTATTATTATTATTATTATTATTGTGACTTATTAAAGCATGGGTTTCATGCTTGGGTCACCATGATTTAGGTCAAAGTCCTGATTGAGGACTTATAGGATTTATTCTAAGTTGATAGAGTGACTGTACTTTTAAAGAGACCATTCTTGGGCTTTTGAATCATGTAAAAAGGTTAATTATCGAGTCAAATGTAATTTATGTATCCTCCATATTAAGTCAGCCTAGAAGAGATCAAGTTGGCCTAAGGACACTAATTAGACCTCTCATGGAGCCTAATGTAATTTATGTATCCTCCACATTAAGTTAGCCTAGAAGAGATCAAGTTGGCCTAAGGACACTAATTAGACCTCTCATGGAGCCTATAAATACAAGTAAGTCAAATTCGTTTGGAACACACTCTCTCACAAGAAGTTTGATATCTCTTGAAGCCGTAAGAAATGCAAAGTACGAAGCCAAGAAGCCAGAGGAAGTGAAAGTTTGGTGGAGTCTAAGCAGAAGAAGAAAAATGAAATTTTGGTGCCTTTCTCTCTCTGTTTCGTGTCCTAGATTGGGAGATCAGAGTCTTCCAAGTTTCGATGGTGCCGGAAGCTACTACATAGTTGAAGTTGCTGGAAGAGAGGTCGAATATCTGCGAGGTTGACTTTGTGTGGAGGGAAGGTATGGTATTTGTCTAGGATGAAGAGTCTCAAGGAATAATATTGAAAGGAAGAAAATTTTGATTGGGTTTTCCCCTTGAGAGGGGGTTTTTACCTGTTATAGTACCTACATTTGGTGTCCATTTTGTTATGTGTTATTTCTGTGGTAATTTCTTGATGAACTAAAAGAAAGAAGATATAAAGAATCATCATAACAAATCAAGACATCAAAAGCAATTATCAAGTATAAGAAAAGCTTTTTGCCTTTCTGATTTTCTAACATGGTATCAAACCTTTGGTGAAGAAAGAAGAAAAAGGAAGTCTCAAGCACTTGATCAAGGAACCATTCAAAAGGGTTATTTTATGGAAGAAGTCCACTATATTCAAGGAAGATGTCTAAAAAAATCAAGGGAGAGAAAAAAATTGAAGGAGCCTCAAACTACAGGTCATGGAAGAAGAGGATTGACCTCATCCTTGAAAAGGACAAGGTACTAGACTTAGTCAAAGGAAAATTAAAGGGGACTATAGATGACTCTAGTGATGCTGACAAAGTAAACTATAGAGAATTAAAATTGGTGTCCATGACTCTAATGGTAGATGAAATAAAGGACAATCTTTTCCCATTTATAGCCAAAATTGATCATGCTCAGGAAATGTTTGAAGCCTTGTCAAAGTTATTCCCTATTAAGAACATTGGTCAAGTGGCAAGCTTGAAGAATGAACTAAGGACCACACAAATGACTAAAGAAGATACAATGGCCTCCTTCTTTGTGAAAATAGCAAGAATCAGAGATGATCTTTTGACCATTGATGAAATTGTTCCGAATAAAGAACTCATGATCAGTTCCCTATTAGGATTGCCACCCTCTTGGGATGAATTTGCTACAGGTCTTAACATTTGGAAGGAATCTCCCTCTTTTGAAGAACTATGGACTGCCTGTACTAAAGAAGAAATAAGGATCTAATTATTTGCCAATCTTGAAGGAGTATCAAATGCATACATTTCTCAACACAAGGGAAGGAAATCGAAAAGACCAAGGAAGAAAGTTGACATGTCCAAGATAGAATGTTATCAATGCCATAAGAAGGGTCACTACAAGAATGATTATCCCGACAATCCAAAGAATAAGAAGAGATATAGAGATCATGCTAAAATTACTGAGGAAGGAGACTCAAAGAAAGAAAAACCCGAAGAATCTGATACAACGACTTACACTATTAAGTCCTTTGCTTTTAGTCTTAGATATTATATTTTGTATGCTTAGAATATATAGGTTTAAACATGTTTTTGAAAAGACATTTTCTTTTGTTTTATAAGTTTATAGGTATCCCTCAAGCTTTGGAGGGAGCCACCAACAACTCCCAAAGACAAGTATCTCACTTCCTTTCAATTTTTGGTTTCATGTACTCATTTAGTTTTAATTCTATTAAATACTAATGACCAGTCTCCCTTTATTGTGTTGATTAGGAAGACATTTGTGATATTCTCAGGGAGTATGAAAGAGGACCTCTTAAGACAAGGTTTGTCAAAAGAACAAAGGTATGCTTTAGAACATTGATTTATTTTGTTTATTCATTTGGAAATCTATTACTAACATTGTTGTGTCTACCTATATTGAATCATAGTGATTCTTGTTTTGGGTGATTCATCACTTGATAAATCTACCCACCTCACTCATATTCTTAACTGATTTTGTAGAAATTTAGTCAGGTTATGGAAAAACCTAGCCTAATGGTATGCTAATGTGAATGAATGAAACCCTAAACTACTTAGGGTTATTGGGAAATGATATTTGAAGTTTTTGTTGATAATGTCATGTTTGGGAATTTTGGTATGACCAAGAAGACCTAACTTGTTAGGATTAAATGATTAAAGTCTAAAATCCTGAACCTTTGAAATATTGGTAATGATGGGTCTGTTATGTTTCTACATTGAAACCCTCACTCATTATGGTTTGATGGAATGTGTAAGAAAGACCCTTAAAATTTCTTAGAAATGATTTCCTTAGTATGCGTGTGTTTGTCTGATCAAGCCCTAGTCTAATCAAGATTGTTGTGTATCTAACTCTTATTGATATTTTTGAAGTTAGGTTTGACTAACACAATATGTGAAATGCCTATGCATGATGATGAAGTCCTAGATGTATGAGTTGACATGTTTGTCAGTTGTCATGAATCCTAGGGTTCAAAAATAAGCCCTAGTTAAAGTTTGTCTTTCTAGGATGATAATATTTGTGAAATTCTAGGGTTTTGGAGTTAAACCTTAGTAGAAGTGAAAATATCTTATTAATGATGACAATATGATAATTTGAGATTTGTGTAAGATTGTTGGAATCTGAGTTTTAGTTGGGATTGATTTTTGATTGAAAATCTAGGGTTTGCAGCTAATCCTAGTGGAAACTGGTCATGTTAATGACTAAGATGTGAATGGTTTTGATTGATTCTTTTGTATAAAAGATAGGATTTGTATGAATCTCTAGTGGAAAGTCTAACATATGAATTCTGAAATTTGTTAGATGCCTTGTAGATTTATACTTGTTTGAATTGTTCCTATGGTTTGCTATATGTTGTAGTAGGGTATGTTACACCTTTGAAAGAAACATTGAAACCCTAGATGGAATGAAAGTTGTTATGAAGTAGTTTAAAGTTTATGAAAAAGTACCCATCAAGATGTTGAAGATTATATGTATCTTGTTTGTAATTAAGTTTGCGTATCTGATATGTATAAATTTGAAATGCTTCCATGATTCTGATATGGCTAACTTCATGCTTCTATAGATTTGGTTGTACTTGCTATCTAAGCTGTGTAGGTACACAATATTCAATATGGTGAAGATGCTTGATGTGATAAGCATGATGAGGATGATAATAACTCTAATGAAATGGTTGGAATCCATGAAAGACTCTCTTTTGATGAAAAGAAGAAAATGATCTCCTTGAGGAAGCCTGAATAGA
Source organism: Pinus tabuliformis (assembly GCA_031772625.1). NCBI lineage: Eukaryota > Viridiplantae > Streptophyta > Pinopsida > Pinales > Pinaceae > Pinus > Pinus tabuliformis. Next base: position 940,876,931 of record CM062817.1, on the reverse strand, counting down.
AGAGATCTCCCTAAAATTAAGAGGGAGTTTGAATAAAGAGATGCTCCCTGGTTGAGAGGGAGGGAATAACTTGGTTTTGATTAATGAATTTCAGAGGATATGTTGTTGCATGAGAAGTAGGAAAGAAATGTGTATGGATGAGGAATCTTTTGTGAGCTATTCGGTTGATAGTCCTACTATGTAAGGTTGAGAAGCAACATCAAGTTTCCTGGAAGACCCAAGAGGTTTGTATTCGATTATGTACATATGAAAGTATATTATTGATTGGGGTTATGATTGTACAGGTAAATCTCTCGAAGGTGTTGATAGCATGCTGGTTGTTAGCGCTTGAAATTTCACCTCAGGCTGAGAAAGGCAAACTCCAAGGCAACATCAAACCACTTAGCCTCGTAGCTAGCCCTACGGGGCAGGAGAGGGCTCTCTCCGGTATATCTCGGCAAAGATCTTCAAAGGGCGGAGATAACCAATAAAGAACACTGATTTTAGGCTAGTAAACTGATAAAAGGTTTGATTTGAGATTTTTAGGATTTTGGTGGAAAATCGGGGAAAGGCAATTTTGGGTGCGGGGATTGGACACAGTTTTCGCAGGGGGCTCTTTGGGGCAAGATAGGAGACTGTATTGATGCCTTTGAAAGAGTTGGATGGATGAGAATGACTGGTGAGGAGCTAAGGAGAGCAAGCAATCACCTTGAATTCCCCTTAAACAGATGAAAACATTGATATTAAGCAAACTTAAAAGCAGAGCATGGCAATCATGAATTCTACTTTAACACTTCATTTGCCTAATTTGCAGAAGGAAAAGTAAGAAGATGATTCACATAAAAAACTTACAAGTACAAAGAGAAACACACCATCAATACATGTAACCATAGGAATCCCAAAAAGGACTGCAAAACCCTGGTCTTTCTTCCTTTGCCAAAATTGCAAAGATACAATGAGTAATACAATAGAAGCTTTCTCCCTCAAGAGTCCAACCATGAAAATGACTAAGAAAGTACATAATATAGGCAATATAACATCTTTCCTTGCCTCTAGGGGTCGAGCTCACTATCCTAGGAGCTGTTTCAACCAATTCCAAACTGAGCACTAAAATCTAGGCAGTCAAAACAACTTGCCTCTATAAGCTAGGAAACCAATTCATTCATTAAATTTTGCCTATTTCATGAATGAATCTTCTAGAAGAGATAAATAAGTGTCAAAGTATCAGAAAATTACATCATTTACATCAAGGAGGATCAAAATCCACTCCAAAAAGTCAAACCTAGTCAAAACTGCGTTTTGCTGAGCTGTAGGTGCATTTCTGTGAAAATAGCCTGATGCGTAGCGCCTTGAATCTCAACGTGTAGCGCGCCTTTGGGCCTACTTTTGAGGCACTTCATGGAGTCCAAATGAGGCAAAAGTGGGCTTTTTGGAAAGGTCTGGATGTCTACTTTCCAACCCAAGTGGAATTTCTGCATTTGGTGACCATTTGCCCCTCCAAAATTGCAATCTCCCAAGACTGCTTCCTGTGTGTCAAAAAGGTGGCAGAAAGTCATTTTTTGCTTGTTTTTTGACCTTCTGGAGGCTCAAAACTTGATGGAATCTCTTGGAAATTGCTGAGAAAGTGTATTTTTGCATGAAAAATCCAAAAATGCTAAGTTTTTGAGAAATGGACTTGCCCATCTTCAGGGTAGCGCGCGGCGCGCTACGCGTTGGGGAGGAAAACCTGTTTTTTGCCCAAGAATTTCAAAATTGACAAAAACTTCTCCAAATTTTTTGAAATTTGAGTTGGGGGTGTCTCATCAAGTACCATGCTCCTTCAAAGAGGATTCGGCCAAAATTTGGAGTGGATCGGGCCTTTTTCTCCGTTTTAGTGCTTTGCTCAACCTCCTTGGATCTGGCGATTGTATTTTTGACATTTCTCTAAAACCATGACACCTGTGTAAAAAGTGAAGGAGGTTTTTCTTATTTGGCATGTTGTGGACAAAAACCTCTCTCAGTTTTCCAAAATTCATCTTTGATTGCTCTGAAACATCTTTTGAGTGAAACTTATCCCGATGTGTGAAACAAGGAATTTTGTGGAAATGAAGCGAAATGAAGGGGATAAGAGGCTTCTAAATTCTTGGGGAAATTTTTGGAAGTAGGGATGGATGTTAGGAAGCAGGGGAAAGTGGAATCGTGGAGATCGAGTGAGGGGAAGGGGTCCAAAAGGGCAAAACACAGGCCCAACCTAGAAAATTGCCAGGTTGTAGCAAGAAACTAGGGTTTGTGGAAAAATGAGGAATTTGGGGGATCTCAGTGATGGGAAGTGTTTGATAAGGTACATGAAAGATAGGGGAAGGTGTATGAACATCTGGATACAAGTTTTGCTAGTGATTTGACCATCCAAGAGAAATTAGCTTTCAAAACCCTAGGAGAGGGAAATGACCTTGCCTAGGCGCAACTGAAGCATGAACAAGGTGTAAAATGACTCATTAGACACTGACATGATAATGAAAACCCTATGAATGATGATAGACTCAGAAGAATGATGACATGGACCGACATTTGGACAACTTTAGAAGGAGTGAAAGCAAACCCTAGACCTAATGCCTAATGACCAAATTTTGCTTGAAAACTCTTTGAAATGACAAAATTTGACCTGGACACTCTGAGACCACTTTGTAAGAGCATATTTGATCACTGGAGGAAGGCTGGAGAGACTGACACTAACACTGGTTACCAATCAATTTGATTAGGAGAGATTGGTTATCCTTGATCTATTGGATCTAGGAGTGTTGAGGCTTTGTGAGTGAAGCATTGCCTGGGAGGATATCTGGCTAGCATGTTGTGTTTATGTCTAGGTCCCAAAGTTGGAAAGGTGGTATTGATTATAAAGCTCCATTTTTGGATACACACTTGGATCTTTGGGTTGGTGGTTAGCAAGTAAGCCTGATGGTACCTAGAGGAGCTGAAAGCTTGAGTCCACCTTATTCCCACATGTTTATATTTCCATGGTCAAGAATCTAGTCTGTGGCATTGTGGTGCCTAAATTTTTTAGAGACCAATGGATAGATTTCATTGGTAAAGAATCTAGTCTATGGAATTTTGGTGCCTAAATTGTTGAGAGACCATTGGATAGATTCCCTTGGTTAGGAATCTAGTCTGTGGCATTGCAGTGCCTAAATTGTTGAGAGACCAATGGATAGATTTCCTTGGTCAGGAATCTAGTCCATGGAATTGCGGTGCCTAAAAGGTCTTCATGGTTCATATAGTTGAGATCTTCCTTGTACTTGTATATGATGAATACCTCCCTAGTTAAGAGGGAGTGTTGGAAAATGTAACTAGGTTTGGTCTTGATTTAATGCATTTGAGTCATATTGTAATGTACTTGTCAAAAGAATAAAGAAAATAATTTTTATTATTATTATTGTGACTTATTAAAGCATGGGTTTAATGCTTGGGTCACCATGTTTTAGGTCAAAGTCCCCATTGAGGATTTTTAGGATTTATTTTGAGTCAATAGAGTCATTGTTATTTTAAAGAGACCCTTCTTGGGATTTTGAATCATGTAAAAAGGTTAAGTATTGAGTCAAACGTAATTTATGTATCCTCCACATAAAGTCGGCCTAGAAGAGATCAAGTCAACATAATGACACTAATTCAACCTCACATGGAGCCTATAAATACAAGCAATTCAAATTCATTTGGAACACACTCTCTCACAAGAAGTTTGATATCTCTTGAAGCTGAAGGAAGTGCGAAGTACTAAGTCGGGAAGCCAAAGGAAGTGCGAGTTTGGTGGAGTCTAAGGAGAAGAATAAAAACAAAATTTTGGTGCCTCTCTCTCTCTCTGTTTCATGTCCTAGATTGGGAGATCGAAGTCTTCCAAGTTTTGTTGATGACAGAAGTTGCTACACAGTCAAAGTTGCCGAAAGAGAGTTCGAAGATCTGGGAGGTTGACTTGGTGTGGAGGGAAGGTTTGGTCTTTGTCTAGGGTGAAGAGTCTCAAAGAATACTATTGAAAGGAAGAGAATTTTGACTGGGTTTTCCCCTCAAGGGGGGTTATGCCCTGGAATAATGCCTACATATGGTGTCCATTTTTATATGTGATATTGCTTTGGTAATTTCTTAATGAACTAAAAGAAAGAAGATATAAAGAATCATAATAAAAAAACAAGAATATACAAGTAATTAGCAAGTATAAGAAAATCCTTCTTCCTTTCTGACTTTCTAACACTGAAATCCTGACAGTATAAAATGCACAAGAAATAACATTGAAGGGTGTCATGTAAGCAGTATCCTCAAACTACTCATCAAACAAATTGATGGTCCATAGTTGTTCCGACACCACTTATCTTTGTTTCAAGAAACCGCTAAGTGTGATCCCGAAGGCGGTTTTGGGATTTTATGAAACCACCTTTCTCGGATACGTCCATAAGTAGGGTCACGGGGCTACTCGTCCATTAATAATTTTATTATTATGCATACGGGCCACATGTTTCCTTTAGTGCGATGTTGAAATTTTAGAAGATGAGACTTCATTTGGGCCAAATATGATGTTTTTACATATGTATTATCTAAAATTATTAAAAGCATTAGATTGAAGGGATATATATATATATATATATATATATATATATATATATATATATATATATATTCAAATGTTTTTATTTGTAAAATTAAAAAAAGAAGAGAACAAAGAAACAATTTTTATAACTTAGTTAGTTTTCAGAACTTAGTTGATAGTTAATTAGTTAGGATGAGGCGGAAAATAAAAATATGAAGGTGACTTTTTGTAAGTGTTCAGAGGTTCGGAGGTTCGGAGTCTTGGGTACGAGGGTCATGATCATTTTTGTAATCAAGAAAACTCTCTGAAATTAAATGATAGAAGACCATTTTGATTCCAATTTTTGGGTAATTGTAGAAATGTTTCTTTGTTGTATTTTCATTTTTCCATTATTTTTTTCCTCTATCACCATAAGTGTAATGGAGTTGTTGCCTTCTTTAATTAGCATATTTACTAATGCTTTTTCAATAGCAGAGAGTACCTACAAATATTAATTAAAGAAATCTTAAGCCACTCCACTATGCTGTGAATTCACCCCATGATTCTTTCCTTTTCCATTGTTCATTCTACAGAGCTTAAGCCTAGATTATTAATTGGTTGAGCCATAAAGTTCTGTCCCATTTTCTTTATTCCAACCCGCTTTCTAATATAAAACCCTGCAATCCTCATCTATCTTGGCCAATTTTGTTTTAAAGATAGATTTCAAAACTAGAAGATTCGTTACAAATAATCATGGCCTATCCCTCTGACAAAAAATTTTAACAACTCTCATCAATCTTGAGATGTCCCAGGAAATGGTTCCCTTGCAGCCAGGAACTGTCTCCAGGGTAACAACATATTCTAGCACCATTGTCGGGGAACATAAACATGAAATTACTTTTCCCTGGGTATTAAGATTCTTGATGGTGAACAAGATTTGGACATAAAGTTGGCTGCTTATTATTCACCTAGCGACTCCATTGGCAAAGGCTTTTTTGCATAAGAAATTTTTCTGACAAGAAAATGAAGGAGCAACATGGAAAAAATAGGTATTAGAGCTTGAGGTTTTTAAAGGAAATTTTATTTTTATTATCAGCTATGTAATCTACTTTCCCCTACACATCAAAAGGATTGTTTCCCACTTTATATTCTCAAAAGATTGTAAGCCCCAAAAAGTACAATCTTTATTGAAAGAATAAAACCTATCTTCGTCATGTATCATTGGTCTTGGGATGATTTCATCCCCTGAACTAGAGAAGAGAAACGAGGTATGTATTAAAATTCCTGAAGATAATAGATCACAATCTGAATATAGAGAAGTTGATTCGTCATCTTTGGCAGCGAATGCTTTGCCTCACAAACAATCCATTTATTTTCAACTGAAAACTAGGGAAATATTTAAACCCCTAGAGCTACCCACAATCCTTCATCAATATCCTTCAAAGGGTTTCAAGTTTCTACCAATTTTTTCTGGAGAAAGCAATGATGTTACAGTTGAACAACATGTTTTGCAATTTGAGTATTTCTTAGACAGATTTGAAATAACTCATGAAGATGTGGCTTTAAGGATGTTTTGCCATTCGCTAAAGTGGGATGCTCAACAATGTTTTCAACATTTAAAGACTAGTTCAATCACTTCATGGAAGGATTTTCAAGACATATTTCTTAAATATTGGGGTGAGAACAAGTCGTATGAACAATACCTCTTGAAATTATATACTGTGAAAAAGGAGACCAATGAATCAATCACTGAATTTAATAGGAAGTTTCAAATAATTTATTTCAGCATCCCAAAAGAAATTCGACCTCCTGAAGTTGCTGCCATGGTGTATTATTCAAAGGCTCATCCTATTGACTTGGCTTTTTATCTCAAGGAGAGAAATCCTTGCACTCTAGAGCAGATGTTTCTTTATGCACATGAAATAGAAGATAATTTATGGGCTTGTGGAAATATTTCTTCTCATATTGAAAGAAAAAGTATTGTTGAAGACAAGAGAGTATTCCAAGAAAATAATGCAAATTCTTTGGAGAGAAATGCAAGTTTAGATATAAGGAGAGGTTTTCAAGAGGTGATAGAGGATGCCTATGTTGTTGAAACACAAGAATTCAAGCATTCTGAGAATTTTAATCAACAAATTGTTGCAAAAATGAACAACATTTTGAAATCCTGGAAGATTATTATAGTCTTCATGACTTTAGAAATTTTGTGAACAAAGGAATATCCAGTACAGATTTTCAAGAGATGTTACAGGAAGGAAAATAATTTTGTCAAGAGCTGGCTTTGCATGAAAAGCACCAGCAATATGGGGAAGCTTTATATTATTCTTTTCAGCCTAAATGGTTGCGAGCTAGCAAACAAAATTTTGATGTTCCAACCTCGAAAGTGGAGTTTGTGCAAAGACCAACACAAAAAAATAATTACTTTCATGATCCAGTAGCTGATTATATGATAGCCTTCCTTGATCAGCAACAAACATCAGTTATGGGGTATGTACCAACTTTTCTCTCTGAGGATTTCATGTGGTGCATCCTTATTTGTGTTTCCAGTTTTCAGAAGCATGATGACATAAGGTCATTGGCTTGGTACCACTGGAAGGAAAATTCACTTGAGTGCATTCAGTCTTGTTTATAGGTAGGAGCTATACATAAATAAGCTTAGTTGTTGAGCATTTGGTCTTTATTTTTCAGAAGTTTTATTTCTGATTGCAGAAGAAAGAATAATAGATTTCAGAGGGATTCAATTTTCATAAGCTTTGAGCTAATTGGAAGCAATTTCAGGATGTTAGACTCCATGCCCAACAAAGGCCACTGATCTATGGTTCTTAGCGCTTCGTAGGCGAAACATTGTCCCCAATTGGAGCCAAATTTTGTAGCTAAATCTTCCAAAGGAAGACAACACCCTCAATTGAGGTTCATGTTGTATATGAACATATTTTTTGACTTTTGTTTATTAAAATTTTTATAATTTGAGGAAATTTGGTTCTTTATGAGCCATTTTGGTGGTGCTCTCAACATTTTGGTGGTGCTCTAGTTCTCTCAACTTGTTGGTGGTGCTCTCAACTTGAAGCCATTTTGGTGGTGCTCTGGTGCTCTTAACTTGGATCCATTTTGGTGGCGCTCTCAACATTTTGGTGGTTCTCTGGTGCTCTCAACTTGGTACCAAAGAGTTATTATTCACTGATCAACAACAACAACCACAAAAAAATTCACCGATCAACAATAAGGACCAAAAAATTCACCGATCAACAACAACAACTGCTCTCAACTTGGAGCCATTTTGGTGGTGCTCTCAACTTGTTGGTGGTGATCTAGTGCTCTCAATTTGGAGCCATTTTGGTGGTGCTCTCAACTTGGTACTAAAAAGTTATTATTCACCGATCAACAACAACAGCCACAAAATTCACCAACAACCACAAAATTCACCGATCAACAACAACAACCACTTAAGCTAGAAAATACAACTCTACTATAGCAAGAGGAGGAGCCCATGACCAAGTAGTAGTGATAAATGTGCTCAACACATTAGAAAAGTTTGAGAGCATCGTGTATATAAAACAACCACAAAATTCACTTATCAACAACAACAACCACTTAAGCTAGCAAATACAACATTACTATATCAAGAGGAGGAGCCCACAACCAAGTAGTAGTGATAAATGTGCTCAACACATTAAAACAATTTGAGAGCATCATGTATATAAAACAACCACAAAATTCATCGATCAACAACAAAAACCACTTAAGTTAGCAAATACAGTGCTACTACAGCAAGAGGAGGAGCCCACAGCCAAGTAGTAGTGATAAATGTGTTCAACACATTAGAACAATTTGAGAGCACAAGTGTATATAAGACAACCACAAAATTCACCGATAAAAAACAACAACAACTTAAGCTAGAAAATACAACGCTACTATAACAAGAGGAGGAGCCCACGACCAAGTAGTAGTGATAAATGTTCTCAACACATTAGAACAATTTGAGAGCACCGATGTCAATTTGGTTTTTGTTGTTGCGGCTACAACGACCCTCCAAAATTTTCCCTTAGCCTATTTTGGAGCCTCCCTACCAACCTTGCACAACACTTTGTATTGCTTCAAGTACTTAAGCTTCAGCGCTTTCCTTGCACAAAGGCAGCTTGTCGAACATAGTCAATCCATTCCCCTCACAGGTTGCTTACCCATACTTGGTCCAGTTGCAGGCTAAGCAACTTCCCCCTGAAAATTTCACATTCTTGGAGGGAAACCAATAGTTCCCTCCAGGAATTGCGCAATCCTGTCTGACATCCTATTGATCTTCTGGATTGCGCAATCCTGCCAGCCAACCCTCCCGGCACGAATTGCGCAATTTTTCTCACCAATAGGCAGTTCAGCCTAAAATTTGCGCAAATTTGGCCAGCAATCAATTGTTGGGCCCAAAAATTGCACAATCACCTTGGGCAATCAACCCATATTATAGTCACAAATGCACATTTTTCCCAAGCAGTTGAGCACTGGCATGCATGGATAGTCCGGTTGACCAGTTCCACCCGGGACTAAGGAAACTTGACTTGCATGCATGCATGACTTAATCTTCCTGGAATAGCAAGAGCCAACATGCAAAAGGTATCCCATGATTCAAGGAGCTATTTTTAGCAGCTGGGAGTTACATGTAAAGTTGTTTTAGAAGTTTCCCTCCAAGTGTTGCTTTTTCCTAGATTTGTGGCATGCGCATCTTGAGACCAAACTTATTTATTCGACGCATCAGCGCTCATTATTTCACATTGATATCAGATCTCTGACATCCCACAACACATCCAGGACTCTTCGACACATCTGACTCAGCTATTCACGAGTAAGTGGCCTCAACTTGTCCTTTTCAGCATTTCTGTCGCTTTTTGTGTATTCGCTTGTGTGAGTGATGTTTTCTTGATTTATTTGAATGCCTGCTATCGTTTACATATATTATAGCTTATCCTAGTTCTGTTTTGATTTTCGTTGCTATCTTACTGTTGTCGTAGGTGTTAGCGCTTGAGATTTCACCCTAGGCTGAGGAAGGTAAACCTTCAAGGCAACATCAAACCATTTCACCTCGTAGCTAGCCCTACGGGGTATGAGAAGGCTCTCTCTGGTCAATCTCAGTAAAATATTCAATGGACAGAGATGACCAATATAGGATCAAAGATATTAGGCTAGTAAACTGATAAGGAGGGTTGATTTAAAGTTTTTGGGGTTTTTGGTGGCAATTGGATGGAGTGCAATTCAGGGTGCGGGGATTGAGCTCAGTTTTTGCAGGTGGGTCTTTGGGGCAAGGAAGGAGTTTGTGCCGATGCCTTAAGCTGAGATGGATGATCAAGGAAGAAAGAGTGGGAGCTAAAGAGGGCAAACAATGGCTTTGAATCCTCTTTAGACAGTGGAAAACATAAATATCAAACAAAATTGAAAGCTGAGCATGGCATGCATGAATTCAAACTTTATCACTTCTTTTGTTTAATTAGCAGCAATAGAATAAGAGATGGAACACATAAACACACTTACAATGACAAGTAGGAAACACACCATCAACATAATAATCCACAAGAATCCACAATGATGTCTGCAAAACCCTGGCTTTCCTTTTCCTCAAATTGCAGAGATACAAGTAAAATATACAATAGAGCTTCTCCCTCAAGAGTCCAACCATGAAAATGAGTAAGAGAAGGCATAATATAGATCATCTAACTCCTTTCCCCACCTCTAGGGGTCGATCTCAGCTTCCTAGGAGCAGTTTGAACTAATTCTAAACTAAGCACTAAATAATAGGCAGTCAAAACAACTTGCCTCTAAAACTTAGGTAACCCATCCATGCATTTAATATTCACTATTTACATCAAGGAAAATTCTAGAAGGGTTAAAGGAGAGTAAATGTATCCATGTGCCATGAAAACTATCCAAAAATTCATCATTTACAAGCATTAAGAGTCAACCATAGTAAAAACTGAGTTTTGCAGGCCGAAATGGTCAAACTGGTGAAATTTCCCTGAGTGGTCGCGCACATTGGTAGCTCTGTTTGAGGGCCTTCCCGGTGTCCAAATTAGGTGCAAGATAGCTCATTGGAAAGGTATGTGAGTCTACTTTCCAAACCCACTGGAATTTCTGAATTTGGAGTTGATTTGACCCCTCAAAAGTCATTTCTCCCAAGGAAGCTTTCTGCAACTCAAAAAAGGGGCAGAAAGTCAAAATTTGCATGTATTTTGAGCTTTTGGAGGCCCAAATCTCCATAAAATTTTGACCCCATGCATAGGAAAGTGTATTTTTGCATGAAAATTCCAAAAATGTAGAGTTTTCCCCGTTCTGAGCTGTCCCCACGAGTGGTCGCGCGCGGGGTGAGACCACTCCAACGGCCAAAACCTGTAAAATTGTACAAAAAATTCACAAATGACAAAATTTTCTCCAAATTTCTTGAAATTTGGGCTGGGAGTCCCCAATCAAGTACCATGCTCAGTCAAAGAGGCTTTGGCCAAAATTTGGAGTGGATCGGGCGTTTTCCTTCGTTTTTGTGCTTTGGCCAACCGTCCTTGGAGCACCTTCGTTCTCGCCGGTATTTTTGACATTTCTCTCAAACCATGACACCTGTGTAAAACGTGAAAGAGGTTTTTCTTCCTTGGCATGTTGTGGACAAAAACCTCTCTCCGTTTTGTAAAATTCATCTTTGATTGCTCAGAAACAGCTTTTGAGTGAAACTTGTCCCGATGTGTGAAACAAGGAATTTTGCCGAAATGAAGCGAAATGAAGGGGATAAGGGGCTTCTAAATTCTTGGGGAAATTTTTGGAAGTAGGGAGGGATGTTAGGAAGTAGGGGAAAGTGGAATCTCAGAGATTGAGTGAGGGGAAGGGGTCCAAAAGGGCAAAACACAGGCCAAACCTAGAAAATTGCCAAATTGTAGCTAGAAACTAGGGTTTGTGCAAAAATGAGGAATTTGGCGGATCTAAGGGATGGGAAGTGTTTGATAAGGTACTTTAAGGATAGGGGAAGGTGTATGAACATCAGGAAACAAGTTTTGCCGGTGATTTGACCATCCAAGAGAAATTGCCTTCAAAACCCTAGGAGAGGGAAATGACCTTGCCTAGGTGCAACTGAAGCATGAACGAGGTGTGAAATGACTCATTAGACACTGACATAATAATGACAACCCTATGAATGATGATAAACTCAGCTGAATGGTGACATGGACTGACATTTGGGCAAACCCTAGACCTAATGCCTAGTGACCAAATTTTGCTTGAAGACTCACTGAAATGACAAAATTTGACCTTGACACTTCAAAATCACTTTGTAAGAGCACATTTGATCACTGGAGGAAGGCTGGAAAGGCTGACACTAACATTGGCTCCAATGGGGATGGTAGCTCCTTGGAGGTGCCAAGAACCTCAGACCTCTGGGAGAGCAGACCAGTGCTTGCAACCATTGGGCGATGGAGTCAAAAACTCAAGCTGAAATGCATGACTAAAAACTGATGAGTTGACAACACAAATTGACTCTCACTCAACTAAAAACTGACTCGATACTTAAGCACAACTGACAAACTGAAAATGATGCTCAAAGGGGATCTTATTCATCACAACCTACTCTAACAGTTTCATACATCACCTGATCAAGTGAAATGAGACAACCAATGCAACCAAGTAAGTATCTCATCTGCTGTTTGAAATCTCCGCAAGTTCTCACTTATGAACAACAAAAGAGAATTATTGAAAGGCAACTCCGATGACAACCTGGGAACAGATCCGCTGAATGATATGAATGCTCTATCCGCCTCCAAAACACTGCATAAGGATCTTGAAATTCAAGCACACTGGAACTTAGCTCATCCAATGGTTTACTTCTCTTTTCCTCATACCATGAATGCAAACTTCGATCTGAGCCTTGTGATGAGACCTCTGCTGAAAATGACAAAGAAACCGGCTGCCGGATCAAATTCATATCAGCACATGTTTCAAGCTCACATGTGGTCAATGGAGAAAGACTTTGACTGCAAACCTCATCCAAAACATCAGCTATTGGATCATGAAAAACTTGAAAAGACTGCTGCAATGTATCCATTGAAAATGTATGACATCCTTCTAGCTGTTCATCCTTTTCTTGAGAGATTTTATGAAAATTCTGCCTTATAAACTGAAATGCTTCAAAACAAAAGGGTATAGAATCTTCCTGTATCATCAAATCATGTATTTCGGCTGCCACAGTTTCATCTGTAATCTGCCTTTCAATTTCATTTGGTAGCTGCAAATCTGATGCTACAGGCTGCTCAAGAATTTTGTCATCTATCTCATCCTCAACATTTACACTGAGAGATTGATGATTTGTTATAGGCTGTCCATTTAAAGATTTACCATACAACCTACCCTTCAAAAACTGAAATGATTCGAAACAAAAAGGTAGGGAACCTTCTTGTATCATTTGATCAAATATATCAACTTCCATGCTTTCATCTGCAACTTGACAACCAATGGCATTTGGGGACTGCAAATCTGAATATGTAAAGTCTGGAACAAGGTTTTTATTGCCTTCAAGATGGTCTAGATCAAGACTTGTTGACAGCTGATTTCTAATTTCATGGAAGTTGTCTCTAATGAACTGACATGAATCAAAACAAAAAGGCAAAGATCCGCCACTTACTTCAAACTGTATTGCACTTTCCTCGTCAATGTCATAGCTGATATGTGATGGCTGAACATTGTATTCAAGCTGCTGAAAATGAACTTCCTCCTCCCACAAACTAGCTGTTGATTTGTCTGCAAGATTAGCTTCTGTTTGGAGAACATAATCATCATCATAATGATCATAATGAGGCAAATCATCATCAAACATACACATCATATCAACAGCTCTCTCTTCTCCAAGATGATCTACAAAACAATCATTATCAGATCTATGACAACTAGGATAAGAAACAAAATGTTTTGGATCAGCAACTTGTTCTTCTTCAATCAGCGCGCCATGAACATCATAATCATTCCTTGAGTTGATCTTGTCCATCATCTTTTCCACTGCACTTACCAAAATGTCAAGCTTTACCTCTAGAGATGTCGATTTTTCCGGATCTATGTTTTTCATCTCTTCTTCTTTCAACCTTGCCCGTCGAATCAGCAGATGCGCCTCTACACTTACTGCACTGTTTTGCATCTCGTGAAGTGTTGCAATATTCTTTTCTCTCAGCTGAAACTCCATCTCCGGATCAAAGGCGCCCAGGTAGTGCAAGAGAGCAGATCTAGTAGTAGGCCTTATATCAACTGGGATTGAATAATAAACTTGGTTAAATCTGGCTGAAAATTGTTGTACAGTCTCCCCTGGCAATCTTTTCAGATGGTTATACTCTTCTACAATCAAGAAAAGGTTTTGCCCGATCATCCACCTGTTGAGAAAAACTTTGACAAACTGCTGGAAATCTGAAATGCTTGCATCAGGCAGGGCTTTGAACCAACTCTTAACTTCAGCTTGCAAAGAAAGAGCAAAAAGCCTCATACTAACATCCCCTTCATCAACTTCAATAAGGTCAAGAAAATTCTCAAAATTCTGGACATGTTGCTCAGCGTTGACATTCTTACATTCACCATCAAACCTCGGCAAGTATAGATCATAGCTTTTGGGGAAAGCATGGAGAACAGAAGGTAAAACAAGAGGTTTATACCGATCTGGAATTTTACAAGGTGTATGGGTATGCACAGCAAGTATAGAATCAGACTTGGTCTCTTGAGATTCATCAATTTGAATATGGTCATCACAAAATTCGGAAAAAGGATCTTCTTTGGTATTCACAATCTTCAAAGGGAAAGAATCAACTGCAGGGCGAGGATCTTTTCTCAAGCATAGTATACTTTGCAAAGCCTTCTTTACATTCTTGGGAAAAGAGAAGAAATAATTTATGACAAAGAACAAAATGTCTTGGATGAAATTCCAACTTGAATACCTGATTTTGCCATATTCTCCTTTCATGTTTTTGCTGGTCGGGATCATCCTCCAGTGGAGTCTTTGGACCTGATCTTCAAAACTGATTTAGAGTCGCCAAGTGAATGATTTCAGCCTTTCAAGTGTCTGATCGTTGTCCACTATCAACAATCAGATCTGAACTTGATACATGTACTGGGGTAAAATACAAATGAAGTGCTGTATTCACAAGCTCACGGAGATTGACTGAAGCAGCGTTTATCTACTAACGCTGATGTAAAACAAGAGCGTTTTCGAAGGCTACCTGGCGTATCTTCAGGCTCCGTCTAAGACTTATGAAACAAACCCATCAACCCATAAACAAGTTTGTTCTCCCCAGTATGGTCGCCACTATGTTAGCGCTTGAGATTTCACCCTAGGCTGAGGAAGGTAAACCTTCAAGGCAACATCAAACCATTTCACCTCGTAGCTAGCCCTACGGGGTATGAGAAGGCTCTCTCCGGTCAATCTCAGTAAAATATTCAATGGACAGAGATGACCAATATAGGATCAAAGATATTAGGCTAGTAAACTGATAAGGAGGGTTGATTTAAAGTTTTTGGGGTTTTTGGTGGCAATTGGAGGGAGTGCAATTCAGGGTGCGGGGATTGAGCTCAGTTTTTGCAGGTGGGTCTTTGGGGCAAGGAAGGAGTTTGTGCCGATGCCTTAAGCTGAGATGGATGATCAAGGAAGAAAGAGTGGGAGCTAAAGAGGGCAAACAATGGCTTTGAATCCTCTTTAGACAGTGGAAAACATAAATATCAAACAAAATTGAAAGCTGAGCATGGCATGCATGAATTCAAACTTTATCACTTCTTTTGTTTAATTAGCAGCAATAGATCAAGATATGGAACACATAAACACACTTACAATGACAAGTAGGAAACACACCATCAACACAATAATCCACAAGAATCCACAATGATGTCTGCAAAACCCTGGCTTTCCTTTTCCTCAAATTGCAGAGATACAAGTAAAATATACAATAGAGCTTCTCCCTCAAGAGTCCAACCATGAAAATGAGTAAGAGAAGGCATAATATAGATCATCTAACTCCTTTCCCCACCTCTAGGGGTCGAGCTCAGCTTCCTAGGAGCAGTTTGAACTAATTCTAAACTAAGCACTAGATAATAGGCAGTCAAAACAACTTGCCTCTAAAACTTAGGTAACCCATCCATGCATTTAATATTCACTATTTACATCAAGGAAACTTCTAGAAGGGTTAAAGGAGAGT
Source organism: Pinus tabuliformis (assembly GCA_031772625.1). Taxonomy (NCBI): domain Eukaryota; kingdom Viridiplantae; phylum Streptophyta; class Pinopsida; order Pinales; family Pinaceae; genus Pinus; species Pinus tabuliformis. Next base: position 940,861,244 of record CM062817.1, on the reverse strand, counting down.
AAATGTATCCATGTGCCATGAAAACTATCCAAAAATCCATCATTTACAAGCATTAAGAGTCAACCATAGTAAAAACTGAGTTTTGCAGGCCGAAATGGTCAAACTGGTGAAATTTCCCTGAGTGGTCGCGCCCCTCCCTTGGAGTGGTCGCGCACATTGGCAGCTCTGTTTGAGGGCCTTCCCGGTGTCCAAATCAGGTGCAAGATAGCTCATTGGAAAGTTCTGTGAGTCTACTTTCCAACTCCACTGGAATTTCTGAATTTGGAGTTGATTTGACCCCTCAAAAGTCATTTCTCCCAAAGAAGCTTTCTGCAACTCAAAAAAGGGGCAGAAAGTCAAAATTTGCATGTATTTTGAGCTTTTGGAGGCCCAAATCTCCATAAAATTTTGACCCCATGCATAGGAAAGTGTATTTTTGCATGAAAATTCCAAAAATGTAGAGTTTTCCCCGTTCTGAGCTGTCCCCACGAGTGGTCGCGCGCGGGGTGAGACCACTCCAACGGCCAAAACCTGTAAAATTGTACAAAAAATTCACAAATGACAAAATTTTCTCCAAATTTCTTGAAATTTGGGCTGGGAGTCCCCAATCAAGTACCATGCTCAGTCAAAGAGGCTTTGGCCAAAATTTGGAGTGGATCGGGCGTTTTCCTTCGTTTTTGTGCTTTGGCCAACCGTCCTTGGAGCACCTTCGTTCTCGCCGGTATTTTTGACATTTCTCTCAAACCATGACACCTGTGTAAAAAGTGAAAGAGGTTTTTCTTCCTTAGCATGTTGTGGACAAAAACCTCTCTCAGTTTTGCAAAATTCATCTTTGATTGCTCAGAAAAAGCTTTTGAGTGAAACTTGTCTCGATGTGTGAAACAAGGAATTTTGCCGAAATGAAGCGAAATGAAGGGGATAAGGGGCTTCTAAATTCTTGGGGAAATTTTTGGAAGTAGGGAGGGATGTTAGGAAGCAGGGGAAAGTGGAATCTCAGAGATTGAGTGAGGGGAAGGGGTCCAAAAGGGCAAAACACAGGCCAAACCTAGAAAATTGCCAGATTGTAGCTAGAAACTAGGGTTTGTGCAAAAATGAGGAATTTGGCGGATCTAAGGGATGGGAAGTGTTTGATAAGGTACTTTAAGGATAGGGGGAGGTGTATGAACATCAGGAAACAAGTTTTGCCGGTGATTTGACCATCCAAGAGAAATTTCCTTCAAAACCCTTGGAGAGGGAAATGACCTTGCCTAGGTGCAACTGAAGCATGAACGAGGTGTGAAATGACTCATTAGACACTGACATAATAATGACAACCCTATGAATGATGATAAACTCAGCTGAATGGTGACATGGACTGACATTTGCGCAAACCCTAGACCTAATGCCTAGTGACCAAATTTTGCTTGAAGACTCACTGAAATGACAAAATTTGACCTTGACACTTCAAAATCACTTTGTAAGAGCACATTTGATCACTGGAGGAAGGCTGGAAAGGCTGACACTAACAGTAGGCATGAAACTATTTTGCACGGACATTCGGGCAACTGGTGAACAACCTCACCCACATGCATGTTGATCTATTTGCTTAATCTTCCATTCATGTTTTTCATGCACTGTTTATCACTTTTGTTATCATTTAGTGTTGTCATGCATTTAATCAACTTACTTGCTTTCAGTTGCTTGTCGACGAGTTGGGCCAGCCTTGACCCAGTCTCTACTTTCACCAAGGATTCATTGCTCAAGCTGGAGAAGGAAGGCTCACCTTCCTCTCCAGATTTTTGCATTATAACCCAACACTGACCTCGTGGATTGAATTACACATTTTTGGAGGTCAATGGCTACTTGGCCTAAAAATTTGCGCAAACTGTCTTTGGGCCAGCAGTCTATCCCAGCTGGAATCGCACATTTCGCAATACCAGCAGCCAACTGCCCAACTGACTAGAAAATTTTGTAGATCCAACAACTAATTCAGCCTCCGAGTCAGTCCAGACTGCCTTTTACACAATTCTAACAGCTAGTCACTCAGCCTCCATTGAAATTTGCGCAATCTTGCTCATCAATTCCCCAGGTATGTGTTGTCACCTTCCCAGAATTTACTTTGTTTTCACACATATTTCTTGCCATGCATGTTTCTTGTTTCCAAATCTTTCAGGTGTTCATATGTCTCAATGGCTTCTAAGAGAATAGGATCCCAGGACACTGATGGTGTTGCAGTTGGAACATCAGTTGAACAAGTGTCCTATAGCATGTCGATCTACGAAGATACGAAGTTGTATCTAGACAAGGACATCAAAATGAAGTGGAAAGAGGTGAATGAAACATTCGCAGGTACTTTTGGCGAAGACCTTGAAGACCATCAGGTGTACGTGAATATTCATAAGTCCGGCCTATACTGGATTGCATGCAGATACCCGACATTCCCATGTGAGGATATGATTCACTGGATTGTCTCCCACACTGACCTCGAAATGATGACCTTGAGCAGTGTTAGTGGGTAGAAGCTTGCAACCTTCTAGGCAAAAGACTAGGATGAAATGTATTAGATGGACGAGCCCATGACTGTCATGACCCCTCCGTTCAGCTTGCCCAAAAGCAGAGGCCACTCAAGAGATATTCTGAAGGATTGGGTAAAGGAGCTAGCTACTTTCAAGAAGACCCCTAACTGGATCTATAAGATGAAGGTATTGAGGAAGGCATACCAATACTTGGTCATATTCACATGTCGACTGAGCGGCCAAATGAGCATTGAGACCTTCCCTCAGAGTTGGGTGGTCGCACTGAACCAACTAGCTATAGAAGGAAGACCATGCAATTATTCCGGTATATTGGCTCATTAGCTGAAGGAGCAAGTCACGAAGGTTCGAGTGTCGCTCAAAGGCATGCATGCAGATATTTATGTTTGCCTACATTCTAGATGCAGTCTGTGCTCAACATGAGTTCCCGAGCTTAGAGTGGGCATGGTCACCAGTGGAGACTGTTGTGAGCACATATTTCAAGCTATTCTCCGAGTGCAACTTCAAAGGAATGATCAAACGGCTGTCCAACCATCTTTTTGCCATTATGTACAGGTTGATATTTTAACAGATCCACCCTACATGTCAGAAGAGGCGATGAAGGCATTGTTAGGCATTGTAGATTGGTATGCCTCACCGGACGACATGTTCATCTGAGTGTTCAGTGTGGAGAAGCTTCCACATGTTCTGCCAAAGTTTTCTTTGCACATGCTTGTCATGCAGGAAGTAGCATATCATGCCTCAAAAGGATTAACAGCTAGGCTGCAGTGGAAGAAGAAGGCACCTTGGCCCACTCTTCTGTTGCAGATTGGGTTATATGAGATCAAGAGAATCAAGCAAGTGGATGTCGAAGCTGAAGAAATGAAGAAGTACCCGTTCGACCTCCGAAGCTTCAACCTGTATGACCCACATTGCATTATCAAGGATCACTACATGAGAGTTCAGTTCAATTGGATCCATGGGGCATTTCATTGGGCCAAAGAAGACTCATGGAGGTATTGTTACCATCATTCCAGACCCAATAAACATGTCAGTTTTTCCATAGAATGGTTAGCACAACAGCATGAAGTAGCACCACAGAAAACACCAGCAGTAGTAGGAGTAGCAGAAACAACCAAGGTAGCAGAGCCGAGCATACTTGCATGCAACAAAGTGAAGATAAATATTGTCGACCGCATGGAGGAGGAACAAGAGAATGGAAGAAATAGAGAAGGAGTTGCATGAGCTGAGGGAGAAAATTCAGAAAGAACAAGAGATGCGCCAACAGAAGAAGGAAGCACAACAACAACAAATTCAATAGGGGGTGCATCACGTGCAGACAGATGAAGCAACGCCCATACAAGTAGTTGATTCTTCTGAACAACTGGCATTAGGCGACCAAGGTGAGCCCTTGCAGGGGCAAGACTTTTCTCATGAGATAGAATAGGATTTAGAACAGTTGGATGCAGACATGGAGGAATTAGAATTGGAACAGGACACTGACCTCATGCCTCACTACAGAGAGGTCAACTTGCCCGCTGCAATGCATCTAGATGATGAGAAAGTCTCAAATGACCAAGGATGCACTGAGATTTTTAGTGGTCAGCGAGAAGCATAGATGTGCGATAGCTCCTTTGATGAATCTCAACATAGAGTTGTGCACCCTAATATAGTAACAACTCTAAAGGACTGAACATCCCCTAAGCAAGTTGAAGAACAAGTGATCATGACCAATGTACACAAGGACCCAATTACTTTGGCAGATGCAACTAGAGTATATGGTGAAGCCACTAGCTCCAGTGTTCGCTTCCTCATAGCTGAGAATGACGAATGGTGAAGGAACTACAGGTGGCTAAGCAAGGAGGAGACTTGGTGACAATGTTCGCACGAGCTGAACTGAAGAAGGCAATACTAGAGGAAGTGTTGTCCTTGGAGACAGTTATGTGGGCATTGTACTCCAAGTTCAATACCATGCATCAAGCAGTCGTTCATCTTCACGGATGGCAACATCCATGTGTGAGAAGAGCTCACATATTGAAGAACATACATGTTGTCATTGATAACATGCGAAAATGGATGATGAAGTATAAAGGAGTCCCGCTTCATTTTCCCAAGATGATGAAGGCCAATGCGGTTGAGCTACAAGCACATATCTAGAGTCAGATCCATAACTATGAAGACCTACTGCAATTCATCACTAGCATACAGGCTTCCCATGCACGAGTATTCAAGAGCATGGAGGATGTTGTGCACACATATGCGATTACATCACTTTGGACTCTCACCTAAGCGAAGACCAAGAAGTAGGTCCAACAGGAGCTTGACTCGTACTTCGATAATTTGATGCGCATTGTCACTAGTCCAGACTTGCTTATCAGTACAGACATCATGCACAAGTATGTTGCTGGTCTGGCCACATTGAGGACATTGTTGCACATTCTTTCAGATGATTTGGACAGAGGAGCCCAAGCAGTGTACCTAGATTCCATGGAGGCAAGGTTCAGGTTCCAGATGGATGTCACAACAAAACACATGGACACTATCAGAGACTACCAATATTAGCACCAATATGTTACTGTTGATCAGCATGAGGATGTCGAGCAGTTGGACTTCTATAGTTGTTTAAGTCAGAGTGGTGTCTAGTTTGGCTTGTTCAAGCCATTGTTCACATGGGTACATGTGATTTGTATTGTTGAGTCATGTCAAGTGTAAGTCAAAGGCTCAAGAGTGAATGTAATAATCATAGAGTAGGTGAAGATTCATGAGGGTAGTTGAACGGTCACAAAGGGGTATGTCAAGGGTCACCCCACCCTTTGCTATAAATAGTCCCTCATAACTCATTGTATAGGCTTTTTGTTCAGCCAAGCTTCTACTAAGACTATCTTGAAGAAGGATTGGACAATATTGTAACGTGCCTTGGCTTCTCCACTACACAGAGCTAGTACATCTCTTTGTAGGAGCAGGCAGATGTGGCTATAACATTCTACTAATATGGCTAGTAGGTTTACATGGTGTATTGTATGATAGTGACATACATTTATTTATATAATAAAAGCCATCACATTTTCATGCATATGTTGTTATTGTATTTGGACTACTCCTGTTGCGTTAATGGTATATGTTTTTTAACTTACATACTTGTGTATGAACTGATTCACATGCAATTATATGAATCTTGTTGTTAATGTATTGCATATGTTGTTAATGTTGTCACCGTCCATGTCGACTGCTCTACCGAACACCAGACAAACATTTCTCTGAACCTTGTAATATCAACTGCCACACTTGTCTCAGACTGATCCGTGAGTGTTGTTCGTGTTATCTTACCTTGTATGTTGGGATTTCCACATCCATGTCGACTTCTCTGCCAGAAGTTGTACATGTCCTTTGTGTTGTGTGTTCTTAGCCAATTTGGGACTGATCCCTTTCAACCTGGAACACACCTTCACCTTCCTCTCCCTTTGAAGTGTTGGAACCTCTCATACTCATTCCTTGACTCACTGCATTAGTCACACCCTTGCTATTGACATAGTTATCTTACTTTCCTCTGTGCGACATCATGGTCAAGGCATTACCTTACGACCCACTGTTGGGACTCCTACACCAAACGGTCTGAGGTATATTTGGGACTTCTTATCAGGGAGATCCCCTTGACATGTTGGTGGGTCCATCACCATCAACATTTCTGACACTAGAAGGTGGGCCTGATGACAAGCAGTGTCCTCTCATCCAGTTTTGAACCTTTGCATATCTTTCATGGAATATTGCATTATTCTTCGCTCAAGGTGTTTTTCGAATTGTGAAGATGTCTCCATCTCGGGGAAGCTTTTCAATATCTTGTCCACTCACACGTATGATGGTGAAGGCAAAGTGGCCTAGCCTAAGCACTTACATAACTTCTTTTCCATGATTTATCCAGAGGATGATTTTACTAACGAACAAGCCAGTCTATTGCTTGCATTCACACTTTGTGAATCCCCATTTCATTGGGTGCTCAACCTACCAACTAACACCATGCACTCATGTAAGTGCTTATGTGATCTTATTGAAGACAAGTTCTATCACTTTGCTCTAGACCATCTTTACTAGAAACTGTTACAACAATGGAGAGCTCCACATGAATCTGTTATTGATTGTTGGCAGTGCTTCTGTGACTTACAATTTCAAGCTCTGAAGAGCTAGATGAAGTTCGATTCTCTTTGGGACTGGTTCAAGTATTGTCTTAAGAAATCTGCCGTCCCAAGAGAAAACTTGATGTCAAGCCTTGCTCAACCTTCTTCATTGATGGAACTACGCAATCCCATGTGGGAGCAGGCATTGTCTCAATAGACTATCCACCTCCCTCTCATTCAATAGTTCCACCATCGCCCAGTGATGTTGAGGATCATGTTCACATATTTGTTCATTCTTCACACCCTCCCAACATTACTCCACTCAATTTTCGCACAGAGTTGGTTGTTAGTCCTTCGAGTTCCCATATGCATTATTTTCTTCGACCTTCGTCTTCGCACCCAAGTGTTCCTCCGGATGATGCTTTCTTGTGTTCATCCATTCTGGACTCTTCACTTGTTGTGAATGAGGAACAACCCACTGATGGAGTTGGTGTTGCACAACCAACATGCGTTGTCATTCATGAAGAGTATGTGTGGGAGCTTGAACATCAACACTCGGCGAAGGATGACTCCCTTCTGTCTGAGCCCCCTACATTCCTTCTTAGCTTCTTTGGTGAACCTGCCATCCATGTTTCTGTATGTGTGTCTTCATCTACGGATGCAACCATTGTTCATCATTCATAGAACTCACTGGATGCTAGTCCATCATTCGACAATAGAGAGGATAAGTTATTCATTGAAGATCCGCTTGATCCTTCATCTGTCTTTTCTAGAAACACGGAGGATGAGTTCGTTCACTTTTCATCTACCCCTCTATTTGATTCATATGATCATGAGGATGCTGAAGAATTCATTGATTTTTCTGATTATGGTGGTCATGATTCATTTTCTTCCATTTTTTAACACGATCATGAATCTATCATAGTTGATCTTTCGAAGCCACCGGTTTATGATGATCTACCTGATGATGAAGTTGAGACAAGACTATCGAGGCACTTCAACCTAAGCTGATGGTTATGTTGGGTCCTCGCTCTCTTGGGGTTAGTCTCACTTCTGATCATGAAACTGTTCAATCACCCAAGGCTCCTCATCACTCATCTGTATGCATTGAAGATCCATGTCACACACAGATCACACTTCCTCCACTTGAACTGCACGATCCCATTGCTAATGCATTGGAGGAGTCTTATATTGAAATCACTTATGCATGACACAAGTTATCTTTGTTTCTTTTGTTTTCTTTCATGTCTCAGTCAAGAGTGTGCTTTTGCTTCAAAGTTACACATAGTGTCACACAACACCATGATAAGTCCATGGACTATCCTTCATGCACATGCACTCACTTACGTCCCATGGGCACTTTGAAACACGAAGTGGGGCTGTCTTCAATATCAAATATTTTTTGTATGTTGGTCCACACAACTAGGTTATTCGCGGACTAAGCTTTCACCCACATGGGTCTACCAATGTGTCGTTGGTTGCATTGGAAGTATCACTTCATGTGATCAGGCCCATGCACTATTAGTATAGGAGTAGGAGTAGTTTTTTATTTCCATTGTTTGCTTGCATGATTGTTTGCTTACTTGTTTTGCTTTCAGTTTTACTTCTACTCTTGCTTTTCTTTGTTGCTTGTTTTGTTCGTTCGTAGGTTAGCTTGCCTGAAACCATGTGTGACTCATGAAACAAGCTAGGTAAAGTACAAGAGGGTTTGTACAACTATCACTACATGGTTATTTGTCATCTTGCCTTTGTATGATGAACTTGTTACTCTTATTCCATGATACGTCGAAGGAAAATGCGTACTGTTCGAAGTGAACCTTTGTGTAAAGACAACACTTGCACGCTAACCAGTGTCACCTTCTCTAGTCGATTGTTTTTGGGTTAACCCTTGTCATCTCAATCAAGTAGAGTAAGGTGAGGGGGAAAACCTTAACATGCACGTCAGAGATATAATAAACTACTTCTCTGCTAGAAAAACCTCCTATTCTCTTAATAAGTCGGGATCCCTCTTCCACCTCTAAAATGAATAAGTGTTATGCATAGTAAAAATGAAAAAAAATTCAAAATGAAAAGTTAAAAAAATTCAAAATGAAAAATGAATAAGGTGAAAGAAGAGAAAGGCTTCCTACGCAGGGAGGTGATGCAAGTAACTCCACTGGGGTACTGACCAGGCTTGCTGGCAGTGGAGCCATGCTTGTGTTCCTATGTGACTCCACCGAGGTACTGTCCAGCCCTGCTGGTAGTGGAGCAACACCAAAGATGAAACTAAGACTCTGACGACTATACTACTTGTGCACCTACATATCTGTCAACCCCAATTGAAACAATTGTGTTGCCTTGGCTTGGAATGTGTGTCAATCGACCAAGAGTCTGGAAGATGCTACATATTACATCAAGTTAGTGTGAAACAAATATGTGCTAAGAACTGAACAATATTTCCGGAGGTGTTAGACTTGCTTTTCACGAACAAGGTCTATGCAGAGAGCTAGAGTTCTACTAGTGTGTCGCCAAGTGTTATAGAAGCTATAACCACCCTCCCTACCAACCTTGCACAACACTTTGTCTTAAGGCATCACTTGGTTTTCTTCAATGAAGGCTTGAGTGGAACTTCCAAATCAACAAACACTTCCTTTATAGGAGTGTTCATATGCTTTTTTATTCTTGCCCAGGCAATTTTCCTCTGAATTTGTTTAATTTTAACCTTAGATTGAGGATTTTATTTTTCCTAATTGATATCTCATTCATGTGTAGGTTTTACAGGTACAGGCTTGGGCTGAAGACTTACCTTGGATGGTTTCACCTCTCTTTTATCCCTAAATTTCTATTTTAATTCCACGTGATGGACAATGGTACCCTTGTCCATGATTCTAGTTAAGCGGACATGAGTAGGTTCGACGGTTTCACCCCTATTATCATCTGAAACCCAAGGGTTTGCTTCATGAAATGATTCTTCACAATAATTATGTAATGAATCATGAGATGGTGACCGAATAGGACTATCAAAAGGAGGGTTAGGTGCAAAGAGACCAGGGGGTTTAGGGTCTTCGGGAAGTTGGGGTTTATCAAAACCATTTTGATATAGGAAATGATCCCATTCATCCCTTGCCTTTTCCAATTGGTGTCTAACCAAAATGCATATGAAACTGTGATGAAAGAGTGATCTTTCAGAGTTCTTGCGGCATGATTGGTATGTGTGGGACATTTTAGTTAAGATTTTATACAAATAAAAGGGAAAATTAAGTTTATGGTTGATAAATTCCATTAAAAGCCTTATATGATAGATAAAAACCAAATTGTATCGCCCTTCATAAGTAACATACTGACAATTTTTTTTTTTAATATCATTTATGTTTAAAAGAGGAAATTGGCATACCTTTCACATGATAGACATAGTCTTTACTAACAAGAAGTTTCTTCCACGGAATTTCATGAACTTCACAATTTGTGGACCATTTCTCTCCCTCAACAGGGAGATGGGAAGCCTCAACAATGAAATCGACATCTACAACAATCTCTAGATCACATTCATTGTATGCTTCCAACCAACCTAGTAGAATAAGTCTACACATTCATTGTATGCTTCTACCATCTCAAACCCAATGGCTTCCAAAAGGATAAGGCATGTCGTGGATAGAATCCAAGAGGGTTTTAGTCTAGGAATCATGTTGAAATGTAGGGGGGAGATGGAACAAGTAGGTGACCAAATCATATCTCGTAGAGGAGTCTGAGAAGTATGAGGGAAACAACAAAATGACCAAGAGTTGGTAACCTCAAAAGCCAAAGAGATTAACTAAGACATTGACAGGTGGGAGAATATTAACAAGAGAATAATGGTTTTGAGGTACGATTAATTATGAGTGGTGGATTTCATATAGTTGGCACAAACCAAGATTAACATCCCTGACAAGAATGCAAAATCACCCACAAAACCCTGATACAAATCTCAAAGAAATAATCGTTAGTCAGAGAACCATCATTTCTCACAATTGTAGATTCAAAACTTTCGAAATATCACCATATACATGAATGGAGGCTCATAATCATAATTTGGTCAAAAAACCAATAATATATTAAACCAAGTCTCATATGGTAAAGTCATCGTATGGCGCATATGGAAAATAAATTATGTAAGAGTAGTCAAGTGCAAAATTTATATATATTTTATGATTCATAAGATGATAATCATCCATTAATATAACCAACTATAGATATCAATGCATATATATACCATTCAACCAAATAGATTAAAGGAAATATTAGAGAGCCATTATAATATGAAAATTGAAATAAGATAGGGTTGCTACAAAATCAAGGATTCTCAAGCTGCCCTTTTCACTCTAACATTCATATGCAATATTGTTAAATTTGGAAACTAGGGCCAAACATCACTTTGGACAACTTATGAGGAAGCTGCTAATTTTCTTATATTCCTATTTCTGAGAGGTGTAGGATTCATCTAAATATCATCCCATTCTGACATGTACAAATGGAGATATGAATTTATTTTGATTATGGACAAATTGTCAAGGTCGACCAGCCATCAAAATAACCTCCTCCAACCTTCAACATTGTATAGAAATACAAGATGTCTCCTCCAAATTTTGGAATCTCATCTCATTCATATTTCTCTCTCTCATCTTGATTGGGTACATATTTTTGGGTTTCTCTCTCTCCACATGTATGAAAGGAATACTGTCTTTTCTAGCTACTTTGTTAACCAAATTTGTCTGAAATTTCAGGAGGCTGACTTTGACCATTGTTGACCCTGTTTGACTTCGGTTTTGTGAGGAAGACGTCTATTTGGGAAAGCCGTTGTTCTGGACACAAAAATCGAGGCAGTTTGACCCCTTCGTTGACTAGCATTGACTACCCTAATTTAGGTTGCTACGTTGACCAAATTTGACTGGTTATTTTCAGACTGTTTTGGGTTGCATTATCTTTCTGTTAGAGGCTCAATTGACCAAGGTTGACTGAGATGTTTTGGAGGTCAATTTCAGCTCTATTGACCAGCATTGACTTTTTGGTTAGGGCTTTCTGTTTCTGCTGTTTTGATTGATCAATTTGGGCAAGTGAGTATTGTAAATTGTACTCTCCCTACACTGAACTTTTGAAGAATTATAAGAATAATTGATCAAGGGTTTACCCATATTGGGTTTGTCCCTAGATAGTTCCATATCTTGTGTCCTCTTGTGTTGGATTTTCTTCTACTATTATTTTTTATGTTCTATCTGCATTTTACTATCATGTTGATGTGATTGCTATACTGGATATGATATTAGGATAATAAAGAAAATTAATGTAAAATTTTCCTAAGCATAGAACATACCATTGTTATCCTAAAATTAACATGGTATCAGAGCTGAGGTGAAGACAAAGTCGAAGCAAGAGTGAAGAGTAATCACTGATCAGGAATAAGTCTCAATGGCGTCCACATCCTACTTCAAGTTTGATGATAAGCTTCATGATAAGTTTGATTATCATGCATGGAAGATATCTCTTGATTTGACTTTAGAAGAGAAAGATGTCATGGATTATGTGCAGGGAAAGATTCCAGAACCTCCTTCAAATGCACCGACAACTGCTAAGACAAAGTAAAATAAGGGTGAAGTCAAAGCCAAGAAGATCATCAGGGATTCTATTCATAAGCATGTTGGGTGTGGAGCTTGATTATCTTCTGTATTCAAAGGTATTGCCGCATTGGACCCCAGTTCGTAATGGGGCGGCAACGCTGCCCATAAAATATTCGTTGCAGGGGGGGTCTAGGTGGGGGCGGCTGTGACCTTTGGGAGCCCCCCCTGGAAAGGGGTTCGGGGGTAGCGTCCCTGAAGCTAAGAATAGATGTAAAATTTCCTTGTAAAATGTTGTAATTTCGTAGTTAATCTAGGCCGTTCATTAGGTGGAGATCTGACAGTAGAAGTTATGTTTAATTTAGGGTTTTTTTCCCTAGAAGGCAACCCCTTGCTATATATGAGGGAATTGTATTGCGTCTATGTATATCTATATTCTGAGTGAGGAAGAGAGAGGAGATTGAGAGCGAAGAGGGAATTACAACAGATCTATTGTAGGTTGTATCTCTTCAATTTTCTGGATAATATAAAAAGAAAGATTGGTTGTTTCTCCATGGACATAGCCCACACTGGGTGAACCACGTATATCTGTGTCTCTCTTGTTTTATGTGTTTTCTATGTTTATATTTCTGCAATATTTTATGTGTTCCATTGCTTTGTAATATATAATTCTCTAACAAAGCACTTAGTTGCTTACATCTCCGATTTGAGACATCAAAGGAGATATATGACAGGTTGGTTGGCATGTTCAAATCTGGAAATGCAAATCAAATTCTTTTCCTCTAGAACAAGATGAAGGATATAAAGAAGGGAAAATGTGAGGATATTCAATCCTATTTCATGAGGATTACCGAGATAAAAAATTATCTTCTTTCGATTGGTGAAGCTATTTCTGACAGGGATCTCACTCTCATTACCCTGGGAGGTCTTCCTCCCGAATGGCACGTGTTCAACACTACTATTCTCAATAACAAAAAAATTCCAGGTTTTGAAGAATTTCTGACTAGATGTTCTTAAGAAGAAACAAGGATGATGGAATTGGATATGCCTTCGAATAGGAGTAATCCTACTTCATTCTCTGCTCATGCCAAGAGGGAAGAACAATGCAGGTTCAAAGAAGCAAAGTCAAGGAAGACTGGGATTCAAAAATGGAAGGAAGGGAAGATGCTTCATTTGAAACAAGTTTGGTCACTATGCCAGGGAGTTTCCAAATAGAAGGGACACATCTCATTATGATGATCACAATCATTCCAGGGGAAACAACAACAATCAAAAGAATGACAGGTTCAACAACAAAGGGAAAAGGAATGCTTCCACTACTCAACTTGGAAATGGTCGAGCTTATAAAAGAATAAGAAACTCCAGGCATCCTGAGTCTAATATTGTAAATTCTAAGAAAAAGGATTTTTATCTTATATCTTCCCTCTTTAGTGCCTCACCTCCAGATACTTTGGGAAATTGGTTGATTGATAGTGGTGCCTCAAGGCACTTCACTTGGTACAAGGAAGCCATTTCAAATATAATAGAGAAGAATATAAATTTGGAAATTATCTTTGGAGACAATGCCACCTATCCCGTGAAGGGAGTTAGGAATGTTACCCTTCAATTGAATCAAGGTAACACCATTCATCTTCAAGAAGTACTGTATGCACCTGATTTAAAGAAGAATCTAGTGTCTATCTCAGTGGTAGAAGACAAAGGATTCAAGGTGGCATTCATCGATGGAAAGGTACGTGTGGAAAAAAAAAATTAAAAGCATTTACTCTTGGATTCATGGTTGAAAGTTTATATCAAGTTGGAGGAAGTCCACTGGGAGCCATGTCTTGCGACACATTTCTTCAATCTGAACTATGGCATCAGAGGTTTACTCATATTCACTATAAGGCTCTACCTGATGCAAGGAAAATGGTTACAAGTATTCATGAATTCAAAATAGAGCATGAAGGTGTATGTCAGGGATGTGCCGAGGGAAAAAATACAAGGGGACCATTCCCCTCAAGTGATAGAAATACCACAACCATTTATCAATTGGTTCATTCTGATATATTGGGTATGTTTCCTCTGACATCATTAAGAGGATATTTATATTATGTTGTCTTTATGGATGATTTCTCTCGCAAAACTTGGATATATTTCTTGAACAAGAAGGATGAAATATTCTCATGGTTCAATGCCTTCAAAGCCTTGGTGGAAAATCAAACAGGGAAGAATATCAATATATTGAGGACCAATAATGGAACCAAGTATGAGTCAAATGAATTCAATAACTATTGCAGGGAAGTTGGCATTAAGAGGGAGAGTACTATTGCATATACTCCTGAGAAAAATGGTGTTGTTGAAAGGAAGAACCATTCCATTATAGAAGCCACTCGTACCATGATTCATGATCAAGGGCTTCCAAAGTTCCTATGCGGAAAAGCTGCCAACATTGTTGTGTACGTTCAAAATCAATGCCCTCATCAAGAATTTGACTCCAAAACTCCCGAAAAAGTTTTCACCAGTAATAAACCCGAGGTTTCTCATTTTAGAATTTTTGGTAGTCTCATATACTTTCATGTGCTTGGTCAAAGAGAAGTAGATTTGAATCATGATGTCACCTTTGATGAGGATGTTACCCTAAGGAAGATTAACAACCTTCCTATCCAAGGAAGGACAAAGAAATAGATGGAGGAAATCAAGGAGATTCGCAGGATGAGCCGATGCTTGATGTTGAAGAACTGATGGATCCCATTGACCCTCCTCCTCCAAAAGGATACCCTCATGGCTGAGGGAAACTCTCGAAGATGCTGAGATACATGTTGCACTGAGGGGGAAATTTCATGAAAGCAAGAAGACTAATAGGTACCAAGGGTACTTAACTGCTATGAGCACCATTATTCAGTCTGAACCTTTCTCATTCGAAGAAGTTGTGAAGCAACAAGTAGGATGCTATGAACGAAGAGTAAAAGTCAATTATGAATAATGATGTATGGGATGTGGTCCCTAGACCCCAGGAAAAATCCGTTATCACCTCTAAATGGCTCTATAAAATTAAGCATGGTTTTGATGGAAGTGCTGAGAAGTTTAAGTCCAGATTTGTTTCTCGAGGCTTCTCTCACAAGGAATTTGTAGATTATGATGAGATATTTGGGCCTGTTGCTTACTACACCACCATTCATTCGATTATGTCACTTGTTGCCTCGCAAGGAAGGAATCTACACCAGATGGATGTCAAGACTGCCTTCTTGCATGGTTCACTTAAGGAGGAAGTCTATGTGAAACAACATGAGGGGTTTGAAGTTCAATATCGTCATACACCTGTATGCAGGTTGAAGAAATCCCTCTATGGGTTGAAGCAAGCACCCCAAACTTGGTATGAGAGGATTGATAGCTATAGAAGTGAAGTTGATCTGAACCTTTACTTTAAGGTTGAGAATGATAGACCTCTCATCTTGGTACTCTATGTGGACGATCTCTTTCTGATAGGTGCAAACCCTCTTATTCATCAATGTAAGAGAGCGATGGCTTCCGAATTTGATATGAAGGACCTAGAACTGATGCATTACTTCCTAAGGTTGGAGGTCTTGCAAAACCCAGGGGAGATTTTCCTTTCTTAAGGAAAATATGTCGTGAAGCTACTTGAAATATTTGGGATGGTGGACTGCAAGTCCGTGACTACTCCGATGGAACTTAAATTTAAGAAGTTATCCAGAAGTGTTGTCATGCCTGATTTGGGAGATCCTTCTGAGTATCATCAACTCATAGGGGCCTTGATGTTCTTAGTGAACTCCCATCCAGACACATGTTTTGCAGTGAACATATTGAGTCAGTTTATGGTTGAGCCTCATCATATAGATTAGATTATTGCCAAGAATATCTTGAGATATCTCTGGGGAATAATCACTTATGCATTGTCAGGAATGTGAGGCTCCATGGTTACTCTGATGCAGACTACGGTCGAAGTGTGGTGGATCGCAAAAGAACATCAGGATGTTGCTTCTCTCTAGGTTCTGCTTCAATATCATGGATGAGCAGGAAGCAGAAGTTAGTTTCTTTAAGCACCACTGAGGCTGAATACATTACTTCTAGTTTGGCCTCCTGTGAAGCTGTCTGGTTGAGGAAGATCTTTAGTGAGCTGTTTGGACATGTGTTAGATACCACGTGGTCTTCTGTGACAACCAGAGTGGGATTCGTCTTTATGAGAGTCTCGTGTTTCATGATCTCTCCGAGCATATTGATTTCAGGTACCACTTTATCTAGGATATGATACATGGAGAAATAAAGCTCCATCATATTGGGATCGATGAGCAGGTCGTCGATATTCTTACAAAGTCCCTCGGGAAGATAACATTATTAACCTTCCATGAACGACTTGGAGTCATGGAGAGACCCTCTTATGAGGGTCCTGTATGATATGGATAGTGAGCTCTAGGAGCTCCAACAGGCTTGGGGTACTTCTTGGAGCAATGAGCGACCATAGGGTGACTCACCCTCCCCTAGTGGTGTGCTATGTACAGGGTGAGTGGTTCACCTTCCCCTATGATACGCCACAGTGGCATATGCATAAGTTGAGTGGTTCACCCTCCACTATGGCATATGAGTAGGATGAATGGTTCACCTTCTCCTGCCGACACATCCTACCCATGCAATCCAGGACTCATGGGAAGTACCTCTCATCTAGCCAATGAGTAGGGAAATGAGGATAGGGACCATAGTACTACCTATGGATGCATTGTTTACTACTGTACTCCCTATGCTAGGATGTTGATATTGATCTAGGATCAATGGAAACTGACTAGGGGTCAGTTAGAGTGGTATGCCACACTCTCTAGTGTTGGAGGCTGACTTCAGGTAGGTGGAGAATGATATGATACATTCTCAGTCATTTCTTCTTTCTTCATGGTTCAGAAGAGCAAAGCATAGTAGAGCAATGCAGTGACAGGGATGGTACAAATTATTAGACAATTTGGTAGGTGATGTTCTCCCTAGTTGAGAGGGAGTGTTAAATTTGGAAACTAGGGCCAAACATCACTTTGGAAGCTCTTATGAGGAAGCTGATATTTTTCTTAGATTCCTCTTTCTGAGACGTGTAGGAATGATCTAAATATCATCCCATTCTGACATGTACAAATGAAGTTATGAATTTATTTTGATCATGGACAAATTGTCAAGGTCGACCAACCATCAAATTAGCCTCCTCCAACCTTCAACGTTGCATATAAATACAAGGTGCATCCTCCTAATTTTGGCATCTCATCTCGTTCATATTTCTCTCTCTCATCTTGATTGGGTATGGATTTCTGGGCCACTCTCTCTACACACATGCAGAAGGAAGATTGTCTTTTCTACCTACTACATTGACCAGATTTGATCGAAATTTTAGGAGGCTGACTTTGACTAATGTTGATCCTGTTTGACTTCAGTTTTGTGAGAGACTTTTATTTTGGCAAGCCGTTGTTCTAGACAAAAAAACTAAGGCAATTTGACCCCTTCATTGACCAACATTGACTTCCCTAATTTAGGTTGTTGTGTTGACTATTGTTTACTAGATTTGACCGGTTATTTTCATACTGTTTTGGGCTGCATTATCTTGTTGTTGGAGGTTGAGTTGACCAAGGTTGACCGAGTTGTTTTGGAGGTCAATTTCATCCCTGTTGACTAGCATTGACTTTCTGGTTAGGGCTTTCTGTTTCTACTATTTTGACTGATTAGTTTGGGCAAGTGAATATTGTAAATTGTACTCTCTCTCTCTCTCTACTGAACTTTTGAAGAATTATAAGAAGAATTGATAGGTTTTCCCCACATTGGGGTTTGTCTTGGCTGGTGCCATATCTTGTGTCCTCTTGTATTGGCTTGTCTTCTACTGTTATTGTTTATGTTCTATCTTCATTTTACTATCATGTTGATGTGATTGATATACTGGATATGATATTGGGCTAATAAAGAAAATTGAAGTAAAATTTCTCTAGGCATAGAACATACCATTGTTATCCTAAAATTAACAAATATAGAGTCATATGCCCTTGATAACTTATTGGAACAATAGAAAGTGACATGGTTTTTATATTACTATTGAATGAGAGGCATGTTCATTAAGAAAACACTAAAAGAAAATATTGGAAATGAATTAAAGTTCAATAACACACCAGTCAAAGAAACTAAGGATATGTCATATCATCATTGAAAAAAATAAAGTTGTACATCAATATCATTAAATTCATACAAAATCAAAACCAAATGTGAAAAACAAAAACCCAAAGACAAATTTAAGGAAGGGCCCATATCATTTTCCAAAAATGAGAGGGGAGTCGATTGCGCTGCCAGCAGACTGTTATTCCTATGCATTTTTCTTAGGTCATTTTAATAAGTGAGAAATACTATCATCCATGCATATTGCACTGAGGGATCACAAATTTACTAGCTCGGTTGATGATTAAATTGATAATGTATAATTAATAAGATTTAAGACCAATAAAAAAACTCATCACCCTAGTTATGATGGAACCTCTCTTATAGTTTTAAGGTTGAAATTTTAGGGTATGAGTGGAGCTATGCCAACAAATATGCCCTAAAATGAGTCAATCAAACCTACAAGATTAGAACCAAGATAGCTAAAGGAGTCCTTGTATAGGTGTCGAAGATAAAAAGTGTACATATCTCTTGGGATTTGAGGAAGGAGATTAAAAAGTGATCGAAGTGTGTTCTTTTAAATTAGGATTTTTCAAAATAAGGCATCGAACCTTAGATGAATCAAAGAGAGAAAGGAATTTATAAAGAGGAATAGAATGGTATATATAGGAAAGGAGTTCCCTCAAGGTATAGGAGAACGTTGGATTATCCATTACAGTACCCAAATCATACAAATGTCTCATATGGTAACTTTTGGTTATGAATAATAGGTTTAACTATAATGGTACCAAATATTTTAGGCCCAAAATGACCCTTTGTTACAAAAATTTCAAATTAAAAGTTGTGGTACCCTAAATAATATGTGGTATGGTTAATGCTAAGAGATTGAGAGGGCTTATGGGTTTTGAACCAAGTTGGCTTCATAAGTAGGAAAGTTCCCTAAGGGGTCAAAGTGAGTCAAATCAACAACCAATGATTTGAGACCAAGGGGAAACAAGTACTGAAGGACCCCTCGGTGCTAAACATCCAAAGGACCAAATGAGATCACTTATTTAGACTAGGACAATAGAAGCTCTAGGAAGGTGGTTCATCATTGTATTAGAGTAGTATCAAAAAGGTATCTTATCATCACTGGGTAGACCATGCATAAATACATCATAGGGGTGGACTACATAAGGCACTTCTAGACATGTAGGTATATGTGAGTACCTCGGTGCAAATTTTATACATTAAATCATCTAGATATTTCAAATTCTTATCCATGTCCAAACATTTGAAACTTATATATCCGGATAGTTGGCTCCATCCACAATGTCTTTCAACTTAAAACATGTCGATAAAATATGATTTGAAGAGAGATTCCTAAGGAAAATTCGTGTGCTAAGTAATGAACTTATCCATGCTAGTTGTTTCTTCTTCATAGTACTTGACTTGGTTCTCAAGATTCAATATTTTATCTCTAAATATTTGATCTCTTCTACCATCTTGATAATTTTTTCCTACATTGCTTCATCCATGTCAACACTTTAATATGTTATGGCTAGGGAATGCATTTTATCTATATTGAAAACTACCATCTTTTTAGTTTCTATTACAATATATTCCTTGCCTCTCTTACATATGTGCACATCTCTTCACTAGTATTTCTTTTTCTTCTTAGAAAAGAAGGTTTCCAAAACAATTTTTGTGTCATCATTAAATGTTTGGGAATTTTCAAAAACATACTCAAAACATGAAGATGAACTCTATTGTATTCCTATCCCATGAGGTTACCTCACCATCCTTTCTTGGTTGGTTCTCTTATTTTGTTAAATTGATAAACATTTCGTTCCCTAGAGCCCATCATGAAATGATATATTTCTTAGAGTTGCAAACATTCATGGCAATCTTCACTTGTTATCTAGTTTTCTCTATCTCTTTCTTTACCATATCCTCCTACTTGGTTCCAAGTAGATTCATATCATGCAATACTTGAAATACCACTGTGTCAAGGAATATATTTTCTTCGAAACTATTGACCTTGATTATTTTGGTTCAGCTAGCAGGTTGTCCTCTATCCATTAGAGTTATGTTTTTGGTTGTTATCAATGTTCTTTGGACACAAAAGCTTATTCTAAAACCTACCTCTTTCTCACTTTAACTTCCTCAAAGTCCCATGTTTCCTTGTTGCAACTTCCTTAGGTCATGCTTCATAATATAAGTCCTTACCAGTGCCACTCTTCAAAGCCATTGAATGCTTTTGTATGTGCCTTAAGAAGGGCTTCCCTTAAGGTATATTCTTTCATCTCTTCTATAATATGTAGATCAATACTGGAAACTGAAAAAAAGTATACCCCAAGCATGACAAGTTAGGTTGAAGAATATTTAGTCATCAATATTGCATTGGCTCTGTGAAAGGTAGCTTTATATGAAACTTCCATCAAAACCAATTAATTAGGCACATCAATGGATAATCAATGAGTATTATTTTCCAAGAATAATTTTTTACGTAGTTCCCATGCTGCAAAATATATTGATTATGGAAGGGATCAAGGACTCTTATAATTTCCTCTAAGAACCTAAGACGAGGTTTATAGATATGATCCCCTAAAATATTTCCAATACGTTGTAGTCTTCCCCAAATCTTTGTAATACATGCAAAGCAATGTCTTCATATGATTCCAATCCCATTTTATGTAAAGCATTGTTCAATGCAAAAAGTTCATGAGAAGTTGAGGTAGATGCTTATTCTTAACTTCACTAACCTTAAGGATGGTTGAAAATAGGTTTAATTATCTAGGTCATATTAAATATCATTACTCTAATAATAATTCATGAATCAATGGTGATCATGATCCATACATGCTAGGGACATCGATTCACCTTGTAACTAGATTCAAATGTTTTGTTGGGTAACTCCCTATGGGATATATCCAAAATTCCTCTTTTCTTCACCACTATCTTTGCATTACCTTTCTTGGATAGTTGTAAAGGCATTTGGGGTGAAGGAAGGCATTCACTCTCTCTTATCCATGTATATATTTCTATCATTCAACCTAGTCAACCAAGCGTTAGATCATGTCAATGTAAGGGAACAAGTTAGTGAAAGCAACAAAGTTGCAAGTAAGACCTTTGAATATTTTAGTTTTCCTTCATGTCTTCAAAGTCTTCACTGTTCATAGGAATGCTCTGCTTTTGGGATGGTGGAGGCACCCTTTTATACATATCAAAGACTTTCCCATAGTAGCATGTGTCCTTAAATGCTATGGTTCTCTGGATCCTTAATACCATTGGCCTATATATGGGTCTTTATGAATTAGCTCTCTCTTATTTTTCCTTTTCCCTTTGATTCTTGGTGTTAAATTTTCCAGTGCTTTATGTGTAACACAATCACTTATTATAATTATTCTTCAGTTAGAAATCTATTTATCCAATAAATTCAATCTTCCAACAACAATAAGCAATTGTAGATAAAACAGTAAACCAATTCACAATAGAATACAACCAAGAACAATAGAGACAAAGTAGTTTGGTCAAAGACCAAGGGAGAACCCCATAAGGGGGAAAACCCTTTCAAAAAAATTTCTTCTATTAGATTGTCATCAAATGTTTAACACAAAGATACAATGTTCAAGTTAATAAACAAAGAGCCAAAGGTCAGAGCCTTGACTATCCCAAATACCAATCCAATATCTAATCAAATATGAGACCGAAAAAGTTCAACTCTAGTCAATATGTCAAATCTGCAAATTTTGTCAAAGTCAACAACAACAAAAGAAGCCTTAACCAATCAATGATCAGTAATCAAATCAGCCTCCAAAAGGTTCAGTCAAATAGTCAAAGAACTTGACCTTATTTCCTTAGTCAAACCTTGTCAAAATAGCCTCCAAAAATTTGGTCAAAGAGAGATAAAGTATATGGTCAAACCTCAACAGATCTACAGTCAAACTTAGTCAAAGTCTGTGGTCAAAGTTTCCCAACATGCCTAGAAAAATCGGTCTCCATCCCAATCATTTAGGCCTAACAAAATAGACATAAATTCTAAATTTCAAGGTAAAAATGATCTAAGCCGAACCAAGTCAAAGGCTAGTCAAAATTTTCCCACAAAGAGTCAATGAAATAAACAAAAATAGTCTTCCTTCCCTTCTCACATGTGAGCTCGGACCTCCTATTTCAGACCTATATGAACCAATCTAATCAAGAGAGAGAAGATGATTCGTGTGAATCGATTCCTCTAAGAGATGTGACATGTGGCGTATTTATATGTTTCCAAAGAGGTTAAATCTCCTTGCCCAAGTCGACTCGTACTTTTTCACAGAAGTGGGTTTCACATTAAAAATAATATTTTTCCTTGTGCAAATTAAATTCTTCCAAGGGCTAGCGGGTCTTCTCCAAATGAGGAATGCTTCCCAATGGAAGGAATTTATCCTTGAATATCCAAATTTCAACACTCCCTCTCTGTGAGGAGGGAATTTCTAAATGTGTTGTAAATCTCATCTCAAATATTTTTTCATCATCATCACTGTGACATATCATTTCTCGTCCTATCTCATCTTTGCTCATACATTCTCATTTGCATGAACACTCTCGAATCTAAAGTAGAAGAAACATCATAGGGGAGATAGATTTTCCACCCTATATCCAAGGACAATAGGAGAGATATGACTTACCATCAAAGGTAACGATCACACACACCTATTTTCCGCTAATATTCCCATCTTGATCCTCAAGAATCAAGTGGTAGAATGCCTACATCCCATCACTTGAGATAGATACCACTTACCATAAAAGGTAAGGCTCACACACACTCAAGTCTCCTCACACATTGGCCAGTTGGGTGGAAATCCCTACAAGCTTAGCTTTAGGGTAGGATGCATATTGGGGTATACTATGTCATGTCTAAAAGCAAATAGGGAGAGATACAACTTGTCATAAATGATAAGGATCACACACACCCTATAGTGACAATAGAAGAGATACAAATTACCACATGGGGTAAGGATCACACACACCTATTTTAGAAAGTTACTTCGACCCCATGATATCTCCATCTCAATTCCTCTCCCTATGAGCTAAAACAATGGGGAAGAGCATAGCTCAATCTCCTCGATCAACTGTGACCCTTTCCCAGGAGGGTCACATCTACTAGTCCAAACTGGTCTCTAAAGACCAAGAACTTCTCTTTCGACAAAGCCTTCATAAGGATATATATTATCTACTCATTAGTCAAAAGGTGATGGAGTCTTACAACTCCTCTCTGCACCATATATCGAATGAAGTGATATCTAAACTCAATGTGCTTAGACTTGTCGTGGAACACAAGATTCTCCACCAGCCAGATGCCACTCTTATTATCACAATATTTGACTGTCATATCCAAAACTTGCTCAAACATCTCACCAAAGAGCTTCCTTAACCATACTCCCTTGCAACTAGTCATGCTAGCAATAATGTACTCAACCTTAATCGTGCTAAGGGCAATGAACTTCTACTTTCTGCTCATCCAAGATATCATGGCAGATCCCAAGCTAAAACAACACCCTGATGTGCTATTCTTGTCAATAAAATTTTTGGCCTTGTCAACATCAGTGTATCTAGGTAGCTCACATCTCCAACAGTATATTTCAGTCCAAGATTAATCATCCCATGTAAGTATCTCAACACATTCTTAACAGGGACACAATGTGCATGTAGAGGCTTGATCATAAGTTGACTCAAGAGTATTAATTGAAAAACATATGTCTGGTCAAGTGTTCTCAAGGAACATCAATGCCCTAATCAACTATAAGTACTTAGAGGGATTCACCAGATCGAGCCCAAAAACTTCTCCACATAGATTCTTGAACTTCATCTCCATTTGTGTGGCTATAGACTTGCATTCCACCATACGAAATCTTTCCAACATGTTCACCACATATTTACCTTATTAAAGGAAAATATCACTAGGCCTCTACCACACCTTTAAGACTAGGAAGTAGTGCATCAATCCAAGGTCTTTTATCTAAAATTCAAAGGCCATCTCCCTCTTACATCAGAGAATCAAAGGCTCACCACCTGTCAAGAATAATTCATCAACATATAAAATCAAAATCAGGGGCATACCTTGTACAATTTTGAAGTAGAGGTTCAGGTGGCATTGTTTCTTGTAAAACCGTGCTTCATCAGGTAGCTATCAATGTGAGCATACCAAGCCCTAGGAGCTTGCTTCAATCCATAGAGTGCATTATTCAACCTACACACATGAGTCTTATTATCTTGTACTTCAAATCCCTATGGTTGGTCAACATATACTTCTTCCTGGAGTATGCCATGAAGAAATGTGGTCTTCACATCCATTTGGTGAAGATTCCATCCCTAGGTAGAAACTAGATCAATAATATATCTAATGGTAGTGTAGTGGGTAGCTAGCACACAAATTTCATCATAATATTCTCCCTCTTTCTGGGAGAAACCTCTATCCACGAACCTCGCCTTATATTTCTCGATACTTCCATCTGCTCCATGCTTGATCATGTACAACCATTTAGAAGTCAGAACAGAGTTCCCTTCGAGCTTTTGAACTACTTCCCACACATCCTTCTTCACTACATATTAATATTTCTACCATAACATCCATCTAGAATATCTCCTTTCACTGCTTCTCCAAAGGTGTGTGGTTATGCTTGTATGACGTTGCCGATAGCCACAACATAACCTTGATATCAGCATGGCTTCTTACTTTCTCTAAAGATTCCTATGGTAGCGGCATGTATTTTATCATCAAGGTTTCATGAATCCATAATGGTTTATCCCTAGCATGATGATCACTTAGAGGGGGATCCAAGGGGTCCATGGGTTCCAAGGGATCATTAGCAACATTCATCTTAGGCATAGGCACATAAGGACCTTCTAGTAGGCCCATGTCATCATCCTTCTTCTCAATATTGGGAGGACAAGTAGGAATGTTTCTTTCTTTCCCAAGGGAAACATATTCATTGAATGCCACATCCCTACTAAACTCAATATTTATTTTACCAGGCACATATATTCTAAAAGCTTTAGAATTTTCACAATATCCATTAAATGTACCTTTCTTCCCTGAAGCTTCCAACTTGTTCCTCTTTTCCTTCTTCACATGAAAGTATACAGGGTAGATAAAGATTCTTTAGTGTCCAACATTGAGCTTAATACATGTGAAGACTTCTTCAGGGGTATTTTCACCCAAATCTTGATGAGGGGTCCTGTTTTGAACATAGACTGTAGTGTTGGCAGCTTCTCCTCACATAAAATTTGGCAACTTTTGATCATGCAACATGGATTAGGAAGCTTCCATGATGGTCCTATTCTTTCTTTCAGCCACTCCATTTTTCTGAGTGTTGTAAGGTACGATGGTCTCCTTCTTAATTCTTGCTCTCTTGCAAAAGTCAATGAACTCATTTGAAATGAATTCTCCACCGTTATTGGACCTAAAGACTTTCATTCTCTTCCCTGTTTTATTCTCTATTAGTGCCTTGAAGCTTTGAATATATCAAATACCGCGCCCTTGTGTTTCAAGGAGAATATCCATTTCTTTCATGAGAAGTCATCCACAAATATTATATAGTATAGGTAGCAACCAAGATATTTCACAGTCATGGGTCCACATAGATCAAAATGTATGAGTTTAAAATATCATTGGTTCTGCTCCTACTAGAAGGGATCGGTCCCTTTGATTTCTTTCCACTTGCACATCTTAGATAGACCCCATTATTAGCTTGAACCTCAAGCATTCTAGAAACCATCCTCCTTACTTTAGGCAGAGATTCATAGTGAAGATGAGAAAACCTTCAGTGCCAAAGCTCACTTTGATGATTACTATCATATAACAATGTTCGAATTGGTCTTCCATTGATTTTAGAGATTCCATCACTTCTTGATCCCAAATCGAATGCATCCCTCATGGGAAATTTCATAGGCCAAGTAAGAAACTTCCTTCTTATGAAGGAAACTCCCATCCATTTGCCTTCCAAGGCAGATATAGATACAAGGTTCTACTTCAATCTTGGTACATTACATACATATCATCATGTAGATGTATGATTTCACCATTGTCCAAATGAAATGAAACAAAACCAAAACCCTTCACAGGATAAGTAGAATTGTCCCCAAGAATGACATTCAAATTAGTCTCCCTCTCAACTAGGTTTGAGAGGCCTTCACGATACCCATTGAAGTTTCTAAAGGCCCCACTATCTACCAACCAACTATCAAACCAATTCAGAGAAGAACTAGAAAGAGAAGAAATAAGAAAATATTCAGATTGAGTAACAGCTGCATTATTTCCATACCTTGAATTTCTTGATCTCTTTGGAGGAAAGTGGCCATCTTTATGATTAGTAGGAGATTCTCTTCTTCTCCTATCATCATACCTG
This sequence comes from Pinus tabuliformis, assembly GCA_031772625.1. Taxonomy (NCBI): domain Eukaryota; kingdom Viridiplantae; phylum Streptophyta; class Pinopsida; order Pinales; family Pinaceae; genus Pinus; species Pinus tabuliformis. Next base: position 940,834,617 of record CM062817.1, on the reverse strand, counting down.
TAGTTTTTGTAGCCGTGATTGTTGTTGTAGTTGAACCTAGGAGAATTTCTCTTTTTTTACACAGTCTCAAGCAAGGTGATTAAGCTTGTGGAAATTGTAACATTCCACTTGTGACACGTCCCTGTTAATACTTATATTATAGTCCCTGGATGATGGAGCAAGCTTCCTTGAATTAGATGATCTTCCTCTTCCTTTCCTCTTCTTGTCCTATGCAACAAATGTAAAGGGTTCTCCTTCTTCATGCTTTTCGATCCTTCCCATAGAAATCATCTTAGTCTCTTCTTGAGTGCACTTGCCAACAAGTTCATCAAATGTTAGGAACTTGTCACTATTGATTATAGTAGTAATAAATGTCTCCCAAATAGGAGGGAGGCCTCCAAGTGCAACGAGCACCAACTCCTTATCAGGCATAGATTATCCAACAGTGAGTAGTTGATCCTTGCATTGGGATATCCTCATGAAGTATGACTACACAGTCTCTCCCTTATTCATTTTTATGTCCTTGAGTTGATTTTAAAGGAGAGAATATGGTTCAATTTTTTTACCTCATACATCCCAACCATCTTATCATGGATTTCCTTGGACTTCTTCAACTTAGAAATATAAGTAAGCAAATGATTTCTTCAAGAATCAATAATGAATTTATTTTATTTGATCTCACATTTCTTGTACTTGGACTTGACAGTAGCAGGAGCATTATCCAGAGGCTCAAGTACCTTTCCTTCCACATATTACAAGACATCATTCTCATCCAAGTTCACTTCCAACTTGATTTTCCAAGTAGCAACATTTGATGATTTATTCAACTTCTATCCCTCCTTGAAGTATGAGGTAGACATCTTGACCAAGCCAAATAATCTTTTTCAAATATCTCCAAAGGTAATTGTGTTTGTCTCTTGTCTCCTTGGGCTTGTCTTCACCTCAGCTCTGATACCATGTTAAATTTTCCAGTGTTTTATTCTTAACACCATCACTTATTACAATTCTTCTTCAGTTAGCAATCACTTTATCAAATAAATTCAACCTTTCAAGAACAATAACCAATTATAGATAGAATAGTAAACCAATGCATAATAGAAGACAACCAAGAACAATAGAGACACAATAGTTTGGTCAAATACCAGGGAAAAACCTCACAAGGGGGAAAACACCTTTATAAATTCTTCTTCTATTAGATTGTCACCAAATGTTCAACAACGAGATACAAAGAGTCAAAGGTATATAGTAACTTTTTCTATCCCTATGATTTTCTTATAAGGAAATTATTTTTCAAAAAAGAAAAGGCTTTGTTTTTATGTACATTGCAATATATGGCATGAATTTTCAAATTCCATCTATAATACATTTTGTTGTTGTTGTTTGTTTGTTTGCTTTTGTTTTTGTTTTTGTTTTTGTTTTTTGTTTTTTGTTTTTTTTTTGCCAAATAAAAGGTGATTGGTAAGCATCGGGCACTTTTCAACGGACATGATCGTATCTCCATAGATCAACACTCAACATTTGATTGCAGGACCCCCCCACGTGTGCTTGATGGTTAATAGACAGGAGGGGGGAGGGGGTTCTACAACAGGTGGTTTCCCTGAACACCCCCCACTCATTACAACTTACAAACCCCCTCCCCCCCCTCCCCCACGCACAAACCACCTCTGTTTTATGCCATTTTTCCCGCAAAATTTAGTTTTTATGCCAATTAAAACTTCCACCAACTATATCTATCCCCATCATATTCCCCCAATAACGTTTGAAATAATTATGTTATCTATCAATGGATATGCCATTTAATTCATCCATTTCACGTATATCCATTATAAATTTCTCCTTCTATCTCTTTCTTTCAATTATTTCCAATGTTATTCCACTTCCACTATTGTTTGTAGTGAACTTGAGCAGCAAATTGCGCCTAAACGAGAGATCACTTACAAAGGTTTCAACACTTTTTACACGGGTAGTCCAATTTCTTGTCTATCTGCAATTTTCTTTCAAAATGAGCACTTAGAAAGGGAAAGGGAAGTCTCAACCTAAATACCCAATGTCATCCACAGTTCCTAGAATTGATGAATTACCTTTGATAGATTTATATGCCAAAATTGTGGAAACTAAATTTAGTTCGATTTTTATGAACTGCATAATTGGGCCTTTCAGAAATTCTAAGATGAAAATGATGAGTTTAAGCTATGGGAGTCTATGTTACCCTAGTTTATATTTCCACAAACACCTCACTTCGCTGAATTTGTGATCTCGTGTGTAGATAGGTATTTTCCCAGTGAAAAAGCAATTATAGCCAGGAATGGGTAGCCCCTGTTTTACATAAACCCTGATTTTATCCTTCAAGATTTGCAAATAAATGTTCCAAGTTCCTTACATGTATTTTCAATCGAATCCCTGTTGAAAATTTATCAAAAGCTCACTTTTCAACAAAGATCTTTCTTTTTTGAGTCTTTTCTACCACAAGGAGCTAAACTTCCTTGTCAAAATCCACCCTAAACTTCAGCTATGTTTCTTGAGATGTCTAGGAAAATCATTTCAATGCTTTGTTTCCTATTGGGATATGAAAATGATGAACTAGTTGATGAGGTCATTTTAGTTTTTTAATCAGTTTTTGCATCTGGAAAGAAACCTGTTATTTTATTTAATTTCAGTAAGTTCATATTTGATAGCATCCATGAATAATTTTTTAAATTTGGGATTGAGAGAGCCTTTAGACATTAATATGTATTGGTTTACTTGTTCTTATATCTCTAGTTCGAAAGATTCAAAATGCCACTACAAAAGTAGGACATACAAGGTAAGCAAAACTCTATCATTCACTAGACTTCACTGGTCAGGAAGAATTTAGAGGAATTATTTTTAGTGACTTTGTTGATCAATTATTACAAGTTTCACTTTGACTTCTCAACAGTGATGTAGTCCCTAGGATTTCATTTGAAATCAAAATAATTTTACAGTTGAGTAAATAAATAAAAGTAAGAGATTAATATTTGTACCAAAATTTTACAGAGATTAGAGTTTATGTTTGTGAGCTGCCACCATATAAGCTACTATTATTTGTCCAAATTCGAGTTTTTTCCCTTGAGTTAATAATACAAAGTTTAAGTGTTGATGAAATTTATTTTATCTCTAGGAAGTAGAAAGCTTTGTTCAAGCTGAAAGCTCAAGTTGGACGTTTCGTTTTTAACATTAGAGTTGTTGATAAAGAGGTAAAATATTTGTTAGCACAAATGAAGTTCAAGTTGAGTTTTAGTTGGCCCAATGACCCAATTAAGGGAATTTCAGCACTAAGGGTTGATAAAAAAATTTCTCCTTACATTCATGTCTCAAAACTAGAAATTGAACAGTTTGCCAACAGGAAAATTTAGGAAGAAAACACCTTGCAGGAAGTAGAGGAAGAAGAGGTACTCGACCAACTAGAAATACGTAATGTTTTACTTAATCCTCACCAAAAGGAAAAGGCACTGAAAAGGTCAATTGAAGGTTTATCTTCTCCTACTTCAAGATTAGAACCTGGGGAATTTAGAGTTTTCAAAAGAAGGAAAACTAAAGAAACGGAAGAAGAGGTATTTCAAACCAAGTCAACATGAATCTCTGAAATAACAGTGACGGTATTGTTGTGCTATTCAACAACCCCCCATTTATTGATTTAATAGCTAATTTTCTATTATTAAATGGGGACCTTTATTAAAAAAACCCTCCAAGAAAAATTTAGCACTTAGGCACTTTCTTTTAAACTTTTAGAAATAAATCAAGATATCAAGTCAAAACCCTCTAAGACTAGCAATTCTCGCCTTTTCGCATACCGCTGGACCAAGTGCGTTGAAGGGTTAATTAACAAAAAAAATCTGTGAATTGCGATAGAATGAATCACCACATTTAACTTAGACATCATTATACTTTTCATTCAAAACTAAGACTTAAGGCATTTCCTATAAAATGAAGCGCTTATCGCAATCGCATATCGGCGTTCACAAAGGACGCAACTCGCAAAGCATGTCGTAACATGTGAGATGCGATATTGTGATAGAACGAGTCAACCTTATTGCATCACGTCAATTTACTTAAAAGTCCAATCTTATGAACTGTGCGAGCTTGCAAAGTGTGATAAAACCCAGACCCGATAGAAGAAAATGTAAGTTAAGTCCGGCACGTAGTGAAAAGAAATTTATGAAATAATTACTCATTTGGGTCTAAACAATAAATAATATGCAGCTTATCTCATATATCATATCCCGTAGAATATTAGAAAACTCTAGGAAAGCACACAACCAAAATTGCAATAGAGCAATTTGCGATATTGTGATAATCTTATCACAATCACAAAATCAGCGTTCTCGTAGTTCAAACTCACCACCTTAAAGTTTTTCCTTCCCATTTGCGATGCGGTAGTTTAATGAGTAATAAAGGAAATGATAAGAAGCCTTAGTGTCTATTTCATAAGTTTAATGGAATTTATGTTAAAGATTGGCTCGACGTGATACTATATCTTTTCATTTGTGTTTTGAATAAAAGCTCCTACCTTGTCACCTTTTTGAGGTTAACTGTATCATTTATTGTCATTATCATTCTCACTTGTGTTTATCTGATACCTTCTGTTTTTCTCCATTTTAGGAAAACTCTGCAGAGAACATCGTTAGAAACAATGGTGAAGAAGGGAAAGGCAACTGCATCTGATAAATCAGAAATGGTGCCACTTTTCTATGATACCACATGCAACAAGGACGAAGGAACTTCGACATAGGAGGCCATGTACAAGTTGTTAGAAGAAAAGTATCCCAAGCCACTGGTAACAAAGGCCATGGAAGATGCTCATGAGTCATCTAATGCTTCCTATTTCGAAACAGCATGTTCATTCCTGCACTGAATAACTGCGAGACCAAAAATAATTACATACACATATATGGTGAAATGGGTAATTGACGAGGTAGACATCATAGACAGAACCTTCAAGAATCATAGGCAAGAGGTCATGGGATCTTTCTCAACCGATAGCCTACGACTAATGTACCAATTACCAAAGCTACAAAAGCTCTACAATAAACAGTTCCTTGAGCAATTCGCTAAAGAAAATGAGGACCCGTCAGACATTACACAGACCTAGAAATCAATTCAAGGTAAGCTCAAATGGGATAAAATTGGTATGTACTCAACGACATCCATTTATCCCCCTCATAGTTTCGCAGTAGCAATGATATGTAGGTTATTCGGTAGACCCGATAGCACCAAGTTTTCCATGGAATGGCTCCTGTTAATAGATGCAACAGTGAATGCAACAATTATGAACTGGGCTCAAATTTTATCAGACAATTTGGAAGAGTCCATTATAGAATATAGAAGGAAAAGAAGTTCTTCTTTAAGGATTTTTCCACCTTTCATCATGAGTGCCTTTGTTATGGATGCAATCTGTTTTTGTTCTGAATTTCCTAATATGGGATGGAAGTGGATTGTACATAACCGATTCCCATCCATATATACCATAAAATTTTGTGGGAATCTCAATTCCACCCCCATTTTTATAAAATATGTCAAGGGGTTATGCTACCCATTCATAGAGAAGTGTACGATAGAACCACCCCTAGGTTTTCTAAAGAGGCCAAAGTAGATATCTTGCTAGTAGCCAAATGGTTTGGGGAAGAAACATTCACCTACATCAGAGTTTTTGGGAGAATTTCTTCACCGCATGTCCTCCCATATTATGTCCCTGACAAACTAATGGCCAGAGAAATAGCCTACCAAACAACAGGGGAAGGCGGATTAAGCAAAGGACTGAAAGAGTAGAAGAAGGTCATTTGGCCTACATTCCCATTACAATGTGGTGTTTTTGGACTACACAATTATGGACATGAATTGAAAGAAGAAAATATTATTATGTCTTTGAAATTAGCTACATTTTCGGGAAGGCAATACGACCCAAATGGCACTATTAAGGAATTTACTACTATGGTAAAAGTAAAACATTTCACCCACGAAGAGGACGCCTTTGATGACCTCCTCCTCCAGGAAGAAACATTTTCACAAGTTTTTCATATGGCATCACTACTTTTGGCCCTAGAAGATGGTAAGGCTTTCCATGTGTACAAGAAAAAGAGATTATTAAAGGTCCCATTGGACCTATTGCAGATTGAACCAATAAGGGAGCCAACCCCAAACTTAAGCTTGGAGGGAAGCTCCAAAGAAAACTATGAATAAGAAACCCAAGAGAGGTCGACTCGTGAGTTAGAGCACTCAAAGCATCAGTCTCAAAATGGGGGAGGAAACAAAAATAAAGAGTCTAAAAAATACATAGCTCAAAGTATAAAGGAGACAACTGAGCAGGCCAAAGCAAAGAAACAAGCAAAGGTTTCTTCTACTTCAACTCAGTCAAGTAAAGCTCCAATCATTGACATGGAACAAGAATGGGAGAAATTCAATAAAAAGCTCCACACAGACACAAACCCTGAGCAAACATTTGAAATGCAGACTCCCAAGAAAACCCAGCATAAGGAAAACCCAGAAACAACAGGGGAAGGAGCTACAGGAACTCAAGACATTGAGATCATTCCTGTTATTCCTACCTCAGAAATTATCTTAAGAATTGAGGAAATACATCCGTTAGATGTATTCTACAGTCCTACCCACAAGGTTGTAGTCAAAAGACAAAGGAATAAAAGAAAACTAGACACCATGGCTATTACAACTCGAGAAAATGAACCAATGGATATCGTATGGAAGGACTCGCCTATCGACCCATCTAAGAATCTCACAAATCTGTCACAGTTCACAGAAGCCTATGCCACAACGACCATCGACAAGGCAAAAAAGGTCCAAATGTTGCTGAAGGAAAAGGAACAAAAAAATATGTTGCTACAACATCAATTGGCCCAAGAAAAATCCAACCAGCAGGCGAAATTACAAGTAGCCCAGCTCCAAAGAGAATTAAAATAGATGAGAATACAACACCAAGCCAGCTTAGCAGAAAAGGATTCACAGATACAAGCCATGATGGATAAACTTAAACACAATCCGCAAATCGATGAATTCATCAAAGAAGCACCCAGCCTCAATTCCTTACTAATGCAGCAAAATGAAGTATTTTACCAGAAAATCTCGCAAATAGATCCTTATTGCGAGACCAATGATAAATTAAGAACCAAAGTTATTGATATGAGGTTTGAGTATGACGAAATCCACAAAAGGGTTTATGAATTTATCACCTGGAAAGAATCAAAGGATGGGAGAAAGGTTGACCTACCAAAGCTGGAAGAGTCGCATAAAGGTATTCTATTCATGGATTGGGATTCTTAGTTGAAACAAGCAGAAAGGGCAATAATGATAGCAACGATAGTAGCAAACAACATAATAGAAGCCATTAACGAAAATCTTCACGGCGCCAATCTTTTCAAGGAGTGTGTAGCAGGGTTTTTTCCGAATGTCAAACCGTTATAGAAATAGCGGAAACAGGTAGCGCATGAAAAGGAGGAGGCAATCAAACAGTTAAAAAGGCTGAATTGGGAAGCATACTAGCAGTTTCTAGTAAAACTACATAGCCAGTGGATGACTCTAGGATGTTTAACAATCTCTACACAAAAGATGGTGCCAACACTAACAGATGCCATATTTTCTAGGCAGTTAAAATATGCAATCGGCTAACCGCCTTAGCTCAAGCCAATGACTGATATTTGTGACATTAGAGATCAAGCTTAAAGGAATTAGTCATTAATTTATTTTTCTTTTAGTTTTTTCATATTCTGAGGAAGGTTGTTTGAAACCTCCTTAGCTATTTTTGTAATAATATATTTTTAAGACATATAGTTTGTTATTTAAACCCCTCTCATGCATTTAGAGGGGTCCAGAAAGTTTATCAAAAACACTTTTCAAGACATTAGACTTTTGTACTTTTGAGGAGGTTTTGATGAAATGAATGGAACATGATCTATTTTTTACATATCTAGCATGCTCTACTGAAATGCACTTTTGTACTCTTAGAATGCGTTGGATTGAATGAGATTGGGTCAATATTGATGAAGCACATGAGAATAAATTATCATATATGGTACTTTTATCATATGATTATGTTTTATTGATGTATTAAGCAATAATTCTTCTTTCAATTGTTTTGTATATCAAAGTCAGAATTATAGTTTTGCATTATTGCACTTTTGTATGATGTTAACTCTAATTCCCTTTTGAATACATGTACGATTTTTATATGTGATATATCTTTCTAAATCGTTTTGTCTAACTATTTATCCAAAATGATTATTGTCAAATGATTTAATTTCTTTTGGTAGTTGAATGTTTTTTATTACCAATTTTTGTAAGACATCATTGTAGATCACATATCGTATTATTATTTTCGAGTATATTATAGTTAGATAATGTTAGATTAAAGAGATATGCATGTGTTTAGTAGTTAGATTAAATTACATTTAGCTTAGTTATTCCACATTACATCTTATATCATCCCACCAACATTATCAAATCTCTTTGGGAAACTGGTCCCATTATCCCCAATCAGAGCCACTATACCAAACGGAAAAGGAGTTGCTTTCAAGGTTCAAACCAGGTGGTTTTCCCCCATGTTGTCGCAACGATTTTCAAGGCTTCAACATTTTGGCACTAGAAGGAGGGCCTAACTATGAATGGCAAGAAAATATAAATCAGTAATCCATTCTAAGAGTAAAAATCCCTCACTGTCACCTCCAACTTCTCAGTCGCATTCTAAATCCCCAAATCCTAGGTGAGAAGTTGTAAAGAAATCCTTAGAATCCACTACTGTGATCCCAAAGGAATTAGACCAATTTTCTTCTATAGAAACTCCTGAAGTGCAGTCTTTAATCCATAAACTACATGGGATTTATTTATCTCAAGAAGAATTTGAGTTATCCCAAGCTAGTGTTTCTTCTTAGTTTCCTTCCTCTCAAAGGTTAATTAGATCACAGAACGAAAAATTTGGGATCCCCCCATTTGAATTCCCTCCACCAGGAAAACTAAGAAAACACACTATGAATCTCATAGTGAGGCTCTCACATCATCACCTGAAACACCCTCATTCATTCCATCCACTTCATAAAAAAATCAATCATCCACCTCACAAATCCAGATCATGATTTACACTGGTACTGGAGCACAAGCCTCCCCTACCCAATAACATTCAACTACTGGAACATCTTCCTCTACACAGATACCCACGATGGATCAAAGACCATGGACAAATCCAGGAGCCGTTTGAATGGCAAGACCATTGCACCCACTACTTGCACATCCATTGAAATGGTTACCAAAATTTAACCCTGATGATGGTCTGCCTGCTGAAGAACACATAAACAACTTTATGTTTTCCATAAATCTGAATGCAGTGGTAGAAGAAGATGCAGTTGTAAGATTATTCCCTTATACTTTACAAGGATCAGCAAGATCATGGTATTTTTCATTACCATCTGGTTCCATTAATAGTTGGGATGCCTTTCAAGAGAAGTTCCTAACCAAGTTTGGAGATGATTGATCAACATCTACTCTTCTCAATGATCTCTCCAACTTGAAATATGAACCTAGAGAACCAATTAAGGACTTCAATTCACGTTTTAATAAGTTATTGAATAAAATCCCAACTACATCCAAGCCCAGTGATGAAGTTCAAAATGAATGATACATATCTTCTCTTCCCTCAAACACAACTATTTTTTTCGATAGGGCTGCCAAACCAAATTTGGCAGAAAACATGAAAGAAACCATAGCTTTAGAAAATCACATTTTAGATTTAGAAAAAAAGAATGCATTAGAAGAATGAAAATCCAAGAAGGTAACTTTTAGTGATGAATCCAAGAAAAAAGCACCTAAAGATCCTTTTGATCTTGAGGGACTACAAAATGTCCTTAAAACTATGTCCAATGAAATGATCGACATAGAAAAACAGGTAGCTGAGATTTCTTCAAGGAAAGCTTACAGACCTTATAAAAGAAATCCTTCATCTAATCCTAAGCCTCCAAATACAATATCAAATGATGAATCATATGTAGAGGAAGAGGAAATCTCAATAGTTGAAGAACAAACTGATGACGAAGAAGTGGTTGAGTTACAAGGAATGTGGGATTTTATCCTTCCTAATGAAGAAGCATAAGAAGCATTACCTGTTGCAACCAGGAGTTGAAGCACTGTAGATTTTCCACAAACAAATCCAAAATAGAAAGCATCAACTCCAACTCCCAAAGATAAAGCAACAGGTAAGAAATCTCCCCCAAATACACTCAAACCACTAGGGTGGATATTACATTCCATGAGCTTAGCAAGTTAAAACATCAACAGAAGCTATTGCTCAAAGAACTAAAGTAGTCCCTACTTCTCCTCTTCCCATTTCTATAATCTCATAGGCTGCTCAAGAAATGGGAAGGCCTCCTACTACCTCATTAGACAAAATCAATTCAACTGATATCGCTCTAATAGGAGGAATATCGAAATCCCATACCACTTCATTTCTTTTGACTTTTGAAGTTTTCAATAAAAATTTACACAATTGTTTAGTTGATTCTAGAGCTTCATCAAACATTCTACCAAGAAAAATTTGTGTGAAATTGAATGTGGAGCCCCAAAAATTTGTTGTTCGCATCATGCAGTTAGATCGATTTCAAGTCGAAGTTATAAGGGAAGTTAATCAAGTCACTATTCGACTCTCATCAAACATGAAAGTATGTCAAGTGATTGACATTCTTGTGGCTGATATCCTGAAATTCTACGACTTAATCCTTAGCAGAGACTAGTTAGAAAAGCTTCATGGCTATTTCGAAACCTACTGGTCCCACATGTGGCTTCCCTATAATGGTAAGCCGAATCAAATAAGGGTTGACCAAGAGAAACATCAAAAGTATATTGTCACAGAGCTGGAGGGAGAAAATGAGCTCGTTGCATACAACAACATTATCATTGGAAATTGTTCAATTGAATCATTTCTAGGCAAATTTAATGTAAATACATCACCTTTCTTGGAAAATTTTGTTATATCACAAGTAAAAAATTATTCTCAAACAGATTCTTCTAAGTGCATAAATTTTGTAGATAAACCTGTTGTTGAGTCTTTATGTTGGAAATTATATTTTGATGGATCTAAATCTAACGATGGAGGTAGGGCAGGATGCATATTAGTTATCCCAGAAGGGGAAAATTATGTTAGCATGTAGACTTGAATTCGAATGAAAAAATAACACTTCCAAATATGAAGCATTAATTCAAGGGCTGTATAAAGCCATCAACCTTGATATAAAATATCTTCAAGTGTTTGGAGATTTGAAAATTGTAATTAAACAGGCAAGGAATAATATACACTGTCTCTTTGGACATTTGAAACATTATCAATCATTAGTCCAGGACCTCACCTCTCATTTTACAACGTTCAACATTTCCCCTATCCCAAGACTCCAAAATGCAAGTGCCGATATTTTGGCTAATGTTGCATCCAAGCTCATTCCACCAGGAGATTATAGCCCCGATCGCTTTTCTATTGAATTAATTTTTAGGCCTTCTATTCCTGACAATATCACCAATTTGCGAGTCTTTAATAATGATCTAGATATCATAAATTTTCTAACATCTGAAGGCTCTTATGATGACCAGATAATAGATGAAGATCAACATGATAACCAGCTTAAGAAAGAAATAACTGCAAATTCCATACCTAAATCTGTGGTTAAGCTGGAAGACTTATATGATCTTAAGGACAGGTTCAAGAAACCCACTAACTCAAAACTTCAAAGTTCAACTTTGAGGTTTGAATTAGTTAATCTTGGAACTGACCTTAAACCTCAAAATATCAATCTAGGACTTGGTCTTACACCAGATGAAAGATTAGCCTTTGTTCATTTGTTAAAGAAATACAAAAATGTATTTTCTTGGAACTATGAAGATCTTAAGACATATGATACTTCCATCATTCAACATACCATTCCCATGATATCTGAAGAAAATCCTGTACAATAGAAGTTGAGAAAGATTCATCCGAATTTAGAAAATCAGATTAAAACTGAATTGAATAAGCTTCTCAAAGCCAAAATAATTTTTCTTGTTAGGCATTCAAGGTAGGTTTCTAACCTTGTTCCAGTAAGGAAAAAGAATGGTGATATTCGAATATGTCTAGAATTTCGTAATCTCAACAAATCTTGTCAAAATGACAACTTTCCATTACCTCCTATGGAACAGATATTGCAATCAGTTGCAGGCTCATAACTGATGTCTTTTCTGGACGGATTTTCAGGTTATAATCGGATTCTTGTACATTCAGATGACCGACTAAAGACCATGTTTCAAACCAAATGGGGCACCTATGCCTATCAAAATATGCCATTTGGGTTAATAAATGCTGGTGCAACATTTCAAAGACCATGGACATAGCTCTCAAAGGTTTGGTGAATAAATCAGTGGTACTTTATTTAGATGACATAACTGTGTATTAAAAAAAGCACAATAATCATTTAAAATATTTAAAACAGATTTTTGAGCGTTGTGAGAGGTATGGAATTTCTCTCAATCCTAAGAAATTTTATTTGCTTTGAGTGAACGAAAGCTCCTTGGATTTATCGTATCCAAATAAGGAATTCTTATTGATTCCGATAGGATAAGAGAAATTTTTGAAAGAGCTTTACCTTATAATAAAAAATCCATGCAATCTTTCCTAGGTCAGATAAATTTTATCAGAAGATTTGTCCCTAACTTTTCAAGAATTGTTTTACCCCTCCAATCTATGATTAAGAAAAATTCTATTTTTAAATGGGGACATACCGAGCATGAAGCTTTTAATCTAATTAAACAAGCAATCATAAATGATCCCTCTTTAGCAACTCCAAATTTTTCGAATCATTTTATTTTATATACCTTTGCTTCTGAGACATCATATGAAACTATATTGACACAGGTCAATGATGACAAAATCGAAGCACCAATTTGTTTTTTAAGCTCCAATTTGCGGGGGGATGAATTAAGCTATTCGAACATTGAAAAACAAGCTTTCACTGTTTTCAAATCAATAAAGAATTTCAAACCCTTTCTTCTCAAGACTCACACTAAGGTAGTAGTCTCATTCTCAACAGTGAGAAATTTACTAATGCAAAGAGAAGCAGGCGAGAAAAGAGCAAATTGGGTAATAGCACTGCAAGAATATGACATTAAGATCATATCAGCTAAAATTGTTAAAGGTCAAGGTTTTTGCAGAATGTAGCAGGAGCATCCAACTTACCATCACTACAAGATTTAGGTGATGAAATACAAATTTACGAGGTAAGCCTCAACGATACTGAATCTAAATAGGTTGATATCATATTTTACTTAAAAAATGGATATGCCCTTACGTAACCAAGTTAAAAAAAGAAAAAGGGAAAAATTATGATTTTGTTTTTCTTAGATGCCTTGAAAAATCTAAGGTAGAAAACATTTTGCAGGAGCTCCATGATGGACCAGCTGGTGGACATTTTAGAGGAGACACAACAACACATAAAATCCTGCATGCTGGCTATTATTGGCCAACCTTATTCAAAGATGCACACGAATATGTAAGGAAATGTAAAATTTTTCAAACAACTGCTGGAAGATATAGGAAACCCGCATTACCATTGCAATCGATCAACATTAAACAACCATTTGAACAATGGGGACTGGACATAATAGGTGAGATCATTCCTCACTCTTCAAAGCAGCATAGATATATCCTTACAACAACTGATTACTTCACGAAATGGGTGGAAGCAATTCCACTTAAGGTAGCCAATTATGAAAACATCATTGAATTTATTGACCAATTTATTATTACCAGATTTAGCCTACCAACTTCCCTCATGTTTGATCATGCATCTTATTTCACAGGCAATGCTATGATAGAATTTTCTCTTAAAATAGGTTTTAAACTTCAATATTATTCTAACTATTATCCTTAGGGAAATGGTTTGGCTGAATATACAAACAAAAATCTCATAAGAATCATCAAACGAACCGTTGATCAAGGTCAGAAAAATTGGCACAAATATTTAACATTTTCTCAATGGGCAGATCAAATAACACAGAAGGCCTCAATAGACACTTCTCCTTTTAAGTTGGTCTATGGAAAAGAGGTTGTTCTCCCAACGAAATATAGTTATTCCCTCTCTAGCCCTGGTTCAAATTAGTGAAGAAACTCCTCCTCTTCTATGCAATTAAGGCAATCACAAATCCTCAAGCTTGAAGAAGAAAGAGACAAAGCCAAAATCACACATGCACATCATCAACAATTAGTTAAATTTTCATCTGACGCAAATTCTATAAGTCCTAAATAATTTCAGCTCGGAGACCTTGTATTGAAGTGGGATAAAGTACACGAGGAAAAAGGTAAGCATACAAAATTCCAAATAATGTGGCTTTTCCCATTTCTGATTGCGGAGAAAATCGGCCCATCCACCTTTTTACTGCAAGATTTATTAGGTAAGGGAGATTCTCTACCTGTTAATGGGTAGATTTTGAAGAAATGTTTTTCATAGAAGATAACCTCTTTTATCCCTTGTGCACTATTGCCTTTACTTTTTCTAGTAAAATAAAAGTTAAATAGCATTTACTTCTTACGTTTACAATAATAATCTCTTTTATATTTTGACTTTTCGCTTGTATAAGTAGAGATCGTTGAGAAGATAATTTTCACATTTGAAACATAAGCTAAGTTCTATTACTATGAAACCTACTTGTTTTCCACCAAAATTACTTGTCCTTTGCAAAACCTCAAATTTATAAAGAAACCTTTGTTCTACGATCAACCAAGAAAACTATCTATAACGAAGCAAAGACTCTCTGCAGAAAAGCATCTTCAACTCTATAATTGTCATCCATAAACTATTAAGGAGTCAATGATTCTCCCCATCTAGTAAACTTGTCTCTTTTTAGAGTGTAATTCTAAAATTTACTTAAACTTAAGGGATAATAGGTCTCATCAAGATCTGACTTACCATGATCATAGGGAAGTAATAAATTGACATTACCAATACTGCATATCAAAACATGGTAATGGCTTGAGATTATTTTAATCAAGAGACAAGGGGTCTCATCATGAGCCAATTTGTTCAATTAAGTTACAACCAGTGAATGGCATTGTCAATTTTTGCCACCAAACCAAGACAACGACCTTTAAGTAGAAAAAATGATTTTTTAAAGAAAAATAAATTGTTTAAAAAAGAAAGAAAAAGGAAGTAGTATATGAATCTGAATTTATCTCTAAAAATTGCAATCTTATCTAGATGAGATAATGAATAATTTCTGGTTAAAAGGTAACCCTGTCGAGGGTATGGACAATGCTGGCAGCAAAGGCTCTACCTGTGACAAATTTGCAAGAGCCCCTTGCTTTATCTTTAAAACAAAGTAAAGAATGCTATAGACAAAGGAATTTTCATTTTGAAAAGGATAATCAAATGGATGATAAGTAGGTGGATTGTGTTTTCTTATTCAAATAAATGTTACTTATCTTAGATTTCATTTATTTCTCATTTTCTGAACTATCTTTAGTTTGGAAGTTTTATAAATTTCAAAAAACTATCAGAGATAACTGGTTCTTCTAGCGAATCACCAATTGTTGTGCTATTCAACAATCTCCCCCCCCCCCCCGCGCCCCCCATTTATTGATTTAATAGCTAATGTTCTATTATTAGATGGGGACCTTTTATTAAAAAAAGCCCTCTAAGAAAAATTTAGCACTCAGGCGCTTCTTTTAAACTTTTAGAAATAAATCAAGATATCAAGTCAAAACCCTTTAAGACTAGCAATTCTCGCCTTTTCGCATACTGCTGGACCAAGTGCGTTGAAGGGTTAATTAAAAAACAAAATCCGTGAATTGTTAAGGAATACGACCCAAATAGCACTGTTAAGGAATTTACTACTATGGAAAAAGTAAAACAATTCACCCATGAAGAGGACGTCTTTAATGACCTCTTCCTACAGGTAGAAACATTTTCACAAGTTTTGCATATGGCATCACTACTTTTGACCCTAGAATATGTTAAGGCTTTCCATGTGTACAGGAAAAAGAGATTATTAAAGGTCCCATTGGACCTACTGCAGATTGAACCAATAAGGGAGCCAACTCCCAGTGTAAGCTTGGAGGGAAACTCCAAAGAAAACTCTGAAGAAGAAACCCAAGAGAGGTTGACTCGTGATTCAGAGAAATCAGAGCATCAGTCTCAAAATGAGGGAGGAAACACAAATAAAGAGTCTGAAAAAGACACAACTCAAAGTACAGAGGAGACAATCGAGCAGACCAAAGAAAAGAAACAAGAAAAGGTTGCTTCTACTTCAACTCAGTCAGGTAAAGCTCCAATCATTGACCTAGAACAAGAAAGGGAGCAGTTTAATAAAAATATCCACACAGACACAAACCCTAAGCAAACATATGAAATGCATACTCCCAAGCAAACCTAGCATAAGGCAAATCCAGAAACAACAAGGGAAGGAGCTACAGGCACTCAAAACATTTATATCATTTTTGTTATTCCTACTTCAAAATTTATCTTAAGAATTGAGGAAATACCTTCTTTAGATGTATTATATAGTCCTACCCACAAGGCTATAGTCAAAATACAAACGAAGAAAAGGAAACTGGACACTATGGCTATTACAACTCCAGAAAATGAACCAATGGATATCGTATGGAAGGAATTGCTTATCGACCCATCTGAGAATCTCACAAAGCTATCGCAGTTCGCAGGAGCCTGTGCCACAACGACCATCGACAAGGAAACAGAGGTCCAAATGATGCTGAAGGAAAATGAACAAAAAAATTTGCTGCTAGAACAACAATTAGCCCAAGAAAAATCCAATCAGCAAGCAGAATTACAAGTAGCCCAACTCCAAAGAGAATTTGAACAGATGGGAATACAACATCAAGCCAGTTTAGCAGAAAAGGATTCACAGATACAAGCCATGATAGATAAAATTAAAGACAATCCTCAAATCTATGAATTCATCAAAGAAGCACTCAACCTCAATTCCTTACTAATGCAGCAAAATGAATTATTTTGCTAGAAAATCTCGCAAATAAATCCTTATTGTGAGACGAATGATAAATTAACAAACCAAGTTATCGATATAAAGTTTGAGTATGACGAAATCCACAAAAGGGTTTCTGAATTTATCGCTTGGTAAGAATCAAAGGATGGGAGAAAGGTTGACCTACCAAAGATGGAAGAGTCGCATAAAGATATTATGTTCATGGATTGGGATTCTCGGTTGAAACAGGCAGAAAGGGAAACAATGATAGCAATGACAGCAACAAACAACATAATAGAAGCCATTAACGAAAATATTCATGGCTCCAATCGTGTCAAGGAGTGTGTACCAGTGTTTCTTCCGAATGTTTAACAACTAGAGCACTAGTGGAAACAGGTAGCACAGGAAAATGAGGCAATCAAACAGTTAAGAAGGCTAAATTGGGAAGCATACTGGCAATTTCTAGTAAAACCACACAACCAGTGGATGACTCTAAGATGTTTAAAAACCTCTACACAAAATATGGTGCTAGCACTGACATATGCCATATTTGCTGGGCAGTTAAAATTTGCAATCGGCCAACCGCCTCAGCTCAAGCCAATGATTGATATTTGCGACCTTAGAGATCAAGTTCAAAGGAGTTAGTCATTAATTTATTTTTCTTTTAGTTTTATTTTTGCATATTCTGAGGAAGGTTGTTTGAAACCTCCTCAGCTATTTTTGTAATAATCTATTTTTAAGACATATAGTTTAGTATTTAAACCCCTCTCATGCATTTGGAGAGGGGTCCATAAATTTATCAAAAACACTTTTCAAGACATTACACTTCTGTACTTTTGAGGAGGTTTTGATGAAATGAATGGAACATGATCTATTTTTTACATATCTAACATGCTCTATTGAAATGCAATTTTGTACTCTTAGAATGCATTGGATTGAATGAGATTGGGTCAATATTGCTAAAGCACATGAGCAGAAATGATCATATATGGTACTTTTATCGTATGATTATGTTTTATTGATGTATTAAGCAATCATTCTTCTTTCAATTGTTTTGTATATCAAATTCAGAATTATAGTTTCACATTATTGCACTTTTGTATGATGTTAGCTCTAATTCCATTTTGAATACATGAATGATTTTTATATGCGACATATCTTTCTAAATCTTTTGTCTAACTATTTATCCAAAATGATTATTTTTAAATGATTTAATTTCTTTTTCCAATTGAATGATCTTTATTACCAATTGCTGTAAGACATCATTGTAGATCACATATTGTATTATTATTCCCGGGTATATTATAGTTAGACAATGTTAGATTAAAGAGATATGCATGTGTTTAGTAGTTAGACCAGATTACATTTAACTTAGTTATTCCACGTTACTTCTTATATCATCCCACCAACATTATCAAATCTCTCTAGGAAATTGGTCCCATTATCCCCAGTCGGAGCCACTATACCAAACGGAAAAGGAGTTGTTTTCAAGGTCCAGACTGGGTGGCTTTCCCCCATGTTGTCGCAATGATTTTTGAGGCTTCAACATTTTGGCACTAGAAGGAGAGCCTAACCATGAATGGCAAGAAAATCTAAATGAGTAAGTCATTCTAAGAGTAAAACTCCCTCACCGTCACCTCCAACTTCTCGGTCGTATTCTAAATCCACAAATCCTAGGCGAAAAGTTGTAAATAAATCCTTAGAACCCACTACTGTGATCCCAAAGAAATCAGATCAATTTTATTATATAGAAACTCCTAAAGTGCAGTCTTTAATCCACAAACTGCAGGGGATTTCTTTATCTCAAGAAGAATCTGAGTTATCCCAAGGTAGTGTTTCTTTTCAGTTTCCTTCCTCTCAAAGGTTAACTAGATCACAGAGTGAAAAATTTGGGATCCCCCCATTTGAATTCTCTCTACCAAACGGAAGGAAAAATAAGAAAACACACTCTAAAGCTCATAGTGAGGTTCTCTCATCATCACCTGAAATACCCTCATTCACTCCATCCACTTCATCAGAAAATCAATCATCCACCTCACAACTCCATATCGTGATTTACACTGGTACTCGAGCACAAGCCTCCTCTATCCAATCACCTTCAACTACTCGAACATCTTCCTCTACATAGATACCCACGATGGATCAAAAACCATGGACAAATCCATGAGCTATTTGAATGTCAGGATCATTACACCCCCTACCTGAGCATCCAATGAAATGGTTGCCAAAATTTAACCCTGATGATGGTCTGTCTGCTGAAGAGCACATAAACAACTTTATGTTGTCCATAAATCTGAATGCAGTGGTAGAAGAAGATGCAATTGTAAGATTATTCCCTTATACTTTACAAGGATCAGTAGGATCATGGTATTTTTCATTACCATCTGGTTCCATTAATAGATGCCTTTCAAGAGTAGTTCCTAACCAAGTTTGGAGATGACCGATTGACAACTACTCTTCTCAATAGTCTCTCCAACTTGAAAGTTGAACCTAGAGAACCAATTAAGCACTTCAATTCGCATTTTAATAAGTTATTGAATAAGATCCCAATGACATCCAAGCCCAATGATGAAGTCCAAAATGAATGGTACATTTCTGATCTTCCCTCAAACACAACTAATTTTGTCGATAGAGCTGCCAAAGAAACTTCGGCAGAAAACATGAAAGAATCCATAGCTGTAGAAAAACGCATTTTAGCTTTAGAAAAAAATAATGCATTAGAAGAACGAAAATCCAAGAAGGTAACTTTTATGGTCGAATCCAAGAAAATGCGCCTAAAGATCCTTTTGATCCTGAGGGACTACAAAAAGTCCTTAAAACTATGTCCAATGAAACATCAAAAAACAGGTAGCTAAGACTTCTTCAAGGAAAGCTTACAGACCTTACAAAAGAAATCCTACCTCTGATCCTCAGCCTCCAAATAAAATATCAAATGTTGAATCAGATGTAGAGGAAGAGGAAATCTCAACAGCTGATGAACAAACTGATGACAAAAAAGTTGTTGAATTACAAGGAATGTGGGATTTTATCCTTCCTAATGAAGAAGCACAAGAAGCATTACCTGTTGCAACCAGGAGTAGAATCACTGTAGATTTTCCACAAACAAATCCAAAACAGAAATCATCAACTCTACCTCCCAAAGATAAAGCAACAGGTAAGAAATCTTCCCCAAAATCCACTCAAACCACTCCTCCTCAATCAAATTCTTCACCTTCAACTAAAACCCTGCTAGTCTCTGATGAAATGGAATACAACATCGTTGAAGATATGAAAAAGACTAGGGTGAATATTACATTCCATGAGCTTATCAATTTAAAACATCAACAAAGTCTATTGCTCAAACAACTAAAAGAAGTCCCTTCTTCTCCTCTTCCCGTTGCTGTAATCTCACAGGCTGCTCAAGAAATGGGAAGGCCTCCTACTATCTCATTAGACAAAATTGGTTCAACTGATCTCTCTCTAATAGGAGGAAGATCCAAATCCCATACACCTCCATTTCTTTTGACTTTTGAAATTTTCAATAAAAATCTACACAATTGTTTAGTTGATTCTAGAGCTTCTTCCAACATTCTACCAATAACAGCTTGTGCGAAATTGAATGTGGAGCCCAAAAAATCTGTTGTTCGCATCATGTAGTTAGATCGATCTCAAGTCAAAGTTATAGGGGAACTCAATCAAGTCACTATTCGACTCTCATCAAACCTGAAAGTATGTCAAGTCATTGACATTCTTGTGGTTGATATCCCGAAATTCTACGACTTAATCCTTAGCAGAGACTAGTCAGAAAAGCTTCATGGCTATTTCGCAACTGACTCGTCCCACATGTGGCTTCCCTATAACGATAAGATGAATCAAATAAGGGTTGACTGAGCAAAACATCAAAAGTATATCGTCACAGGGCTGGAGGGAAAAAATGAACCCATCGCATACAACAACAATATCATTGGAAATTATTCAGTTGAATCATTTCTAAGCAATTTTAATGCAAATACATCACCCTTCTTGGAAAATTCTGTTATATCACAAGTCGAAAATTATTCTCAAACAAATTATTCTAAGTGCATAAATTTTGTAGATAAACCTGTAGTTGAGTCTTTGTTTTGGAAATTGTATTTTGATGGATCTAAATCTAAAGATGGAGCTAGTGCAGGATGCACATTAGTTAGCCCAGAAGGGGAAAAAACTATGTTAGCATGCAAACTTGAATTTGAATGCACAAATAACACTGCCGAATATGAAGCATTAGTTCAAGGGCTGTATAAAGCCATCGACCTTGATATAAAATATCTTCAAGTGTTTGAGATTCAGAAATTGTTATTAAACAGGTAAGGAATAATATACACTGTATCTCTGGACATTTGAAACATTATCAATCATTAGTCCAGGACCTCACCTCTCATTTTACAACATTCAATATTTCCCCTATCCCAAGACTCTTAAATGCAAGTGTCGATATTTTGGCTAATGTTGCATCCAAGCTCATTCCACCAGGAGATTATAGCATCAATCGCTTTTCTATTGAATTAATTTCTAGGCCTTCTATTCCCGACAATATCACCAATTTGCGAGTCTTTAATAATGATCCGAATGTCATAAATTTTCTAACATCTAAAGGCTCTTTTGATGACCAGATAATAGATGAAGATCAACATGAAAAACATCTTAAGTAAGAAATAACTCCAAATTCCATACCTAAATTTGTGGTTAAACTGGAAGACTTATATGATCTTAAGGATAGGTTCAAGAAACCCACTAACTCAAATCTTCAAAGTTCAACTTTAAGGTTTGAATTTGTTAATCTTGGAATTGACCTTAAACCTCAAAATATCAATCTAGGACTTGGTCTTACACCAGATGAAAGATTAGCCTTTGTTCATTTGTTAAAGAAATACAAAAATGTATTTACTTGGAACTATGAAGATCTTAAGACATATGATACTTCCATCATTCAACATACCATTCCCATGATATACGTTGAAAATACCATACAGTAGAAGTTGAGAAAGATTCATCCGAATTTAGAAAATCAGATCAAATTTGAATTGAATAAGCTTATCAAAGCCAAAGTAATTTTTCCTGTTAGGAATTCAAGGTGGGTTTCTAACCTTGTTCAATTCAGGAAAAAGAACGGTGATATTCGAATATATATAGACTTTTGCAATCTCAACAAAGCTTTTCAGAATGACAACTTTCCATTACCTCCTATGGAAAGATACTATAATTAGTTGTAGGCTTAGAACTGTTGTCTTTGCTTGATGGATTTTCAAGTTATAAATGTTGGTGTAACATTTTAGAGAGCCATGGACATAGCTTTTAAAGGTTTGGTGAATAAATCAATAGTAATTTATTTAGATGACATAACTATGTATTCAAAAAAGCGCAGTAATCATTTAAAAGATTTAAAACAAATCTTTGAGTGCTGTCAGAGGTATGGAATTTCTCTCAATCCCAAGAAATATTTCTTTGATTTGAGTGAAGGAAAGCTCCTTGGATTTATCGTATCCAAAGAAGGAATTATTATTGATCCCGATAGGATGAGATAAATTTTTGAAATCTCTTTACCTTATAATAAAAAAATTCATGCAATATTTCCTAGGTCAAATAAATTTTGTCAAAAGATTTGTCCCTCACGTTTCACGAATTGATTTACCCCTCCACTCTATGATTAAGAAAAAATATGTTTTTAAATGGGGACATACCAAACATGAAGCTTTTAATCTAATTAAACAAGTAATCATAAATTCTCTCTCTTTAGTAACTCCAAATTTTTCTAATCATTTCATTTTATATACCTTTGCTTCCAAGAAATCATATGCAGCTATATTGACACAGGTCAATGATGACAAAATTGAAGCAACAATTTCTTTTTTTAGCTCCAATTTGTAGGGGCTGAATTAAACTATTAGGACGTTGAAAAACAATTTTTTGTTGTTTTCAAATAAATAAGGCATTTCATACCCATTCTTCTCAAGACTCACACTAAGGTAGTAGTCCCATTCTCAAAGAGAAGTAGGCGAGAAAAGAGAAAATTGGGTAACAACACTCCAAGAATATGACATTGAGAGAAGACCAGCTAAACTTGTTAAAGGTCAAGGTTTTTGCAGAATGTTAGTAGGAGCATCCAACCTACCAGTACTACAATATTCAGGTGATGATATACAAATTTACGAGGTAAGCCTCAATGATACTGAATCTAAATACGTTGATATCATTTTTTACTTTAAAAATGGATATACCCCTACGTAACTAAGTTACAAAAGAAAAATGGCTTTGAGGATAAAAGCTAAGCAATATGAAATCATCAACGATGTGTTGTTTAGGAAAAATTATGATTCTATTTTTCTTAGATGCCTTGAAAAATCTGAGACAGAAAAGGTTTTGCAGGAAGTCCATGATGGACCAGATGCTAGACATTCTGGAGGAGACATAACAACACATAAAATCCTGCATGTTGGCTATTATTATCCAACCTTATTCAAAGATGCACATGAATATGTAAGGCAATGTAAAATTTGTCGAACAACTGCTGGAAGACAAAGGAAACCCACATTACCATTGCAGTTGGTCAACATTGAACAACCATTTGAACAATGGGGACTTGACATAATATGTGAGATTGTTCCTCACTCTTCAATGCATCATAGATATAACCTTACATAAACAGATTACTTCACAAAATGGGTGGAAGACATTCCAATTAAGGTAGCCAATTCTAAAACATCATTGAATTTATTGACCAATTTATTATTACTAGATTTGGCGTACCAACTGCCCTCATGTTTGAAAATGCATCTTATTTCACAGGCAATGCTATGACAGAATTTGCTCTTAAAAGAGGTTTTAAACTTAAATATTCTGCGAACTATTATCCTCATGGAAATGATTTGGCCATCTACAAACAAAAATCTCCTAAGAATCATCAAATGAACCATTGATCAAGGTCAAAAAAACTGGCATAAATCTTTAACATTTGCTCTATGGGAAAATTGAATAACATAGAAGGCCTCAATAGGCACTTCTCATTTTAATTTGGTCTATGGGAAAGAGGTTGTTCTCCCTACAAGTGCAGCTATTCCCTCTCTAACCCTGGTTCAATTTATTGAAGAAACTCCTTCCTCTTCTATGAAATTAAGGCAACCACAAATCCTCAAGCTCGAAGAGGAAAGAGACAAAGCCAAAATCACACATGCACATCAACAACAATTAGTTAAATATTCATTTTACGCAAATTCTGTAAGTCCTAAATCCTTTCAGCTTGGAGACCTTGTATTGAAGTGGGATAAAGCACACAAGGAAAAAGGTAAGCATACCAAATTCCAAAGAATGTGGCTTGGCCCATTTCAGATTGTAGAGCAAATCGGCCCATCCACCTTTTTACTACAAGATTTATCAATCAAGAGAGATTCTCTACCTGCCAATGGGCAGATTTTGAAGAGATATTTTTCATAGAAGATAATCTCTTCTATCCCTTGTACACTATTGCCTTTACTTTTTCTCGGAAAATAAAATTTAAATATCATTTACTTTTTTCCTTTACAATAATAATCTCTTTTATATTTTGACTTTTCGCTTGTTTAAGTAGAGATTGTTGAGAAGATAATTTTCACATTTGAAAAATAAGCTAAGTTCTATTACTTCGAAACCTGCTTGTTTTCCACCAAAATTACTTGTCCTTTGCAAAACTTCAACTTTATGTAGAAACCTTTGTTCTACCACCAGTCAAGAAAAGTATCTATAACAAAGCAAAGACTTTCTGCAGAAAAACATCTTTAATTCTATAATTGTCATCCAAGAACTCTTAAGGAGTCAATGATTCTCCCCATCTAGTAAACTTTTCTCTTTTCAGAGTGCAATTCTAAAATATACTTAAACTTAAAGGATAAGAGGTCTCATCAAGAGCCGACTTACCATGATCATAGGGAAGTAGTAAAATGACATTACCAATACTGCATATCAAAACAGGGAAATGTCTTGAGATTATTTTAAATCAAGAGACAAGGGGTCTCATCACGAGCCAGCTTGTCCAATTAAGTTACAACCAGTGAATGGCATTGTCAATTTTTGCCACCAAACAAAGACAACGACCTTTAAGTAGAAAAAATGAAACTTTTAAGAAAAATAAGTTGTTTAGAAAAGAAAGAAAAAGGAAGTAAGTATATGAATCTGAATTTATATCTAAAAAAATTACTGGTTAAAAGATAACCCTATCGAGGCTATGGATGCCTGCTGGCAGCAAAGACTCTACCTGTGACAAATGAGTACATCTAAAAGCTAATTTGTAAGAGCCCCCTACTGTATCTTTAAAACCAATTAAAGTCTGATGTAGACAAAGGAATTTTCATTTTGAAAAGGATAATCAAATGGATGATAATTAGGTGGATTTTGTTTTCTTATTCAGAGAAATGTTACTTATATTAGATTTCATGTATTTCCCATTTTCTGAACTATATTTGTTTTGGAAGTTTTAGAAATTTCAAAAAACTATTAGAGATAACTGGTTCTTCTAGCGAATTGCTAATTGTTGTGCTATTCAACGACCCCGAAAGATGTTAAGGATTTCCATGTGTACAGGAAAAAGAGATTATTAAAGGTCCCATTGGACCTACTGCACATTGAACCAATAAGGGAGCCAACTCCCAGCGTAAGCTTGGAGGGAAGCTCCATAGAAGACTTTGAAGAAGAAACCTAAGAGAGGTCGACTCATGAGTAAAAGAATTCAGAGAAGCATTCTCAAAATGGAGGAGGAAACATAAATAAAGAGTCTAAAAAAGACACAACTCAAAGTACAGAGGAGACAACTGAGTAGGCCAAAGGAAAGAAACAAGCAGAGGTTGCTTCTACTTCAATTTAGTCAGGTAAGGATCCAATCATTGACCTGGAACAAGAATGTGAGCAGCTCAATAAAAATCTCCACACAGACATGAACCCTGACCAAACATCTTAAATGCAGACTCCCAAGCAAACCAAACATAAGGAAAATATAGAAACAATAGGGGAAGGAGCTATAGGCACTTAGGACATTGAGATCATTCTTGTTATTCCTACTTCAGAAATTATCTTAAGAATTGAGGAAATACCTCTGTTAGATGTATTCTACAGTCCTACCTACAAGGTTGCAGTTAAAAGACAAAGGAAGAAAAGGAAACTGGACACCATTGTTGTTACAACTCTATAAAATGAACCAATGGATATCAGATGGAAGGAATCTCCTATCGACCCATCTGAGAATCTCACAAAGTTGTCACAGTTCGCAGGAGCCTATGCCACAATGGCCATCGACAAGGCAACAGAGGTCCAAATGTTGATGAAGGAAAAGGAAAAAAACTTATGTTCCTAGAACAATAATTAGCCCAAAAAAAATCCAATCAACAAGCAGAATTATAAGTAGCCCAGCTCCAAAGCGAATTCGAACAGATGAGAATACAACACCAAGCCATATTAGCAGAAAAGGATTCGCATATACAAGCCATGATAGATAAACTTAAAGACAATCCGTAAATCGACAAATTCATCAAAGAAGCACTCAACCTCAACTCCTCACTAATGCAGCAAAATGAAGTATTTTGCTAGAAAATCTCGCAAATAAATCCTTATTGTGAGACCAGTGATAAATTAAAAAACCAAGTTATCGATATGAGGTTTGAGTATGACAAAATCCACAAAAGGGTTTCTGAATGCATCACCTGGAAAGAATCAGAGGATGGGAGAAAGGCTGACCTACCAAAGTTGGAAGAGTCACATAAATATATTATGTTCAAAGACTGAGATTCTCGGTTGAAACAAGTAGAAAGGGTAAAAGCAATAGCAGCGACAGCGACAAACAACATAATAGAAGCCATTAACGAAAATCTTCATGGCACTAATATTGTCAAGGAGTGTGTACCAGGGTTTCTTCCAAATCTTAAACAGCTAGAGCAACAGTGGAAACATGCAGCATAGGAAAAGGAGGAGGCAACCAAACATTTAAAAAGGATGAATTGGGAAGCATACTGGCAGTTTCTAGTAAAACCACACAGCCAGTGGATGACTCTAAGATGCTTAACAACCTCTACACAAAAGATGGTGCCAACACTAACAGATGCCATATTTGTTGGGCAGTTAAAATCTGCAATCGGCCAACTGCCTCAGCTCAAGCCAATGACTGATATTTGCAACCTTATAGATCAAGTTCAAAGGAATTAGTCATTAATTTATTTTTCTTTTAGTTTTATTTTTGCATATTCCGAGGAAGGTTGTTTGAAACCTCCTCAGCTATTTTGTAATAATCTATTTTTAATACATATAGTTTAGTATTTAAACCCCTCTCATGCATTTAGAGAGGGGTCCAGAAATTTTATCAAAAACACTTTTCAAGACATTACACTTTAGCACTTTTGAGGAGGTTTTGATGAAATGAATGGAACATGATCTATTTTTTACATACCTAGCATGCTCTACTAATGCACTTTTGAACTCTTAGAATGTGTTGGATTGAATGAGATTGGGTTAGTATTGTTGAAGCACATGAGCAGGACTTATCATATATGGTACTTTTATCGTATGATTATGTTTTATTGATGTATTAATCAATAATTATTCTTTCAATTGATTTGTATATCAAATTCAGAATTATAGTTTCGCATTATTGCACTTTTGTATGATGTTAGCTTTGATTCCATTTTGAATACATGAACGAGTTTTATATGCGATATATCTTTATAAATCGTTTTGTCTAACTATTTATCCAAAACGATTATTGTTAAATGATTTAATTTCTTTTGCCAGTTGAATGATATTTATTATCAATTGTTGTAAGACATCATTGTAGATCACATATCGTATTATTATTCCTGGGTATATAATAGTTAGATAATGTTATATTAAAGAGATATGCATGTGTTTAGTAGTTAGATTAGATTACATTTAGCTTAGTTATTCCACGTTACATCTTATATCATCCCACCAACATTATCAAATCTCTCTGGGAAACTAGTCCCATTATCCCTAGTCGGAGCCACTATAGCAAACGAAAAACGAGTTGCTTTCAAGGTTCGGACCAAGTGGTTTTCCCCCATGTTGTCGCAACAATTTTCAAAGCTTCAACATTTTGGTGCTAGAAGGAGGGCCTAACTATGAATGGCAAGAAAACCTAAATCAGTAAGCCATTCTAAGAGTAAAACTCCCTCACCATCACCTCTAACTTCTCAGTCGCATTCTAAATCCCCAAAACCTAGGTGAGAATTTGTAAAGAAATCCTTAGAATCTACCAATGTGATCCCAAGAAATCAGATCAATTTTCTTCTATAGAAGCACCTGAAGTGCAGTGTTTAATCCATAAACTGCAGGGGATTTCTTTATCTCAAGAAGAATCTGAGTTACCCCAAGGTAGTGTTTCTTCTCAGTTTCCTTCTTCTCAAAGGTTAACTAGATCACAGAGCGAAAAATTTGGGATCCACCCATTTGAATTCCCTCTACCAAACTGAAGGAAAACTAAGAAAACACACTCTGAAGCTCATAGTGAGGTTATTTCATCGTCACCTGAAACACCCTCATTCATTCCTCCACTTCATCACAAAATCAATCATCCACCTCACAATTCTAGATCATGATTTACATTGGTACTGGAGCACAAGCCTCCTCTACCCAATCACCTTCAACTACTCGAACATCTTCCTCTACACAGATACCCACGATGGATCAAAGACCGTGGAAAAATCTAGGAGCTATTCGAATGGCAGGACCATTGCACCCACTACCTGCGCATCGAATGAAATGGTTGCCAAAATTTAACCCTGATGATGGTTTGCCTGTTGAGGAACACATAAACAACTTTATGTTGTCCATAAATCTGAATGCAGTGGTAGAAGAAGATGCAGTTGTAAGATTATTCCCTTATACTTTACAAGGATCAATAGGATCATGGTATTTTTCATTACCATCTGGTTCCATTAATAGTTGGGATACCTTTCAAGAGCAGTTCCTAACCAAGTTTGGAGATGACCAATTGACAACTACTCTTCTCAGTGATCTCTCCAACTTGAAAGCTGAACCTAGGGGACCAATTAAGGACTTCAATTCACATTTTAATAAGATATTGAATAATATTCCAACAACATCCAAGGCCAATGATGAAGTCCAAAATGAATGGTACATTTCTGCTCTTCCCTCAAATGCAACTATTTTTGTCGATACGGCTGCCAAACCAACTTTTGCAGAAAACATGAAAGAAGCCATAGATGTAGAAAAACAAATTTTAGCTTTAGAAGAAAAGAATGCATTAGAGGAAAGAAAATCCAAGAAGGTAACTTTTAGGGACGAATCCAAGAAAAAAGCACCTAAAGATCCTTTGGATCTTGAGGGACTACAAAAATTCCTTAAAACTATGTCTAATGAAATGGTCGACATCAAAAAACAGGTAGTTGAGACTTCTTCAAGGAAAAAGCTTACAAACCTTAGAAAATAAATGCTTCCTCTAATCCTAAGCCTCCAAATACAATATCAAATGCTGAATCAGATGTAGAGGAAGAGGAAATCTCAACAGCTGAAGAACAAACTGATGACGAAGAAGTGGTTGAATTACAAGGAATGTGGATTTTATCCTTCCTAATGAAGAAGCACAAGAAGCATTACCTATTGCAACCAGGAGTAGAAGCACTGTAGATTTTCCACAAACAAATCCAAAACATAAAGCATCAACTCTAGCTCCCAAAGATAAAGCAATAGGTAAGAAATCTTCCCCCAAATCCACTCAAACCACTCCTCCTTAATCAGATTCTTCACCTTCTGCTAAAACCCTGCTAGTCTCTGATGAAATGGAATACAACATATTTGAAAATATGAAAAAGACTAGGGTGAATATTACATTCCATGAGCTTAGCATGTTAAAACATCAACATAATCTATTTCTCAAAGAACTAAAAGCAGTCCCTATTTCTCCTCTTCCCGCTATTGTAATCTCACAGGCTGCTCAAGAAATGGAAGGCCTCCTACTACCTCATTAGAAAAAATCAGTTCAAATGATATCTCTCTAATAGGAGGAAGATCCAAATCCCATACACCTCCATTTCCTTTGACTTTTCAAGTTTTCAATAAAAATCTACACAATTGTTTAGTTGATTCTGGAGCTTCATCCAACATTCTACCAAGAACAATTTGTGTGAAATTGAATGTGGAGCCCCAAAAATCTATTGTTTACATCATGCAGTTAGATCGATCTCAATTCAAAGCTATATGGGAACTCAATCAAGTCACTATTCGACGCTCATCAAACCTGAAATTATGTCAAGTCATTGACATTCTTGTGGCTGATATCCCGAAATTCTACGACTTAATCCTTAGCAGAAACTGGTCAGAAAAGATTCATGACTATTTCGCAACCGACTGGTGCGACATGTGGCTTCCCTATAATGGTAAGTCGAATCAAATAAGGGTTGACCGAGAGAAACATCAAAAGTATATCATCACAGAGCTGGAGGGAGAAAATGAGTCCGTCACATACATCAACCATATCATTGGAAATTATTCAGTGGAATATTTTTAGGCAATTTTAATGCAAATACATCACCCTTCTTGGAAAATTATGTTATATCACAAGTCGAAAATTATTCTTAAACAAATTCTTCTAAGTGAATAAATTTTGTAGATAAACCTGTAGTTGAGTCTTTATTTTGGAAATTATATTTTGATGGATCTAAATCTAATGATGGGCCTGGTGCAAGATGCATATTAGTTAGCCCAGATGGGGAAAAAACTATGTTAGCATGCATACTTGAACTTGAATGCACAAATAACACTGCCGAATATGAAGCATTAGTTCAAGGGATGTATAAAGCCATCAGCCTTGATATCGAATATCTTTAAGTGTTTGGAGATTCAGAAATTGTAATTAAAGAGGTAATTCATACTATACACTATCTCTCTGGAAATTTGAAACATTATCAATCATTAGTCCAGGATCTCACCTCTCATTTTACAACGTTCAACATTTCCCATATCCCAAGACTCTAAAATGCAAGTGCCGATCTTTTGCCTAATGTTGCATCCAAGCTCATTCCACGAGGAGATTATAGTCCTAATCACTTTTCTATTGAATTAATTTTTAGGCCTTCTATTCTCGACAATATCACCAATTGGCGAGTCTTTAATAATAATTTGGATATCATAAATTTTCTAACACCTGAAAGCTCTTATGATGACCAGATAATAGATGAAGATCAACATGGCAGCTAGCTTAAGTAAGAAATTGTTAAACACACATGGACAACAAAGACAATGTGAAAGATAAAACATGCAATACATTTTTTATTAACATGAGATATACATTTATAGTACAATACGTGACTCTTGGGTTTCAGATCCCAAGGTCTCTTGGACTGCTTTGGTCTATTCGGCTTCCACACTAACCCATTTAGGATTAGGTGTCCAACATTCCCCCCCTTAATCCGAAGGGTTATGTATGAGTCCAAGAAGAGAGCTGTAATACAAAATGTGCAAAAAATGCATGGCAGCACTAGGCTGAATGTGCTCTATGAAATGTTGGTAAAAAGGGCGGTGGTTTAAGGATGACCACCAACACTGGAACGCTTAGTGCAGTTCCCGGAACTCTTCCAAAACTGGCAAGAAACTGAAGTTTTCTGCTAGAGGAAGTGATCTTATTGTTTTAAAGAGGGAAACCTTCAACCATAAAAGGGAGGTCTCACCCCACATAAAAGGTAAAACTTCAACCTGAAAAGGGAAGTCTCAACCTGTGATGGTTTAAGGATGACCAACAACTCTGGAATGCTTAATGCAATTTCTGGAACTCTTCCAAAACTGGCAAGAAGCTGGTGTCTTCTGCTAGAGGAAGTGTTCTCATTTTTGTTCCTGGAACTCTTCCAAAACTGGTAAGAAGCTGAAGTCTTCTGCTAGAGGAAGTGTCCCAGATTGCCAACTGAAGGCATGTTCACGGGCATCTTTGTCTCTGGCTACAACTCTGAAACTGGTGTGGCAGGTTGTGGCTCAGGCTCGCTTGATGTGACTTTGAAGCTTGTAGATGACCATCATTTTCCCCCCTGTCAGATACAAGGTGAGAAGATGGAGAAAACTCAACTGCAAGACTGTTCAATACTCTGGAACAAGTTCTGACATGTGTTTGGAATATCTTCTTGGCTGTTGATGCCCATTGCCAAGAAGCGATCCATCCAAGATGAATCTTTGTTCTTGCAGGACGTTTTTTTTTGAAGCATCTGTGTGAAGAATGACTGGTTTTATGACAGTGCTTACATGGATGAAGATCAAAACAGTGATCTTTCAAATGGCCAACTCGATCACAGTGTTGGCATTTCACGATATGTTGTTTTTGTTGTTGTTGTTGTTGCTGTGGAAGAGGGGCAGAATCTGGAACAGCTGGAGGTGAACTGTCATGAGGAACAAGTGAACTGTCATGAATGAATCCAGCACTCTGAAACTGAATGGGCTTGGCATAGTCTGGAATATGAAAGGACAAGTCCTTGTCATATCCAAGACTAGTTCTGTTCTTGTTGTGGACAAGCTGTTCCCAAGGTCTGATGATGGGCTTGGGAAGTGCAAACTGAGTTTCTGCATCTACATGTACAACTGCTGCTTTATTGGATTCTGGATCTGATTCAACCTCAATCTTACTAATTTCACCACTTGCTGGTTTAACCTTGAACAACATATTGTTTTGAGCAGAAAACAATTTGGAATGACAAATCTGTTGAAGCTCATCTTGCTGGAACTGAGATTCTAGTTGCAAAAAATCAATCTTTTCTTGTGCATCATGCAGGCAGGTCTGAATGTCACAAAGAGTGTCTTTGCTAACATTTACCTTCCCACCAATAGTGGAGTGTATTAGTGTATTCAGTAACTCTAATACATCATCAAATCTAGCCATTGTCACAACAAAGAAATGAACACTCAGCAAGTCTAGACAAACCCCAGCTATTGAAGATTTCAAAAATCATTTTGAAAAATACATTGTCCAATACCAGACTTTCAGAGATTCTGTTCTTTAAATTCTGTAGAAATTTCACATCTGACTAGACTTTTTAAATTAAGTTACGTAGCTGATTCCTTCAAACTTTATAGAACTTGCCTCTATATCCCTTCTGGAAGCTCATGAATGCAAAAAGAATAAAAAATCCGCAAATACCAGCAATGGAGACACGGCTCAAACTCCACGAATATACACAAGGGTAGCTCGACCTCTTCCTTCAATAATAAATCCAAGAATCTCAACCTCTTTTTTTTTATTGGAAATGACCCCAATGATGTAAAAAACTTCAGCAGGGCTTTATTATGTATTCTGCCCTCAAAATGCAGAGATTCCAGCTAGGAATTTAGCCAATCACTAACAGATTTGTGTCCAGCAAGAATGAGAGGCTCAAAGTCCTTCCAACACAGATACAATAGATATGTTTCACCCTTAAAATGCTCAGGTATACCAAGCTACGCTTTGTATGGATGCACAACTAAATGACTTCTTCCTTCTTTGAAATTCGAACTTCAACTACAGGAATGGATTACATATACCTCTGATATATCAACTCTAATAATAACAGAGATCTGAAGTAGAATATACCAGCAAATTTAGGAAGAACAGTGGCTGTAGATAAGTGTTATAACATCAAAGAAGCTCCATCATTACAGAGAAAACACCACAGTGATAATATATGCAACGTATTCAGCTCCAAAACAGAGAAATAAATATGGAGTGTCTTCAATATATTCACAGCCACACATCCAATGAGATGAGGAAGTTTGAGACCCTCTATAGCAGAGGTACATCACCAAACATCACTTCCAATAGTCTATACTCATTAAGATTTCAAGCACAGGTACAGTGATATGCTGCTCAACTGAAACAACCACAGAAAATACAAGTTTGTAGCCTTGGGGCTAGATCATTCTTTATGCCCTTACCCTCTCCCAAACTACAACTCGCACAATCTTCCAGAATGATTTTCTGTTTGCATTTTGTTCACACCAGCAACTTACAGGAAGAGCACAACTCACTGTGATGGAAAACTCAACCTATTTCTTAGACTAAAGTAGGCCACTAGAAGGGAAAAGAACTCGTCCCTTGAAACAGAATGAAACTTGCCCTTTCGTGGGCAGAACTTCAATCTCAATATATCACAGAGAGTACAGTCCCTTGGTTGTGGAAACTCAACCCATGAACTTCAGCAAACATTGGTGCTTTGGCCCTCCAAATGGTCCAAGAACTCGTTCCCTTTATAGATATTACTACAACCAGTTATGTTTTGTGTCGAGCAACCAAACATCCTAGATGCTACTTTCATCTATCACGATGGGCCCTGCAACCAGCCAAAGTATCCTTCATCTGCCCAGATGAAAAACCTCCAGGTGAGCTCTCTCACACAGCTGAAATTCCAGGAGAAGCTCAAGAGATCACTTCAATATATCACTTTAATCAATATATCACTGCAATACTATTTTGAAAGCAGCGCAGCATTTGAAAGTTCAATTACAGAGGGTGTAAAACAGATAGCTGAAAGACGCAGATTGTTCGTGTATAGCATATCAAATACTTCTTTCTCAATATCCATACAACGAATAAACCCATCATAGCTACAAGAGAGAACCTTAAACCATTATTCATGATGCACCAGAAATTCAAATTACTGATCAGGGAAGAAATAATATTAATAGCGCAAGTAAAGAAGGAAGAATATTCATGTCAATCGACATCATAAACATGATTTATCCAACATCTTTTTCATTCACAGGGAGGTCAATCCATGTCCATCCTATGCTTGTTTGCGGTCCAATTCTAGTATCATGAGAATGCCAAAACAGATCGCCAAAGCTTTAGTATTCGAAGTGCCAAGCAGAGCTCGAGCAATACCAATACCAATTCCGTTTACGTTCCAGCTTCAACATCGGTGTAATGAGCGTTGCCACACAATGCACACACCCCAATTCTGGATTCCCAAGCTTTTACATGAGAGCCTTCACATGGAGCAGAGAATCAGCAAAGCCAGTTGCAAAAGTATTTGCATTTTTGGGGAATGAGAGTAATACTAAGGCCCTTTCGTCGTTAGAACCCAAAGCCGTCAGTATTCCACAGTATATCTGTGGCAGTGGCAAATGTTCCCAACAAGAATGCCATGCAAACCAAATCATTAGGGAAGGGGCTGTCATAAAACTTTGTAAGAATGACCGACTGAGAGAGGCATTCCACCTTTTACAGCGGATGGACTACCCACATTTCTCAACTTACGCTTCGAACACTGCTCCATAACAATCACACGCACACCTTGCACCGCGAGTTATATCAACGCACAGACTCCGGAGGCACCATGGTTACGCTGGTTAATACCAGGAGGTCTTCTTCAGCAACCGGTTAAGCTGCGTGGAGGTCTTCTTCAGCAACCACAGTTACGAGCTCTGATACTCTGCTCGTAGCTACTCGAACCAGGCATCATTCGAACCAGGGCGCGTGGGAGGTTCGATCTTGGAACCTCCACCCAATTTTAATGTTTCCGGCGTTGCAGCAGAGGAAAATTTGACTATGATTAACCGTCTCCACAGAGAAGAAGTCTCTGGAATATCACCTCAACCAAAAAGATTATGAGGAAAGAAGAAAATGCGATTGGCACCAGATATGCAGATAATCCATAGAGAGAGAATGAGTAAAGAAATCAGTGCATATCCAGGGAATCAAAG
Source organism: Pinus tabuliformis (assembly GCA_031772625.1). Classification (NCBI taxonomy): domain Eukaryota; kingdom Viridiplantae; phylum Streptophyta; class Pinopsida; order Pinales; family Pinaceae; genus Pinus; species Pinus tabuliformis. The sequence goes on along the minus strand of CM062817.1, from coordinate 940,799,004 downwards.
ACCCTGTCAAGGAAGAGAGGAGTTACAACAGAAGGCGGAGAATAATGTCAGATATTTGCAGTGTCTAAACAGTGGCAGCGTTTAATGGGTAGCAACTGTGGAGGGGCAGTGGACAGACTGACCACGCAGAGGTTCTTGAATCATTTCAGTTTCCATATTAGATAACCATTGTATCTGCCCGTCGGACCCCTGATAGACAGAGGTGGCAGCGAATCTCAGACAACGGTTATGGCAGAGAGCATAGAGCGTAGGAAAGAATATGGCGCAGAATGAGGAATAAAACGCTCAATAAGGTGGCAATTCTGATCAATTCTGATTAGTAGAAAGACAAAACTGACATGTAGGTAGAGACCACAAAACAAGTGGCTCAAATATGAGCAGGGCCAGAATTCGCCCGCTCTGATACCATGTTAAACACACATGGACAGCAAAGACAATGTGAAAGATAAAACATGCAATACATTTTTTATTAACATGAGATATACATTTATAGTACAATACGTGACTCTTGGGTTTCAGATCCCAAGGTCTCTTGGACTGCTTTGGTCTATTCGGCTTCCACACTAACCCATTTAGGATTAGGTGTCCAACAGAAATAACTCTAAATTCCATACCTAAATATGTGGTTAAGATGGAAGACTTATATGATCTTAAGGACAGGTTCAAGAAACCCAGTAACTCAAAAATTCAGAGTTCAACTTTGAGGTTTGAATTAGTTAATCCTGGAACTGACCTTAAACCTCAAAATATCAATCTAGGATTTGTTCTTACACAAGATGAAAGATTAGCCTTTGTTCATTTGTTAAAGAAATACAAAAATGTATTTTCTTGGAACTATGAAGATCCTAAGACGTACGATACTTCCATCATTCAACATACCATTCCCATGATATCCGATGAAAAGCATGTACAATAGAAGTTGAGAAAGATTTATCTGAATTTAGGAAATAAGATAAAATCTTAATTGAATAAGCTTGTCAAAGCCAAAATAATTTTTCCTGTTAGGCATTCAAGGTGGGTTTCTAACCTTGTTCCAGTCAAGAAAAATAATGGTGATATTCAAATATGTATAGAATTTTGCAATCTCAACAAGGCTTGTCAGAAGGACAACTTTCCATTACCTCCTATGGAACAGATACTGTAATCAGTTGCAAGCTTAGAACTAATGTCTTTTCTGGATGGATTTTCAGGTTATAATCAGATTCTCGTACACCCAGCTGACCAGCTTAAGACCACGTTTCGAACCAAATGGGGCACCTATGCGTGTCAAAAGATGCCATTTGGATTAATAAATACTGGCGCAACATTTTAGAGAGCCATGGACATAACTTTCGAAGGTATGGTGAATAAATTGGTGGTAATTTATTTAGATGACATAAATGTGTATTCAAAAAAGTGCAGTAATCATTTAAAAGATTTAAAACAAATATTTGAGCATTGTCAGAGGTATGGAATTTCTCTCAATCCCAAGAAATATTTCTTTGCTTTGAGTGAAGGAAAGCTCCTTGGATTTATTGTATCCAAAGAAGGAATTCTTATTGATCCCGATAGGATAATAGAACTTTTTGAAATCTCTTTACCTTATAATAAAAAATCCATGCAATCTTTCCTAGGTCAAATAAATTTTGTCAAAATATTTCTCTCTGACTTTTCATGAATTGTTTTACCCCTCCAATCTATGATTAGGAAAAAATATGTTTTTAAATGGGGATATACTGAGCATGAAACTTTTAATCTAATTAAACAAGCAATCATAAATGCTCCCTCTTCAGCGACTCTGAATTTTTCTAATCATTTCATTTTATATGTATTTTCTTTTGAGACATCATATGCAACTATGTTGACACAGGTCAATGATGAGAAAATCGAAGCACCAATTTCTTTTTTTAGCTCCAATTTGCAGGGTACTGAATTAAACTATTCGGATGTTGAAAACAAACTTTCGTTGTTTTCAAATCAATAAAGCATTTCAAACCCTTTCTTCTAAAGACTCAAAGTAAGGTAGTAATCCCATTCTCAGCAGTGAGAAATTTACTAATGCAAAGAGAAGAAGGCGAGAAAAGAGCAAATTGGGTAATAACACTGCAAGAATATGACATTGAGATCAGACCGGATAAAATTGTTAAAGGTAAAGGTTTTTGCAGAATGTTAGCAGGAGCATCCAACTTACCAGCACTACAAGATTCAGGTAATGATATACAAATTTACGAGGTAAGCCTCAATATTACTAAATCTAAATACATTGATATCATATTTTACTTAAAAAATGGATATGCCCCTACGCAACTAAGTTACAAAACAAAAAGGGCTTTGAGGATAAAAGCTAAGCAATATGAAATCATCAATGATTTGTTGTTTAGGAACAATTATGATTATGTTTTTCTTAGATGCCTTGAAAAATATGAGGTAGAAAAGGTTTTGTAGGGACTCCATGATGGACCAACTGGTAGAAATTTTGCAAGAGACACAACAACACATAAAATCCTGCATGTTGGCTATTATTGGCCAACCTTATTCAAAGATGCACACGAATATGTAAAGAAATGTAATTTTTTCCAAAAAATTGCTGGAAGGGAGAGGAAACCCGCATTACCATTGCAGCCACTCAACATTGAAAAACCATTTGAACAATGGGGACTGGACATAAAAGGTGAGATCATTCCTCACTCTTCAAAGCAACATAGGTATATCCTTACAACAACTGATTACTTCACAAAATGGGTGGAAGCGATTCCACTTAAGGTAGCCAATTTTGAAAACATCATTGAATTTGTTGAATTGAGGCTTCTATGATCCATATCAAGTTTTATGAGAAAAAAATTGGCGTAAATCATATGATAACACATTTGTCGACGCGTTTCGAACCAACGAGTGTGGTTCATCATCAGGACAAGTTGAGGAATCAGATCGTAGGTTGAGTAGATTTTCCAACGCCTAGGTTTGATTGGAAAACGACTATATCATACTAGACTGGACTAATGGCTATATTTGACTATGAAACGCCTAGATTTGACTAGCCAATGGACTGGTCAAGGGGGTGGGGACCAGGACTAATATTATATTTGATCAAATTATTATAATAATATTATTAGATAAGTAGTTACTCAAGTATATATATATATATATATATATATATATATATATATATATATAGATATAAATTTAATTTAATTATTATTATTATTATTTTTAATGTTCTGAATGCCATTAAAGTCTAGAATGATAAATTTATGAAATGCTACATATGAATATTATTTTAATACTTTTTTGTTGGTTTTGTTTATTATTTAAGTAATAGGTTAACCATATTAGTGTTAAAAATAATAAATCTAGGGAATAATAATAATAATAATTGTGTAAAATGTTAACATATTTATGTTTAATAGATCTATGGATTCTAAATATTAGTAATAATATGGATTTATTATTACTATTATTATAACTAAAATAATGATATTATAAAATTAATTATTATTTCATAATATTATATTATTATTATTATTATTATTATTAATTAAGATGTCTAGTGTAAACTTGAACTTTCTACTTAAATCTACATTTTAGATCAATAGCTATCTATAATAGATAATTTTAAGCCATTAAGTTAGTTATGAAAATGACTATCTAATAAATATAAGGAAGAGAAAATGAGGAAGATTTCCAAAAAGGAGCAAAAAATCAAAGAGGAATTAAGGAGAAAGAAAACAGGTTAGAAACTTTATTATATGATAATTGGGGCAAGAGAAAGGAAAAGGATAATTAATTCAAGTCATTAATTGAGGGGGGAGAAGGGTGGCGGGAAAGAAACCAGGTGACCTAGAAAAATTTGAAAACGAAAAAAGGAAACAACATCCAACCAAAGGGAAAGGGGGAAGAAACGACTAGGAAGAGAGGGCAAGGATCCAGCAACCACTGATCTTCCAGCCATCATCTCTATTGAGATTGCTTGGCCTTTTTTCAATCTCAATGGCTTCCCTAAATTTTCAATGATGGAACTGCGCAACCTTAGTAATAACATGGGCCTCCTCAATACAAATGTGATGTTTAGTCTTCTCTGCATGCTCTGCTAGTGCGGAGGATCTGATCCTCCCATGTTTTAGGTCTGTTGAGTGCTCATTAATCCTTTGATTAATAGAGCACCCAGTCTCACCAATGTAGGGGGTCCCACAGGAACAAGGAATAATATAGATTCCCTTCATGTCCTTAGGGTTGACAGGATCCTTCACCGATCAGAGGGAATTATGAATGGCGTTAAGGGGTCTAAAGGTCGAGGGAACATTATGCTTCCTAAGAATCTTTGCAATCTTATCAGTGGTCCCTTGGATAAAAGGAAGATGGACCCCTGGGACTCGATCTTTAGGTTCTTTTTTAACCACTGAATTCTTGTAGGCTTTAAGGAAAGCCCTCTGACCAAGGTGTCTACTATAACCGTTATTAACAAAGACATTGAGGAGATGGGCTTTCTCTTTATTGAAGCTCTTTTCATCAGAGATTCTCAAGGCATGAGTAGTGAGGGTGTTGAGTACGCCCAACTTTTGAGTAGGGAAATGATGGGACTGATTGAATTTATTGACCCGTTTATTATTACCATATTTGGCCTACCAACTGCCCTCATGTTTGACAATGCAACTTATTTCATAGGCATTTCTATGACAGAATTTGCTCTTAAAATAGGTTTTAAACTTAAATATTATGCTAACTATTATCCTTATGGAAATGGTTTGGCCGAATCTACAAACAAAAAACTCATAAGAATCATCAAACGAACTGTTGATCAAGGTCAGAAAAACTGGCACAAATCTTTAACATTTACTCTAAGGGAAGATCGAATAACACATAAGGCCTCAATAAGCACTTCTCATTTTAATTTGGTCTATGGGACAAAGGCTGTTCTCCCTACAAATGTAGCTATTCCTTCTCTAGCCCTGGATCAATTTATTGAAGAAACTCCTTCCTCTTCTATGCAATTAAGTCAATCGCAAATCCTCAAGCTCGAAGAAGAAAGAGATAGCGAAAATCACACAGGCACATCATCAACAATTAGTTAAATCTTCATTTAATGCAAATTATGTAAGTCCTAAATCCTTTCAGCTCGGGGACCTTGTATTGAAGTGGGATAAAGCACATGAGGCAAAAGGTAAGCATACCAAATTCTAAATAATGTGGCTTGGCCCATTTCAGATTGCGGAGCAAATCTCCCCATCCACCTTTTTACTGCAAGATTTATCAGGCAAGAGAGATTCTCTACTTGTTAATCGGAAAATAAATATTTTTCATAGAAGATAACCTCTTCTATCCCATGTACACTATTGCCTTTATTTTTTCTCAGAAAATAAAAGTTAAATAGCATTTAATTTTGGCCTTTACAATAATAATATCTTTTATATTTTGACTTTTCGCTTGTATAAGTAGAGATTGTTGAGAAGATAATTTTCACATTTGAAACATAAGCTAAGTTCTATTACTCTGAAACCTGATTGTTTTCCACCAAAAGTACTTTCCTTTGCAAAACCTCAACTTTATAAAGAAACCTTTGTTCTACCATCAGTTAAGAAAAGTATCTATAACAAAGCAAAGACTCTCTGTAGAAAAGCATCTTTACCTCTATAATTGTCATCCAAAAACTCTTAAGGCGTCAATGATTCTCCCCATCTAGTAAACTTTTCTCTTTTTAGATTGTAATTCTAAAATATACTTAAAATTAAAGGATAAGAGGTCTCATCAAGAGCCGAATTACCATGATCATAGGGAAGTAATAAATTGACATTACCAATACTGCATATCAAAACAGGGTAATGGTTTGAGATTATTTTAAATCAAGAGACAAGGGGTCTTATCACGAGCCAACTTGTTTAGTTAAGTCACAACTAGTGAATGGCATTGAAATTTTGGCCACCAAACCAAGACAACGACCTTTAAGTAGAAAAAATGAAATATTTAAGAAAAATAAATTATTTAGAAAAGAAAGAAAAATTGAGTAAGGATATGAGTCTGAATTTATCTCTAGAAATTGCACTCTTATCTGGATGGGATACTGAATCATTGCTGGTTAAAAGGTAACCCTGTCGAGGGTATGGATGCTTGCTGGCAGCAGAGGCTCTACTTGTGACAAATGACAAATGAGTACATCTAAAAGCTAATTTGCAAGTTCCCCCTGCTTTATCTTTCAAACCAAGTAAAGACTGATGTAGAAAAAGGAATTTTCATTTTGAAAAGGATAATCAAATGGATGATAACTAGGTGGATTTTGTTTTCTTATTTAGAGAAATGTTACTTATCATAAATTTCATGTATTTCCCATTTTTGAATTATCTTTATTTTGGAAGTTTTAGAAATTTCAAAAAACCATCAGAAGTAGCAAGTTCTTCCAATGAATTGCAAATTGTTGTGCTATTCAACAACCCCCCCCATTTATTGATTTAATAGATAATGTTATATTATTAAATGGGGACCCTTTATTTAAAAAAAAACCCTCTAAGAAAAATTTATCACTTAGTCGCTTTCTTTTAAACTTTTAGAAATAAATCAAGATATCAAGTCAAAACCCTATAAGACTAGCAATTCTCGCCTTTTCACATACCGCTGGACCAAGTGCATTGAAGGGTTAATTAAAAAACAAAATCCGTGAATTGCAATAGAATGAATCACCGCATTTAACTTAGACATCATTAGAATTTTCATTCAAAACTAAGACTTAAGGCATTTCCTATAAAATGAAGCACTTATCGCAATCACATATCGGCATTCATGAAGGACGCAACTGGAAAAACATTTCGTAACATGCGAGATGAGATACTGCAATATATTGAGTCAACCTTATCGAATCGCGTCAATTTACTTAAAAGTCGAATCTTATAAACTGCGTGAGCTTGCGAAGTGCAATAAAGCCTGGACCCGATAGAAACAAATGTTATAAAATGTAAGTTAATTCTTACACGTAGTGAAAAGCACTTTATGAAATAATTACTCATTTGGGAAAACTATGCTCTAAACAATAAATAATATGCCACTTATCTCACATATCGCATCCCGCAGAATATTAAAAAACTCTAGGAAAGCGCACAACCAAAATTGCGATAGTGCGATTTGCGATATTGCGATAATCTTATCGCAATCGCAAAATTGGCGTTCTCGCAATTCAAACTCGCCACCCTAAAGTTTTTCCTTCCCATTTTTGATGCGTTAGTTTAATGAGCAATAAAGGCAACGATAAGAAGCCTTAGTGGCTATATAATAAGTTTAATGGCATTTATGTTAAAGAGCGACTCGACGTGATATGATATCTTTTCATCTGCGTTTTGAATAAAAGCTCCTATATTGTCACCTTTTTGAGGTTAACTGTATCATTTATTCTCACTGTCATTCTCACTTGTGTTTATCTGATAACTTCCATTTTGCTCCATTTCAAGAAAACTCCGCAGAGAACATCGTTAGAAACAATGGTGAAGAAGGGAAAGGGAACTGCATCTGAGAAATCAGAAATGGTGCCGCTTTTCTTTGATACCACATGCAACAAGGACGGAGGAACTTCGACATGGGAGGCCATGTACAACTTGTTAGAAGAAGAGCAACCCAGGGCATTGGTAACAACGGCCACGACAGATGCTCATGATTCATTTGACGCCTCCTATTTCGAAACAGTAAGTTCATTCCTGCACTGAATAGTTGCGAGACCAAAAGTAATACCATACACAGATATGGTCAAATGGGTAATTGACGAGGTAGACATCACAGACAGAACCTTCAAGAATCACAGACAAGAGGTCATGGGGTCTTTCTTAGTGGACAACCTACGACTAATGTACCAGTTACCAGAGCTGCAAAAGCTCTACAACAAACAGTTCCTTGAGCAATTCGCTAAAGAAAATGAGGACCCATCAGACGTCACACAGACTTGGAAATCAAGTGAAGGAAAGCTCAAATGAGATAAAACTAGTATGTACTCAACGACATCCATTTCTCCCCCTCATAGTTTCACAACAACAATGATATGTAGGTTATTCGGTAGACCCGATAGCACCAAGTTTTCCATGGAATGGATCCCATTAATAGATGCAACAATGAATGCAACAATTATGAACTGGGCTCAAATTTTATCAGACAATTTGGAAAAGACCATTATAGAAAATAGAAGGAAATAAGTTTTTCTTTAAGGTTTTTCCCCCTTTCTTCATGATTTCTTTTGTTATGGATGCAATCTATTTTTGTTCTCAATTTCCCAATATGGGATGGAAGTGGACTGTACAGAACCCACTTCCCATCCATATTTACTATAAAATTTTGTGGGAATCTCAATACCACCCCCATTTTTAAAAAATTTGTCAAGGGTTTATGCTACCCATTCATAGAGAAGTGTATGATAGAACCGCCCTTAGGTTTTCTAAAGAGGCCGAAGTAGATATCGAAGAAACATTAACCTACATCAGAGTTTTTGGGACCATTGCTTCACCGCATATCCTCCCATATTATGTCCTCGACAAACTAATGGCTAGAGAAATAGCCTACCAAACAACAGGGGAAGACGGATTAAGCAGAGGACTGAAAGTGCAGAAGAAGGCCATTTGGTCTACATTCCCATTACAATGTGGTGCTTTTGCACTACACGATTATGGACATGCATTAAAAGAAGCATAGAATATTATGTCTATGAAATTAGCTACAGTTATGGGAAGGAAATACGACCAAAATGGCACTGTTAAGGAATTTAATACTATGGTAAATGTAAAACAATTCATCCACGAAGAGGACGCCTTTGATGACCTCTTCCTACAAGCAGAAACAATTTCACAAGTTTTGCATATGGAATCACTACCTTTGACCCCGGAAGATGTTAAGGCTTTCCATGTGTACAGGAAAAAGAGATTATTAAAGGTCCCATTGGACCTATTGTAGATTGAACCAATAAGGGAGCCAAATCCCAGCGTAAGCTTGGAGGGAAGCTCCAAAGAAAACTTTGAAGAATAAACCCAAGAGAGGTCGACTCGTGAGTCAGAGCACTCAGAGCAGCAGTCTCAAAATGGGGGAGGAAACACAAATAAAGAGTCCAAAAAAGACACAACTCAAAGTATAGAGGAGACGACTAAGTAAGCCAAAGCAAATAAAAAAGCAGAGGTTGCTTCTACTTCAAATGAGTCAAGTAAAGCTCCAATCATTGACCTAGAACAATAATGGTAGCAGTTCAATAAAAAGATCCACATAGACACAAACCCTAAGAAAACATCTAAAATGCAGACTCCCAAGCAAACCGAGCATAAGGCAAATCCAGAAACAACAGGGGAAGGAGCTGTAGGCACTCAAGAGATTCAGATAATTCATGTTATTCCTACTTCAGAAATTATCTTAAGAATTGAGGAAATACCTCAATTAGATGTATTCTACAGTCCTGCCCACAAGGCTGTAATCAAAAGACAAAGGAAGAAAAGGAAACTGGACACCATGGTTGTTACAACTCTAGAAAATGAACCAATGTATATCGTATGGAAGGACTCGCCTATCGACCCATCTGAGAATCTCACAAACCTGTGGCATTTTGCAGGAGCCTATGCCACAATGACCACTAGCAAGGCAACAGAGGTCCAAATGCTGCTGAAGGAAAAGGAACAAAAAATTATGCTACTGGAACAACAATTAGCCCAATAAATATCCAATCAACAAGCAGAATTACAAGTAGCCCAACTCCAAAGAGAATTTGAACAGATGAGCATACAACACCAAGCCAGCTTAGCAGAAAAGGATTCATAAATACAAGCCATGATAGATAAACTTAAAGACAATTCGCAAATCAATGAATTCATCAAAGAAGCAGTCAACCTCAATTCCTTAATAATGCAACAAAAGGAAGTAATTTTCCATAAAATATCGCAAATAAATCCTTATTGCAAGACCAGTGATAAATTAACAAACCAAGTTATCGATGAGGTTTGAGTATGACGAAATCCACAAAAGGGTTTCTGAATTTATCACTTGGCAAGAATTAGAGAATGGGAGAAAGGTTGACCTACCAAAGCTGGAAGAGTCGCATAAAGATATTCTGTTCACAGATTGGGATTCTTGGTTGAAACAGGTAGAAAGGGCAACATCGATTGCAATGACAACAACAAACATCATAATAGAAGCCATTAACGAAAATCTTCATGGCGCCAATCTTGTCAAGGAGTGTGTACCAGGGTTTCTTCCGAATGTTAAACAACTAGAGTAGCGGTGGAAACAGGGAGCGCAAGAAAAGGAGGAGGCAATCAAACAGCTAAACAGGATAAATTGGGAAGCATACTGGCCGTTTCTAGTAAAACCACACAACCAAAGGATTCTTCTAAGATGTTTAACAACCTCTACACAAAAGATGGTGCCAACACTAATAGATGCCATATTTGTTGGGCAGTTAAAATCTGCAATCGACCAACCGCCTCAGCTCAAGCCAATGATTGATATTTGCGACCTTAGAGATCAAGTTCAAGGGAATTACTCATTAATTTATTTTTCTTTTAGTTTTATTTTTTCATATCCTAAGGAAGGTTGTTTGAAACCTCCTCAACTATTTTTGTAATAATCTATTTTTAAGACATATAGTTTAGTATTTAAACCCCTCTCATGCATTTAGAGAGGGTTCCATAAATTTTATCAAAAACGCTTTTCAAGACATCACACTTCTGTACTTTTGAGGAGGCTTTGATGAAATGAATGGAACATGACCTATTTTTTACATGTCTAGCATGCTCTAATGAAATGCACTTTTGTAATCTTAGAATGCATTGGATTGAATGAGATTGGGTCAATATTGCTGAAGCACATGAGAAAGACTTATCATATATGGTACTTTTATCATATGATTATGTTTTATTGATGTATTAAGCAATAATTCTTCTTTCAATTGTTTTGTATATCAATGTCAAAATTATAGTTTCACATTATTGCACTTTTGTATGATGTTAACTCTGATTCCATTTTAAATACATGAATGATTTTATATGCGATATATCTTTCTAAATCATTCTGTCTAATTATTTATCCAAAACGATTATTATTAAACGATTTAATTTCTTTTGGAAGTTGAATGATCTTTATTACCAATTGTTGTAAGACATCATTGTAGATTGCATGTCGTATTATTATTCCTGGGTATATTATAGTTAGATAATGCTAGATTAAAGAGATATGCATGTGTTTAGTAGTTAGATTAGATTACATTTAGCTTAGTTATTCCATGTTACATCTTATGTCGTCCCACCAACATGATCAAATCTCTCTGGGAAACTGGTCCCATTATCCCTAGTCGGAGCCACTATAGCAAATGGAAAAGGAGCTGCTTTCAAGGTTAGGATCAGGTGGTTTCCTCCATGTCGTCACAACACTTTTTGAGGCTTCAACAGGTATCAAGAAAACTTGTTTTTAAATTACAACACATAGAATTAGTAGTATCTTCTCCATCTAAAAATCCTTCTTCAAGCAATCAGATCATATTTACTAAGTTTATATAGATGAAGAAGAATAATGAAGCTTTAAAATTGGCCACTTATTCACAATTTTCGAAGCAAACTTTGTCTGCTCAGAGCAAATTGATGTCTGCATTAGATCCTATAAAAGGAAATTTTCAGTTAGCTTTCCTAGAGCCATAGGTTCAAGTTCCAAAGTTTGTTGAGGATTATAAAAATTCATAGTTCTCTTTTGGTACAAAACAAATTCACCCTATAAATCAAATAGATTTGCATAAACAAACAGGTGAATTAATCTATTCTCTTTGACAAGTTTTGCTATGAATGTTTCTAAATTGTACATTTCTTTAAACAAAACGATCTCTAAACTTAAGATGGAAAGGATGTCATCCCATGCCAAAGATACTAAGATTAAATATTTAGAAGATCTTGTTATTAAATTGGGTTTGGATCCACAGGATATTGATGTTGCAAACGAAGTTATTAAGAAATATGCTAACATACATGCCTTGAGGAAAATATTGAAATTGCCTACTATAGATCATCCACAAGCTCAAGAAGTAGGATATTTAGGGAAATAAAAGGAATATTTATTATCCATTATAATTCAACAAAATTTACAAATACAGAGCATGGAGTCAAATATGGATAAGTTGTTAAAAGAGAAAGAACAAGCTAGCAGCGTAGTGATTCCAATAGTGGAGACAAGTTCAACAGGAGATGAGACTACAAAAAGATTGCCTGAAGCACTATCTTCTCTTAGCCTCAAGAATGTTGAAATTGACAAATTAAAAGAAGAGTTGGATAGAGAATAACATAATAAAATCAAGTCAGATAATGCTTTATTAGTGGACATACAAAAGTCTTCAAGTTTACAAAAACAATTAGAGAATTATTTGAGCAGTTCTAATAATGTTCAGTGTTTATCACAGGCCAAAGAAAAAATATGGATGGAAATCACGTCCTATGTGTTTGAAATTTGATCTTCTCTTGAGATTATTGTAGAGCAAGAGGAATTGCTAGAAAGGGAAAAAGAAGCTATTGATGAAATCAAAATGGAAATGGGAAACAAACTTGGACAAGAAAGTCAAATCATTAAAACTCTAAACACAAAGTCCATAGAAGAGCTTGAAGAATTAGGAACTGAAGACATGAACAAAATCAATAATTAAGAGTAGAAACGTTCTAATGAAGAAAACCATGACGCTAAAGACAAAGGAAAAATGTGAAAATTTACAAGTACACATTAATAAGTTCTGCAAGAAAGTTTCTATTTTGTAGCATAGGGGTCTTCCATCCTTCAATAATGCACAAGGTCAAATGGTGAAAAATGAGCAATATCAAATATTAATGAATAGGTAAGCGCTGGACAAGTCAAAATTCGCTGGAATCAAGGGAGAAATTAATGGTCATAATTTAATTCACATATTAAATGATGATATTTTCATATGCTATGAAATCAATCATTTGTTCATTGTAAAACCTTCTTTTGAGAAGTATACTAAGCTAGATGAATCATATAGACAAATGATTGGTCTTGGTTACGCAATAGATGAAGAGTGGGAGTAGCTAGTCAAAGTAGTTGGATAAGTTCAACTTATCAATGTAGCATATCAGTGTCTGATCAAGGCCAATGAAGGTTTCGAGCAACAAAAACATAGTAGTTTCAAATACATCGGACCCAGATGCAACAACCATGCACAATTGGAGACTTTTTTGGAGCAGTTTTTCTATTCTTAGCCAAATTTGTTTAAACATTATCCAAAGTTTTGGATAAAAAATTATTTTTGATGTAAATATTTCATAGGAAAAGATATTTTGTAAAGCACTATATATATACCTTTATTTTTAAATGAAAAACGTTGATACTTAGAGCAAATTTTTGTAATATTGTTGTAATACTTTCGACTTGAGGATAATCAAAGGGTTCTAGTTTCTACTTGTGACAACATTTATGTACTTGTGAGTGTTTCTCGCGATTTCATAATCTATTTCTACGTATTTTTGAGCTAGTGTAGCACAATGGGAAGGGCTAGGTTGAGTATCAGCCTCCTCGACATGCCTAGCAAAGTTATTTTCTATACTGAGTTAAATATTGAGAAATGTGTTTAATTGATCACCTAGAAATCAATAGATTGTTGCTTCTATGCTATATTTAAATGTATTTTTGTTCACTGTAGAGGTTCATCTATACGTTTCTTCTCATCTTAGATAATTAGATATTTAGGGAGGATTTTTAATCTTCTAAGTCCTCCTTAATTCTTCTTTCAAAGAACTTATACAGATTGTATGTTGCTATAATGTAACACCAACACTTTGATTGATCATAAGGAATACAGATTATAAGCATAAAGAGGTTTTTGTATCTTTGGATCTTCCATTCCATACATACCCCTCACAATTGATGCTTTGACACAGTTCTTTAGTCGGGGATTATCTACAAAGATACAACAATGTCAAAGCCTTGGCTATCCCAAATACCAATCCATTATCCAATTAAAGATGAGCCCAAAAAAGTCAACTTTGGTCAACAAGTCAAATATACAAATTTTGTCAAAGTCAACAGCAACAAAAGAAGCCCTAACTAATCAACGGTCAACGGTCAATCAACCTCCAAAATTCTTGGTCAAACAATCAAAGAACTCGACCTTCTTTCCTTATTCAAATCTTATCAAAGTAGCCTCCAAAAACTCAGTTAAAGGAGTGATAATGCCTATGGTCAAACTCAGTCAAAGTCTATGGTCAAGGTTGGTCAACATGCCCATAAAACTTCGATCTCCTTCCCAACAAATTGAACCTTCCAAAACAGAGATAAGTTCTAAATTTCCAAGTCAAAATGATCCAAGTCAAACCAAGTCAAAGGATGGTCAAAGTTGTCCCACATAAAGTCAATGAACCAAACAAAAAAGTTCTCCTCTTCTCACTAAGAACTCCTATTTCAGAGTTGTATGAACCAACCAAACCAAAAGAAAGAAAATGATGTGTGTGAATAGATGCCTCTAAGTGATGCGACATGTGGTGTATTTATATGTGTCCAAGGAGGTCAAATTTCCATGCCTAGGCCAACTTGTACTTTTGTGCAGAAGTGGGTTTCCTTGTATATAATTATGTTAAAAAAACAAATATCAAAGAAACAATGACAATCAACAAAAAAATAATGATAAATTTCTTGGAAACCATCTATGATTTTGAGAACCAAAGCATATAAATACTTGTAGTTTTGATTGATTATAAGCCATGAACATCTTCAAAATGGTTTCAATTTTTCTGATCCATTTCAGAATGGACAATTCAAATTTGAATCCAAAATAGTCTAAAAGGGACCTTTAGACCATTCATAAAATTAAAAGAAATAAAATGAAATGGTTCATTCAAAAATTTTCCCCTTTGACTTGCAACATTCCATGGCACATTCTTGACCTTCCCTGGGGAGAAAATGAACAAATCCTTTAAAGCTTATGACCCTTTATTAATGATCCTTTCAAGTTGTAAGTTTTGGATCTATAACTATAGTTATGAAGGAAAACCTAAGAATAATTCCTTAGAAAGAAGGCATATGAGAAATCTTTCAAGTACATAAAGGTTAGGGATGGTTGGTTACAAGTGAGGGGGAATGGGGTTATAAGTGTTAAGGGCTAATGTGTTTGTGAGTTAGGGGTTAGTGGAGTTAGAAAGTTATGGGTTAGGAATTATAGGGCTTGGGGATTATGGAACACTTAGGATATGAGTAGTGGGTCAATTGTAAAGAGCCAATGGGTAAGGGGGAGAGAGAGAGAGAAACATATTTGTGCATGATATCATGTAGTTTGAGCGGACATTGATTATGATAGAATCATATAAATGATAGACAATTTCACCAATGGATACAATAGTGTCTATATTGACATTAATATAGTCGTAATTTAACATCTACCTACAATATTTTTAAAGAAGCTAACCAATTGTCCTTTATTATATTCTAGACCAACTACTTTAGTATATGTAGATAGCCCATTCTCTTTCTCACTCTTCTATGGGGATTAAGAGATGAATTTATTAACTTATTGAATTGGGATTGGAAGGACTTGAACTTTCATCTTCATAGGGAAGTACTCTAATCAATTGAACTACAATACCAATGCAATACAATTCACCTACTATTGGATCATATTTATTTTATGGTAGGTGCTAAATAAATCGTATAGATTATGTGCCTACTAGGTCGATAAAATATCTTATCCTTCCCTTCCATTTTTGAATGTATCAATTCATATGGAGTTAGCCATCTACGTTATGAATATATATCGATGTCGATGCTCAATAATCAATTATCTCTTCATCCATAATTAGTATGAATATAACCATACTAATGATTCGTATTGAAAAAAAGAAATTAAAAATGAGCTAAGAAAGTTAAAATAAATGAGGAGCCAAGTACTTGACACTTTTGTAATCAATTCTAAATTATCCATATGATGTCAAGCTTTTCACTAAATGATATTTCCCCTTTACACTTCTTAAGGGCTATAATTTTACAATGAAAAACTTTGTATTGACAATAATTCAATACGAGATAATTGAAAAAGAAATTAGGAGGGTTTTGACACAATCTCTATCAACATATAATTTCAACGCAAGACATTTTAGCTAGTAGGTTAGCATTGATTTGTACCATTGTTTTAGCAAACTTACTAATAGAGAGACCTTGTGCTAGCAAGTAGGTTAACAACATTGTCTAGCTTACTACCATAGACTACCCTTTTGTTGGGGTAAGGTTCTATAGAACTCCCATGCTAAGCATGTAGGGTAATTGAGTTTTTGATAATATTTGCTAAGATTGATTATTAGAGAGAGTTTGCTTTCCACTCCTAAGTCCTCAACACATAGCTCAAACCATACAATGGCGTTCAAACAAGAATGTCCATCACTAAGTGGTGAATTCTCTAATGACAAACATTTTTGTATGATTCAAAATTATTTAAGATAAATATTTAAGCATGGAAGAAGTTTACATAGATATTTCTTTGAGTTTAGATATTATGGCTAAACTAATGTGGTGGTTGAACAATGGGTTTTCCTAAAAGCTATCCCACATGAAAATTTGAGATAAAAAATTTGCCCTATTCCCAAGGCAATGGAATTGAGCACATGAGAGAGAAACTTCACTACCAAAGCAATTGTCTTAGTTAAACAATAAGACGTCTTCCTTCTATTGTAATAAATCAAAGTTTTGATGTGGTCATAAGTGAAAAGAGTACAAAAGATTTTGCAATTTTTACCAAGATTTAAACAAAAAAATCATAGGTAACCAAGCTTCAAAAATTCTCATCAACATTGTCAAATGCATTGGGTATTTATGGTACATATTAGCTCCATATGCTTTATTGATTTTTATCCTTCCATGGTGTCATTATTAGTCTAACTTCTCAAAAATGCATGGAGGAAGAAATTAACAAATGTAAAGAAATGGGACTAACAAACCACCTTGGTAAATTTATCTAAAAAGATCAAAACACTTGGATAAGCAACCTCTAATAGTGATGAAAATAAAAAAGCTTCTTACTGCATCCATAAAGTAAATGCCAAGGGAAAGGGTTCATGAATGTTTAATATAGAGGGCCATGTAACCTTACCATAGGAATTATTAAATTCAATCTTAATGAAAGTGATGCTTTGCCTTGCCTTATTTATAGCACTTGCCAAGGTCATTTTTGATGAAAATATGCCTTAATTTCCTATTGACTCACATTATGGATTTGGAACCATTCTTGACCTACATAAACTACAAATCCATTATCACCACATCCTACTATAATAAATAATTACTTTGGTCTCATGTCTTGGAGTGAAACATGCTAAATCACAAGGGTTTTATGATTTGCTTTCTACCCCTACCTAGTAAATCTCCGAACTTCACACATTCTCACTCCAAATTGATTTTGAATTTTAGTTTTAACATTTTATCCACACCATGAGTAATCATGTTTAATAATGAAGAATAATCAATATATAAATTGGATAAACGGTAATAAATATAATGGATTAAAAAAATCATAATGATGATATTAGTGTTTTGTACAATATCATGCGTTGTTATGTTTAACCAATAAATGGCCATAATCATAATTCATGACGTTTGATTATTATTATTATTATTATGTAAAGAACTTTATGTATATTACATGTCCTTCCCATTAAGGATTTTTTACTATCTTAATGCTAACTTCTAATTTTTTTCTTTGATTAATTACTCTTAACATTGTTTTGCTTGAGAATACTAGATGGTAAGATTTAAAGTTTTAAACAATTTTGTGATCGTTAAAAGGGTGAATCAATGTTATATTGATTATTTTAAAACTTTAGTGAGATACTTTGTTATGCCATCTTCAATTATGATTCTTAATATACCCTAAAAAATAAGTTTTACTGAACTCTTAATATTTAGAGATGCTACTAAGTTTTGTTTTGAACAATATTAGTAAGTTAGAGTTCCATGCAACAAGTTTTACCATGACGGTGACAATAAGGTCCAATGGTTGGGCTTCTTTCTATTATAATATTTGAAATTGATGTTGTAGTGTTTGATGATGTGTCAACACCCTTGCTTTAATATACACTTTTTCCACTGACAATGAATTGGTTTTCAATTGTGACTAATATGTATGTGTTATCTAGTTAATCTATAGCCTATTGACATTTCAATTATAGATTGAATTTAGCAATGCTGAAACTCAAATTTCCAATTTGAATTGATTTTATGAAGATTTTCCTATCCACAACGTGTATCTTAACATTACAAATTTTGTTGATTCAACTAGATTGATTGATCTTCCTTTGTTGATCCTTGAAATGCATATTTATTCTCTTCAATATTTTAACATTGTTAAATAATGCTTGATATTAATTCCTTATACAATAATTTTATTTATTTTTCATTTGATAAAAATTGCCATCATTTTACCAACATCATATAACCTTTTTTTCTTATTCCTTATTGAATCCTTCAACCTTCTGATAATTTGATATTTTTCTTTTTAAGATCATGTCTCAGTTCATAATTTACATCTTCATAGTCTACTTAGAAGATTTCAATTTAAGTTCATTTTTTTTCAATTGTAAATATTTATCCTCAAATTAATGTGCAAAAATTAGAATAAAACTTCTTTTATCAAAACTTAACTTTTCATTTTGACAACTTTGAAATTATATGGGTGCAAAGTGTGAGGCCCCACTAGAAATAGTGATATACTTATATGAGGGAATGTTGAGGTTTTAAACACTTTGGTGTTAATTTGACACCTTTCTTAAACATAATTGTAGTTCTAGCTTTAATATTATCTCTTGCATTGGGACTTAAGAAAATAGACCTTTAAATCATGAGATAATTTTTTTTTAATGTTTTAATAAACTAAGCTTGATTGTAGTTGATAAGCTTAATACATTTTATTCTCCTCCATGTTATCACTTAGAGAAACCCTGGCTGTGGGGAAAACCTCTAAGGTAACCTTTAACCACTTAGAGATTGAAGTTGACCCTTCAATCCGGAGGGGGATCTCTCCTCAATGTCAACTACCCTACGTCACAATGATAGAAAATATGTTAGATATTTCATGGCCAAATTAATTGAGAAAGAAACTAAGGTTGGTTGGTGTGGTGAAGTAAAATTATAAGTGCGGACACAAACAATTCCTCTAGCCCGATAACGGGTCTAGCCACAAACAAGACATTCTATGGAAGATTTCCTTAGGTTAGAACCAATTAAGAGGGCCTACCTTTTAGTACACTTATCCCGTTTGGTGATGGCCTTGCTTGCTCGCTCCAGTTAACTCCCATTTCTTTCTTCGAACGCCTGAAACAAGTAAACAACAACCGTGATAATAGACAAATTGTAATTCAACCTACTTAACAAGTCAAGAAGCATTAAGCCATAAACATGTGAGATGACACATTATGTAGGAAATCAATCAATAGTTGCATAGATATTAAATCAAGAAGAGATTACAACCATTGTATTGACGTTGTTGTTCTCATTTGACGAAACCAGGTTCCCACACACTTCTATTAGCATTCCATGGTGACCTCAACAATGATAGTTTTAAGGCTCTTCCCTTTAGTCTTCACACTAAACCAAATTCATACTTCTGCTTGACACACAACTAGAGAGCTACAACTATGAATAGCTTGTTGTTTACTCCAAACTTAATTAGCACTAGCACACCAATATTAACACTAGCTTGTGCTTGGGAAAAAGTGAGGTTTATATAGCATGAATGTATGGGAGATGGTTCCTCTTCTCATGGGACAAGGTCTTATCTTTTGAGGTAGTTCTATTCTTATAGGGAAAGGAGCCCAAACTGACATCCTCGACTCCATCTGGCTCAACCATTTACTAGACTTCTATTACGAAGCTTCTAGAGTTGGAAGCTTCGGTTCCTTATTTAAAAAACTTTCCAAAAGAGGATCAGCGCAACTGGAACAAGGCTCATTCACTCCGGTCGACGCTAGGGATAGTGTTAATCCCTGAATATCGGCTCAAGGAGGACACTGGCCATTAGGGCCGACTTTGTAAACTGGGAAAAACAGAAGATCTTTGGGAAATGATGCAAAAGGGAATAGTTCTACACATGAAGAGAGACACAATGGGAGTTTCTTCATGAAGGGGAAGCATTTATGGTTCACTATAGAGGTCCTCCAGGATCATAGAATAGGGAGTACAGGGACAGTGTCAAAATGTTGTGTAACAGATGACCCCTAAAGCGTGAAGGCCGAACTAGAGTGAGGGATGAAATGCTTTATGAATCAATGCAGAGAACCAAAGTCTATCGTAGGAAAACCTGCAAGCAAGTACAGATACATATACATAACTGAAAACTCTATCAAATGATACATTAATTGTGGTATGGACACAACCATCCAGAGAATGATCATGTAAATAGATCCAGACATGGGCACAACCATCTAATAAACAGGATCATATCGAAACCAAGGTATGGTCATAGCTATCCAATAATGAGAAGGATCACATATGATAACTCATGGTATGGTTGCAACCATCCATTTTAGAGAGACATGTAGATCAACATGATCATGTCACACCGCCTTGCAACCTGGACTTTTGTAATCTGAGCCTAGGGTCTTGTGCTCCAACACGACCCGATCAAAGTACAAATTCTAACATGTGAATAAATGTGTTGACGTCGAACAAGCTAGAAAATCGCTTGATTACCAGCCGATGATGTGAACTGTTAACAGGCACGAGAGAAATCACCAATAATGGCAGTGGTCCTCAAGGTACTATCAACACGATTCACAGAATGTGAATAGAGGAACTAAAGTCGAACACCCGTGAAATCACTTAATCGAAAGCCAATGATGTAGACTTGTCGTCGAGTGTGGAGAACTTGCCATTAGGGCATGGAAGCTCTAAGGGATTGGAAGCTGAAGTTGATAGGAAGTGACCGTGTCAAAGGAGGGCCATGATGTATCCCACATCATCGACAT
The DNA here is from genome assembly GCA_031772625.1 of Pinus tabuliformis. NCBI lineage: Eukaryota > Viridiplantae > Streptophyta > Pinopsida > Pinales > Pinaceae > Pinus > Pinus tabuliformis. The sequence goes on along the minus strand of CM062817.1, from coordinate 940,778,095 downwards.
GAGAAAAAGGGATGCAAAATGATTTTTGGATGATACAGAGAATCGCGGGTAAGTGTAACTACAGAAGGACAACCCTTGAACATATCGGTGACACGACTAGAAGTTTGGCAGCTTTTGGATCCATAAGATCGGTGGTCATGACAACTTTGCAGAGATTAAATGGAAGGCAAAAATGAATGGCCCAACCCAGGAAATTCAACGATAAAAAAGAGGATATTCCATCCCGACACGAAGCAAAAAGTGTCATGTTCAAGAGGCAGTTGCCGACACAACTGATTAGATTTCCAAATTTTCCCCCACTATTTCTAGTAGGTACCCCAATTATTTTTTGTTAAAATTGGCAACTAGGGCCAAACTCCATCTGGGTCATCTTATTTATGGCAGCTGGTATTTTTCTTGGATCCCCCTCATCGAGAGGTGTAGGATTGATCTAAAGACCATTCAATTTTGATAAGTATTCATGGAGTTATGAATTTAATTGTGTTATAAGACAATTCGTCAAAGTCAGTGAACAACCAAATAAACTCCACATGTGCTCAACGTTTTAGTATAAAAGGAGATGACTTGAGAGTCATTTCACACACACACACTTCTATTTTGATTTCTCTCCACTTGTCTTGGGTTTTAGCGGAATAGAAATCTAGGAGTGGAAGCCCTAGACATTGGAGGAAAAAAGGTTGCCCTAGCCGCAGTCTAGAAGAAGGAATACGCTGCCCTAATCTAGAGGACGTAGTCATGAAAGAGAAGCCCACTATCAAGAAGGAAGCCTACAACCCTATACGCTGGTCCCTACCAAAACACAGTCAAGGAGGAAAATACCATGCCCTAGCCACAACATTAGGAGGCTGCCCTAGGCAGCGCGGAAGGGCTATATGGACAACGTATTGAGCAAGAGTCTTAGCCATTGTTTGGAGGGGTTCGAAGTGTTGGAGAAGAGGCTGAGTTCCCTTGTTGTCATGCCGCAGTCATACGACTGATTTGTGGGCAATTTTAGTGACACATTTACAGGGCCGCAGTGAGGGACTACTACAACAATTGGGAGATGAAGTTTGGATGGCCGGGAGACCTAGAACGGACCTCCTAACCAGGTTGCAGTCACCTCTAAGGACAACAAGGAAAACATGGATATTTTCCTATACGTTAAGCTAGTTGGTATGCTCTAACCAAATTAGTACATGCACAGAACCCTAGGCAGAAATCAATAGTAGCATGCAGCAGAATTGAGGGTTGTTTGTGGACTGATGAATAGATGCATGGGACAACAAGGCAACTAGTACAACAGTGCTAATATATATATATGGGACAGCTAGGCTACATGGTGCTGCTAACTAGTGCAGCAAGGTAAATAGGACAAGTTGGGCTACATGGTGTTGCTAACATGCATGGGACAACAAGGACATTGTGCTGCTAACATGCATGGGACAAAAAGGAAATAGTATTTCTAACATGCATGGAACAACAGGCAGGTATGCTAAGACATATGGGATAGCTGCAAGGTATGGCAAGGGAAAGTGGGACAACAGTTGTGACATTACAACAGCAAGCATGGTACAACAATGAGCATGGACAACATGGATAGCAGTGGCAAGCATGGTGCTGCAAGCACATGAGACATGTAGTATGACAACATGGTTCAACCAAGGCACATGGGACAACAATGCAACATAAGGTGCAAAAATCATGAGGTTCAACATTGTGATGATGGGTGTCGCATGGTGCAACATGGTGAGGTGTAGCATGATGACGAGATGCAACACAGTGAGAGGTGAAGGAGTCACTTTGGAGAATCAGTTGAAGCAACATGTCTTCAATTGATCTCATGTATCATCTTCTTAGAGATGATCTATGCTCTTATATAGATAAGTCAAAGTGTTGACTTCTGTTGTAAATGTACTATCTCTCTCTCTTTGCTGAACTATTGAAGAACATAAAAGATGAATTGATCAAGGGTTTCCCCACATTGGGGTTTGTCCCTGGCTAGTGCCACATCTTATGTCCTCTTGTCTTGGCTTGTCTTCTGTGATTTATGTTTATGTATCTGCAGTTTACTTTAATGCTGATGTGATTGCTAATATGGAAAAGATATTGATCTAACTTTGAAAATTGAAATAAATTGCTCTAAGCATAGAACATACCTAAAATTAACATGGTATTGGAGCTGAGGTGAAGACAATGCCCAAGAAAAGTTGAGGTGAAGACAATGCCCAAGCAAGAGTGAAAGAGCAATCACCGAAGACAGTTGGGAAAGGACAAAAGGATCACGATTCCTCATCCCTCTTCAAATTCGCTAAGGGTGAAGTGGAAGCAGAAAAAATTATTGGAATGGCATAGCAGAAGCTTTTGATGGCCTACCTAAAGATCACTTCCGGATCTAAGGGTGGAAAAAAAGATAGATGCCTTGTTTGTAATAAGTTCGGTCATTATGCGAAGGAGTGTCCAAATGGCAGGGACACATCTCTTGATGAAGATAATAATCATTCCAGGGACATCTTCAATGATCAAGGGAATGACAGGTAATGAAGGTCATCAAGGAAACGACTAACTCTTCAAGAAAGCAAGGAACCCCAGGTATGAAGAATCAAATGTTGTTTCTGATAAGATAAAGAAGCGTTATCTTGTATTGGCCCTCTCCTTCAGATTCTTTGGGAATCTGGCTTATTGATTGTAGTGCTTCAAGGCATTTCATCAGATAGAAGGGTGATCTCTCTAATAAAGATGGAAACAATCGTGGGATTATACTTGGAGCTGATGCCACCTATCCCGAAAAGGGTGTAGGGAATGTTACCCCTAAATTGAATGAGGGTAACTCGATTCATTTACAGAATCTCAACCTGGTGTCCATTTTGGCAATGGAAGTCAAAGGTTACAAGGTGGCATACGTCAATGGAAAGGTACGTGTTTGAAAATGGAATTTTCAAAGATGCTTTTGAGTTCAGGTTTGGCAATTTGTATTAAGTTGCAGGATGGTCCATTGGGGACCATGTCAGTTGTCACATCTCATTTATAGCACCGGAGGTCTACTTATTATGGGGCCCTACCCGATGTGAGTTAGATGGTGATAGGGATTCCTGAATTCAAAAAGAGCATGAAGGTACATGTCTGACATGTACCAAAGGAAAATCTTATAAGGATACCATTCCCCTCATATAGCAGGTCCACAAGTTTGGAACAACCCAAGGGGTTTGAGATTCATGATCGAGAATCTCATGTGTGCAGGTGGAAGAAAGCCCTCTATGGCTTGAAGCAAAACACCCCGAGCATAGTATGAGAGGATTGATAGTTGTCTGATGAAGCTGAGATTCACTAGGAGTGAAGCCGATCCAAACCTTTGCTTGAAAGTTGTGGATGATAAACCTCTCATACTAGCACCTTCTGAGGACGACCTCTTTTTGACAAGTGCAGACCCTCTCATTTGCAAAAGTAAGAGGGAGTTGGATTCTGGATTTGGAATGATGAAATGCAAGCCCGTGACTACCTCGATGGAGCTTAACTTTCAGAAGTTATGTGGTAGGGATGCCGGACTTGATTTGGGAAATGCCTATGAGTTTCATAAACTCATTCTAGCATTGATGTTCTTGGTGAACTTCCATCCGGATATATGTTTTTGCAGTTAGCATGGTGAGCTCATATATTGTTGAGCCTCACTAGATTGGTGCTAAGGATATTATGAGATATCTCCGGGGCACAATCTCTCATAGATTGAGATACACTACCGGAAATATAAAGTTGCATGATTATTCGAATACTAACTGGGTAGGCAGTGTGGAGGATCGCAAGAGCACTTCCAAGTGTTGGTTCTCTTTGGATTTTGTTCGATATCCCGAATGAGCAGGAAGCAGAAGTCGGTTGCTATAAGCATCGCTGAGACCGAATACATAGCTATGAGTATAATCTTTTGTGAAACTACCTGGTTGTGGAAGCTCTTCAGTGAGATGTTTATACACATGATGGATACCACCGTGATCCTCTGTGACAACCAGGGGGGATTCGATTGTTGAGGAATCCCATATTCTATGATTGCTCCAACAGATAGACATCAGATACTACCTTATTTGGGATATGGTACGTCGATGAGCGAGGAGGCTCCATCGCATTGAGACTGATGTACAGGTCGCAGACATTTTGTCATAGCCCCAGGGAAAGGTCAAATTTGTGACTTTCTCGAACAAATTAGAGTCGTTAAGAGACCCTCTTATGAGGGTCTTGCATGTTGCATGCATTGAGCTCTGGGAGCTTTGAGGGGGTTGGGATACTTACTAGAGCAACACGCGACCATAGGGTGACTCAACCTCCCCTATTGGTGCGTTGTGTACAGGGTTAATGGCACAGCCTTCCCCTGTGATACCCCGTGGAAACTTAGGGACATGATGAATGGTTCCCCTGTCAAGGCATCCTACCCATGAAGTCTGGGACTCATGGGAAGTACCTCTCCTCTAGCCAATGAGCAGGGAAATGGGGTTAGGGACCATAGTAGTACTATCGATGGACGCATCGTTGTATCTACCATACTCCCTATGCTAGGATGACCTCCATTGATCTGGGATCAATGAAACTGATCTGGGATCAGTATGAATGGTTTGAGATACTCTCTTGTGATATTGATCTGGGATCAATAAAACTAACTTCAGGTCAGTAGAGAATGGTATGAGACATTCTCGATCAATTCTTCTTCTTCATGGTTCAATAGAGCGGAGCTCAGCAGAGTAGTGTAGGGCACTGATGGCAGAGATAGTATAGCCAGGCATATGGATCAGTGGATGGAGTTCTTCCTAGTTGAGAGTGAGTGTTAAAATTGGCAACTAGGGCAAGACTCCATGTGGGTCATCTTATTTATGGCAGCTTCTACTTTTCTTGGATACCTCTCATCGAGAGGTGTAGGATTGATCTAAAGATCATCCGATTCTGATAAGTATTCATGGAGTTATGATTTTAATTGTGTTATAAGACAATTCGTCAAGGTCGGCCAACAACCAAATAAACCCCACATGTGCTCAACGTTTTAGTATAAAAGAAGATGACTTGAGAGTCATTTCACACACACACTTCTATCTTGATTTTTCTCCACTTGTCTTGGGTTTTAGTGGAAGAGAAACTTAGGAGTCAAAGCCCTAGACGTTAGAGGAAAGGAGGTTTCCCTAGCTACAGTCTAGAAGAAGGAATATGTTGCCCTAATCTAGAGGACGCAGTCATGAAAGAGAAGCCCGCTATCAAGAAGGAAGCCGACAACGCTATACGTTGGTCCCTACCAAAATGCAGTTAAGGAGGACAATGCCGCAGCATTAGGAGGCTGCCCTAGGCAGCGTGGAAGGGCTGTATGGACAATGTATTGAGAAAGAGTCTTAACCACTGTTTGGAGGGGTCTGAAGTGTTGGAGAAGAGGTTGAGTTCTCTTGCTGTCATGCCGCAGTCATATGACTGATTTGTGGGTAGCTTTAGTGACACATTTATAGGGCCGCAGTGAGGGACTGCTACAACAATTGGGAGATGAAGGTTGGATGGCCGAGAGACCTAGAATGGACCTCCTAACCAGGTCGCAGTCACCTTCAAGGACAACAAGGAAAACATGGATATTTTCCCTATACGTTAAGCTAGTTGGTGTGCCCTAACCAGACTATTACATGCACAGAACCCTAGGCAGAAATCAGCAGTACCATGTAGTAGAATTGAGGGTTGTTTGTGGACTAATGGATAGATGCATGGGACAACAAGCCAACTAGTACAAAAATGCTAATATATATATGGGATAGCTAGGCTACATGGTGTTGCTAACTAGTGTAGCAGGGTAAATAGGACAAGCTGGGCTACATGGTGCTGCTAACATGTATGGGACAACAAGGACATTGTGCTGCTAACATGGATGGGACAACATGGAAATAATGATGCTAACATGCATGGGACAACAAGGTGACATAGTGCTGCTAACATGCATGGGACAACATCCAGGTATGCTAAGACATATGGGACAGTTGCAAGGTATGGCAAGGAAAAGTGGGACATCAGCTGTGACATTAAAGCAGTAAGCATGGTACAATAGTAAGCATACACAACATGGATAGCAGTGGCAAGCATGGTGTTGCAAGCACATGAGACATGCAATATGACAACATGGTTCAACCATGGCACATGGGAAAACAGTGTAGCATAAGGTGCAATAGTCATGAGGTCCAGCATTGTGATGATGGGTGCAGCATGGTGCAACACGGTGAGGTGCAACATGATGACAAGATGCAACACAATGAGAGGTGAAGGAGTCACCTTGGAGAATCAATTGAAGCAACATGTCTTCAACTGATCTCATGTATCATCTTCTTAGAGATGATCTCTGCTCTTATCTAGATAAGTAAAAGTGTTGACTTATGTTGTAAATGTACTATCTCTCTCTCTTTGCTGAACTATTGAAGAACATAAAAGAAGAGTTGATCAAGGGTTTCCCCACATTGGGGTTTGTTCCTGGCTAGTGCCACATCTTGTGTCCTCTTGTCTTGGCTTGTCTTCTGCGATTTAACGAACCGTAGGAAGGAGAAACTCATGTTCGTCATGGTGACGAATCTGATATCGTTTAATATTTTAATGAGTCCGACAAAGGTGTAACTCGGTATCTTTTTCATGTTTGGAGAGTTTGAAAAAGACACGAAAAAGAAAACTCCACATGGTCTCTTTTCATACATTTCTATCTCTCGAGCCCGAAAAGGTAGAAAATGATACTTAATAGAATCGCTTGACCATTTCAGTCAAGGAGTACCTTTTTCGTAAATAGTGCATCCCAGCCCGAAAAAGGGTTAAAGGTATATTGGGCGCATGATGTTTCACATCTGTTAACGAGTTCGAAATGACAAGGGCTCGACTATCTTTTCGTGTTTAAAGGGCCGGAAAGAGCTTGAAAGAAAACCCCCCTTTTATTCTCTTTTACGAGTCAAAAGGGAAAAAACTTGGCAATCTTTTCATTTGAGTTTTACGAGTTGAGAAAAGAGCTAAAATGTGACTCGACATCATCGTCGAACATCCATCACCTGTTGCTGCGCAAAAAGGGTAAATTGCATTATCCAATTCTTGAGGCAAAATAGGTCAAAAATACTTAAAAACCCTAATATTTCATGAAAAATTGAATAAAAAGAGAGAAAAGTAAATTTTTTTACCATTTACCATTTTACCTTGTGAAAAAATTTCCACCCGTTTTTTCCCTAATTTTTCCAGAGTAGATTGCGGGAGATCTGGGAGGTCATTCGCCAAGTCGCCAGTTGCAGGTAAGAGCCAAGTCCCTAAGCTCCATTTCCATACTGTTTATTCCAGTTTCCATCCATTTTTTGGATTTTTGAGGGAAGTTTTGGCAAAAAGAAATTGCCCTCGGTCAGCGCGATTTCCAGGCACGGAATCGCGCCGACTGAAGGTAATTATAACGCCCAACAACGCCATCAGTGAAACTATTTTTAAAATAGGTTCGTCGACGCCGAAAGAAGGAAAAAGTCATTTTCCTCTCAAATCCACTATTTGAATCCAAATTTTACTTGCCAAAAATGATTATTGATTTGCAGGAAAGAATCGTCAAAAATGGTAGACTAGAAAGAACGTGAGCACAAAGATGTAGACACTCAGGGAATGAATGATCCAAATTGCCTGAACGCCTTGAGGAATTGTGGGCTCTTTAAGTTCCTTCTCACACCAGGGATGTGGGTTCAACCTGAGCTACTTCGATACCTGATTAGTCTTTGGACATAAATTGAGAAATATTCATCATTAGTGACCAGGAGCTGCGGTTGGAAACTTCAGACATATATTTCATCATAGGACTGTGCCGGGGAGGGGAACCAGTCAACCTATATGGGTCAAGACCGATTGGGGCAAGCATATCCATACTACTTGCCGAGCATTGCCCAGAAGCCCTCAAATCCAAGAGCGACAAGATTGAGATTCCCACTGTGAGAGATCTGACACTGAGAGTGCTACTATTGACTATCAACATAGTGGCGGGGTCCCAAGCAGTGCACGAGACTAACAAGTCAAAATTTCTGTATGTTATCTAATGTACAACACTGACGATCTTCAATTGGGTGAAGGCCATGAAGATCAACATAAAGCGCCAGCTGACAAAAGCTAAGGCAGGGAATCCGAAGCAATTTTGCTTTGGATCTATACTAATGACTTTTTTCTTGGAACGAGTTCTGCTGTTCTAGTACCAGTTGACTGAGGTAGATCCGCCAATGCCACGAGACCCACAAATGGTCTGTTGGAGTCGTTTGATGCTTAGGATCACTGGGGGCCAGCATATATCTTACAAACCCGCCTTCTTTTCATGGCTACGACGACAACTGATCATAATGGAGGATTGGCCATACAACGGTACTAAATTCTGAGGAGATCCGAACATGCCACTGCCAGATGGGAAGGATTTCGACGATGAAGGTAAAAAATCAATTTTTTAATTTGGTGATTTTTTAATTGTTTTTGATATATATGCATTTATAACATTTTTTTTATCAATGCAGATGTTGGATTAGAGCATCCTACAGGGATGTCCCCAATAGCTAGGCGCGTCACTCGCCAGTTTGATGTCGCTCCTTATCAGGAGGGGAGTGACAACGAGGAGGAGATCACAAGGATCATTGAGGGGTTGACTCGTGGTATCCTAGAGTATGCCCGGGTGGGAGACATCCTGCGCCAATGCCAAAGGAATACAATGGGAGTATCGGATCGGATCTGCTAATTGTTGACTCGTGTTGCAGGAGCAGTTTCATGTTACCACAATCACCATGTTGATTAGTTCCTAGGTCCAACATTTTACATTTTTGAGGCCCGTGTGCCATGGATATATGAGGCATGCGAGCCGCCAATGTTATTTGAACACAGATATTATGTTTTGGAGTTTTGATGTATCAAACATTATCACCATATATATATATATATATATATATGTTGTATTTTCTTGCTTACTATGGTACAAATGACTTGTTTTGCCTTTTCACATGTTTCGTAAATGTCTATCCAACACATAATTAACTAATGCATCTATCAATGTATTCATGCGTATAGGAATATGATGATATGTAATGTAATCAAAATTTCTTTCCAATAGATGAATACGTAAATACATTCTCAATATCTGAGGGTTTCTGACGAAATATTGCCCGTTGAGTTGAAGGACAACAAGTTGTGAATCCAAGTTGACAACCAACTCCCGAATGTCAAGAGTGATGGCTTCTCACAACAATTCGATGACTGCACTGTATTCAACAATGTTATTAGCTGTGAGACCTAAACAAATATCTTGAAAATCAATCAACTCAACATGAGGGTCATAAATGGTCTATGCCACAGAGGATAGATTCTGGGTACTACGGCAAGCACCATCAGTGAAACCAATGTGAAGAGTCAGACATCTGCAAAGCATGAAAAACATAGTAAATAAGAAAGTTGTTTGAAAACTAACACACCAAACCACACTGCACAAAAATGAATGATACACTAATGTACACACATAACCATCCAAGATGACCTAAGTATAGTACCTTTTGAGATAAAGCCCATTTCGGGGCTTGTCTAAAGGATTTCCTTCATAATCAATTAGCTCATAAGCCCCTTTTTGAAAAACTCATTTAACAATGTAGGGCCCATGCCACATGGGTTCGAACTTGCTTGTCCCCAGCTTATCATTAGATTGATCATATAGTAAAACTAAATCACCCTCAGAAAATGAGTGGGGGGAGACTGACCGATCGAAATGGGACTTGACTTGCTTCTTTTGTGCTTCGATGACCAAAGTAACAAGACGACGAGTCTCATCCAGTCGTTCTAAATATAAGAGGCACTCTTCCTGAGGTGATGTTTCGGGGAGAAGTTCGACAGCTAGCTTGAGTGAAGGAATTTCACATTCAATCGGTAATGTTGCTTCCAGACCGTAGACGAGCTGGAATGGTGTGAAACCAGTTGCGTCTTTGGTCGAGGTTCGGTAAGCCCACAGAGCTGAAAAGAGCATGAGATGCCAATTGGACTTGTGCATCCCAATAGTACGCTGAAGCATTGTAACCAAAACTTTGTTCACAGCTTCAACTTGACTGTTGGCCTGAGGGTAATATGGGGTTGAGCCATCGTGGTGCAAACCCAATGTAGAGGTCAACTCAACCATCATGTAATCTCGAAAATGGGAGCCATGGTTTGTGATAATGGCTTGAGGTATGACGAAGCTGGAAATAACATGATTGAAAAGAAATTGAGTTGTCGTTTTACCATATGCAGAATATGTAGGCATCGCTTTAGCCCATTTAGTGAAATAATTCATGGTAACAATAATATAACCATGCCCCCCAGCTGAACGAGGGTTACATGTCATATAGTCAATGCCCCATTTAGCAAAAGGACCAATGGTAATAACAAGGTGTAGGTGAGCGGGCGGGGCGTGCATCTTGCGTTGGTAAATTGGGTATTCATGGAACTTGTGAATGACAAGGATGTAGTCCTTATAAATGGACAGCCAAAAGTAACCAGCGCGAAGAATTTTTTGAGTAGTAGCATAGCCAAACATATGACCGCCACATACCCTAGAATGGCAATCATTGAGAACTCTCTCAACCTCTTCGAGAGTAAGACATAGACGAAGAACTGAATCGACACCAACACAGTATAAAGTATCTCCAATAATACGGTAGGGTTGGGAGTGATGTCGAATTCATCGGCAATCATCATTAGTCAACACGAATCGGAACGTGGACGTCTAGAGATACATGATGATATCACCGTACCACTGGTCAAGGGTGCTGATCAGAAAAAGAGTCTCGTCCGGAAGCTGTTCATCTGCACTAGTGGGGAGAGACGTAGAAGAGAGCAAATCAACTCGACAAAAACTAGTGATTAATTAGATTTGGGAGTAGTAAATACCAAATCAAATTCTTGCAGGATGACAATCCATGAATACTTGGCGCCCCGCAACTAACAAGTCAGGATGTAGGTCATGGGGTTGCATTCAAAAATCACAGTAGTAGTGTGTAAGAGAATGTAGTGCCGAAAACGTTGAACAGCTTATACGACAGTCAAAGCCAACTTCTCGACATGGGCATAATGCGTTTCGGTGTCAAGGAGATTACAACTGAGGTAGTAAATGACATGTTCATTGCCTTCGTCATCGTCCTGTACCAAGACCATAACAATGGTGCAAGGGGCTGCAGCTAGGTAAAGAAAGTAATCGCAACGATAATCCAGGGGATGCAACAAAAGAGAATTTATGAGGACAGCCTTGAGGTCATCGAAAGACTTTTGGGCAACCTCATCCCAGACAAAGGGTGTTCCTTGCTTGAGCAACCAGATAAATCTTGAAGCTAGCCCAACATAATTGGGTATGAAATGACGGAGGAAATTTGCTTTTCCCTGCAGGCTCTAGAGTTGGTGTAATGAAGATAGGGGGGTATATTGACAATGGCCTCGACTTTAAGAGGATCAAGGAAAATACCGTCCTTGGAAACAATAAAGCCGAGGATTTGTCCAGATTCGACGCAAAAAACACACTTATGTGGGCTTAACTAAATGTTGTAGTGTCTGCAGTGAAGAAAAATCTGCCGAAGATGGTCAGGGTGATCTTGGCGCTTACAAGAATGAGCGAGAAGGTCATCCAAGTAAAGCTAAACGATGTTACAAATGTCGTGAAACACATAGGACATCACCCTCTAAAATGTAGCCCCAACGTTTTTTAGGCCAAAAGGGAGCTTTTTGTATGCAAAAGTACCCTACGAATAGATAAAAGTTGCTTTTTCTTGATTGGTCGGTGCAATGTTAATTTGGTTGTAACCAGAAACACCGTCTATAAAGGAAAAAATTTCGCTCCCAGCACATTCATCAATGATCTGATCAATGAAGGGAGTGGGATAGTTATCTTTAGAACAAGCACAATTGAGATCATGGTAATCGACGCAAAAGATTGTGCCTTGTTTTTTTTTCACCAGGACAATATTTGACACCCAATTTGTAAGAGGGATCGGATAAATGAATCCAGCTTTGAGAAGATTTTCAACTTCACCTTGATAACGATCACTTTCGTAGGGTGCACTGGGCGAAGCCATTGGCGAATAGGCTTCGCGTGAGGATAAGTTGGTATTCCGTGCACAACAATGCTAGGATTAATGCTAGGGATTTCTTCATATGACAATGAAAACACATCACAGAATTCTTAAAACAGACAATTATAGATCTTGATCTCATCCAGAGAACAAGTTACCCTGATATGGACATTTTCAACGATACCAGGCTTGATAGAAATATCAATTGGCATCGTTTGGGTAATATTACCCAAATTTCCTTCCGACCATACTTCACAAGTCAGGATTGGTGTTGGAAGCAGTAGGGAAGGAGACTGAGAAGAGAAATCCTCGAGACTAGTAGTCATGACCATCAGCGAGGCTGGAATGAGGAACGATGATGAGTATCGTTCTAAGATGGTTCCTAGAGAGACATTACTTCCATGATACTTTTGTCAACAATAAAAGTCTCGGCTAAGGGATCAAGAGATTCCGAAGCACCAAGCCATGTGGATTGAGAATACGTATCGAGAGAAGTCCTCAAAATAGGAAAACTAGAGGATACAGAATTTGAGGCCGAAACAATTTCCACTTAATTTATTTCGGCAGGACTAAGTGGCATAACCTCGCCCTAGGTATCAACAAGATCTGGTGAAGGTATGACCCAAGGATCAGATTTGACCAAGATTATGTTAACAGAGGCAACATGAAGAGGTGGGAACGGAAAAATTCACATCAAGGCAGAATCTTTAAAAAAACTTGCCCCCACACTCTCATAAGGAGCACTAGTGTGCTTGACATATGGAACATTACCATCCTAGGAGGAAGAGGCGATAATTGGTTGACTGTAACAATCTTCCCTTGATGGGGAAAACAAATCATGTAGAACAAGGAGGCTACAGCACGCATGGCATGGGTCCAACTTCGTCCAAGTAGAAGATTATAATTGAGATTAGCGTCAACAATCTCCACCTCGACGTGTACTGTCTTGCCCTCCAAAGTAATGGCAAGGTTAGTTAAGACACCAAAGCGTCGCGAATCGCACCCGTCAAAAGCTTCCAAAGTGTTAGGGGATTGGTTCAAAGTAGGAGAACCAATTGCCTTCCAGCGAGCGACTGACATTATGCAGGTGGCAGCACCTTCATCGATGACGGTCCCATGAATGGTTTTCTCATTGATGATTACCTAAATGAGAAAGACAATCTGATGAGGGAGGAGTGGAACGTGGTTCTCTAGATCAAAACATATCAAATTGGAATCGGTAGGATCAATTGCCCCAATAGCAGACAACAAAGTTTTATGCTGAGACAGACAGCGTTGGAGCACCTCGAGAGCCCACATAGCTGATGGCGCTTGAGCTAAATCCTCAACAATATTATAGTGCTGAGCGGCTCGAGCGTTGGGATCATACGAGGATTTCCCTAGCACCCCTCGGGAAGGTGGTCGAATGGTGGAATCAGGGTTAGGGCGCTCGATATGAAGAGGGCCAGAACTAGGGGTAGAAGAAGAAGGGGTGGCTTCTTTTTCTTTCCCAGTTGTCGGAGCAGGAGTTTGATAATCTTTTGATCTAGTAGCCACATTAATAGGCGTACTTATCATGAACACTTAAGATCCCGAGGAAGCAGATGATTGAGATTGGTCTACCATTTGAGTCTGCTGAGACGGAAACAACTCTTTCAGGACAGTGGAGGTCCCTTTGAGCAAATGACTAACTTCGGACCGTCAGGGACAATCCTTAGTATAGTGATCCTTCTCGCAAATCAGGCATAAATACTTAGGCTTCCGTTGTGAAAAATCACTAGTAGACGACTTAGGAGGACCTTGTTTTGGGGCATCGGCTTTACCCTTCTTTTTACCTTTCAAGGATTTATCTATTGTGGTACACTAGACAACGTGGACCTCTGAGGTTTTACCAAGGCCAGATGGATTCTGGGAGGAACTATTGGAAGCAGTGTTCAAGACCAACTTCTGTTTGGAAGAAAATTTGGCAAAGGTCTAGGACACTGAATTAATTACTCCATCAACAAGAGGTGTAACCGGTGACTTTGATGCCGTTGGATCGGATGATGGCCGTAAAGCATCGGGTAATAACTCATACAAAGTGTCAGAGTGAGAATAAACAAGATATAAGTACTGGGCATGAGCAATGACTTATTCTTTTATAATGCATCCACCCATAGCTATATCGTGAGCAATTGGAGCGACAAATGACTTGGTCAACCATTCGGTGAACAACTGATCAACAATCTCGAATTTTATCAACCGACGTCTATGTCTCCATTCATGGATGTGATCGGAGATGTGTGTCGCAGTGTCTTTCTTAAGCGATGTGAGCAAATAGGTGCCAGTTTCAATGCGTGAGAAAAGCCATGGCTAAAGAGTTGAAGTCATGGTAAGTACTTCAAGGGAGCTCAATGTACCACTTGGCTGCAGCACCTGTGAGGGTTCGTTGGAAAAGACAGAGACGAATAGAATCATCAACGTAGGAATTTGAAGAGCACCAGAGGTGATATGTCATCACATGGGCTTGAGGATCTTCTTTTGCTTTCCCATCGAACTTAGGACAATCGCTCGGGATCTTGGACGGAACCGGAGGCCAGTATGGCGAATGAAGAATTGGATCATTCGTGAGTCGAGACACATCTAACAACTCTAGTGTGGCCAAGAACGACAATTGAGTATTGAAAGGCATTGGAGGTCGATAAGCGGGTCCAATCGGAGGAGCCCATCCCTGCTGGTAAGGATTTTTCCCCCATAGTGGAGGGTTTTGGCCATATGGCATTTGATTCTGCCCTCACTGTAGGTTACCTTGGTCGTAGGGAGGATTTTGACCTTGAACACCTTGGAACTGTCTGGTCATAATTTGTTGATAAGAAACATACGGGTTAAGAGGCTATTGAGCATGTTGACCTTGGACATATGGATATTGCACCTATTGTCCTTGAACATGTGGGTTTTGAACCTGTTGCCCCTGAACAAGAGGATTTTGGACTTGTTGCCCTTGGGCATATGGGTTGTGCACTTGCTGCCCTTGGACACAGGGACTCTGGAACTACTACCTTGGGCAAAAGGATTATGTACCTGTTGCCCCAGGACATTAGGATTTTGGGCCTGATGTTGCAAGACTTGATTTTCGCCTTGTCCTTGCAAGGGTTGACCCTGTTGATATGTATATAAGGGTTGTTGATGCCCGGGTTGGCTTTGCTGCTACAAGGATTGACCTCGTGTCTGCAAAGGTTGTCCCTGCGACTGTAAAGGTTGGCCTTGCGAAGACATAAGCTAGGAGGTTTGCGGAGCATACTGTATCTGCTGATGCATGGTTTGCTGCAATTGTTGCAAGGGTTGCCCCTGTGGTTGTTGCAGTTGTTCTTGCTGCGGTATCATCTGCCCTTGCTGTTGCGTGGACAACCCTTGCTGCAACAAAGATTGCCCTTGTTACTATAGAGGTTGTCCTTGTTGCTGCAAGGATACTTGCACAGTCCTCAGGAAATTTCTGAACTGTATCTGGCCATAGCCACCCTGAAAAGTGGATGGGCCAAGTTGAACATACTGTCCAGACTGAAGGACGTAAGGCGTATGGACCATTCCTTGAGCACCATATGGAGCATAAGGAGCTTGGTATTGAACCTGAGACTCGTAAGGCTATTGGTACTAGAAATTGCTTGACCCAAACGGACCAACGGGATTTTGGACCTGTTGGTACTAAACATTGCTCGATCCAGTAGGACCAACAGGGTTTTGGATAACACTAGAAGAAGGTTGGTTCATGCCAACCATGTGAGCCAGTGAGCTACTCGCATTGGTGGTGCCTGACACCATATAAACACTCAAATTCTGCCCCCAAGTAGTGGCACAACTTGTCCACTCACTGAAGGGATCAGAGAACTAATAGTAGCATTCTTCGAAACCATCAGCTAACCCAGACAGTTGACTAGAACAGACGAGACAAGAGGGTTCAGAACGATGGATTGCACCAGGACTAAGGTAATAGCTTGTTAGGAGGTCGGGTTCGCAATGAACGAAATTGTAGTAGGCATGGCGCCAAATGCCCAAACAGGGTTGTGATAAGGTGATGAGGCATTCGGTGTACCAGAGACCAATTGTGCTAAAGTCACATAATTAGGTGGAAAATCCTGATACACACTGATGGGAATGCTCCCCATATAGGGGAAACCTTCAGGAGGAAATTGATGTTCTTCCTCTTCGACAGTGTGTGGAGTAGAAACTTCTGATTGATATGAGGAGGTAACTGAAGCGTCGCCTTTGGGTTCCATAGCTGGGAACTAACAACGATGAACAAGCGAAGATGTATGAGGGGATAATTCCAAAGGAACACCTGGCTAATCGTACAAACTGTATGGACACTGCGGTGATATCACAACAGGGTCGAACAAGGGATTCAGAGGATACATAACTAGTCCAAGCTGACCGTTAGTAGTCGGCGAACTCTCAGGAGTCTGGACGGGATTGTCTAGAGATTCCGGGCCGATATCAAAAGGTGACCCAATATTTGAAGTAGGCAGAGGACGAGATGGCAAAGGTTGAATGCTTAGAATGATTATGAGTTCAACACCTTGGTCCTCAAGTGACTGGTAATTCAGGAAAAAACTCCTCAGACAATCTTTCAGACGGAGGAGAGGAAGAAGAACTAGGTGAACCAAATGGTCCAACCACAATGACCTTGTTTTAGTTAACAAGAAAAGAGAGACAAATTTCAAGGCTTTAAAATGTACTTTAAGGAAACCCTCACGATTTTGTCTAGAAAAGACTAACAGGATGTTATAAGATCGTGGGAAATCAATTTTTTAAGACGCATAAATAAACTAGTGCTCTTTCATGTTTTAAGAGTCGAGAAATAAGCAAAGATGACTCTATTGCTTTCGATTAGAAGCGAGCTCGAAAAGACAAGCACTCAAATGATTTTTTAAGTTTAAAGAATCAAAAATATCAAATGACTACTCCGAATGATC
Source organism: Pinus tabuliformis (assembly GCA_031772625.1). NCBI lineage: Eukaryota > Viridiplantae > Streptophyta > Pinopsida > Pinales > Pinaceae > Pinus > Pinus tabuliformis. The sequence continues at coordinate 940,761,126 of CM062817.1, read as the reverse complement.
TAGGTAAAAAGGATTACCAAGCAATCGTGAACTGTAAAATACCTCCCGGCGAACCGAGAAATACAGACAGGTAATCTCCACGAATTTCATGTTCAGTGTATCACATTTGCAAGGCGGCAGACTCGACTTCCTATGGATAAGGGATTGCAGCCTAAAGGGGTCTCCCTTTATATACTCGACAGTACGGGTAGCACAAATTCGTATTAGCGTTGTTTAGTGTCAAAGCTAACAACAATTGCTAGGTATAAAGACGCCGGAACATGTCTCTAGCTTATACCTTCTAGATGTGATTGCTAGGTTTCAAATGTGACTTAGGTTAATTGAGTTCATTTTAAATTTTATCTTGAATTATGTCTCGGTTTTCAGGCCTTAGCAACGCGACTTCAAAAAAGCCCTAAATGCAGCTAAATGAAACAAGACCCTTTCAATTCGATGAATTATCTACACTAGAGAGGGTAGAAAACACAATCATATGCAAACAACCAAGCAACCAAAAGCAAAATGATTTTTCACTACTTCACTTTTCGAGAAAATAAACTAATGAAAAATACATTCCAATTCCTAATTTCCTAACAAGTACACTTGGATAACCCTTTCAAAAGCAAAGAGAATTCTTTTTCTTTTCAAATGTCGATGCAATCCTACTCTTCAATGATGCTAACTATCGTAACATATTGATGCAACAAATTAGAATTTTGTACTTTTCATGAAATGACAAAATGAATTTCTCATAAAACACTTCAATGAAAAAGTTTCGAGACAATCGATTCTCAAGCAAATGAAAAACACGAAAAGAGAATCTCTTTCAAACTGATGACACAATGACTTTACCAAAAACAAGACAAGCAATATGATATATGCCGGAAAAGAGACGTTTAGACAAGCAAATGAAACTCTTCAAACTTGTGTAATGGAGGTCAAAGTCATAGAAGGACCATGAATGAAACACAAGGAGTAAATGAACCAACAACTTGACTAACTGAGTTCACAATCAGTGGAATGCATGACAACCTCAATGCCCTAGTGTCACTAACCATCCAATGACCCAAGAAATCAAGCAAAAAGATGGCAAATCAACAAGAAAATAAACCAAATGAAAGGTAGCTTTCTAGTCAGGGAGAAGACGATCTAAACAACTTACAGGGTAAAAATCATGAGAGAAAAACACACTGGCCAAGATCTGGGTTGAACCCTAATATTCACTTACAGGCATCAGCGTGACTGCCTAACTGACAAGCAGCGCCAGAAAGGGGTCAGCGTGACTGTTTCTCAACATATCGCGATGATCGGCGAGACTGTCAGCGAAATAAAGCAAAGCAAACAAGACTAAAGGGAAATGGCGAAACTATACAAGTTCACACAAAACCATGAAATTCCAAGCAAACAAACAGAAGGATTTGGATCCCCAGCGGAGTTGCCAATTTGTGGTGAAGTAAAATTGTAAGTGCAGACACAAACAATTCCTCTAGCCCAATAGCGGGTCTAACCACAAACAAGACATTCTATGGAAGATTTCCTTAGGTTAGAACTAATTAAGAGGGTCTACTTCTTAGTACGCTTATCCCATTTGGTGATGGCCTTGCTTGCTTGCTCCAGTTATCTCCCGTTTCTTTCTTCGAACACCTGAAACAAGTAAACAATAGCAAACAACAACCGTGATAATAGACAAATTATAATTCAACCTACTTTACAAGTTAAGAAGCATTAAGCCATAAACATGTGGGATGACACATTATGTAGGAAATCAATCGATAGTTACATATATATTAAATCAAGAAGAGATTACAATTGTCTGGACGTTGTTGTTCTCCTTTGAAAACCAAGTTCCCACACACTTCCGTTAGCATTCCATGATGGCCTCAACAATGATAGTTTTAAGGCTCTTCCCTTTAGCCTTCACACTAAACCAAACACACAATTCTCCATCACACACAACTAGAGAGCTACAACTATGAATAGCTTGATGTTACTCCAAACTTAATTAGTACTAGCACACCAATATTAACAGTAGCTTGTGCCTGGGAAAAAGGGAGGTTTATATAGCATGAATGGATGGGTGATGGTTCCTCTTCTCATGGGAGAAGGTCTTATCTCTTGAGGTAGTTCCATCCTTATAGGGGAAAGGAGCCCAAACTGACATCCTCGACTCCATCCGGCTCAACTATTTACCAGACTTCCGTTACAAAGCTTATAGAGTTAGAAGCTTCGACTCCTTATTTAAAAAAAATCCAAAATATAATCGACACGACTAGAACAAGGCTCAGTTGCTCCGGTCGGCATCGGGGACAGTGCTAATCCCTGCATATCGGCACGAAGACACTGGTCATTAGCGTTGGTCTTGTAAACTGGGAAAAACAAAAGATCTTTGGGAAATGATGCAAAAGGGAATAGTTTTGCTCATGAAGAGGGACACAATGGGATTTTCTTCATGAAAGGGAAGCATGTAGGGTTCACTGTAGAGGTCCTCCAGGATCATGGAACGGGGAGTACAGGTACAGTGACAAAATGTTGTGTAACAGTTGGTCTATAGGGAAACTTCACCATTGGGCATGGAGTCTCCAATTAGTTTTATATAAACTAGAGTTTCAGTGAGAAAATATCACAAAAGAAATGTAGTAACAACTCCTTTGACATGTTTAGGAAATCAAAAGATATTAAAGAAATTAGTGTGATCTTTAAGTGAAAAACAAGTAATAAATATTTGAATAAAATAATTTGGAGCATAGAGATCTGAATTCCAATTCAACAATCTGGTATTCAAATATTGAAGAAGATATGAAACTTAGAAACAGACAGGGAATTACAAACACAAGAATTTCTACAAACTGTTGACATAGATTGTTGTAATATTAACTGATTACATACACACACAGTACATAAAAAGGCTTTCTTTCAAAAGATTCCAACCATTTTCAATTACAAAGCCTCTGTCTTTATAGAATACTCACACATAGTAAGCAAGTTTCTAGCAAAGATTTAATTACAAATTATAAAACTAGACAAACAATTCTCTAATTAAAAACTGAATAAATTACATTTTTTATTGGTAAAACAAAAGAAATGATCTTTTGTATCTAAAGATCATGTTGTTGCTAGAGTCATGGCTGAAGCTAAGGATCCCCAAGTCAAATTTGATGAAGTGGCATCCAAGTCAAAGTTGATAAGGTGTTTTTTTCTAAATATAGAAAAACTAATTTTGGCGAATTCTTGAAAAATTAGCTTCAAAGGTCAATTTGAATCTCTCAAACCGTATAGTTGTGCAAATTTTGAGAGACATTTTTGTTAATGGACTCATTGTCGACAAAAACCTCTCTGGGTTTTCAAACATTCATCCCCAATTGTTTGGAAACTAATTTTTAAAACAATGGCTATATATATATATATATATATATATATATATATATATATAATAGGTCTTAAAGATTCATTCGAATCTCTGAAACAATTACACCTATGTAAAAACTGAAAGATTTTTTTTAAACCAAGTTGTTACCAAGGTTTTTAAAATTTCGTTTCCAACTGTTCAGAATTCGCGCCCGAAGTTATTGCCTTTTACAAGAAAAAATAGAGTAAAACTGACCATTTTTACAAAAATGTGTTGCTACTCTGGTTGTCAACACTTTAACCCTATTTATTACAAATTGGCGTTGACACTCCCATTGTGGGCGCTTTAAAAATTATTGACAAAAATTGTGATAACACTCCATTCAAAGATTACTTTTACATTTTAACCATTTTGATTTTAGGAAATATATTTTGTTATATTATTTTTCACAAAAGTATTATATGTTGGCTTTCCATTTGGTCACTTTAATACGCATGTCTTATGTAAAGTTTCTAATGGATGCTTACAAAAGAAATGGTAAGTGCACCTTCTCCAATTGAATCAAACATACAAGTTGCAATTATTCCCCTCATCACACAAACACCTATCTCAAACAATAATCCCTTTATACTATTCAATAATCTGACTTTATTTTTTGTAAGAAATTAATAAATGCTATTCTGCTTTGAACCTTTTCCTGATTTACAAGCTCAAATGCATGTGCCTAATATATGAGCTATGAATAAGATGCTTATGGGGATTGTTCCATTATGTCATGTTTTCTAGGAACACCTCTCATGTTGCTCTATAGTTTCAAAATTGGCCTAAATTTCATTTTGGTTGGGTTGGGTTTAGTTGAGTAAGTTAGATGAAGATAAGTGGTAGTTTATAAATAAGACCATGAAAACACGTCATATTGTTACTCTTATCCATCTTACACCCCAACCACTAGACTCAATGGGTAAGAGATGTAAATACAACTTTTTCTTTGAGATAACTACTTGTGTGTCTCCTCAAAGAGAATTATGAAGTTGATTATACTTAATTGATCCCATGATGTCAAGACTCGGCTCCTCCACTCACCACAAATTTATGCAAGTTGATAGGTGTGCAACATATCTCTTCAATTGAGAAAGAAACTAACCTAAATGGGTTGCAGTTCAATTTGCTCCAATTATATTTCTCAATTGCATTTTGAGTTTGGTAGTGGAATGTTCTTTATTATTTTTGTTTGTGTTTATTAGGTATTTTCTTTAATAATGCATACAAAAAGATGAGGCTACACATCTCAATCAAATTAGTATAATCACAAGTCAAACACAACTATAGCGATGGTTAAAGAACATAAAACTTTTATACTAATGTTATGAACCATCGTGCTTGGTAACTAAAGACAAATAAAAGGTTTGCTTTTGTTGTTGTGAACAATATACTTGATTGCGATACAAAAAACATCCAATGGGCTTGCTTTATATATGTAAATATTGGGCATGTTATCATTGGTCTCAATGGAGGAAGCCTTATGACATAGATTGTATTTTCTTCCTCTTTGGTAAAGCTATTATCTCTCTAAAATTGTCCTACCCACCATGAGAACAAATGGATATCTAATTTAAGTAGTAAAACAATTAAAATTCACATAAGATAACAAAATGCTTGTAATATGATAAGGTTAGTAATTCAAACAATGGCATGTGAAATGTTACACAAACATTTAATTTTAATATAGTAATTAATTATTAACAATAACCAAACCTAATCAAACATCATCTCAAGCTAGAATAAATCAACTACAAATTTATAAAACATATTGAGGCTTCACAACCAACATATTCTAAAACCACTAAATAACTTGTTAATGAGTGACAACATAGTACAACCCCATAAGATAATTAGAGACTTCCACTAAACATCCATATCCACCTTATATGATATGCAACAAAGAATGTGAACTTTCATATTAATAAAAGACATATGTTACATTATCCAATTGTTTGCCCGAATGAATAAGATCTTTCACAGCATAAAAGACCAAATGATTTTTGCTAAGTAAGAAAGTCACATTCCACACTAAGCCTTAACAAATATATCAATATCGTCCTAATAAGAAAATCACAATCCAAAGAATATTCCAAACATTTTAGAAATATCTTCCTATCAGACTTCTCACCGTAAGTCTATGTCCACTTCAACATGCTAATTCTTATGAGGCCATTTGTAGAGTTCTTTCTAATGTGTGTTAATACCAACACAATCTCCAAACTCTACCAAATTATGGAAGGCCATAAACTAGGGAAAATCATTTTTAATAGGCGATAAAAAATGTTCCAAGTAAGTTATGATAGTGAAAAAAATCATAAGAGAGAACATACCTTAGTCAAGACAAAGATATTTGGTTAATGAGAGCTCTACCAATGAACATAAAACAAAATAATTATCTAAACCTAAATAGGAAAAAAGGAAAAATAATGCAACAAGCCTAAATTGGTTTGAAAAGTTGTATTATCCGAGATAAAAAATATGATGAGCATTATCTCTAAACACATTTCCTATAAATACATAGCCACAATATGAATGCAATGAAAAAGCTCCTTAAAATTACAAAACAATCCACTAGCATAGCCACAATATGAATGCAATGAAAAAGCTCCTTAAAATTACAAAACAATCCACTAGCATCATCATATTTAGATGAACAAACACATCATACTTTTATAAGAAAAGATTATCATTATATGGTGATAATGTAAAAGCAAGAAAAATGGAAACCAAATAAACTAAATCTATCCACGATGGCTTAAAGACAACTAATAAAGATTGTTATCTCATAAATGCCTCTTAATTACACCTCCAACTTCAATAAAATCATTCCAAATATGTATAAAGAAACGAGAATAACTCCCGTTTATGGCTACGTACCATTTTTTTTTTAAATCATGCTAACAAAATGAGGAAAATATAGTATTTCTAAATATATGATATGATCTGCATTCACAATATCAACGCAATAAGAGATAAAAGAAAATATTAAAACATTTAATGCAACCCTATAAACTGACATTAAAGAACACATTCCTAATCTAAATTAAATCAGTCAAGGTTTGCTATGATAATAAAAAAATTGTTGAAATGACTAAAAAAATAATAGTACAATAAAATATTTAAAATTGTAGGCCAAAATCGCTTGCAGCCCGATTGAGTACATTTGTAACCATAGCATAAAACACGGGCTCCCTTAGTTTTATTTCCTCTATCGACATATTTTCGTGTTCTTCTGCCTGCAAGATCTCAAGGAACACAATAACAGGTTAAGATTAAAAAAAATAAAAAAAATTAACATTCCAATAATGATAGGTATGACAAGTTCCTTCTTAAAATTTATGTTGACCAACCCATTATATAGTTATCCTTTCATGCTTATTCACACTATCAATAAAATTATGACAAAAACTTATATGGTCAACACTCTATTTATTCCATTTTCCCAAATATATAGAAAGTTAAAAAGTCATATTTGATCCTATGTTAAGTCATATTGGATTATTTCATGTTTTTATTCGTTTCCAAAAATTATTCTCTATAATTTTGTAGGAGATCAAAAATTCTATTTGAGATCGAACATGGTTCAAATAATGCAAAATTGTTGGGAGATCAAAAATTCTATTTGAGATCAAACATAGTTCAAATATTGCAAAATTGTTGGGAAGGATGTAAACATGTAGGAGAATAGTGTAATGTCCATTTTCAAACCATAATAGTAGAAGGAATGGTTTAGTAGCCTATTCTGAATCCCATAGGTTATAGCCGAAGAAAAAGGGATAAGCTAGTTTAATTGCTTGATGACATTATAACTAGAAAGAAACATTTTAATAACATTAAATAATTAAATAGGATGGTAAAAATAAAGTGACTCATGATATTTCCAACCACCCATGGTATTAAGAGAGGAGGAAATGATTATATATGAAAAAAAGAGGGAGCTCAAATAGCTCAAGTAGCTTATTGTGTGATGGGAAATTCTTGTGTAGAGCCCAGTTTCAATGGTGGAACTATCCACCCTAGCTAGTGGTAATTAGTTACGGTGGTGAAACATCGACACCCTAGCTACTCTGAAGGGAGAATCAATTCAAGTTTTCCATTGGCATTTAATGGAGAAGGGAAGATCAAATAGAAACAATTTCCAAGAGTTCGAAGAGACAAATTTGCAACAACTCGCATCACCAGGAAGGGGTCAAATTCTACAAGACAAATCGCATCATTGAGGTGGGTCAAATGCGTTTGAAGGGGAGCCAAAATTTAGTATCATTTGGAGGGCCAAATTACCACTTAAAGAGGGACAAATTACCTTGGATAGAGGTCGAATTGTAGTGGCATTTGGAGTGCTGATTTGCATCAATGGGAGGGTCGAATTCCAAACCATAACTCGAACCCCCCTACTTGCTAGACAATCACAGGGAGGCAAAGTAAAAGAGGGCTGAATTGTTTCGGGTTTGAGGTCGTTGAAATAAGGAGACCAAATTGCATTTATTGGTTTATAATCAACAAGAGGAGCCATAAATCGTGGAGGCCAAAGATTGCACCCGACATTCAAGCATTGATCTACAAAACCCAAGTTGGAGCCAAATGAGTTATCAGTGTGATTGCAACCAGGGTTCAACCCAGAAAATCCTCCAAGAGTGGGTTGAGTTATTTTCTAGTGGCCAATCTACCAGGGTTTGCCAAAATAATTTAATGTAAGTATTCCTCAATGTTTTTAATAAAATTGGCTAGGTTTTTGGATTTGGCATTTCCTATAAAAATTATGAATTCTTTGTTCCCAATTTATTGTTGAAATTTATAAAAAAAAACGGTAAATTATTTCTAGGAAATTTTTGAAGGAACTTTTAGTTGGAAAATTATAAATTAATTAAAAAGGCTATTTCAGTGGTATCATAGTCGTTGCTCTTTCCAACCTAAGGGTTTATATCAATTTATGAAAACAAAAGACAAGAAGATCGTGACATACAGGAGAAAGAAGAAAGGAATGGAATTTCCCGGTCTAGAATCATAGAAGGAAGAAGTATGAATGGATGATCGAGAAGATCAACCGTGGGAAAGCATCACGCATGCCTTGAGCGATTTACCTAGGGGACAACAAGAGTAGGCACAAACAATGGGAAAACGGAAACGAGATTTAGTGCAGGTTCTCACTCAGAGAATAACGAGCATCTAGGGGAACCAACCCAACTCCAACGGTAGTGGTGCAAGAGGCTCGAAAAGGCAACCAAAAGGGTCAAGCCGTCAGGAAGGACATCATTAAAAAACTAGCAACAATTTGAAACCTATCACTCCACCACCAAGCCAATTCACACCAAGACCTCTTCTATCGAAATTTTTGGAGAAACAAGCAGATAAACAAGGTCAACAAAAGAAAAATGAGATTTTTTCTGACTATGTAAGGGAATATTAGGCATTGGGGGAAGAGTTCCATGCAGAGATGTCTCTTCACTACTATCAAGTATTAGAACAAGTCTAGGGATCACAATTGAGGGACATAATTATGAGATTCCTAAAAAGGTTAGGAAAATAATTATTCCTTCCTTTGATGACACATCTAGTTGCACAACCTTTGAATGGGTTAAGAAGTTGGATACCTATTTCCAACTTAATCCAATGGAAAAATCAAAGGTTGTACAATACACCACCTTACATTTGGAGGTGAGGCACATAGATTGTGGTACCATGGATTGAGCACTTTGGGTCACTATAGTATCACTTCCTAATTGGAATTTATGGAGAGTGTTGATCAAGCGCCTTGACATGAAAGATCTTGAATCACATTTTAGGGTGCAGCAAATAGGTACTTTAGACATCTATATCTCATAATTTCATAAGTTGGTAGTGATATATCTCCTCTCAGATATATTTATGACCATCACTAATATATCTATGAACATAAAAAATATGCAACATGGGTGCTCCTTGAATGCAAAATTAAATTCTGCATCCAACGAGTGCTTTCACTCAAAATTTGAGTAAAATCGTAGGGAGATAAGTTCAAAATACGAGTTGAAAAAGTACTTTTTTTCTTTTTCCCCTCCAAAACTTGATGAGGTAATCTAATCTTATTTTATTATTTCCACCAATATTTTATTATATTCCTTAGGAGGCCCATTTTAGACCTCAAAATTTCTCTAATGCATATATTTATATATGTTCAATTACATTGATATAGAGAACAATCAACACAATTTTGGTGTGGCATTTCTCTTCTCTTATTTTCTGATATAGTATCAAACCCTATAGGACTTGTGAGGTAAGAGGCTGGTGTGAGGATTTCTTCTTTAAGCACTCCTCCGTAAATAAAGAATCAGAGGAAGCTAGTCTTCTAGTCATAAAATATTAGTACAAGAGACTAGACAATTTGTGGGTGTATATTTCTATGGTAGTATGTAAATACTATCATGAGCTTTGTTTGGAAAAAGAGTGAACCAATTAAATTTGAATTTCTTATGAAGGGGACGATGATGATAATCGCTGCAAATATTTGCACATAGTTTATGCTTATGTTAATGCTAATGATGATAATAAGCAATCAGCTCTTATCCTCTTCTCAGGAAACCACAACAACCTTGGGTGTTCTGTTTGTATTCATGATTGTAGATGGGGAGGCAGTAGCTTCAAGAACATATGATTACACCGTAGTAGGAGGAGGAATGGTCGGTTGTCCACTCACAACTATGCTCGATGCAAATATTTGTGCATAGTTTATGCTTTTGTTAATGCTAATGATGATAATAAGCAATCACCTCTTATCCTCTTCTCAGGTAACCACAACAACCTCGGGTGTTTTGTTTTGATTCATCACTGTAGATGGGGAGACAATGGCTTCAAGAACATATGATTACACCATAGTTGGAGGAGGAATGGTTGGTCATCCACTCACAACTATGCTCGATGCTTTTGAAGTGAAGCATAGGTTCTCGGGTGTTCTGTTTGTAGTCATGTTGAAGTTTCTAAGTTTACTTAGTTTAGAAACCCTTCATGCACTTTTCCTAATTTATTCCTACCTACTTGTTATTTTCCTTTAAAAGGTTATTTACAAAGTAAATACTGAAAATAAACACCAGTGCATGCTCAACATATTACAGATCAACAACTAAAAGAAACAAGAACAAACACACGACATGACACCATTATTTTTGGACCAATGTCCCCGGAAAAACCCAATGCGGGAAAACCGGTGCAGTTATCTAAGGGTTTTCTTATTAAGCAATATTAGAGTACAATCTGGGTGTCGAAACTGGCCTACCCAACAAAGAATTTCCTTAGCAGCTATACCTCATAGTTTGAGAGAAATCTCCTGGCTGAAACCCCGGAAAATCTTTCCCGCAGCTCCTCAGCACAAAACTGCTCCTGCAACCCCAGCGTCTGCCCCATTTGGACTGCGCCAACCCGTCTTTGTCTCACGCTGGCCCTGCGTCAGCTACGCTACGCTGGCCCCTTTAGTGCTATGCACAACACTTGGTTGCCTTTATGTGGCCCTGCGTGAGCCCTTGCTGGCTCTGCGTCACCCTCCTTGGTTGTTGCGCTGCTCTCCCGGCACAATCTCTACCTTCTCTATTTCTCTGTACTCAATGCCCCTCAGTTGCTCTCTCGATCATTGATTCTATCTCTCTTAGCAATCCCCGCTCTAGAGAATAGAATGACTGATCATCTGGTGTGATCTCCAAGTGACTCTCAAGCCTCCTCTTATACTTTTCCTGTTGATGATTCAATGGCGGAGATTAAGTCCCTAATCAACAACTAAGATTAGATCTGGCTTGATCCATGTCTTTTGGACCACTCTAACACAAATTCATATTAATACACATTCATATTTTATTTTCCCTAAGTTTAGACTTAGGGACTCCATTAAAAATATTAATTATTTTAATATCTCCTTATCTGTTTAGAATCTTCCCAAACCCTTTCTGGGTATTGGAGATCTCATGTGCCCCAACCTCTCCACCAAATTTTGTGGCTAGAGCACATCCGATGCTACACCAAATCAACACTTCCTCTTAGCAAGGACTGTGTTAAAGCAATACTCACTAAGTATTACTCTGATCATCTGACATCGGTACCTGTGCTGATGCTAGGTCTTCCTGCCCAACATCCTCTGTAGTGCTGCCTCCTGTACTACTGCCCATGGTTCTGCCATTGCCATTGCTGTATCTGTACGACAGCTCACTCTACATTCGTGCTGCTGGTGGTCCTTTCTCCCAGCATTGCACCTCCTCTCATCATGTTGCATAGTGCTATCCACTGTTGCACTGCAACTCAGTTACTGAGAAGTAAGTAACTAATCTCCCAATCTAACCTCCCTGTTGGGCTAGAGACACCCATTGATGTTGAAGCTCCCTCTTCTGCTGACAAGTGCTCCCTCTTTGACCTCTGCACTCCTGTAACAAATCCCTGCATCTCGCATCGTTGCACACCTCTCTGTGCCATCCTGCATTGGTGCAACACTCCTGTGCCTCTCACATTGTTGTAGCTTGCTAGCCTCGCGCTATCTCGGGACTCCTGCATTGTAGATCTCTCTGCCACTCCATTGCATCCGTTTCTACCCACTTAGCCAGTCCTACTACTCCTCGTCGGGGCTCTCGTAGCAAGGACTAATCCAAGAGGTTGGGTACCTCAAGGATCCTGCCCCTCATCGCCTATAGTCTACCTGACTACAGCTCGATGTCTCCCACTTCCACTCAAGTGGTGCGTGTGCACTCATGGCACAATCATCATCTGTCAAAACTTCCTTCTCTGCCCGTGTTGGCACTACCTTAATCTCGGAAGATTCTCCCTTACTCTTCTTCCTTCGGCACTAGGTCGCATAATGACCCATCTCCCCACAGTGGAAGCACTTGATCTTGGAGAGATCCTTCTTCTTCCGCTTCTCCTGCTTTCCCTCAGATGCTAGGGCCACATCCTCCTCCTCCTCCTCCTTGACCTTGATCCCTTTGCTGTTGCTACCTGTCTTTGACTACCGTCTGATCTCTTCCTGGCGAAGAGCTGCCCACATCTCGTCCCAAGGTAGGAGAGTCCCTCTACCCAGGATACTCTGGACAAACACTTCCCAATCTTCTGAGACAGCATTTAGGGCTATCCTCACCATAAGCTCTTGATCCAGTGTCGCTCCTATAGCAGTTAACTGGTCTCAGATCTCATTCAGTCCTTCGAGGAAGGTGTCAATCGATTGACCCTTCTTCATCTGATATGACCTCATCTGGTTCTCGAGCAGCATTCTTCTCTGCACAGAAGTATGCTGGTACAGGTTCTTGAGAGCCTCCCACATCTCAGCGAATGTTTCCTTCTCGGCTATATGTGGTACCACATGATCCTTGACCCCATCAAGGATAATCCACTTGGCCCTCTCTATTGCCTCTTCGTACCTATCATTATCATTGGGGTCGACTAGGACAACTACTACTTTTAAGGCGAAGTTCTTGACATGATTCCTGTCAAGCACTGATAATATTCTGGCATTCCAAACTACGAAGTTCGATGCTCTGTCCAGTCTATCCTGGTCTCTTACCCCGTGTAGTGCCATGACGCTCCTCTAGTTCCCTCCTGGAAGTTCTTTGTTCGACTCCTCTAAGTCTCTACTTCTCGTCTGGAAGTTCTCTTCTGGACTCCCTCTGAGTCTTGATTTCCCTCCTGTAAATCCTTTTGTCGCTTGTTGAGATGCCCCCTACTCTGATCGTCTTGTGCAACTGCACTGCTGATCTGGGTTCCTCGACTAGAAACCCTCAGTAACAACTCCTCTGGCCTTGCTCTATTAGGTATTGTTCTGACTACAACACCTCACCAGCTCCACTTTGTAATATTCCTACAGCCTTCTAGACCCCAGCAACTGCCTCTCTGTGAACTGCGTCAGCCCTTCTCTGCCCCGCGCTGGCTCTGCGTCACCCTGGATGGGTCTGCGTCAGCCCTAGGATGCCCTACGTCAGCCCTCTAGCCCTCTGCGTCAGCAACGCTGGCCTCTCTAAGGCTCTGCGCAGTTATCGGCTTCTTCTGCGTGGCTTTGGCTGGCTCTATGTCACACTTCTTGGCTTCTGCATTGCTAGAAACAACTTCTATCACCTCAAGGCAACTGTTTTTTGCTGCTATTGCTCCACTTGGCTGATGTCTCTTAGTCCTCCTGTGATCTGAAATCATGCTTTGATACCATGTTGAAGTTTCTAAGTTTACTTAGTTTAGAAACCCTTCCTGCACTTTTTTTGATTTATTGCTACCTACTTGTTATTTTTCTTGAACAAGTTATTTACAAAGTAAATACTGAAAATAAACACCAATGCGTGCTCAACATATTACAAATCAACAACTAAAAGAAACAAGAACAAACACACCACATGACACCATTATTTTTGGACCAATGTCCCCGGAAAAACCCAATGCGGGAAAACCAATGTAGCTATCTAAGGGTTTTCTTATTAAGCAATATCAGAGTACAATCTGGGTGTCAAAACTGGCCTACCCAATAGAGAATTTCCTTAGCAACTATACCTCACAGTTTGAGAGAAATTTCCTGGCTGAAACCCCGGAAAATCCTTCCGGCAGTGCCTCAGCACACTGCTCTGCAACCCCAGCGTCTGTCCAATCTAGACTGCGTCAACCCCTTTGTCTCATGCTGGCCTTGAGTTAGCTTTTTGGGCCTCTACGTCAAACACGCTGGCCTCTCTAGTGCTCTGTGCAACAATTTGCGCCCTCTGCATGGCCCTGTGTGAGCCCTTGCTGGCTGTGCCTCACTCTCCTTGGTTGTTGCACTGCTCTCCTGGCACAATCTCTGCCTTCTTTGTTTCTCTGTACTCAATGCCCCTCAGCTGCTCTCCCGATCACTGATTCTATCTCTCTTAGCAAACCCCGCTCTAGAGAATAGAATGACTGATCATCTGGTGTGTTCTCTAAGTGACCCTCAAGCCTCCTCTTATACTTTTCCTGTTGACATCTCAACGGCCGAGATTAAGTCCCTAATCAACAGCTAAGATTAGATCTGGCTTGATCCATGTCTTTTGGACCATTCTAACACAGATTCATATTAATACACATTAATACTTTATTTTCCCTAAGTTTAGACTTAGGGACTCCATTAAAAATATTAATTATTTTAATATCCCCTGATCTGTTTAGAATCTACCCAAACCCTTTCTGGGTATTGGAGATCTCATGTGCCCCAACCTCTCCACCAAATTCCGTGGCTAGAGCACATCCAATGCTACCCCAAATCAACATTCTAAAATCTTAGGCTTCTTCCCAAATGTAGGACTCGCATTGTTGTCTAAGTCTTGAAACGTATCCACTATCAGCTTGAAAACTCTCCTCATGACATCATCATTGTAAGGAGCTCTAGGGGCAGTTAGTGTCATGATGTGACTGAGACAAGATGCAACTGGGAGTCTATCCCCTTCACACAGTTCCTCCAAGAACTTGTGTTGCATTAAAGCTATCATGGTGGGTTTCAAAGCCCACATCAACTTGTTCCCCTCTGATTGGTTTACTTCAGAAAGTAGTGCATCCAGTTCATCTAGTTTGAAAAGGATTTTCACCGTGATCCTCATGTGTTTCAATCCTGTCCCAAGTGCAAAGATTTTGTGTCCTATTCCTTGCACATCCTTTGGCTGTTCCCTTTGAAGAATGGCATACACCCCTCTCGAGAAAGGTCTATTGTTTTGTTTTGCCTTTGGCTGCTCTGAAGCGGTACTACTACTAGAAGGTTTGAATTGTTGTTGACCAAGCTTCTTGAGGATGCCCTTGATGGTTTCTAGGGACCTTTCAAAGTCCATCTTAGAAAGCCACTATAAGATTCCCTTGTAGAACAACTTAGGAATTCACTGAGTCTTCTGAGTGTGTTCGAGGTTGTTTTGGGGAAAACTTGTTTCCATATCAATTTTTTAAGTGCACAACATTACCCAACAGACTTTGAAAATAACTCGCACTAATTCATATCAGACTAAAAAATTGGCATATTGCTGATGTTTGACAATATGGAAATAACACCAACATAAACTATATTTTACTCAATTTGAAATATGAACAAATAATGAGCAGATGAGAGCAATTAAAAATTGGTAGTTGAAGAGTTTTTTGCAACAGATGGTTCTGTCTAGTAATGCAGTGCCAATCGTACTTGACCTCTGATCATGCGTAATTGGTCAACTTCTAAGGGCAATGCTCCAAATTTTATTTCACTTATGTTAGCTGATGCGATCTTCAGGGGACCATCACATTCAATTTCACATCCGTTGCGATTAATCTGTGCGCTAGTGGATTTTGATGCACTATAGCTTGCTACAGGGTAATGATTCCAATGCATTGGAGCCTGTCACAAACCGCTTGGAATAGCTTACAACACCAACTTCCATGTTCTTCTAATCTCTGAGTCGATCCTGTTTGCTTCAGGTCCAATAACATTCTACTGTGTATATACATTATACACACGATCGACGCCCTAGCTGGCCAAAACTGAGACGCAAAGCCAAGTCGTGCTTTGGGCTGATGGCTAAATAAATAAAAAATCATTGCTGAATAATTTTAAACTTAACTCAGCGCCTATGCACAGGTATCTCGGTTGCCTGTCAACTGATTAATACAACAATGTTGTTCCTGAATGTTGTTCCTAGTTCTCAAGGTGTATCGGGTCACAAAAATTAGTGTACTTAGCGCCTGATAAAGTGAGGAATCGACCCCTGTAGCTCAGTTAATAGATGCAGAAGCCATGACTTTGTCCATGGATTTGCAAGCTTTAATCCTTGTGTTGACAATCCATATCAATTATGCAGTCGCATTATTTGTCACACTTCCGTCACGATCCAGTATCTTGTCACATTGTCAACAAACTCTGTCTCAGATCACGTGCTTCTCCCAAATCGCACCATTCTTGGACATGGAATATTTGTCATAGGCATTATGCAGGAGATGTACACACACTCTCGGACCCTTGCTTAGTCAAGAATCGATCAATTTGAATTCCCACAGGAGTGTACTCTCTGCTAAAAATTGCGGCTCCAATTGCGGTTGTTTCCCATTCGGTCTCACCAGCGAAGACTTTTGATGGCGGCTCATCAACAATTATTTTCAACACCTGTCAAATTCCTCGATGGCTCCTTTCGAATTTCCACGTAATGAACTTGACCCATTGACTTAGAACAACCAATGTTAGAATTCGTCTTTGACTCACAATAATGTGCCACAAATTTCCTCACTGTCTTTTTACAGCTCCTTTCTACACAGTTAGCAATGGTGCTCTAGCTCTCAACTAGTACCAGCGACCACAATGTATATCTTCCTGTTGGATGGTCCTACGTTCAACTGATTACTTCAATGGGGATGTGAGCAGCATGGTGTGAATCATGGCATTCTCATTCCTCTTATAGCTATGCCAATGGCTTGGTCTACCATTCTCCTTACAGCCAATTTGAGCACATTGCAAGTATATTCATCACAACAACCTAATGAATTTGGCTCCCCCTTAAAATAATACGCCACAAAAAAAACAATGGCCATATGTCTATCTCGCTTGAGAATGAACTTTAAAAAAAAATCCACTACTTCCTCAAAACAAAGAATCACGGGTTTCGATCGAGTCAATCACTGCTAATGCGGTCGAAATAATAGTCCCACAACATGCGTCAGTCTGACCAGGGAGAAATCGTGGCTCTGTAATTATGTTGGTTTCCATTTGACTGGGACCTTCTGAATATATTTAACCCTGAAATCGGCCTTAGCAGTATATAATAGAGATTGATAGAGCAATCGAACCACTGACAACAAATTCTCACGCGAATAAACTCATGTTGCTAAATAGATAAATTTAGCCTTCCAAATCTAAATATAATGCTGCATGTAGATGATGGATTGAACGCTAAACCTGGCTTGTGGCAATCTTTATCTCCTTACAGAAAATAATACTCCTCCACAGCTAGAGTTGCCCAAAAATAGCAATATAATCGACCTCTTGTAATAAACCCTCGCTTCAGAGATTCTCCCAAAAATAGAAGAATTTGACACTTAGTGAAATTACTGTGAATAATCATGAAACCTTCGAACCATAATAGCTGCAACGGAAAACTAAAAAACAATAGGTTGAGCCAAGACCAAGGCTTTGATACCACTGTAATGTCCCAAATCAGAAATTTTTGGAACAAGCACTTCATATAAAACTATCATGCATTTACCAGAAGATTGTCATATAAAACCCAAACCATAAATCTATAAATTGCATAAAATCTCATTAAAAATCACAACACGAGGAACAATGAGAAATGCAGCGACCAAAATCCAACTTTATTATATATCGAGAGATGCCAATACAATAGCTGGGAATGACCCTCGGTCTCCAATTGAAACAGAAAAACAATCACTACACCTGTGGATTCTGAATGAATCCATGTAGGGGAGATGGGTGCTCGCCCAATCTCTCTATATCACCCAAGGGTTTTTGTCGTGGGGGTAACAATCGAGTAGAGAATCGGGTTCTCAACATCTCATACAAGAAACAATATCAAAACCAAGATGTCCTCCAATGATCTCCTCCTCCTCTTTTATAGATTTGATGGGTTCCTCTAGAACCTTCTATTTTATTATTATTTTAATCATGGAGCACCTTTCCCTCTTTTATTTCAATTAAAATATTCTTTTTAATGTGGGAAAATGTTCAATTGGCCACCATGTCTCCTTAGGTCACTGAAAATCATATCTAACCATCCCATCCTATAGATCTTCTCGTTCTGGTTCCAACGAGCTATTACGCTAATGTGTTCTACCATGCATTCCTCTCGGAATGCCACCTTAAGCGTAATTAATTGAGTTAAGCCCACTAATAACTCAGTAATCTGAAGGTTGTCGGAATGCACCGGAATGAAAGGCAAATTATGCAGATGATGGAATATACCAAGCGAATGCCATCGAACCTCATAGAAACTCCTCAAAACTCCATCAGGACCCCTGATGACATAAACTGCTCCAATGACCTGGCCATCCCCTGCCCTGGAAATCCATCCTGGTTGTACTATGAAGAAGAATAAAAATGGGGACATGACACCCCTGATTGGAATAAATTGGGGATGGAGTTCACCGGCCCAGATGGCAAATCGATGGTCCTTAGAGGCATGCATTCATACCCACCACAGACAGTCTCAGTGCATAGGAGGGAGGCAGATCTGCGACATGGAGACATAGCATGGGCAGTAGAGTTGAGGGTTTTAGAGGTTGAGGGGCAGGCCCAACCACCACCTCCAGACATACAGGCTTTGTCGGACAAGTACTTAGTGGTCTTTGGAGATATCCCACCAGGACAACTCCTAGATAGGGATTCGAGCAAACCATCGAGCTGGAGTCAGGTGTGCAAGCGGTGATCACCATCCCTTATAGGCATCCTAAGGCCTATAAGAACGAGATTGAGCGGGCCATTTGGGTACTGTTGGCTTTGGGACACATCAGGACAAGCTCTAGTCCCTTTGCTTCTTTAGTGGCGCTGGTGAAGAAGAAGGATGGAACCTTGTGCATGTGCATTGACTACCGGGCCCTCAACAGGAAGACACTGAGGAACCAGTACCCCATTCCCCGCATCGATGAGTTGATGGATGAGCTTAGAAGAGCCAAGTACTTCTCTAAGATAGATCTAAGTTCGGGGTACCACCAGATCAGGGTGAGGAATTAGGACATCCCCAAGATAGCTTTTCGGTGCCATTATGGGCACTTTGAGTTCTTGGTAATGCCATTTGGGTTGACCAACGCCCCGACTACCTTTTAGTCGTGTATGAACCATGTGTTCCAGAGGTAGTTGAGGATGTTTGTAATGGTTTTCTTCGACGACATCTTGATATACAGCAAGAGTTGGGAGGAGTGTTTCCAACACTTGGAGGAGGTGCTGCGTGTTGAATTTTCTAACTATATCTGTTAGAAAATTAATCTGCATTCTGCTGGACTATTTATTCTACTTGTAAATTTTGAACAAGTTATTTAAAACATTTAAATACCGAAATAAACACAATACAGTCACAACATCTACAGATCATCCGCTGAAAAATGCAAACACACAAGTGACACTATTATTTTTGGACTAATGTCCCTGGAAAAACCCAATGCGGGAAAATTGGTGCAGCGATTCTGAGGGTTTGTTATTATGCAATATTTCCTTGAGTACAATTGGGTGCCTAACCGGCTCACCCGACAGAGAAAAATACACGACAGTTATACCTATATATTCGGAAACACGTATTTAGAAAACCTGTCCCACGAAACCCTCTTCGGCGACTTTGAAACTCAACGTTGGCCCTTCTGGCCTCTACGTCAGCCCCAGGACCCTTTGTGTCATCCCTATAAGCCACTGCACAGCCTCTGGCACCCTCTGCGTCACTCCAGCAGCCTCTGCGTGGATGACATAGTCCCTCTGGCCTCTGCGCTGTCTCTGTTGGGCTTTGCGTGGCCTGAACTGGTTGCTGCTCTCACTCTTCTTGCTTCTGCGCTGGTCTCCCATTACTGTCTCTGCCTCTCTATCCAGTACTCACTGCCCCTCCTTGCTGATCACTGATTCACTTTTACTTAGCAACCCCGCTCTAGCAAAATGAATGACTGATCACTCTGGTGTATCTTCCAACTGACCATCAAGCGTCTTCTTATACTTTTCTCATTGGTCCTTCAATGATCGATATTAAATCTCTAATCAACGACAAAGATTAGATTTGGCTTGGTCCATGACTTTTGGAACCTTCTAACCCAATTTTATATTAATACCCATTAATATTTTATTTTTCCTAAGTTTAGACTTAGGAACTCCTTAAAAATATTAATTATTTTAATATCTCCCAAACTGGGTACAATCTGTCCAAACCATTTTTGGGTCTTGGAGATATCATGAGCTTTAGCCTGTCCACCAGTTTTCATGGCTAGAGGACATCCAATGCTACCCCAAATTAACACTCCCTCTTAGCGAGGACTGTGCTCTAGTAATACTCCTCACTGAGCATCACTCTGATTATCTGGCACCGGTATCTGTGCTGATGATAGGCCTTCCCGCCCAACGTCCTCTGCATTGTTGCATCCTGTACTGTTGCCCATCGCCCTGCCACTGCCACTGTTGCATCCGTATGACAGCTCCCTCTGCATCTGTGCTGCTGCTAGTCCATCCTCCCAACACTGCATCTGCACTGCATCCCCCTCTCATCATGTTCCATCGTGCTATTGCATTGCAACTCAGTTACTTGAAGTAAGTAACTGATCCACCCAAATTTTGACATCCATGTCAGGCTAGAAACACTCCCGATGCTGAAGCTCCCTTTGTCGCTCACAAGTGCTCCCTCGACTGACCTTTCCATTGTTGCAACAATTCCCTGCATCTCACACCGTTGCAAACCTCTCTATGCCATCCTACACCATTGCAACACTCTTGTGCCTCTCGCACTGTTGCAACCTACTAGCCTCGCACTGCCCAAGGACTCTTGCATTGTAGCACTCTCTGCCATTTCATCCGCATTCATCTCTACCTACATCGGCCAATCCTGCTACTCCTCTTCGGGGCCACCGTAGCAAGGTATAATCCAAGAGGTTGCGTACCTCAAGGATCCTGGCCCTCATCGCCTGTAGTCTTCCCGACTACAGCTCGATGTCTCCCCACTTCTTCTCTAGTGGCACATGAGCACTCATGGCACAATCGTCGTCCTCCTCGACTTCTTTCTCTGCCTTCGCTGGCGCTGCCTTCGAGTCAGAAGCCTCTCCCTTACTCTTCTTACTCGGACACTGGTTCGCATAGTGACCCAGTTCCCCACAATAGAAGCACTTGATCTTGGAGAGATCCTTTTTCTTCCTCTTCTCCTGCTTTCCCGCAGATGCCAGAGCCACATCCTGTTCCTCTTCCTTCTTGATCCTAACCCCTTTGCTGCTACTTCCTATCTTGGTCAGCTGTCTGATCTCTTCTTGACGAAGAGTCGCCCACAGTTCTTCCCAATCTGGAAGACTCGCCCTACCAAGTATGCTCTGGACAAATGTCTCCCACTCCTCGATGACTGCGGTAAGTGCGGTCCTCACCATCACCTCGTGATTTGGCACGACCTCTAT
The DNA here is from genome assembly GCA_031772625.1 of Pinus tabuliformis. Taxonomy (NCBI): domain Eukaryota; kingdom Viridiplantae; phylum Streptophyta; class Pinopsida; order Pinales; family Pinaceae; genus Pinus; species Pinus tabuliformis. Next base: position 940,739,732 of record CM062817.1, on the reverse strand, counting down.
GGAAGTCAGTTGGTCACAGATCCCCTTCAACCAATCGAGGAAGAGATCTATCTGCTCTCCCTTCTGCATTTGGTATGACCTTAGCTGATTCTCCAGGAGCATCTTTCTCTGCACGAAAGTATGCTGTTACAATGCCTTCAAAGTGTCCCACATCTCCTTTGCCGCTTCCTTCTCGGCGATACATTAGACCACATGATCCTCGATCCCATCAAGGATGATGCACTTTGCCTTAGCCATTGCCTCCTCATACCTCTCATTAGCTATTGGGTCAATTGGGATAGACATTACTCTCAAGGTGAAGCCCTTGATACGATGTCTGTCTAGAATGGACAAGATCCTGGCCTTCCAGACCACAAAGTTGGATGCTCCGTCTAGCCTATCCTAATCTCTCAGCCCATTCACGACCATCTCTCTGCTCTTCTCTATCGACTCCTCCAAGTCTCTCTACTTCCCACCTGGAAGTTCTCGGTTTGACTCCTGTTGAGTCTCTCTACTTCCCGTCTGGAAGTTCTCGGTTTGACTCTTGCTGAGTCTCTCTACTTCTTGTCTAGAAGTTCTCGGTTCGACTCCTCCGAGTCTCTCTACTTCCCATCTGGAAGTTCTCTTTTGGACTTCGTCTAAGTCCCAATTTCCCTCCTCGAAATCCTTCTGCCAACCGTCAAGTTGCCCCTCTCTAATCATCTTTGAAACTGCAACACTGATCCGGATTCCTTGGCTAGAAATCTGCCTCGACAGCAACTCCCTCTACCTTGGTTTTTCCCTCTTAGGTGTTGTTCTAACCATAGTACCCCACCAGCTTCGCTCCCGCAAACTACCCATAGCTTCCTTCGCCCTAGCAACTGAAGGATTGAGTCTCTTGGCTCTAGCAATCCCAGCACCGACAAAACAACTGCGTCAGCCATCCTAGCCTCTGCGTGAGCCTCTCTTTGCCCTCCTCAGCCTTTGTGTTGGCCTCTCTCTAGCTCGGATTGATGACGCAATCCCTCTGCGTCAATCCTTCCACTGTCGCTTCTGCAAGGATCAACTACTGTCACTCGGGCGATTCTGCTGCAAATGCTCTGCTTAGCTGATGCCTTCAGCTCTCCTGTGATCTGCAACCACGCTCTGATACCATGTTGAATTTTCTAAGTCTATCTATTAGAAAATTAATCTGTATTCTGTTGGTTTATTTCTTCTACTTGTAAATTCTGAACAAGTTATTTAAAACATTTAAATACCGAAATCAACACAATATAGTCACAACATCTACAGATCATTAATTGAAAGAAAACAAACACACAAGTGACCGTTATTTTTGGAGAAATGTCTTCGGAAAAACCCAATGCAGGAAAACCAGTGCAACTATTCTGAGGGTTTGTTATTATGCAGTATTTCCTTAAGTAGAACTGGGTGCCTAACCGGCTCACCCGACAGAGAAAAATACACGGCAGCAATACCTCTATATTCGGAAACAGGTATTCAGAAAACTTGTACCACGAAACCCTGTCCGATGACTCTGCGGTTCACCGTTGGCCCTTCTGGCCTCTACGTAAGCCTCCTGTTGACCTGCGTCAGCCCCAGGACCCTTTATGTCATCGCTCTGAGCCACTACGCAGCCTCTAGGACCCTCTGCATCATTCCAGCAGCCTTTGCATGGATGCCGCAGTCCCTCTGGCCTTTGCGCTGTCTCTTTTGGGCTCTGCATGGCTTGAATTAGTGTTGCATGAAGCGCCCCCCCCCCCACGGTTCCAAGCCCCGAGGCGCATCCCGTACGAAAGCGCCTAGGAAGCTTGGCCTGAAGCGGCACTTCCGAATTCGGAAGCGCCACTTCGGCTTTTTTAGCCACTTCTTGGAAATTTGGAAGCGTTGTATGGAAGTGTCGCTTCCGAAGCGCCGAAGCGCGCTTCGTACGGCGCTTCGGGCATTGGAAGCGTGGCGCTTCGGAGGAGGAAGCGTACGCTTCCAGAAAAGCTTCCGGAAAAGCGTTTAGAAAATCTTTTTTTTTTCAATTTTTTTTTTTTAATTTTAGGTGAGTTTGCTTGTTGGGGGTGGGTCCACCTTGGGTTAGGGTGACGAATGAAGGAAAAAAAAATATAAATATAGCAGATGCTCCCTCATGCTAATGTTAAATTCTTAAAGTAAAAGTGGCATTCTCCTTTATTTTTCATTTTCATCCTTTTACTTAAATTTTTAACATTACCATGAAATGACTCAGGATGTTTGAGAGTGGTTCCAACCTCATTGGACTTCATATGGAGAAAATAGAATTTCATATCCTATTCAAAATTCAGCAGACTTAACAGTTTTCAGGCCCTGAATTGTTTGTTGCTCTCGCTCTTCCTGCTTCTACGCTAGTCTTTAAGTACTATCTCTGCCTCTCTGTCCAGTACTCACTGCTCCTCGCTACTGATCATTGATTCACTTTTGCTTAGCAGCCCCGCTCTAGCAAAATGAATGACTGATCACGCTGGTGTATCTTCCAACTAACCCTCAAGCCTCTTCTTATACCTTTCTCGTCGGTCCTTCAACAGCCGAATTTAAATCTCTAATCAACGACAAAGATTAAATTTGGCTTGATCCATGAATTTTGGAACCTTCTAACTCAATTTTATATTAATACCCATTAATATTTTATTTTTCCTAAGTTTAGACTTGGGAACTTTGTTAAAAATATTAATTATTTTTATATCTCCCAAACCGGGTACAATTTTTCCAAACCATTTCTAGGTCTTGGAGATCTCATGTGCTTTAGCCTCTCCACGAATTTTCATGGCTAGAGCACATTCGATGCTACCTCAAGTCAACACTGTGTATTTTGGAGGAACAACAGTTCTATGCCAAGCAGTCCAAGTGTGAGTTTGGCTTGACCGAGATGCTCTACTTGGGGCATATCATTGGCGCAGATGGGGTGAAGTTCCATGAAGAGAAGATACAAGCTATCCACGATTGGCCAATACATAGAGATGTGACAACGCTGAGGAGCTTCTTGGGCATCTGCACATATTACCAGAAGTTTGTCAAGGGATTTTCGCAGTTGGCAGCTCCCCTCATAGATTAGACCAAGAGAGGGGCTTTTGCATGGACAGATGGGGCACAAGCATCTTTTGACTGCCTTAAGGAGGTGATGAGTAGTTTTCCAGTTTCGGCACTTTCGGACTTCTCCCAGCACTTCACCGTAGAGTGTGATGCATCCGGGGAGGGAGTCCGCGCAGTACTATCTCAGGAGGGGCACCCCATTGCTTTCGATAGTCGGAAGCTTTTACCCCATGAGAGGTCATATTCTATATATCACAAAGAGATGTTGGCCATTATGCATCCCTTGGCCAAGTTTCGATAGTATTTGGTGGGTAACAGGTTCCAGGTGAAGACTGGTCACAACAATCTTCGTCACTTCATGGGGAAGCAAGGCCTCAATGACAGACAACAGAGATGGGTCAGCAAGGTGTAGGCCTATGATTTCGACATAGTGTATGTGTGGGGGAAACACAACGCGGTGGCTGATGCCCTATCCCGAAGACCCGTAGCCCTATCACTCATGAGCATCTGCGATGATTAGAAGGCCCAGTTATTGGTGGAGTATTCTAAGGACTGGAGGGCATGCGAGATTCTAGAGTATACCCACGTAGATGAGCACTACTGGCTGATGGACGAGGTCATCTACTACAAGGGGCGCATATTTCTGGTTCCCAACTCGCAGTTGAGGGAGAGAGTGCTCTAGGTAGCACATGACTCGCCATTGTTATGGCACTAGGGGTTCAAGAAAACATACATGGCAGTCAAGGAGTGCTTCACATGGAAGGGCCTTAAGGGGGACATGTTGAGGCACATACAGGAGTGTGAGGCATGTCATAGGAACACAGGGGAGTTGATTCACCCTATAGGATTATTACAGTCGCTCCCCAACCCCAAGGGGAAATGGGAGAGTATCTCCATGGACTTCATCACGAGGCTCCCCATAGTACAGGGCAAGGATTGCATTTATGTAGTGGTCGACTGGTTGACCAAGTATGCCCATTCTTTCGCCATCCCTACCAGATATTCAGCTTCATAGGTTGTCGAGTTTTTTTGTAGGGAGATGTTCCGGTTACACGGGCTTCCTAAGAACATCGTGAGTAATAGGGATATCAAGTTCATGGGAGGCTTTTGGCAAGATCTCTTCAGATTGGTTGGTACCGAGCTCACCCCTAGCATGAGTTACCAACCCCAGATAGATGGTCAGATCCCAATGCCATTCAGGGCTTCCAGCATCCCCCATTGCTTGGAAACTCCTGCTGAGCTCCACCTACGTCCACTACCATCTCCATAGTCCACTCCACCGTGTACCAACTCAAAATCTCTCACCACCCAACCCCAAGAGAGGGATCGAATGCACAAACACCTGCACATAGAACAACCCCAGCATGTCGGTGTTGCACCCTGTGCAACTCAGGTCGTCTCATCTCGCTATCTTGGTCAATACATACAATCTGACTAGGTAGTTCTGTCTCCCTCTATCCAATGGGCCAAGGTAACCTAATAGTGCTGCCAGGCCCGTATGTATGCCCAAAGAGGGCTGCTCTCACGCTCCAATAGGGAATCCAACTGCTCCCCAACGTGAGTCAATTTGGCCGTGGACTCGGCACAAACCGCTCTCATGCCCTCCAGCTCCTCGTTCTGCTGCAAAACTGCCCCTCACACTAACGTGACCTTCCTTTTTAATGCTAGAAGGTCGGCCTGAAACAGATGGAACTGTCTAAGGAATCTATCACTTGTAAACTCAGTCACAGCTCCAGATACCTCAACAACTGTTGGTATCTCGTCTATGGATGGCACCCCCTCAACAAATGGTTGTATTCGAGTAGGCTCTATCCTCTCCACCAGGGTGTCAACGGCTATCAAAGAGGTCTCCAATAGAGGTGACTCCTGCGCCACACTGGGTATATCGATGTGCTCCTCACCATCCTATGGGCTCTCAGCATCATGCTCAACCTCCTCCTCAGGCTCCTGATATCTAAAGCCAGGTCTCCACCAACAAAAGCGCCCCCTGGTCTCACCCTCTAACCGTCTTTGCCCTGTCTTCTCCTTTTCAGGAGATCTGGTGCCCTGATCTGGTCAACTTTCCCCACACGATGTAGATGGCTGCACCCCCACAGCATGCTCACCTCTAACGCCTTTGTTGTAAGGGTGAGGATGGGTTTGGTCTATCACCCTCCTCAACTGGGCTAACCTCTCATCGTCCCAACGAATTCTACCCCAGAATTTCTACATGCTGGATTTCCCTTCAGCCATGGGTTTGTCTCGAGTTCCACCTGTCACTGTGCACTCATACACAAAGCTTCCATGATCTTCTGGCTAATTTCCCACCGCTGGGCCGAGATCATGCTCTGATACCACTATAATGATCCTTAATAGGAATACAAGTGATAACAAGTAAATAATACAAGCAGCAAATTACAAAAACGAAATATTCAGCAAACACCGATATAAACTCTGCAAATGGAGAACTTCTGAGCCATTCTATTATATTTCTGCAAGTCAAATACAATAGATGATGGAATGATGCACTTAGGCTTGTCTGAAAGGATAAGCAGGACCAAACCCAGGTAGGAAAATGGCTAAGCTGAAGGCTGCCCAACTGCTGCACCAATCTGCACTGTGCTAACCAGAAACCGTTGCTCTACTGAAGTTCGAATGGCTAGAAGGTGCACTGACACTACCAAGAAATTTATATGCTTTTAACCCCAGACTCCTTGGCCAAAACCCACAAAAACCCAGAAATGGTTTGGCCCGATTTGGACATCCCAAAATCGACCCCCAAAGGCACTATGTAATCCCAAGCAATTCTACATTTTTAATTGCAACAATACGGCTTAAAACCCCACCTCTGGTGCTCAGAAAATTATGGAACTTTATATTTGGGATCCTTGTTAAAAACCCAGAAAAACACAGAAAGGATTTTGGTTGGTTTAGACTTTTGATCTTCAACCCCCTTGGAGCTTCACCTCAGCTCTATCTGCCAATTTCGACTTGCTGGAAACTACCTATAAATCCACCTGAAAACTTCTCCAAAATGTTGAGTTCACCAGTGCTATCCAATCCCTGACACCCCGAATGATCTCTTGGCCCAACTCAGCTTCTCCCAAGTACCACGAAAATTTGTTGTGTGGCCTCTGCGCTGTCCCCCGGCCCAGTAGTTCAAATTGCTAGAATGTTGGCTCGCTGGCTGTAAAACCCAGTGAGAACGTTGGTCTAATACTGCTACCTCAGCTCACCAACTCCCGGACAAGCAATCAGATCTCTACTTGCCTCAATCTCCCTTTGTGTGTTTCTTGGCTGCCTAGAAATACGCACTCCTTGCTCTGCGTTGGTTGGTGGTGCTATGTCATTGCCCCAGAACTCCTGAAATCCTTGTAGAACTACCTCTCTAGGGCGGGTACAAATGGTCCCCCGAAGTAGAAGTTGAATCTCCCGCTTGAGAGATTTGTGACTAAACAGCCAGTTGACTTAGCTAAACAACAGAGTGAACAATCAAGTGATTTTGTTTGCAAGATGTATGAATGAATCCCAAAATGAGAGTTGCTCCTTCCTTATAACTCCTTGGGCCTCCCTTGCCTCATGTGGGCCCCTCCATCCACCTATTCGATTTTCCCTCCAAGCTATTCGAATGGGCCAATTCGAATTCCCATGTGGATGCCCCCACATTCCACTAGCAACCAAATTAAGTCAAATTGCCTCCTAAGTCCCTAAGTCGAAAATGATGGGTTCTCTTCCTTAGAAAAAATTGTGTAACAACACCCTTTTACAATGTGTTTGAGAAGGGACATGACAAGCATGTCGGATGAGGATGCCACCTGAGAGGGTGAGCACATTTTGGAGCAACTAGCTCTCAAGTTGCTTGAGGGAAAGCAACATTTGGGAGGGGAGGACTGTCATGTCCCTTCCCAAAAGAATTTGTAACAGGGTTTGTCTCTCCACAATTTTGCTAAGGAAAAAGGACCCAAGCAATTTCGACTTAGGAACTTAGGCGAAATGAGGCCAAATTAATTTGCTAGTGGAAGGTGGGGGCCAACCACATGGGAAAAAGTATTGGGCAATTCGAATCGCCTTGGAGGGAAATCGTATGGTTGTTGGAAGGGGCCCACATGAGGAAAGAGAGGTCCACGAAGTCTTAAGGAGGAAGAGCTCCTCACTTGGGGGAGCATTCATTCTTTCATATCGAAAATCACTTGACTGTTTGTTCAAGCTGCTTAGCCGAGTCAACTGGCTACTTAGCCATGAATCTCTCAAGTGGGAGATTGAACCTTACCTTCGGGGGAGTTCGAGTGCCACCGTAGGAAGGCAGTTTCATAGCATCTTGAGGAGCACCAAGGAGTATTCACAACTAGCACATTCAGCCACCATCCAGCAATGCGTATTTCAGGGCCAGTAGAGAAGGGAACACATAGTTGTGGATAGAGCTTCATTAGGCCAGCACTATTGAAGTTTCTAAGTTTACTTAGTTTAGAAACCCTCCATGCACTTTTTATGATTTGTTCCTACCTACTTGTTATTTTTCTTTAACAAGTTATTTACAAAGTAAATAGTGAAAATAAACACCATTGCATGCTCAACATATTACAGATCAACAACTAAAAGAAACAAGAACAAACACACCACATGACACCATTATTTTTGGACCAATGTCCCAGGAAAAACCCAACGAGGAAAAACTGATGCAGCTCTCTGAGGGTTTTCTTATTAAGCAATATCATAGTACAATATGGGTGCCGAAACTGGCCTACCCAACAGAGAATTTCCTTAGCAACTGTACCTCACTGTTTGAGAGAAATATCCAGGCTGAAACCACGGAAAATCCTTCCGACAGTTCCTCAGCACAAAACTGTTCCTGCAACCCTAGTGTCTCCCCAATCTGGACTGCGTTAGCTCCTCTTTGTCTCACGATGGCCCTGCGTCAGCGCCAAAAGGCCCTGTGTCAACTCTAGGAGACTCTGCGTCAACTGCGTTGGCCCCTCTGGTGCTCTGCGCAACACTTGGTTGCCTCTACGTGGCCCTACGTGAGCCCTTGCTGGCTCTGCGTCACCCTCCTTGGTTGCTGCGTTGCTCTCCTGGCACAGTCTCTGCCTTCTTTGTTTCTTTGTACTCAATGCCCCTCAGCTACTCTCCCGATCACTGATTCTATCTCTCTTAGCAAACCCCTCTCTAGAGAATAGAATGACTGATCATCTGGTGCACTCTCCAAGTGACCCTCAAACCTCCTCTTATACTTTTCTTGTTGACATCTCAACGGCCGAGATTAAGTCCCTAATCAATAGATAAGCTTAGATCTGGTTTGATCCATGTCTTTTGGACCACTCTAACATAGATTCACATTAATACACATTAATATTTTATTTTCCCTAAGTTTAGACATAGGAACTCCATTAAAAATATTAATTATTTTAATCTTGATCAATTTAGAATCTGCCCAAACCCTTTCTGGGTATTGGAGATTTCATGTGCCCCAACCTTTCCACCAAATTTCGTGGCTAGAGCACATCCAATGCTACCCCAACTCAACACTCCCTCTTAGCGAGGATTATGCTCTAGCAATACTCCTCACTGAGTATTACTCTGATCATCCGGCATCGGTACCTGTGTTGATGCTAGGCCTTCCTGCCCAACATCCTCTGCACTGCTGCATCCTGTAGTGTTGCCCATGGTTCTGCCACTGCATTGTTGCATCTGTACGACAGCTCCCTCTGCATCTGTGCTGCTACTAGTCCTTTCTCCCAGCCTTGCATCCGCATTGCACCTCCTCTCATCATGTTGCATCATGCTGCCCACTGCTGCACTGCAACTCAGTTACTGAGAAGTAACTGATCTCCCAACTGACCTCTTTGCTAGGCTAGAAATACCCTTTGATGCTGAAACTCCCTCTGTCGTTGACAAGTAGTCCCTCTCTGACCTCTGCCTGCTATAACAACTCCCTGCATCTCGCACCGTTGCACACCTCTCTGTGCCTTCCTGCATTGGTGCAACACTCATGTGCCTCATTGCTGCAGCCTGCTAGCTCTGCATTGTCTCGGGACTCCTGCACTGTAGCTCTCTCTGTCGCCCAATCTGCATTCGTCTCTACCCACCCAGCGAGTCCTGCTACTCCTCGTCGGGGGTCCCTTAGCAAGGTCTAATCCAAGAGGCTGGGTACCTCAAGGATCCTGCCCCTTATCGCCTGTAGTCCGCCTCACTATAGCTCAATGACTCCCCACTTCCGCTCAAGTGGTGCGTGTGCACTCATGGCACAGTCATCGTCTGTCAAAACTCCCCTCTCTTCCCATGCTGGCGCTACCTTAGTCTAGGAAGACTCTCCCTTACTCTTCTTCCTTGGGCACTGGGTCACATAATGACCCATCTCCCCACAGTGGAAGCACTTGATCTTGGAGAGATCTTTCTTCTTCCGCTTCTCCTGCTTTCCCTCAAATGCTAGGGCCACATCCTCCTCCTGCTGAACTTTGATCCCTTTGCCGCTGCTACCTGTGTTCAACTGTCGTCTGATCTCTTCCTGGCAAAAAACTGCCCACATCTCGTCCCAAGGTGGGAGAGTCCCTTTGCCCAGGATACTCTGGACAGACACTTCCCAATCTTCTGAGACAACATTTAGGGTTGTCCTCACCATAAGCTCCTGATCCGGTGTCGCTCCTATAGCAGTCAACTGGTCTCAGATTTCATTCAGTCCTCCGAGGAAGGTGTCAATCGATTGACCCTTCTTCATCTGATACGACCTCATCTGGTTCTCGAGCAACATTCTCCTCTGCACAAAAGTATGCTGGTACAGGTTCTTGAGAGTCTCCCACATCTAAACTGTCGTTTCCTTCTCGGCTATATGTGGTACCACATGCTCCTTGACCCCGTCAAGGATAATGCACTTGGCCCTCGCCATCGCCTCTTCGTACTTGTCATTATCATTTGCGTCGATTGGGATAGCTATCGTCTTCAAGGCGTAGTTCTTAACACGATTCCTATCAAGCACTGATAATATTCTGGCCTTACAGACTGTGAAGTTCGATGCTCTGTCCAGTCTATCTTGGTTTCTTACCCCGTGTAGTGCCATGACACTCCTCTACTTCCCTCTTGGAAGTTCTCTGTTTGACTCCTCTGAGTCTCTACTTCCCGTCTGGAAGTTCTCTTCTGGACTCCCTCTGAGTCCTGATTTCCCTCCTGGAAATCCTTTTTCCGCTTGTCAAGATGCCCCCTACTCTGACCGTCTTGTGCAACTGCACTGTTGATCCGGTTTCCTCGGCTAGAAACTCTCAGTAACAACTCCTCTGGCCCTGCTCTGTCAGGCACTGTTCTAACTACAGTACCTCACCAGCTCCACTTTGTAATATTTCTACAGCCTTCTAGACTCCAGCAACTGCCTCTTTGTGAACTATGTCAGCCCCTCTTTGCCTCACGCTAGCTCTGTGTCACCCTAGATGGGTCTGTGTCAACCCTCTGGCCCTTTACGTCAGCAATGCTAGCCTCTATGAGGTTCTGCGCAGCTCCCGACTTCTTCTGCGTGGCTCTGGCTGGCTTTGCGTCACACTTCTTGGCTTTTGTGCTGCTAGAAACAGCTTTTGTCACCTCGGGACAACGGTTTTCTGCTACTATTGCTTCGCTCAGATGATGTCTTTTAGTCCTCTTGTGATCTGCGATCACACTCTGATACCATGTTGAAGTTTCTAAGTTTACTTAGTTTAGAAACCCTCCATGCACTTTTTTTTATTTATTCCTACCTACTTGTTATTTTCTTTAACAAGTTATTTACAAAGTAAACATTGAAAATAAACACCAGTGCATGCTCAACATATTACATATCAGCAACTAAAAGAAACAAGAACAAACACACCACATGACACCATTATTTTTGGACCAATGTCCCTGGGAAAACCCAATGTGGGAAAACCAGTGCAACTATCTGAGGGTTTTCTTATTAAGCAATATCAGAGTACAATCTTGGTGCCAAAACTGGCCTACACAACAGAGAATTTCCTTAGCAGTTATACCTCACAGTATGAGAGAAATCTCCTGGCTGAAGCCACGGAAAATCCTTCCGACAGTTCCTCAGCACAAAACTGTTCCTGCAACCCTAGCGTCTGCCCAATCTGGATTGCGTCAGCCCCTCTCTGTCTCATGATGGCCCTGCGTCAATCTTTCTAGGCCTGCATCAGCCCTAGGAGGCCCTGTGTCAGCTCTGGGAGCCTCTGCGTCAGCTGCGCTGGCCCCTCTGGTGCTCTGTTCAACACTTGGTTGCCTTTGCGTGAGCCCTTGTTGGCTCTGCGTCACCCTCCTTGGCTGCTGCGCTACTCTCTTGACACAATCTCTACCTTCTCTATTTCTCTGTACTCAATGCCCCTTAGCTGCTCTCCCGATCACTGATTCTATCTCTCTTAGCAAACCCCGCTCGAGAGAATAAAATGATTGATCATCTGGTGTACTCTCCAAGTGACCCTCAAGCCTCCTCTTATACTTTTCTTGATGACATCTCAACAGCCGAGATTAAGTCACTAATCAATGACTAAGATTAGATCTGGCTTGATCCATGTCTTTTGGACCACTCTAACACAGATTCATATTAATATTTTATTTTCCCTAAGTTTAGACTTAGGGACTCCATTAAAAATATTAATTATTTTAATGTCTCTTAATCTGTTTAGAATCTACCCAAACCCTTTCTGGGTATTGGAGATCTCATGTGCCCCAACATTTCCACCAAATTTCGTGGCTAGAGCACATCTGATGCTACCCCAAATCAACAAGCACTAGCCGGGGGGACCTAGAGAGTTGAAGGACATTAGGAGGTTAGTGCTTGGGAGGAGTTTGGAGCAAGTGGGTGCAGCAAATAGCAATTCGAAACCTAGCCTTGGAGGACATCACAAAGGGCCAGTCTGGGCATCATGTGCGTCGTGAGGGATAGAGCCACAACACCGGAATCACAATTGGGAATGAAGGAAATTCATAGGAGGTCCCATCCCAGTGATTTGGGGTAGTTTTGGAGAGTTTTCCCAACTTCATTAAGGCAAGCCGAGTTTGCAGTTTCAGCAAAGGACGGGCTCCTTGGGGATCGAATTTCAGAAGTCTGAACTAGGCCAAACCCTTCCTGGGTTTTGGTGGGTTTTTGTTGAAGATCCAGGAGCTTAAGTTTTATAATTTTCTGAGCACGGGAAGCAGTGATTCCAGCCTTTTTGTACCAGCAGACAGCGTAGTTTCTGGGCAGCGCAGATCAGTTGTAGTGCAGCAATTGGGCAGCCCTCAGATCAGCGTTTGCTCGTTTTGTCACGCTTATCCTTAGAGAGAATCCCAAGTGCACCATTCCATTCACTGTTGTATTTGCCCTTGATGATTTAATAAAATGGCTCAGTGGTTCTCTATTTCCCAGCGTTTTCATGGGTGTATGATGTGTATTTTACATTTCTGATCATTGGATTGTTTGCTTGCTTTGTTTATCACTTAATTTCCTATTTAGGAACATTACATGGTGCTACTTTTCAAAGAGCCATGGACTACACTTTCCGAGGTATCATCAAGAAGATCATTCACATCTACTAGGATCATCTTTCCATGTTCTAAAGAAAGGGAACGATCATATTAGTCATCTCAAGCAAGTGTTCGAGAGGTGTTGCAGATATATCATATGTGATATCATTCAATTACAAGAAGAAGGTTTTCGGTGTTACAGAAGGAAAGTTACCTGGCCAAGTTGTGTCAAAGGAAGGAGTAAGGGTGGACCTAGAGAAGAATCAAGCCTATTCAACATATTGAGCTGCCATGAAATCAAAAGGAGCCAAAGTCTTTCTTTGGCAAGGTGAACTTCATCGGGAGATTCATTCCAAATGTTGCTAAAATCACCAAACCTCTCAATAAGTTACTAAAAAAGGATTCCATTTTCAAGTGGAATGAAGCCAGCCACACTGTATTTCAAAATTCAGAGTGTCAAGGATTCCATAGTCAATGCTTTGATATTGGTAAGCCGGAATTTTTCAAAGGAATTTACAATATTTTCATTTGCTTCCAAGTTCTAATGATACCATTGCAACCCATTGCCTTCATACGAAAAATTCTCAACGATTCGGAAATGAACTATGCTAGCATGGAAAAGCAAGCATACACTTTAGTTAAGTCACTAAAGCATTTTAGGACATACATCGGATACTCCAAGGTAATTGCATTTGTACTGAATCCTGTGATAAAAGCCATCTTATCACAACAGGATTGTTTGAGAAGAAGGGGCAAGTTAACCCAGCTAATGGCTGAAGGAAATGAAGAAGCCCTTTGCATTAAGCAGAATCTTACACCATGGTTAATGCAGTAAGCAAAGACTTAGAGTAGCATGTGTTGAAATATGTAACTAGGTTCAGTATTCATAATGGCATATGTAATCGTGATTTTATGTATTTAATGAAAAGAGAAATAAATTTATTACTTGTGTTCTTGAGGCATGGGTTTCATGCTCAAGGGAAATTTATTTTAGTTCAAGCACCCATTGAGTGCTTCCAGGTTTGTCATAAATTCAATTGAGTCATTGTCATGTATTGAAGGCCCATTTGGTCATGTTACATATTGTAAAGAAAAAATTATTGAGTCAAAATAGAGTCAAAAGACCCTCTAAGACCTTATCATGGCACAAAGATCAAGTTAGCCTACATGAAGGGACAAGTCGACCTTTAGATAGCAATTCGTACCCCTCACAAGCCTATAAATAAGAAGGAATTTGACCTCAATTGCACACTCACTCAAGCAAATTTGATCTCCTCAAGATAGAAGTTGGAAAAGGACAAAGAAGATCAAGAAGATCAAGATCAAAGTTTTTGGGTCTCTCTCTCTCTCTCTCTCTCTCTCTCTCTCTCTTTCGTTAGGGTTTCTGAAGCTGCAAGGTCGAAGCTGTGAAGTTGCCTTTAGATTGAAGCTGTGAAGTTGCTAGGTCGAAGTTGTTGTAGCTACATCAAGGTCGAAGTTGTGAAGCTGCTAAGTCGAAGTTGCTGAAGTTGCTAGGTCAAAGTTGCAGAAATTGTTGTTGGGGTCGAAGTTTGTTGTTGGAAAATGTGTAAGAAAAGCTCACCAAGAAGGAAGGATGGCTTGGTCTTGGAGGGTCTTGGTCAATGGTCATAGGTCTTGGAATTTGCCAATTGAAATTCTATAAGAATAGAAGGGTTCTGGTGGGTTTTCCTCTTAACTGGAGAGGTGTTGACCCTGGCTGATCTCCTATACCTTGTGTCCTATTGTCTCATTGTTCTTTATGTTTTGGTAGTTGTTTGATAATAGAAAACACTAATAATAATAAAGGAAAGAAGAAGTTAATCAAGTAAAGTAAAAATACATCACAAGCAGTTATCAAAGTAGGAGAAATCACCTACACTTGTTGCCCCTTAGATTTCTCAACATGGTATCAGAGCTAAGGTGACTACATCAAGGAAGGGCAACACGAAGAAGGATACTCTAGGTGTTAATTTTAGGTATGTTCTATGCTTAGAGAAATTTATTTCAATTTTCACAGTTAGCTCAATATCTTTTCCAGATTAGCAATCACATCAACATTAAAGTAAACTGCAGATAGAACATAAGCATAAATCGCAGAAGACAAGCCAAGACAAGAGGACACAAGATGTGGCGCTAGCTAGGGACAAACCCCAATGTGGGGAAATCCTTGATCAATTCTTCTTATATGTTCTTCAATATTTCAGCAGAGAAAGAGAGAGAGATAGTACATTTACAACAAAAGTCAACACTTAGACTTTCTAGATAAGAGAATAGATCATCTCTACATGAGATCAGTTGAAGACATGTTGCTTCAACTGATTCTCCAAGCTGACTCCTTCACCTATCATTGTGTTGCATCTCGACATCATGTTGCACCTCACCGTGCTGCACCATGCTGCACCCATCATCACATTGTTGGACCTCATGACCCATCATCACATTGTTGGACCTCATGACTTGCACCTTATGCGGCATTGTTGTCCCATGTGCCATACAGCATGTCTCATTTGCTTGCAGCACCATGCTTGCCACTGTTGTTTGTCCATGTTGTTGTCCATGCTTGTTGTCCCAATATTGTTTTGTCTCATCATACTGATGTCCCAACATCTTATAGTTGTCCCATTAAACATTGTTGCATTATATCATTGTGTTGTCCATGCTTGCTGCTGGCCCTACCAGTCGTGCTATACCTTGTTGTTGTCCCCTTACATCTTGCTATACCTTTGCTGCTGTCCCATGTGACTTTGCAACACTATGTAGCCTTGCTGTCCATGCATCTTTGCAGCACTATTTAGCCTTGATCTTTGCAACATTATTTAACCTTGTTGTCCATACATCTTTGCATCTTTACATGTTGTACCTTGTTGCTCCATGTACTAGTTGTCCCATCTAGACATGTTGTACCTTGCTGCTCCATGTACTAGCTATCCCATCTAGACATGCTACACCTTCCTGCTCCATGTACATCTATACTACTGTCCCACTGTAACACCTACAACACACACAAATTTCCATGCTGTCACCTACAACACACATAGATTCCATGTTGTCACCTACAGCACATATAGGGTCCTTACGTGGCTAGGTCTCATTTTCTAGTTGCGTATAGGTCTCCTCAATTGCTATGAATCTGGCCTCTCTTTACTGCGGACTTAGGCCTCCTCCAACTGTGGATTTAGGCCTCCTTTATACATGGCCAACCCTCTACCTTAACTACTGCTACAACTCTCCTCCATTTGCGGCTGAGTCTCCTTTCCACCTGTAGCTAGGGCTTTTATCATGACTGCGGCTAGGGCTTATTTGTGGCTCCATTTAGATCTATGGCTAGGGCTAGGTCTCTTCTTTAGGACAACAGCTTAGGTCTCTTCTAGACCAACGTTGAGAGTAGTTTAGAACTTCTCCTTGCTACGCTATAGTAGTCTCCTCCATGACTGCGTTAAGGCTGATTAGGGCTTCTTCATTAGGGCAGCATAGAGCCTAGGGCACTCCCTCTAGATAGCGTAGAACCTTTATCCATCAGGGCAGCGTTACCCCTTAGGATCTCTCCTCCTACTAAAACCCAAAGACAAGTAGAGAGTATGTGTCCAAATGACTTTCAAGGCACCTCTATTTATGCTAAAATGTTGAGCACATGTGGGGTTTATTTGGTTGCTAGCTGACCTTGACGAATTGTCCCATAACACAAATAAATTCATATCTCCATGAATACTTATCGGAATCGGATGATCTCTAGATCAATCCTACACCTCTCAATGAGAGGGATCCAAGAAAAATATCAACTGCCATTAATAAGATGACCCACATGGAGTTTGGCCCTAGTTGCCAATTTTAACAGTAGGGCCAAAGTATAAAGAGATCATGTTGGAAAAATCAAGAGCATCAATCATACAGAAGGACTAATCCTCTCATCATATTGAAAGGGAATAATTAAGAGCATCAAAGAAGACCCTAAAACCCTATCTCATCCAAAGAAGTGTTCCACACTTGAAGCGTTCTTGAGAAACTCACACATTCTACAATCATTATCACGAGGAAGGAAGAGCGAAGCTCTTTTGGGTCTGTTTTTCAGGCTATATTCTCCACACATGCGAATTACTAGGATATCCTTCTGCAGCAACAAGTATCGAATTGCAGCCACCATCCAGGATCAAGTTTTCTGCCAAGAAAGGTCTCCTTTGCAAGCCAAAATAACTAGAAAAAGAAGTCAAGTCAAGCAAAGTAGAAAGGAGGCAAATTTGTCCATCTTCTAGCCACACGTGTGAACTAGGGTTATTGTAGAAAAGGCTGAAATTGCAGAATTGCTACAACAAGACGAAATTCTGATGAAGGGTCGAAATTTGAGGTTGTGAAACAAGTTTAACTAGCGTTTTCATGAAGTAAGAAAAGCAACAACAAAAAAAGAGTTGTCATCATCTTCAAGGAATCAATGTGATCTCCCTTTGAGCCAAGGATCACTTTTGAAGAAAGACATCTTCTATTATCTACATCATCATCAAAATCAAGAAGGCATCAAGTTGAAGATTTCATCATCTAGGAGTATCTTCACTTGACAAATAAGTATTTTTATATCCATATTTGAATATGTCAAAATGACTTCATATTTCAAGGAGAGCAACAAATCGATTGGATCGTCAAACTTTCTTGCATGGAAGAAGAGGATAGATTTGATCCTCATAGAAAATGAAGTCGTTGGTCATGTTAAGGGTTTAATTATCGAACCACCAAAAGAAGAAGCTCAAGCTCTACAAGATGAAGATATCAAAAGAAGAAGGAATAGCCTCATACTTTATGAGGGTGTCAGAAATAAGAGACCAACTCCAAGAGTTGGGAGAAATAATGTCTAACAAGGAAATGACTACCATAGTGCTCAATGCACTACCAAAGGAATGGGGCAACTTCACATCAAGCATCTATGGGAAGAAGGAAGCTACTCCATTCAATGAACTATGGTCATTGTGCAAAATCAAAGAAACCAGGCTGAAGGCAAAAATCGATGTAGGATCAAGCGAGCAAGCTCAAGCATTTGCTGCCATGGCTAGAAGAAAAGGGAAGTTTGGGAAGCTTGGTCCTCATAAAAAAGAAAAAGAACATGTCGAAGGTTCAATGCTATGGCTATCATGAATATGGGCACTACAAGAGAGATTGTCCAAAGCTCAAGAAGGACAACAACAAAAGAGGAAGGGAAGAAGCCCATATCACTGAAGAAGTGGAAGAAGTTGAAAAGAAGAAATCCAAGAAGGAGGAAGTAAAAGATCTCTACTATGATTGAGATAGTCTTCCTCACCTAGTTCTTTTCAAGTTTATGTTTCAAGTTTTCTGTTGTAAAGTATAACTATCATGGTAGGAATCATTAGAAGCATGATAGGATGCATCATGTTAGGAGATGGCATCATAGAAGCATACAATTGAAAGCAAGAGCTCGTGACATCATCATAAAGAAGCATGAAAGATAGCTGAAATAGAAGTCTATGGCTGTCACCTATAGAAGGATGTAGCTCTTGGTAACCTCATTAGAAGCATAAGTAGTACTTATGGGAAAAATAAAGTCATCTAGTATAAAGCTCATCATACATCATTCAAAAAGGAGAATTTGCAAGATGAGGGTGATCAAGAATCTCTGGTGGAATCTTCATCGGAACGTTCACCTACTGGAAGAAGCATCTCGCCAAGAACTCAACCTTGTATGGGATTCATGGAATGATGGTATGATGTCAAAAGAAGTGAAGCAGGTCAAGGTGATTGAAGTTCTTTCAATCAAGGAAGTTGTTGAAGGAAGTCTAGATGACCAAAAGGAAGAGATGAGGTATGTATGCTTGTATTTGATAAAATTGAGTCATGTCATATAATTGCAGATAACATGGATAAATGCTCCACCTCATGAGCATGATTAAGAGAAATGGATCTCCTCCTTTGGAAGGATGCATAAAGGCATGGTTCACATATTGACTAGATGAAATCAACATAATAAGTCCTCACATGGAATATGAGGTGGTTGATAAAAATGAAGGAACTATGAATGGAAATTCTTGAGAAGCAATATGTGAAGAAAGTAAGGAGAGATCATGAAATATGCAACTACTGTCATATAGAAAAGGAAATCAACATTTGATAACTAGAAGAATTGATCGTGTCATCTCCATGGAAAGGGTATGAAGACTCTGAATAAGTCTGGAAAGGAAGATGCCCCTTGACATTTAATATATTTTTGGAGATGTCTCAATATGAATGCAGGATGTTGATACAACAAGAAAATGTCATGATGTAAGACCATCACAAAGGTAATTTGATGTTCATTTTTTATTTTTGAACAATATCTAGATGGGTTAATGCAGGGCTACCAAAGGAAGAGTTGTAGATGTCATCTACAATTGATACTCATGTGGTAGGATGGAAGATCCTGAAGGTAACATGATGTGAAGAAGGTAGCAAGGCATGAAGGAAGGCCAGATATGGACTAATGGATCACTTTCTGATGAAAGGAAGGATGACATGACTAACATAATTCATAAATGAAAGTGATGGATGGTCGATGCCCTACGAAGAAGTCCCAAAAGATGAAGAATCCATAATGATGAGAAAGAAGTTCATGACATCAAAAGGAGGAGCTCTTCAAGTAGTTGATTGTCCCATGATCTCCACCTAAAAGAGTTTCTGGAAGCAAGTCCCTAGTTAAGAGGGAGCTTGGACAAGTCCATGATTAAGAGGGAGCTTGGGTACATTCCTTTTATGGAATGGGTTGGTCATTCTTGGTTAAGAGGGAGTGACAGATATGGTTCTCTACTTCATGTGTCATGCATTAGACCAGGACTAACAACCGTAAGACTTAGTGAAGGCCATGAGGAAAGATTGACACATCATTATCCTCTTCACTTTGGAAGAAAGAATGGAGGATTGGGTAAGCATCTGGCATCCGATATTCTTTGAGGAGGAGAGAGGGCATCCAAGATAAGAGTAGTTATAGAGGACCGATATTCTTTGAGGACTGGGAATCCAAGATAAGAATAGTCCTGGTGGAACATACTCTGAGAGAACCCAGGTGGGGTATGTTCCGAGAGAGACAATGATGAGGGTGTCCATAAATCATTGGTCTCGCCAACATTATGCTCTGATCTTGTGGAGAGATAATGTTGTTAGTCAAGGCCTTGCTACGTGACAATGTTGGATGATATGATGCTATACAGATGGGTTACCAATCCGACTCTTCTTATGAGAATTCTTCAGATTGAGAATGTCCAAGTACCTTGTATGGATTATGAATACCTCCCTAGCTAAAAGGGAGTGTTGAAATATGTAACTAGGTTCGATCTTCATAATGGCACACGTAATCGTGATTTTATGTATTTAATGAAAAGAGAAAAATAAATTTATTACCTATGTTCTTGTGGCATGGGTTTCATGCTCAAGGGAAATTTATTTTTAGGTCAAGCACCCATTGAGTGCTTCTAGGTTTGTCATAAATGCAATTAAGTCATTGTCATGTATTGAAGACCAATTTGGGCATGTTACATATTGTAAGGAAAATTTTATTGAGTCAAAAGAGCCTCCAAGACCTCGTCATGGCACAAATATCAAGTCAGCCTACATGAAGGGACAGGTTGGCCTCAAGATAGCAATTTGTACCCCTCACAAGCCTATAAAGAAGAAGTAATTTAACCTCATTTGCACGCTCACTCAAGCAAGTTCGATCTCCTCAAGATAGAAGCTAGAAAAGGACAAAGAAGAAGAAGAAGATCAAGATCGAAGTTTTTAGGCCTCTCTCCCTCTCTCTTTCGTTAGTGTTTCTATAGTGTTTGGGCTAGACGAAATTCTAAAGCTGCATCGAAGCTGTGAAGCTGCAAGGTCAAAGTTGTGAAGGTGCCTCTAGATCGAAATTGTGAAGTTGCTAGGTTGTAGTTGCTGAAGTTGCATCAAAGTCGAAGTTGTGAAGTTGCTAGGTCGAAGTTGTTGAAGCTGCTAGGTCAAAGTTGCAAAAATTGTTGCTAGGGTAGAAGTTGCCGGAAAAGTTGCTAGAAGGTCAAAGTTTGTTATTAGAAAATGTGTAAGGAAAGCTCATCAAGAAGGAAGGATGACTTGGTCTTAGAGGGTCTTGGTCAAGGGTCATAGGTCTTGGAATTCATCAATTGAAGTTCTATAAGAAGAGAAGGATTCTGGTAGGTTTTCCTCTCAGCTGGAGAGGTTTTGGCCCTAGCTTATCGTCTATATCTTGTGTCCTATTGTCTCATTGTTCTTTATGATTTGGTAGTTGTTTGATGATAGAAAACACTAATAATAATAATGGAAAGAAGAAGTTAATCAAGTAAAGTAAAAATACACCACAAGCATTTATCAAAGTAAGAGAAATCACCTACGCTTGTTTCCGCCTATATTTCTCAACAACATGAATGGTATGCAGATATTATCTTCTACCACAAAAACAAGACAAGCACCAGTCACTTGCCAAAACACAAAAGAAGAACCTTGAGGTTTTGTTAACCCCTAAATTTTCCCCTTGCAAATTTAGAGGGTTAAAGACCAACATATTTCATTATGCTAGAGGGTCAAAGACATATACAGATATAGGTTAGGGGTTAGTTTCTAGGGAGACTAGTTGCAAGATTGATTCAACGATAATTCAAACACATTTTTACATATATTGGAGAGAGTTGTTATTTTTAAAAGGTTCCCTACTTTGTAGCATGGTTTTAATACCCGATTGGGTTGAACTGATACTTGGTCAAACCGGTCAATTCATTAGTCTTGGATGTCGACCTGGCCAATGACCACAGTTTGCGGCAAGGGAGACCTCAGTTTAGTACCAAATAGGCCATGAATTGGCCAACTTGGTACCAAACCAGCATAAACTGGTATGAACTGACTGGTCCCATCATAACCTAGTTGGTTCATGAAATATACCAGCGTGTGAAGTTGCAAACCCACAAATGGCAGTTTTTATTGGTTGTGGGTGGTTTTCTTTCTGGAAAATAGGGGTTGTTTCCTCCAAAAACAACCCTTACAAGCCTATAAACCATACCTCCCAAACTGGCATAAACTGGTATGAACTGACCGGTCCCATCATAACCTGGTTGGTTCATGAAACAGATCCACGTGTGAAGCCGCAAACCCACAAATGGCACTTTTTATTGGTTGTGAGTGGTTTTTTCTGGAAACTAGGAAAGGCTATAAACCATACCTCTCCTCTCAGTTGCTTCACACATCTCATTTGGAGTTTTTGTGAGCTTCAATGTGAGCTTGGAGAGTGTTAAGTTTTTGCATGAGTAGTTTAACAACAAAGAGTTTGGGTTGTGTTTGTCATCTTGGGGTTGATGCTTTGGAATTGCCTAGTGGAGTTGGCATATTTAGCAGGAGACTTATGCAGTTGGTTTTAATTTCCAAGTAAGGCTTTTCACTTGAAAAAATCAATATTTCATTGTTTTCCATGTATTTAATTTTTTTTTGGTTCTTTCAAGTTGCAATTTTCAGTTCTCAAGTTTCAAACTTCAGCATGTTTCTAGGCTAAATCTAATCCATTTTTTTTCCAGATTTATCTTAGGTTTTCTATTTTACTTAGCTGCATTTTTTTAAATTTGCAGATTTATTTCCTTTACAAATGTCAAACATTTCATCAATCACCATGCCCCCAAAGCCAAACATACTACATGGGTTCATTATGATATGATTAATGGCAAAATGATCTGCAAATATTGCCAAAAAATTGTGGGGAGGGGCCATTCATAGTTTGAAACAACACTTGGTTGGAAAAAGAGGCCAAGTAAAGCAATGTAAGGCACCAAATGAATCGATAGGGCCTATTAGGGCACAATTCCTTGAAAAGTTTGAGGATAAGGCTAGGGATAAGGCTATCTAAGACGAAATTGTGAGGAAGAGGGAGCTTGTAGAAGCCATGAGAGCAGGTGGGTATGAATATTTTGAGATTCAAGACTCCTCTTCTATCCCTTCCACCAATGTCAATGACTCCTTCAGTTATGTTTCCCCTACTCTTGGGTCTTACATGTTGAAGAATCAAGGGCAATCAGGTGTAGTGTGATTCTTCTTGACTTGATAACAATTCGTGGAGTCTTTTTACTTTTCTTCTTAGCTTAATCTTCTTCTTATAATTAATGCATGTGTGTGTACTTCATTAAACTGCTACCAAAAACATAAGAACAAGAACACAAGATGTTGGCTCTCTTCTAGGGCCACAACCTCTCTTCTCTTGAGAGGAAAACCCTTTAGTAAGTTTCTCTTATTGAAGCTTCTTATTGATCAATACCAAACCCTAGACCCTTGACTAGAATGTCCTCCAAGTATAAGTAAAGTCCTCCCTCCTTTTTTCACTTCGTTGCCTGACGCTTCCTTCTTCCGGCACTTCGTTTCCCAACACTTTGTCCTCCTTCCAACTGATGTTTGATCTTGTTGCACTTGCTCTAGAAGAACTACCTTTGATGAGACCCTTTCCTTATGATGATCACTTTCTTCTCTTCACCAAGCAACGAACTTGTATGATTGTAATGGGAGGGTTGTTATGATAGCAGAGACAACCTCCTTACCTTCACACGCGTGACTGTTTTCCTTGTGATATTGACCTCTTCCTTCTTTGCTTGAGTGAGAGGCCTTATAGGCCTACTTAGATTGCCTAACCAACAAAGTTATGTCCCTGTGATGGTAGTGATGTAATGACCACAGGAAGAGGCTCTTTCCTTCGCACGTGCGACTGCAGCTTGTCCTTGAAACAATCCTATTGAGCTTGATTGTGTACCCTTCTTCTTCGTTGTATTTGGAGACCCATTTCTTCATCCTTTGTTACCCTTTACTTGCCTCCTTCGCTGATTTCAAAGAGAATACTTGACGTTTTAATGGAGTGGACAACCTCTATATATAGAGGATTGTCCCTCCTTTTAGGTTAGGATATTCCGACACATAGGAAATAGTTAAGTATAACTTGGTCTAGTGTAGAATTAGGCAAAGTGTGTTTCTTTACTTTGTACTTTTGTAACTTACAATCTGACAGTCACGATATGTTCTAGACATGAAGTGATGCAACGGTTCATTCTCTCCTCGGTATTACCGACACTTGATTCGTGGCTTAACACCTAATTGGTCCATGATCTCTATTTAAAGAGCATGGAGGGTCATTTGTAAGGTGACCGTTCATGAGAGAAGCTTATGTAAATTTTCTTTCTTTTACATTAATAAATTGCCTGAAGTGGCCGCATTGGCTCAGGCCGTGGACTGTTTCCCCCTTTGAGGGTTTTAACCACGTCAAGAATACTGGTGTACCGATCTGTGATCTATTTGTGAGTGGTGTCCCTTAGTGTTCTATCTAAGGAACTTACCCTACACAGTATCAGAGCTATTTGAGGGCCGCATCCATTCGTGATCCAAATCTGAAGGCGGTATAACTGCATCTGACTATCGTTTCCTAGATCTACTATTTCTGACTGCTTTCGGGCCGAGAAGACTGCTCTATTGTGTTAGGAGCATCTGTTCTAATGAGGAACCCCTTTCATTTCATGCGAAAAGGTTTTCGGTAGCCCTAGCTACATCATTTTTAAGATCTAGAAGTATACAGTCTTTATTTGTAGTTTTAGTTATTTATCTCTTTGTTTTTATTACCAGATCTATACCTTTCATTTCCGCGTATGCTCTTTGCCCTACGACTCTGTGCGATCTAGGCAAATCAGAAATAGAAAGGAAGGATTTTTCTCATGCGTATGTTCTTTTCCGCCACGCCTTAGTGTGATTTCAGAAAAACAGAAACATTGAGGAAAATATTTAGTTTCCGACGAAATCTAACTTTAAGCCATAAGGCTTGCTTTTGTTTGCATGTTCATTTTGGGTTATGTGGTTTTTTTTGTTTTGTAAGCAAAAAGGGGTTTTTCAAGTAAGCATGCACCCCAAAGCTTCAGTGAGTAAAAAAAAAAAAACCCTTCCTCTTTTCCAAAAATTATTAACCTTTTAAACTAGCTCACTTGGTCCAAAGTTACTTTATGAGAATAGAGGTTTTGGGTTCAAGTCTTTCTTTTTGTTGAGTTACTTTTTCAAAAAAGCACATGTAACTTATGATTTAAAATTACTTTATGTAAAAGTGTTCTCACCCATTATAAAAAGTGAGTCACTTATAATTCTAAAGTCACTTTATCTTTTATTTAAGTTACAATTTAGTGGGTAGCTCATAAAGTACCATTGTAAAATTGACTTTCACTTATTTATAAAAGTGGATCACATAGAGTAATCTTTTTTAAAAGTGACTAATTAGATTAAGTTTGGAAAGGGCAGGGGTGGTTTTAAAATATAATATTATCATTCACTTCCAAACATTCACGTACTTTGTCGGCATCTTCAACAACTTTTCTTCAAAAAGTCATAACTTCTTCATTCGGAAGCTGTTTTCAGAGCCATTTTTTTAATCGGCCTAATTTTTCGAGATTTTTCCATTGGAACACTTAGTTTCAACATCTACAGCTTCAGTTTCTGTTAAAATGGAAAGTCCGTGCCAAGTTATTTTAACAGCACCAACTACTTCCAATGGTTGTCCTACATTGTGGATTTACTTAGAAGTAAAAGTCTTTATAGAATAGCCTCAGGCCAAGAGTCTAAACCTAAAGATGAAGATAAGCAAGCCAAATGGGAAAATAAGCAAGATCAAGCACGTGGGTTGATAGGGATGTCTATTTCTCCAGACCTTAGATTCCATATCGCAAAACTTGATACCCCTGATGAAGCAATGAAACAACTCAATAAAGTTTTTTCGTTTAAAAATGAATTTAGAGCTCATCAACTCGAAAATGAGTTGCTTACGTTGGACTCCAATAATTTTTCTTCCATTGAAGATTTTTTGTCCAAATTCAAGACCCTTAGACTTCTCTTGGAAGGTATTAAGGTTAAGAAAGAAGATGGCAGCCTTATCTATTCCATTCTTACGAAGTTAGGACCAGCCTACTCTGTGTTTGTTTCCACCTTCCATTCTACTAGAGAAGCCTTTATTTCTCAAGGACAAGCCTACAAGTCCCCCTCTTTTGATGCCTTTTGTGATTCTTTAATAAGAGAACAAAAAAAACTCTTACATCTTGGTCTTCTTAATACTGGAAGCTCTTCTAGGAAAGCCTTAACATCCCAACGGCAACCAAATTCAAAGAATCCTAAGAAGTATCCTAAAAAGAATGATCCTAAACCAAACAAGGGTTATAAGCAATCTCAGTCTCAAAATGAAAAATCAATTCAACAAAATGATAAGGCAAATAAAAACAAAGGGAAGAAGACTGATAGACATTGCAACTTTTGTAATCAAGATGGCCACTTAGAATCCAAATGCTTTAAGAAGATAGAAGCCTTGGAAGTAGCAATGAAGAAGCATAACATCCATTTGGAGCACCCTTCAACTTCAACTTCAACTTCATCTTCAGGAATAACACTTTATGCATGTGGTTGTCAAGCATCTCGGTTTAGTTATGCACTAAATGTATCTACTTCTTCTCATTCTCATGAGTGGTTCATTGATTATGGAGCTTCTTATCACATGGCCAAAAACAAAGCCATGTTTTCTTCTTTAAATGATTGTAACACCAAAAATATATATGTTGGTGATGATAGATCTCTTAGTGTTGTAGGGATTGGAACTATTCATCTAGACAAGATGGAAAAGTTTGGACAAGATGGAAAAGTTGATAAACATAAAGCTCGTCTTGTTGCTAAGTGTTTTTCACAAGTTGAACGCATTGACTATACTAAAACCTTCTCCGCTGTTGCCAAAATGAACTCTATACGCCTTGTTATTTCCATTGTTGCCTCTTTCAAATGGGAAGTCCATCAAATGGATGTTAAATCCGCCCTCTTGCATGGGGACTTGCATGAAGAAATCTATATGGAACAACCTCATGGCTTTATACAAACAGACTCCAGCCTTGTATGTCAGCTGAAGAATCCCTTTATTGTCTCAAGCAAGCCCCTCGGGCTTGGTATGGCAACATGGATAACTTTATTTTAGATACTGGCTTTTCTAGGTGTCATTTTAACAATATTTTCTACAACAAGAAAGTGGGTAAGTCTCTTATCATTCTTGCTCTTTATGTTGATGATCTTATCCTTACTAGTAGTGATCCCAACCTTATAAACCATGTGAAGTATAACCTTAAAAAGAAGTTTGAAATGACGGACTTAGGACACTTGCATTATTTTTTTGGTCTTCAACTCTTGCAATCCAAAGAAGGTATTTCGCTTTCCCAGTTCAAGTATGCCTGTGATCTTCTACGCCACTTTCACATGGAACACTGTAACCCAGCCCCTTCTCCCTTTCAGTCTAGAGCCAAACTTTCAGTCACTTGTACTTCCCCTGAAGTTGATGCTACCTTATATCATCATCTTGTAGGAAAACTTTTGTATCTGACCCATACCCATCCTGGCCTTTCCTTTGTTGTTGGCCTTATTGCTTGGTTTATGCAAAACCCACATGAAAGTCATTGGAAAGCAGCGAAAAGAATACTTCGTTATGTTCGAGGTACAATTTAGTTTGGGATTCATTACAGTGTAGAAGCATCTCCTCTATTGGTTGGTTTCACTGATTCCTATTGGGCTGGTGACCGTGATGATCAGAAGTCTACTGCAAGTTATGTCTTCACTCTTGGTTCTGGACCTATTACATGGGCTTGCAAGAAACAAAGTGCCATTTCTCCTTCTTCAGCAGAAGCAGAGTATCATGGCACCGTAGAAGCTAGTAAGGAAGCCCTGTGGCTTCGTCGGATCCTGTCAGAGTTTGGCTTTCAGCAGCAGCATCCGACTACATTTCGGTGTGATAATCAAAGTGCCATTCTGTTGGGCATTGAATAAACCAACGCTCCCCGTGTGTTTCGTGACATGGACTAACCGCCTCTTGTGGATCCTTATCTCTGGTGATGCGATCGTTGACTAACACCTGCGTGTTTTGGTTTAACGACAATCGTGATTCCCAACAAGTGGTATCAGAGCGTAAGTCACGAGTTCGATACACACCCGGCTCGCATTGGGGGGGAGATTGTTGGGCATTAGATAAACCAATGCTCCCCATGTGTTTCGTGAAATGGGCTAACCGTCTCTCGTGGGTCCTTATCTCTGGCGATGCGATTATTAACTAACACTTGCAAGTTTTGGTCTAATGACAATCGTGATTTCCAACACATTCAACTATGCAAAGATCTAGTCCAACATTAGCGCAGCAAACACATTGAACTACGCATGCACTTCATTAGAAAGCTCATTCATGACCATGTTCTTGAAGTGCAATATTGTTCAATCGATGATCAAGTTACAGACATCTTTACAAAGGCTCTCACAGAGGCGAAGTTTACTAAACTTCGATTTATGGTTGGAGTTCAGGAAGTTGTCACTAAGGGGGGATAGGCTCTAATGCCTCCTTCCTTCTCCTATTGTCTCATATTTGTACATCCTTCAATCCTATCCAAAGTTGTTCTGAAGGGAGGATGTTAGGATATTTCGACACATAGGAAATAGTTAAGTATAACTTGGTCTAATGTAGATTTAGGTAAAGTGTGTTTCTTTACTTTGTACTTTTGTAACTTACAATCTGACGGTCACAATATGTTCTAGACATGAAGTGATCGACAGTTCATTATCTCCTCAATATTATCGACACTTGATTCGTGGCTTAACACTCGATTGGTCCATGATCTCTATTTAAAGAGCATGAAGGGTCATTTGTAAGGTGACCGTTCATGAGAGAAACTTATGTAAATTTTCTTTCTTTTACATTAATAAATTTCCTGAAGTGGCCACGTTGGCTCAGGCTGTGGACTGTTTCCCTCTTTGAGGGTTTTAACCACGTCAAGAATAATGGTGTACTGATCTGTGATCTGCTTGTGAGCGGTGTCCCTTGGTGTTCTATCTAAGGAACTTACCCTGTAAATTCCTACATTTAGGCTGACTTGATATTTATAATTCGGATTGCTTCTTTTGTAGGTGTCGTTGCATGGAGGAGACTTGTTGACTTTGCTTGGAGGTATTCTCTTGACTCTAATACATAAACATACATGGTGTAACATGCCCTTAAGGTCTTCATCATTTTCTTTTGACCATTTGACTCACTTATAGCACTTTAACATGTGCTAGACCTATTTCAATTAGCAAGAAACTCATTGACATATATTATAAAAATAATATTTCTTTTCTTGAATAAATACAAATATCAAAAGTACATTTATGAAGACCGAATCTGGTTACATTTCCTTCAACATTACAATCAAGGCCAACAATCTAGAAGTAAAAAGAGGTTGAACATCAAGATTTATTTCACAACTTTCCTCACAACCTCTTCTAATGCCACTTCCTCCTAACCAGTTCTAACTCAACATGCTTTGGATAGCCATTGCAAAAAGCAATGGAAAGAAGTTGCTTTTCAATACATTGCAAAATGGTGGTATGATGCAAATATCCCCTTTAATGCTACCCACTCACCTTATTACCAAGCTATCTTGACTCTGTTATATCTGCAGGAAAGGGCTTCAAAGACCCTAGTATACATGACTTGAGGGGAAGTCTTTTGGAAAAGAGATGTTGTCCATTGAAGGATATTTGACTGAGTATAGAGAGTCATGAACCATAACACGTTGTTCCATCATGTTGAATGGAATGATGAAAAGAACTGCACTATCATTAATTTCCTTGCTTGTTTCCCTCAAGGAGCTATGTTTTTTAAATCAATTGATGCATCTGATATGGTGAAGGATGCAAACATTCTATTTGAGCTTTTGGATGAGATGATTACGACAATGGGGGAGTAGAATGTTGTGCATATAATCATTAATAATGCCTCAAAGTATGTTCTTGCTAGAAAGATGCTAGAGTCCAAATATGGGACCCTATTTTGGACCCCATGTGTTGCACTTGCATAGAATTAATGCTTGAGGACATAGGCAAAGTGGAGTGGGTAAAGAACAATGTAGAGAATGCCAAGTATACCACAAAGTATATCTACAACCACTCATGGGTATTGTGCCTGTTGACCATTGAAGTACACTTGAAAACTTTAAGACTCCACGCCCAAGTAAATGTCAAAGGATTCTTGTACCTGCAGAGGTCAGACATCATCAAAACTTTTAGGCTCTTTCTTCTCCTTCTTCTTCTTCTCTATTGTACTCAAATTCCGCAAGCTCTGCGGGGATGTTGTAAAGTGATGTTAACATGATGAAATAGAGTCATGTAACAGGTCTAGGTAGCTTAAGACTTTGTTATCAAGTGAGTTCACTCTAGGGAGTTTTTTTACTTGGTCATTTATTGGTACTTCTCAGCACTTAATAATTAATTTAGTTTTTTTCCTAGATATAACCCCAAAGTTGGAGTGTGGGTTGATAGCAAGGCCTTAAGTGAGTCCTAGTGTCTACAGTCAATGTATATTACCATGCTAGATCACTCATAAAGTTTTGCGGAATTTAATTATGTCTAGGGATCGATTTTTAAATTTTTAAAATTTCCTGCGGGACGAGAATTTTAATAAACTGTTTATGTAAATTGTAATAAGTGATTTCTAGAGAAGTTGTAGGGGGGATGAGTGGTCAAAATTGGACCTCTCCTCCTCAACCTTCTACTAAGACACACTTTGAAGGGTAAAAAATAAGTTATAAACCCTCAAAAACCAGTTTCCCTAAGATTAGGGGAAAATGTGGCAATAACAGTCATAAATTAAATAAATGAGAGAAAATAAAGATTCTCTCCAAGTCAAAGATACTCAAAAATGAGGGGGAAATTCACCAAGAATTCAAGTCAAGTTCTAGAATGATGTGGACTCCACCTAAGCCAAGAAAAGAGGAGCACATGTGCAAATCGAACTTCTAGAGGAGGGACCACGAGTTCCAAGAGACAAATCCCACGAATTGTGGAAGATAGCTCAAGTTCCAAGAATGAGTCACAAGTTTGGTTGAAGTTTTGTTGAGTTCATATGAGATGAGGTGGATAGTGGTATCCTACCACTCCACTTCATTACACACTTGCCCCGCTTCCTCTATCATAAGATCCTCATCAAGGATTGTGTGGGCCTTTTCGAAGATTCAAGCTACCACTTGGAGGATTCGATTTGCACGACTTTGGATTTGGGATTGTCACCATTCTCTCATTGGGATTTGCTCCCATAGTTCTATTTATATGAGCCTTTGGCTCTCATTATGTAGTCTCGATGCGAGCTCCTCTGCTTGCAAAAGCTTTGCTCTTCTATATTCTTAATACAATAAAGACTTTGGTGTTACATTTGAGGTGTTGTTCTTCTTGAGCATGGTAATATCTTGATTATTGTTTCAATTCTTCTACTTATGTTGTTATCCTATTATTTCCATTATGTTTCTAAAGTTATGTTAATGTAGAGTTAGCTTAAATTGGCATGAAGTTTATAGATTTGCTCTAGATATAGAACTCTTTAGTTGATTTTCCTCTATAAAACTCTAAAATTTTCTTTATCATTGTATGTTGCTAAACCCATATGGATCTAATAAGTTTGTGTAAAGTTGTGTAGAAGGCATATATTTGGATCATACTTCAAGTGTAAAGGAACGTTCTCCAAGGAATCATTCCACTCTCGAGAATGTTCATGGAATTTCCCACATTTGTCTAATGTCAAAGTCTCATCAGTCGAAATTGTTTTGCAGGGATCCTAGCCTTGGCTTGTAGTCAAGTCACATTCATTTAAATCATTTACTTCAAACTATTGTGCTTACAATTGTTCCATTTTTCTATTAGGATCATGAGGATGGCTAGACAAGGAGGAGAGTTCCACTCGCATCCCTTGGTCTAGCCCTTTGTAGACTAGTTGTAAACATTCACCTCCTTTCTCCTATGTATTTTCCATTAACATTTGGAGTTTATTTTGCAAATTAGTTTTGAGTCTTGTGCTAACTCTTTTTGAGGCAGGATTGAGAAGGAGACTTGAAACAACTAACTTCTTTCTTGCAAGACCTTCAACGAGGGATCGAGGTCAAATTGACTAGGCCGAGAGAATTTGAGGGGCAGATCTTTTGCCTAGGTCGAGAGCTCTAGAGGCAACATTATTCCTTTGACAAGGTCTTGGACTCTAAGACAGAACACCAATATGCAAATGTAGTTGTGTAGATTTATAAGTAAGTAAATAAGTGTATTATTGAATAAAATCTAAATGGTGATACAATGGCCTTCATGACGGTTGCTGATAAAAGCATTGACTGGTGATGAAGGAGTTGGGTCATGTCTTTTGACCATAAACCCTTTCATAAATATTAATGATTAAATTAACTAAATAAATAAATAAATAAATATTTATTTAATATTTTTATTATTATATATACTATTTATTTTATTATTTGTTTATGAATTAATTATTCATAACATTTCCAACCCCTTTACAAATGTTTTGTCCTCAAAGCATAATAAGAAGGGTTTTATCTAGTTGAACACGCTGCTATGGAATGGCATCTATTTTCTTTGACTTCTTTGTGTCTTCTGAGTTGGTGACATTCTCATATGAATTTACAGCTACCTTGAAGTTGGGTGCATTAAAACCATGTAATTTATAGTGTCGTCCTTGCCAACTAAACTCCATGAACTGTTCCCATAGTTGTAGCTACCTTGAAGTTGGCCAACTGTGCTTGTGCTACTATGTTTATCCTCCTTCTCCATGCAAGGAGTTTCGATGACCCAACCAACCTATAGATCTCCTTGCAAAACGAAGTCATTTTACCAAATATGATTATAGAATGAAAGATACTTGACAAGTGAAGATGAAATCTTCAGCTTGATCACTTTTATGGTGGTTGAAGAAGATGTATTAGTGCTCCTTTTAGATTATCTTCTTCCAAATGAAAACACTTTCTTCAATAAAGGAGATTGGTCCTTTTATGATGTCAATGCCTTTAAATCTAGCTTCCTTTGTTGATGGTGATTGATGAGGAGGTTTTGATGCTTCCTCGGATGATCTTCTTCAAGGATAAGGAGGGGGTCCCTGCATGAATGAGAGGGAACTTGCCTTATAGCTTTTAAAGATGATGACAATGCCTTCTAGCCTTCAAGATACTTCGACTCCTTCAGTGGTGAATGAGTGTAGATCAGAAATGCTTCTAGGGTTTCAACTTTCTCTAAGATGATGTGATCTTAGTCCTTGAAGTCCTTCTCTTGGATGTCTATTCTTTGGGCTACCTTGCATTGTAGATCTCTTCGACTTGATGAGGGTCATTGTCATCTTTTAATGATGACTTAGAGGATCCAAAACTTTTGCTGGTGTAGACCGCTTCTTCGATCTAGGATTTGATTCTTTAATGTAGATCTTGAACTTTCACTTTGATACCTTTCGACTTGCTTTGATTCCCTTCCTAAAAACTCGATCCTTGAGTGTCTCTATGATTGCATGCCCTTTTCTTGACTTTGACACCTTAGCTCTGATAACATGTTGAGAAATTTAGAGCATTAGCATTAGGGTGATTTCTCTTCTATTAGTGATTGTTTGTGGATGCTTTTTACTTCTTTAGATTAGGATCTTCTTCTTGTTAGATTATTAGTGTATTTATTCATCAAACAGTAACCAATGCATGAACATAAATAAACAAGAGACACAACAAGTAGGATATAAGCTAGGGCCAAAACCTCTCACTCTTTGAGAGGAAAACCCGCACAAATTCTTCTTATAGAGATTCCAATTGACGAATACCAAGACCAAGACCCCTAACCTAGTAGCCACTCCAAGACCAAGACACACATTCTCTAGTCAATCCTCTTCTTGACATCTCCTCCACTGAGATCTTCATTATTGCCTTGATACCGAGATCTTCATCACTACCTTGACAACATTGTTTCCTTTGCCGAGCCCACATCACTAAGATGATACCTCATCACAATAACAGCATCAACAAACGGTGGTTCCAACAAACTGTTATGTCACCAACACTGTGTCTCTGCACTTGTTGTGACACCTAGAGAGACTCTTCACTGTAGTATCTCGTTGTCCCTTCATCTTCATAAATTTACCCGAACTTCTTAATATGTCTTGATGCCACTATGAACTGATCTCCTTGATGTCACTGTGATTTGCACATAAGAGGGATCCAAATTCCCTACCCAATCTCCATTATGTGCCTTAGACTGAGCTCCTTTTCTCACATCCAAACTCTGTAATCACTCTCTGAAATCTCATAGATATCTGAAGTCTTGTATTGTACTAATGCAAAGAGCCTAGCCTCATATATATAGAAATTTGTCCATATAATTTAGCCGACATGAACATTCAAATGGGTGTGTCTCCTTGATGTGAACCGACTGAGTTCATTCATACATCTTGAAGCTGACATAGGAAGAGGAGGATTGTGCTTGTCTTTGGAGGGTTATTTTACTAGAATACATTTGACATATCTTTATACATGACATTGACTCTTTGACAAATCCTAAGGCTCTCAATGGGAGCCATCTAAAATAAACCTCTTGCTCATGAAACCCATGAAGGCATTATAAAAATAATTTTATTTACTTCTTTTCATCATTTACAAAGATCATAATTACATGTCATTATGAAGATCGAACCTAGTTACATTTTACAACATTATGAGCCCTTTAAGCTTCAAGGTTTTAGGGCGTACTCCCCTTGTCATGTTTGTTGGTAGAGTAGTAGGCTTAATGTTCTTTCATCTTGGGGACTAATTTCTCTGCTTCTGAAGGTGTGGTGGAACATATTTTGCAGTGACTTGTTGTTTTTGACCTTTTGAAGAATTGCTTTCTTCATCTTGATTTTGTTGGACACATGAGATTGCAGCTAATGATGGTTCCTCAAGATCTGAATCTTCATTATGTGTGACAACAATTTCTTCATCAAGTTCTTGTACTTCAACTTGCTTTCCATCTACTATTTTATAGTAACGTAACGACGTATCTTCACATTTATGTCCTCGAGCCTAACTTTCTCCACACTTGGGACAATTATTTTTATTTTTCATCATTTTCTATGACTCATTACTTGAAGTGTCCAACTCTTTCTCAACTTCATAAGTATACAATTTCTTGTTAAGGCATTTGTGTCTTGATGTCCATTTGTC
The DNA here is from genome assembly GCA_031772625.1 of Pinus tabuliformis. Taxonomy (NCBI): domain Eukaryota; kingdom Viridiplantae; phylum Streptophyta; class Pinopsida; order Pinales; family Pinaceae; genus Pinus; species Pinus tabuliformis. Next base: position 940,705,278 of record CM062817.1, on the reverse strand, counting down.
TCCACAATACCTACATTTGTTTGATTATTTTTCCTAAGTATTGTTGTTTGTCTTCGTCCTCCTTGAATGATGACATTTTGAATTTATGTTTTTATTCAATAAGTTTTGTTGCATGTCTAGCTTCTTCAATAGTTTGAGGTTTGTACAATTTCAATTTTGCACGACTATACTATTTAAGTTCACTTTTATACATTTCAAGCAGTTGTTCATTAGTAAATCCTCTTTGTCTTTTAGCCAATACTTCCCATTCGTGGGTGTATTCGCTTACAAACCCTTTCTGCTTGAGACAAATTTTTTGTAGACATCATCTTCTTCTTCATCGTAGAATCTTTTTACCAATGCATCCACGAAGGTCTTCAAATGAAAAGAACGAGCATCACATTTACGAGACCACCATAGAAACCAATCATATGCCTCTGCTTCCAAATTGTTGGATGCGGTCATGATTTTCTCTCATTCACTTATTGGCAGGTTTCGATTAAAAAAAGGCTTCTATTTTATTAACCCAGACAATAGCACCTCCATGATATTTACCATCGTACTTGGGTAGTTCCTTATTAATTCGTTGATAGTCTTTATTTGGAAATTTTGTATAATACTAGCTACCTGAGAAGTGTATTTGCGGCATTTGCGCGATATCATGATTTGGGGGATCCTCGCTATCAGTAGTTTTGGGGCTTTGTATTGGCTCTTGGGTGTTCAAGGGATTAACAAAAAATGAATTCACCCTTTCTATTAACCGATCCACCCTCTCTTCTTGTTCCTTAACATTACGTGTTGATTCTTGCTTGTCTTCATCACTTAATCTCAAAAAGGCTTGCCTTTGATAATAAAATTTTTCTTGGTTTTGCGTTCCATGCAACATTTTCTTGATGTTGTCTATTTTTTTATATTGCTTGCTAATTCCTCTTGGGTTTTGATTATCTTATTTTGTCCTTCTCCTAACTCTACTTGCTTCTTCTCAACATTGTCGAGGCAATGTCGTACGGTGTACCTTATCGAGTTCTTCTTGTTGAGAAATCCAGGGCATCAATAGATAGGTGATTTCTCTAGTTATGATAATTGTTTGTGATAGTCTTTTTACTTCTTGATTATGATATTCTCTTCTTGAGTTATTATTGTGTTCTTTTCATCAAGACAATTACCAATTCATGAACAATAAAGAGACAAGAGGCACAATATATAAGCTATCAGAGAGGGCCAACACCTCTCACTCTTTGAGAGGAAAATCCAAACAAATTCTTCTTATAGAACCTTCAATTGACGAATACCAAAACCATGACAAAGACCCTTGACACTAAATCCCTTCCAAGACCAAGTCACAAGTCTCCTCTTCACCCTTAGATCAACGCTGCTCTTCCTCTTCCTCTTCTCGGCTTCCTTCAGAATTTTGGCCTCTTCTTGTATGTCTGCAATACCTTTTCTTGACAACAAAAACCCTAGATCAGTTTTTCTTCTCGAATAGTCTCCTCAAGAGGGAGACACTTTTCTCTTTCTTACTCGGTTTCCTTGAGCGAAGTTTTCCACCCAAACAAGATCACTTTTAGGTGACTGCAATCTTCGATCTTTCCTTGCCAACTTCGAACCTGCAACCTTCGCACGTGTGAGGGTAAACTAGCCCAAAAGCAGTCCCCAATGTTGACACTATCCTTCGTTGTCCTTCCGTCGTCCTTCGCTGACTTTTGGGCTTCTTCTAAGATGATTTTCGTACTTGATATTAGCGACTTGCTTCACCGAATTGATATCCTCCAAATGAAGCTAAGAACTGCTATATATATTCGTTTGTCCATGACAGTTAGGCCGACATGATCCCCTGGAGTAGGCCGACTTCATCTTCTAGATTTATCCTTTCATTGTAGGCCGACTTGAGAGAGGACTAGTGACAAGGTCTTGGAGGGTGAATTACAAAAACAAATGTGACTCTATACAATGTGTAACATGCCTTCATTACGTGACAATGACTCTTTAGACTTTATGACTAGATGACCAAATCCCTAAGGGCTCACAATGGTAGCCTTAACTAAAAACAAAATCTCTTTCTCATGAAGCCCATGATGCAAGCATTACAATAATTTTATTTTTCTTCTTTACATCTTTTACATAAAATCACAATTACATGTCATTATGAAGACCGAAACTAGTTACACTTTTCAACACTTGTCGATATTTTTTTGAATTGACGTCCTCATTATTATTATTCCCCATTTTCAATTTGTTTTTCTTCTTAGCTGAACCATTTTTTAATTAATTAATTATATAATAAATTATATAATTTCTAAATATATATATATATTGAATTATATAAACATATATAATTTAATTTAATTTATGTAAGCCTTACGGTTAATAACCTAAGGTTACCTCAAAAGAACAACGAAACCAAAAGAACAACATGACGTTTGACAGAGAACACGACAATCGCGACAAACAAACTAGCCCTATTAGACGGTGGTTGGGACAGACCGACGGTTAGGATGATTGGCGGGTCATTGAGGCACGTCGGTGAGGCAGCATTGGCAAAGAGAAACGACGGGGGTCAAGGTGGATCGACGACGCAAGTGGACAAGACAAAAAAACATCAAAAAACAACAGACACTGTACAGGGTACACAGCAGAATGGAGCAAGGGCGAGATGTGGACACAGTCGGCAAGCAGAGCAAGTACGGTAGAAGGTTATCGAAACTTAGATGCGGCGTGTTGGCAACGAAGAAGATTACAATGAGCAGAACGACAATGTATTGGCGGATGTGGTGGATCGAGAAGACAGGAATGTAGCACTGATGAGATCGATCAACAACGACAAAGTGGGAGAGCGAGTGGTGGAAATTTGGAGAAATAGTGAGGTGAGGTTGAATAGAAATGGAGTGGTGTGATGATAGGCAGAGAATCGGTGGCTCTAATACCACTATTAGAAGAAAGAACGCCAATATGAAAATGTAGTTGTATAGATTATGTAAGTAAGTAAATAAGTAAGTGTATTATTGAATAAAATTTGAATGGTGATACAATGGCCTTCATGATGGTTTTTTATAACAGCATTCACTGGTTACGAAGAAGTTGGGTGATGTCTTTTAACCATAAACCCTTTCATAAATATTAATGAATTTTTTTTTGTCTGTCAATTTTGGTTTCATTACTTATTCAAAAATCTAATCATTACATCATGATTTCTGTTGTAGCCTCCTCACCTCACTCCAACCAAATTTTTTGGTGAGGAGAGGACTACTCTAAGACACATTTAAAAAAACAAGAGCTTGACAACATAACACAAAGAGATTAAGTACATAACCTGATACAAAAGATTGGGATATAAGCTGTCCAATAACCACTAAGTTGTCTCGACATTATTATACCAGATTTTCTCTATCATTCGATCCTCCTGGTGGACCATGACCCCTATGCACATGGAACTCCAAATGATCAATTCTTGCTTCCAAATCATTCATTTTTTCCCAAATACAGTGGAGATTGCGCTTTAAGGAGAGAAGATGATCAAGGATTTCTTCTTGAGAGTTCTCCAGATCATTGATAAAAGAAATCAACTCAATTTTGTCCTCATGATAGTTCCTATGAAGCCCATTGACAGAAACCCATAAGAAGCCTAATTGCTCCACTACCAGCGCCAATGATGGGGCTTGATCAGCCTACTCTGGATCTCCAACTGGACCCCTCTCGTCCTCCAGACCATTGTCCATATCACCGTCATCATCCATGATGTGAGGCTAGGGCAAAGATGACACCTCTCTTCGTTGCCTGCACCCCCCCGCGCGAGCCCTACCACGTTGCCATTCCATACCTACACTCAACCATAGACCACCTAAGAGATGTGCCCAGGCAGCAGGAAATATCCCAGCACTCCTCTTGGCCAAATACAACCTACAACCCCCAACTGACACGACAACACTCCTGGACGAAATAGCATAAACCTCCTTAACCCTAGGATTGAAAATACTGCTACACAAACGCTTTCCCCTCAGAAAATTCCCACCCACACAGACCTTCAGAATCCAAAGAACTCAGACAACAAACTCCTTTTCCTGATTATCTTCCCATACAAAATTCGACCTTTCACAAAGAGCACCGCCACAAAGAATGGAGACCAGGACTAAGAAGAGGGGTCCCCAAACAATAGACTCCCCAACCTCGACTCCACAAGTAACAATACGACTGACACAGGCTACAAAGACTACACAACCAAAGAGGAAGCCCCCCAACATCGAGTCCCATCGAACAACCAGAATGACTACACAGGACACCAATATCACTCACTTCTAGACAAAAATACCTCCTTCAAAAACAAGGTAAGTTCCCACAGAATCTTGGATTAGACTTACTCCTAGAGTTGTCACTACTCATAAACGCCAACTAGTACTAAGACAATAACCCCCGCCATACACTTTCCTTGCTTCCAGACTTAGCATACATGGCCAATAGAAGATTGAAGTGAATCCACTTACCTTTGACAGGAAATCCACTTCTAGTCGAAGATGAAGGCACTGCCACTTGAACACAAACCGCCCACACGAATTTCGAACCAAAAGTCTCTGCTAACGAACTCCACCTTGATAAACAATGCACCACTTTTCCACCAGGGTCCCAAATCCAGGATTGAAAACTCAAAATCTCCCTACGAAAATTACTCAAGGCCTCAGTCTCGCTACCGTAGATTCTCCTTGGGTCGACATCCTCCGAAAGGTTACTCACACAACCCTTCCAAGGTCCTCAATCAGACCTCCAATCCACCGAGTATTGGTTAATCTCCCAGAGCATACCAATGCACCACACCAGAACTGCCCACAAACAAGTATACCCCAATGTTCCCTCTTCTAGGTGAGTTCACCTGAACAGATGTGCCACCCTCTACCTACTCACCAAGCGTGAGCTTTTACACAGGTATATCTTCATTAATTCGCTTGGTTTATCACCTCCATCGAGGTATAAATATTAATGATTAAATTAACTAAATAAATAAATATTTATTTATTATTATTATTATATATACTATTTATTTAGTATTTGTTTATGAATTAATTATTCATAACAAACTCTCTTTGTACTCTTCATCTTCCATTAGTTTGAATTTTTCAAAGAGGAGATCTAGCTCTCATAAGCAACAATCTTTGTAAAGATTCCTCTTGATTTCATTGGAGGCCCTGGAGAGGCTTTTCTTCTTGTAACAAGCTAATCAAAGATCTCTTTTTCTCTTGAGGGAGCTTGGGAATTTTCCCATGGCATCCCACCTCCTCATTTAGAGAGAGGACCAGTCTTGGGTGGATTGACTCTTTCTTAGCTTAGTTTCTAATTTGCATGATTAGTTTACCTACATGCATATTTACTTGTTGATCTAATCTACCTCACGCATGGTTAATTCATAAAATTAACACATAGACACCACATTCTCCTAACTTTGCAAACAAACTTCTCATTTCTTGCATTAGTCTCTTGTATTGTACAATCATTTTTCATAGTTGCTTGAGTTACAACATTTGCAATCTTTTGGAGCAACTCAATTTTTTGCCTTTAAGCTGCAACACAAGCAAGTACTTTATATTTCCTTCGCAACTTTGATTGGTTCATTGATCAAATTTCTTTTACTTGGCAATTGTTTCACATGCTTATTGGTACATGCTTCATTGTTTATTTCATGTGTCAATTTGTGAAATACCATCTTGAATATCACATTTTTTATTGACATATATGTCTGAGAGCATCCTATTTTGAAGCAAACTTGCAATTTGTGTTTTGATCTAGCTCATTTCATTTATAACCAACTCATTTGGCATATGATCTATTATATTTTCTTTTGATGCAATTTTCATTTGAATGCTATATCACATGAGAAGATAGATGCTTCAAAGCTTATGAGTTGATGTTTTAAAGGCATTGAACTAATTTACATTTCATTGTTTCCATTGAATTGTTGGCACATGTTACTTTGAGCGCCAACATTATTAAAAGCACTTTGTCATCAACATATCTCATTGGAAGCATCTCACTCATCTTTAGGCATTTGCACATTAAAGTTAGAATTTTCACTAAAAAACTACCTCCAACCATAAGCTTGGTTGAATAGACATTTTAGGACCAAGTTTTCTTGATTTTTCTTCCATCTGATACGGAGCAAGGTTCCAACCACGTGACCCTGCAGTTATGGAGGTGGCTTAGTCCCCTTTTAGTAACAAAGGGACGTGGGATTTGTAAGGACTTGCAAGTCACCCCAATCTTTACCTTATAGTAAAAATTTGAAAGGGGAATTTCTCAACTTAGATTAGGCATTTAAAACTAACCAAGATAATTGCATTTCACATAATTTAGTTTTGATATCATCCTATCAAGTTATTTTATGAGCATTCTCCATTTCACTTGCAATATTTTTACATAATTGTTGCACTTGTCATCTAGAGATTTACTTTGCTCATGATTATTTGATGTTGTATCATTTCATTTGAGCATTTCCTTTATAAGTGCAATTTTCATTTACATTTTGAAGTTATATTTTATTGCTCATATTTCATATCTTGAGCTAACATTTTGTTTATGTGGGATTACTTGTAATTGTAACTTGAGTTTCTATTTCTATCTTGCAAGTACTTGATATTTCCATTTGAGAATTGTTTACAAGGCATTGGTTTATACTCTTTATTGTTGAATCGTTGTATTTAAATATATCTGTCACATAGCTCCATCATTTACACACTTTCCACATCCTGAGGCAAGTTACCTTTGAGAAGTAGCTCCTTTAACTTTAGTCTCCTAGAACGCATTTCACTTTACTAACCATTCTTAGGGACCACCCCCTTTAACTTAACTAGGAGAGAGCTTTAATAGAGTTGGGATTAGGGGACAACGCCTTCTCTAAGCATTGCCACCAAGGCCACACCTTGTGGGGTTGAGGATTTTTCCCACATTAAATTAGGTGTGTAGGCAAGGTGGCAACAACACCTAACGTGGAAAAACATTGTGGGCAAGGAGCCTGTTAGGCTTGGCATTATGAGATTTGCAACTCACTTCCTTACATTGCAATCTCTCAATTCTCAACAACAAAACTTGTAGAAAATGTTTTCTTGTGATGAACAAAATTTATCTCAGTGGGCTAGTAGACAAGATAGCAAAAGGAAAGTTTTTGACAACTCTTTTGGAAAAATTTTGCAGAGATTGTGAAAATTGGTAAGCCCCTTGTTAAGGTGTTATGTGTGGTGGATGGGGAAAATTTGGCCATGGACTACACCTATGAGGCTATCAATCAAGCAAAGGAGTAGATACAGGTAGCGTACAAAGATAAAGCAGGTAAATATGGGCCGATTTGGGAGATCGTCAACAACAAATGGAATAATCAACTCGATTGCTCAATACAAGAAACTGGGTATTTCCTGAACACAAGGTATCACTATAGAGCTTAGTTAGGAGAAGATCATACTAGAGAAGTCAGAGATGGGTTGTACACATGCTTGAAGCGCATGGTCCCTAATGAGTCTGAACAGATGGGAATACATAAACAGATCAACGTTTTCACTATGGCCTAATGTAACATCAGCAAAAACTTGGCAAAGATAGAGACTGATGTGGATCAACCAAGCAAGCTCCCAATTTAATTCCTTTTTTTGTTATAAAGTTCAATTGCTTATAATTCAAACTGTAAATACTTGCTTTTTAAGCCTATTACTGTTAAAATTGGCAACTAGGGCCAAACTCCACGTGGTCATCTTATTTATGGCAGTTGATATTTTTCTTGGATCCCTCTCATCGAGAGGTGTAGGATTGATCTAAAGATCATCCGATTCCGATAAGTATTCATGGAGTTATGAATTTATTTGCGTTATAAGACAATTCGTCAAGGTCGGCCAACAACCAAATAAACCCCACATGTGCTCAACGTTTTAGTATAAATAGAGGTGGCCTTCAAGTCATTTCAACACACACTTGGGATCTCTTCCTCTCTCTACCTATCTTTGGGTTTTAGTAGGAGGAGAGATCCTAAGGGATAACGTTGCCCTGATCCAGAGGGCAGAAAGTCAAAACTGTCGTAAAAGCAGGAAAAGCTGAAACTGTCGAAACTACCGAAACTGCCGGAAAAGTCGGAACTGCCGAAAAAGTCGGAACTGACTGAAAAGCTGGAACTGCCGAAAAAGTCGGAACTGATTGAAAAGTTGGAACTGCGAGAACTGCCGGAAAAGCTGGAACTGCCGGAAAGGCCGAAACTACCGGAACTGCCGGAAAAGCCGAAACTTTCAGAGAAGTCAGAACTACCGAAAAGTCGGAAAAGCTGAAACTGCTAGAACTGCCGGAAAAGCCGGAAAAGCTAGAACTGCCAGAAAAGCCAAAAAAGCCGGAACTGCTGGAAAAGCCAAAAAAGCTAGAACTGGCAGAAAAGCCAGAAAGGTGGAACTGCCGGAAAAGCCAGAAGAGCCGGAAAAGCCGGAACTGCCGAAAAAGTTGGAACTGCCGAGAACAACCAGAACTGTTGGGAACTGCCGGAGCATCTGTCTCCGAAGGAGAGCAGCATGCAAGGGACAACTAACTAACATTGGGACAGTTGTATGGTACTTAGCAGCAAATACACCAAGCATGCAATGTTACAGCTAGCATGCAAGGGGCAACTAGCATGCAACAACAAGCATGCTAGGGACAACAAGCAAGCAAGGGACAACAAGCAAGCAAGGTGCAACCAACACATAGGTTAGGATGGCAACATGGTGCAGCAATGGCACATAATGCAGCACAGTGATGGGTACAGTCATGATTAATGAAGCGTGATGAGATGCAGCATAGTGATGATGGGTGCAACATGGTGCAGCGCGGTGAGGTGCAGCATGATGACGAAATGCAGCTCAACGATAGTTGAAGGAGTCACCTTGGAGAATCAGTTGAAGCAACATGTCTTCAATTGATCTTATGTATCATCTTCTTAGAGATGATCTATGCTCTTATCTAGATAAGTCAAAGTGTTGACTTCTGTTGTAAACATACTATCTCTCTCTCTCTACCTGTGCTGAACTATTGAAGAACATATAATAAGAATTGATCAAGGGTTTCCCCACATTGGGCTTTTTTCCCTGGCTAGCGCCACATCTTGTGTCCTTTTGTCTTGGCTTGTCTTCTGCGATTTATGTTTATGTTCTATCTGCAGTTTACTTTAATGCTGATGTGATTGCTAATCTGGAAAAGATATGGAGCTAACTGTGAAAATTGAAATAAATTGCTCTAAGCATAGAACATAGCTAAAATTAACAATTACCCACCACCTATGGATGACCTCTATAGGAGAAATTTTCTCCTAGATTTGTCTTTAGCCGGCAGCCAACAACCCCTTGTAGTTGCCTGATAGCTCGATGTGCTATTATTCTCCACCACCTGGGCCAGCCATTGTGTGCCCTCGCTCATTTGTTATGATCGTATGTTTGAAGGTGGGCCATACAACCCCAAAGGTATGATCTTTCATTATGTAATCAGGTGTTTATGCTTGCTTTTCTTGGGCACATTTGGGCATGGATTAGTGCGGGAATTCGATGGAAAGAACGGACTTTGACTATACGCTTGTTCCCTTGCCTCAACTTGAGGGTTAATCTTGTATCCTAGTGTCGTGGGATCTCCTTTACTAGCTTTTAGCTTTAGGAGTGGCACTAAATGAGAAGCCCTGATTTTGGTTGCATGGTCTCGCTTCCCGATACCATTATCTCACTCCCTTATGCTCATTTTTCCCCATCTGGGTCCACATTTGTCCATTTGGTCCACGAGATGTTAGCTTCCCCGTCCCCTTGTCCACATTTCTGGTTGGGCCTAGAACAATGCCCCGGAGGTTGATGCAGCTAAAAAGAAAGATAAAAGCATAATATGGCCACATACAACAAGAAATGTGCCACAAAATGCAAAAAATCGTCAGGACAATAAAATTCAGTGGGTTGGAAAAAGCCAAACATGAGCTCTACCCCTTATAATTATGGCCATCACCCTGGTTCCAATGGCCCCTATGAGTGCCCCTAGCATCATTGAGGAACCCATGATTGTCCCAAACCCTGATGGGCGACAAACTGCCCCACCTTAAGGTGGTAATCACTACTATGTCTTACACATCATGCTCTCATCCCCTCGAGCCAGAGCAGTAGAATGAAGAAAAATCAATAAAAGGAAAAACGAATATGAAGAAGGGTGGAAAAACAAAGGTTGGGGTAACTCATGCACCACGATTACTTCCTCCTACATTCATACACCAAGGTGTGGGCCTCCTCCATCATAACTACCCTTGTACCATGGCATGTGGCTTGGAGCCTCCCTCTTTGTCCCTGCTCCATCCCATCATTATTTCACATGACACCTACCATTGATGGATGTACCATGAATCTGTCGTTCCCTTAGAGGTTGAAACCACCTAATAAAGTCCTCCATTAACCTCTCTTGTCAAGGAAGGAAACACCAATACATGTTCAAAGCCCATTTAGAAGGGCATGCCACCATGAAGTGTCCACTTTTGTCCTTGATTAGCAAGCTTATTTACTAAATTGCACTAATGAATTATTGTGCTGGAAGGTGACGAGATGCATTGGATCTTATACAGAATTGTAGATGGGTTCATCTTGAAATTGGTCTTCCTGTATGAGGTCTAAACCCTCCAAAGGGTCATAATGGCACTTGTGTCATGTCCCCATTTTTATTCGTCTTCATAGTACAACCAGGTTGGATTTCCAGGGCAGGGTATGACCACGTACATGGAGCAAGTTATATCATCAGGAGTTCCTCGGTATATTCCATCATCTGCACAGTTTGGCTTTCATTCCAGCACATTCCGACAACTTTCAGAAAACTGAGTTATTAGTGGGATTGACTCAATAAATTACGCTTAAGGTGGCATTCTGGGAGGAATACGTGGTAGAACACCTTAGTGTAAGAGATCGTTGGAACCAGAACAAGAAGGTCTACATGATGGGATGGTTAAATGAAAGTTTCAATGACCTGGGGAGACATGATCGCCAATTTACCAATTTCCCGCATTAAAAAGAATATTTTAATTGAATTAAAAGAGGGAAAAGTGCTCCATGATTATAATAATAGTAAAATAGAATGTTCTAGAGGAGTCCATCAAATCTATAAAAGAGGAGACCATCGCAGGACATCTTGGATTTGGTATTTTTTCTTGTATGAGAGGTTGAGAACTCAATTCTCTAATCCAGCAGTAGCCCCAAGACAGAATCCCTCGAGTGATTCAGTGAGAGTGGGCAAGCACCCATCTCTTCCCTTGGTGAATCCATTCAAGGTTCGCAGGTTGCATTTTGTTGATTTTTCAGTTTTTTTCGAGGCCAATTTGCGGCATTGTTGTAGATCTGTTTGAGACCAAATTATCTCAGTTGTATCGATTGTATGCGCATGTAAACCCCTGTTTATCCAATATAATAAATCTGAGGTTGTTCCCATTCATTGTGTTATGGGATTGCAGTGCTTTGCCTGTTTAATTTTACATGCAAATCTTCTATTAAATGTATGATATTTTTATGTCAAGTGCCTGTTCCAAATTTTCTTCATATGGGACACTATAGTGCTATCAGAGCCTTGGTCTTGGCTCAACCTGTGGGTTTTCCAGTTTCAGTTACCGCTATTATTGTTGGAAGGTTTTTCCAAAGAAGTCGTAGACGCAGTTCCTGCAAGAGGAGTTACTAAAAGGGGCTCGACAAATCTTTCTTGGTAAATGTCCTACAAATTTCTACCAAATTGTTGCGGGTGTAATGCAAATTCTACAAATGAGCCAAGTATATTAAAATTCCAATTTATCAAGGGCTTACTGAAAGGAGCCAACTAGATTAAGTGGGGCCGTGGAAATTTTTGACAGGAGCCCACTTTGGGGTTTTTTTATAAGGTCGTATTCAATCAATTTTTAAAAAGGGCCAAATAATATTTGAAGGGCCACCAGCTAATATAATTCAGAGGTTACATTATTCAAAGCCTAAGGTCGAATTCTTAAGGGGAACCGTCCAAATTTTGTTGATAAGGCCGACAATTTTCAGAGAGGTCCATAGTGTAAGTGCTAGATCGACCGTCATTCAAAATCAAAGGTGGATGGGAAGCTGAATTATTGCCTGTGCGTATAAACCCAAAGCAATTGTTGATTATTGAAAAACGACATTATTGATTCCTTGATTTGCTCAGAGACAAGGACCAAGTCTCTCTCATTCGTGAAACCCCATCGCAAAAATCAAACAAAGGCACAAGGCCTCTTGGGGTTGTTGTGCATCACATGCAATGACCAAGCTCAAATTCTATTTGTCAGGGAAATCAGAGAATAATTCCATGTGCAACTTGGGCGAAAAGTTGGTTAGGGGTTGTGTCAAATGTCTGGGGCCGAACTTTATCATTTAAGAACGCCAATCAAATTTTATTCTATAGATGTGAAAACCGATTTTTCCAAGAAGCCCGAAATTTTATTTAGCTAAGTCGCCATTTTTGAGCAAGAACAAACTAGGAGGCCGTAAACGAAATTATTGGCTTTGTCTGTAGAGCTTATCCTTTCCACTTAAGGGGGCCGAGAGTAATTTTCATTTGAAAGCGGAGTTTCTGAGTGGCTAGAACTATAAATCCAGCGATCCGCCATAAAATTCTAGGACAAGCAATCCCACCTGTAGCAGAGCCAAGTTTCTCACACTCGAGTAGAGTAAGTATACTCAAGGGGGAAACATTTAGTACACATAACAGGTGAGCACGCTAGCGTGGATTTGTCAACCAAGCGACATATATATATATATATATATATATATATAAGAGGCAGAAATCATTGGTCGACAACAGAGTTCCTGTTTTATCAATGGACCGAGGGAATTGCAGATGATCAAGCATGAAGTTGGTTCGATCAACGTCTTCTTTGGCATAACGCATCGAGCAGATAGGGAGTAATATAGTGTAAGTGCTTTGAACACTCCAGACATGTGCGTTGGTAAGGCGAGAGTATCCACGGCGTGTGAATTTTTCTTGCAGCAGACTGAGATTCTTATATTAAAGAGATTGAGTTCCAGGTTAGTTGTGGTTGCTTGCATCGAAGACTAAATTTCCCGTGCACTATTTTGGAGGCAGAGAATCTGTTGTCACTACTATATGTGTGGGCAAGAGTTCTACAGCGAACGAAAAAGCTAGAAGGGTATTTTCAATGATATGTTGTGCTACAGATTGAGGTTTTCTGAGCAAGTGGGTATTTTACAGAATTTGTTGGAGAGGAAGTTGATTTGAGCAGAGGCCAAATTTTCGTTTCGGAGCCATAATCACCTACAGGAATTGCAAAACCTACAAGAGCCAAAGTTGGAGGAAATTTCCCAAGTTCCAGCTATTCATCACAAAACCTTCTTCTATATTTTTGTTGGTCAAATCACTTCACAGAGGTTAGGGTGCTAGTTGTGGGATATTGCCCGTGGCTAGGCGTGATTTATCTCCACAAAAGTGTGACTTTGCTTGTTACCTCGGCAACGCATCTCACAACCAATTGTTGAGTGTCACCTCTAGTGGACTAATATGTGCCTATTAATGTCGACTGCCAGGTTCTATCTTCCTCAGTGTGTATAAATTTAAATGAGAAATGTCCATTTTGTAGGTGTCATCATTTTATTGAATCTCTGGTGGATGTATATCAGTCATAACTCTAAACTATTGTTACGTCTTGTAAGGTCAGCTAGCCATATATCAAAAATTATTGTTGTTGATGGAGATAGTGGGGTGCAAGTATGTTGTTTGCTCAGGTTGTTGAGTGTGTGTCAGAGAATTAGCACAGTTATGGGTTGCAGGGGCTGTCATATTTGTATTGTCCTGTTGTATTGAGTCTCTTGTCATACTACTAGCAGTATTTGTATAGAAGCATTGTAGTCAAAAGTAAGATTGCTAGTAGGATTTGATTCTAATATTGATGTAATGGTCAATAAATGTCCTAAGTGGTGAGAAAAATTGGCTGCTAGAGTATATCAATGTGTAGTTTATTACTCACTGATTGTAGCTGAACTACCATTACTTCCATATATGTTGCTGAACAATGGAGTTTCTAAGACACCTCATAAACCAACACAACAGCACAACCATTGATGCCTTAAATCACAATGCTTCTATGGACCAAAAACCCAAGCAGAACAACAAAATTTTCTCCAGAGGGGTCTATGCCATTCTTCAGAAAGAACAGCCAAAAGATGTGCAGAAGGGGCAAGAAATAGGACAAAAAATATTTTCTTTTGGGACAGAATTGAAACACATGAGGATCACTTGGAAAGTACTTTTCAAATTGGATGAACTGGATGCACTCCTTTCTGAAGTGAACCAATTAGAGGGAAAGAAATTAATTTGGGCTCTAAAACCAGCTATTCTTACTCTCATACAACACAAATTTTTAGAGGAACCTTGTGAAGGGGTTAGACTTCCAGTCACCTCACGTCTCAGTAACATTATGAGGTTGACCGCTTTTGTACCTCCTTACAATGATGATGTTATGAGGAGAGTCTTTAGACTAGTAGTAGAAACGTTTTAGGACTTGGACCACAATGCGTGCTCAACCTTTGGGAGGAAGCTTTATATTTTAGGAGGCATGGCCATGACTAGGACTTATGAGATCATGTTTGATATGGAGTGTGACGGTTTGATCCTACAAATGTTCCAATGCTTCTTCAACATTAGCAAACATCATCTTGATAGAGTCGTAGTACACATGCAGTCCATCTTGTCATCATGTATGAGAGGTCGAAATGCCATTTGTCGGGAGTTGGAATCTTGATTGTTGTCTATTTGGAGGAGAAAGCAATTAGTCTCACCTGTTGCTTATGAGCTAGCTGAGAGGTTGGTTGAGCAAAACATTGAGTTGTTCAAGAAGCTGTTGACCAAGGAGGAGCAGCTCAAGATTGGGGGATCATGCAACAAGAATGAGGTGAGGAGGAAGGTACTTTGCCTTGCCTGCAAGGGACTTTGGGGACTTGACCACTCATGCTTGAGTGACACTGAGGAGATGACAGCAGTAGAGCAGGGAGATATTCTTTATGTCTGTCAGGATGACAGCTCTTCCTTGGGTGAGTCCATGGGTTCATACGATGGTACCTCCGAGGAGCACGAGCAGTGAAATGGAGTTGATGACAGTAGCCCATATATGCATCCATGTGTGGCAGATGAGTATGATGAGCAGTTGATTGTTCCCATGAGGGAAGGAGATCTAGGAGCAGATGATCGTCAGATGATTCAACATAGAGGAGCATGAGACAGTTGATACACAAAGTGTGCGGGATGGGCCATTTTTGGATAGTCAACTAGTGGCTCACGTTGAGCCCATGGTGGAGGATGAGCAGACACCCGTGGGGCCAGTCATTGGAGTGGAGTAAATAGATGTGTAGGCAACGTCCAAGGAGGTAGTGTTTGCAGACATCTGTCCTCAAGAGGTGTTGGAGGTTGGCGGAGTAGTTTTGCAGGAGGCTAGTATGCAGCAGGAGCTGTTGGAGATGATGGTGCATCCATCTTTGGGTCTACCCATTGATGGGGTGCAAACAAATGTAGCGGCAGCTAGCAAAGCTGCAACATATTCAGGAAACAGTCCTCTCCAAAATTTCATACACAAGGCTTGCAGCACAGTTTGCCCACTTTTTCCCATTACAGGGAGAGAGGCAGGATTTCTTGGACATGTTTTGATTGTCCAAGTGGAGCATCAGGAGTTAAGCATGGACCAATATCAACATAGCAAATGTATTCCTTACACAGGAGTCCATGCATTGGATCGGCGAGAGATCAAGAGTTGGTACCCTACTGATGGAGTATCATTTTTAGTCAAAAGCATTGTATTGCAAGAGCCCTTAGAGTTGAGGGATGTTACATGCTTTAGTTGGCAGCAGGATATAGGTTGGTCACTCATCAGTATCTCAGCATAACATCAGCATGATGAGATTGACCTTGGTTTATGCCGAGAGTTGGATTGGAGAGAAGTGATGAGGTGGTACACAGTTGATGGGGCAACACTCACAACAGGAGCTATAGCACAACAGGAGCCATGGAGCATTGGTGCTCCTTCTTGGTGGCATTGGGATCCAAGCGGATCTACTAGTAGCAGGTTGAGTCAGAGACAAACAAGGGATCCAGGTATTGGAGAATCCAGTCATCTTTCAATAGCTTGGAGGCGTGACATGGACGAGTGGTTCGTATGGGATCCATGCATTGGGTCTCAATGGCGTTGGGCCACTAGATTGGTCCACAGGTTTGGATTGCTTGAGGGCAAGCAGTCTTGGGGCAGGAGAACTATCATGTCCCCATTTTAATTCTTCTTCATATTACAGCCAAGGTGGATTTCCAAATCAGGGAATGGCTACGTCCGTGGTGCAGGTTATGTCATCAAGGGTCTTGATGGAGTTTTTAGGAGTTTCTATTATGCCCGACGACATTCGCTTGGTATATTCCATCATCCGCACAGTTTGGCTTTCATTCTGGTGCATTCTGACAACTTTCAAAAAACTGAGTTATTAGTGGGCTTCACTCAACTAATTACGCTTAAAGTGGCATTCCGGGAGGAATATGTGGAAGAACACCTTAGTGTAATAGCTCGTTGGAAACGGAACAAGATCTACATGATCGGATGGTTAGATGAGAGTTGCAATGACCTGGGGAGACATGATGGCCAATTTACCATTTTCTCGCATTAAAAAGAATATTTTAATTGAAATAAAAGAGGGAAAAGTGCTCCATGGTTAAAATAATAATAAAATAAAAGGTTCTAGAGGAGTCCATCAAATCTATAAAAAAGGAGGAGGATACCATTGGAGGACATCTTGGATTTGGTATTGTTTCTTGTATGAGAGGTTGAGAACCCGATTCTCTACTCCGGCAGTAGCCCCAAGACAAAAACCCTCGGGTGATTCAGTGAGAGTGGGCGAGCACCCATCTCTTCCCTTAGTGAATTTGTTCAAGGTTCAAATGTTGCAGTTTATTGATTTTTCAGTTGTTTTGGAGGCCAATTTGTGGCATTTTTGTAGATCTGTTTGAGACCAGATTATCTCAGTTGTATGGGTTGTATGTGCATGTAAACCCCTGTTTATCTACCATAATAAAGTTGAGGTTGTTCCTGTTCATTGTGTTTTGGGATTGCGGTGCTTTTCCTGTTTAATTTTACATGGCAATCTTTTGTTAAATGTATGATATTTGTATGTCAAGTGCCTGTTCCAAATTTTCTTCATTTGGGACACTATAACTTGTAGGGTGAGCGTTGAGAGCTATGGGCCTCCAGCAATGTAGAACATTGATTACCACACCATGGGATTCTTCAACACCACCACATTTCTTGTTCGTGCCTCAGTTATACAGAGATGAAGATGCACTTGGACCACATTGCCCAGCCAGTTACACATTGCACTCGACACTTGGCAGCTGATATCGGGCCCAGAAAAGCTTTTGTCTTTCCCAGGGAGACATGGGAGGGCATGTGTCATCTTCTAGCCCTCGATGAAAAAGCATCAACTTAATCTTTAGCCATTTGGACACCCATTTGGAGCCCACACAACCCAAATTGGGGTTTGGAGATGTTTTGCAACATTTGGAGGGCATCCCCCTCTTATTGATTATTTTTGAGGCCCTCGCTCTCATCCTTAGCACATGAGGCCTCAATGTTTCCCTTCTAGGCCCCCACATCAGCCTAACGTGGCCCTAGGAAGGCTTATTCAATTTATTTTATGAGCTATCATGGTTGGCTTATAACCATGGGCGGGTTACTACACATTTTTGGCATTGGAGGGGCTTCTTCTTTTCATTTTTGAACTCTTAGATCATGTATAAAGAGATGAGGCCTAGCCTCGTTCTAAACATCATCACTTGGCTCTTTGATCTCTCTCTTGAGAATTTTAGACCTGCAATAGGAGGACGAATTCAGATGTTATTGATGAACTGTGCTATTTGGATAATTTCACTATCATAATTTGGACCTTCTCTTTGGAATTTTTGTGTATGGATATATTCTTCATCATCTTTAAGCTATGTTGCACGAAACTTCTAGGAACCCTACATTTCCAGCCGTACATATACCAGAAACGCTGAAATTGAACCGAAACTTGGCCAAAGCTTGACCAATCATGTAATTATCTATGAAAGTTAATATAGACTTGGTTTTCATTCTAAATGTCATCTATGGGTCTTATTCCCTTTTTTCTTGCAAGATAATGTGTAATTCACTTATATAATATATATATATATATATGGCATTTCGACTGACGTTTCCATTTTTGGAAGGTGATGTTTCTAAACGTACCCGTACTACGAAACGTTTCGGCGTTTCGTGCAACATAGCTTATAAGTGCCTTTTTAATGCTATATTTTTTATCTAATGAATCTCTAATGGATGGAATCTTGTCTTATGGTTTTTAATGTGGCCTAATTAATGAAATTTTGTTAGAACATTGAAGCTATTGGAAATTTTGCATGTGTTACTCATAAGATGATGAATGACTGAATGTTCCTAGAGGGTTATTTGCATTTGCATCCTTGAAACTCCATAATAAGTGTCATTGAACTTTGAAGTGTAAAAGTCTAAAGTTTTCATGTAGTTGCATCCATAGATAGTGAAGTTGCTTCTTTAAGCCTCCCTGCAAAGCGAGTTGCCATTTCGTGGTTTATCCTTGACTCCAATTCTACCAATAAGCAAGCATTGGGTCTAAGATCCTTGGTGATCACATCTTTCTTCGTCCCTTTAAGTACAGGGAGGCCTCTCTAGGGATTGGTGCAAATTCAATCTAAGGAGTGTGTTTTAAATTCTGCTTGGATATATCTCTTCCTTAGTGTCTCCTATAGTGGTCCTCACATTTTGATGCAATTCCTACAGTCGAATCACTAGAAATTTGATGCCCTAGCCATCACACCAAGTGGGAACCCTAGACGCTAATCCTTCAACTTGGGGACCCTTTGAATGTTTATGCTTTAGGACTTATTGAAGTATATCATTCACAACCTTTTCTCTTGCCTACCTTGACCTTCGATGAACTTTTATCTCGTCAAATATCTTGAACCTAGGTCTTGTGTACTCTTTCTTTCAAGGGGTTCTTGGAAAGTCTTCCTAGCTTCTACCAAAGCTCATACTTTCATTGAAACTTTCCATTGAATGAACCACCTTGCCTCACTTCAAAACGTATCCTAAACACATCTATCATAAGTGAGGGATATTGGGACTCCTCCCGTCAGTGAAAATCCAAGAAGAGAACGGGACTTAAGTTGTGGTGATAGTGGGCCTTTGTCCCAGGGTGTTGTTATTCCCTCTAGCTTTAGTCTATTTACTAGGCCTACTAGTTTGTGCAACAACAAAGCCAAACTTAGAATCTAAATAGTTGTACAATAAACTAACTATAGTCTTTGTCTTTGCAGCACATTGGTGGGAGTCATTTGGCAACAAATGCCCTCAATTGCAAAAGTTTGCAATTAGAGTCCTCAACCAAAATTTCAGCTCTTCTTTGGTTGTGAGTGAAATTGGCTTATTTTTTAGCAGATTCACATGAAGAATAGAAACCGCTTGGAACAAAAATGGTTAAATGATCTCGTCTTTGTGCAATACAACTTCCCTGATTTCTCCCTCTTATCATCATTACACTCAAGATGTTGGACCTCTTTCAATTGAAGCCTGGCACCAAGGTAGTGGCATCTTCCTAGTAGTGTTTCCCATTCCATGTCTCACTTGATCATGAGGGTATGTTTTAGGTGGTTTCTCACAAATGCATTAAATATCCCTTGAGGAATGGCTTGATCCTTCTGCAACATAATAAAGACAACATCTAGCCTAGCATGAGCGCACTTATGAATTACAACCTCAACATTGTATCCCTATAAATGAGCGTTAGCCCTTCAGGAGCCTCAACCTGTTAATTTCTAGTAGCATCGGATGTGCTCTAAGTCTCAAAATCTGCAGGGAGGCTTAGACACACGCATTCTCCAATACCCAGAAATCGTTTTGGTAAATTTCACCCAAAGACAGTTTTATTAAAATAATTAATTTTTTTAATGGGACCCTAAGTCTAAACTTAGGAAATTAAAATAATTAAAGTGTATTAATCTAACTATTGGTGAAATTTCTAGAAGAAGGCGAGGATCAAGCCAAAATGATCTAAGCCATTGATTAGAAGTTAATCTAGGTCGTTGGTTGTCCAACAAAAAGATATAAGAAGAGGCTTGAGAGGCACTTGGAGAACACATCGAGTAGAGTTCAAAAGATCGAATTTCTGCAGCAGAGCAGCTATCAGTGAGAAATTCGAAGTGAGCTTTTGCAGTGAGGGGCAGGGATAGTATCTGGTGAGGAGTCTTCTTGGGCCGGCGAGTACAAGGCAGAGAGGACAGAACAGCATCCAAAGAGAGGATGACGCTGGTCCACGTAGTTGTGACGCAATGGCAGCATAGAGCCTAGAGGGAGATAAAATTCCTGCTGAGGAAATTGAGTTTCAGAAGTCGAGAACTGGGCTGTGAGACCAAGAGGCTGGAAATCGAAGTTTCTAATCAGCAAAAGGTCTGAAGGAGTAGCACAATCCCTAGCAGAGGTGACATAGAGACTGCGTGGGGTTGACGCAGTTTTGCATAGAAGTTGATGCAGAAGAGACGAAGAGCCTCTATTCCGGCGAGATCAGAGTCGAATTCTTCCAATGACAGGGTGAGAGCATCTCACTCCTTGTTTTGTCCAGTTTCTCTCTATATAGGATAGCCAGTTGGGCATCCAATGAATTGTACTCAAAATTACTACTGCATAATAATAAAACCCTCAACTGCTGCACCGGTTTTCCCACACTAGATTTTCCGGGGACATTTGTCCAAAAATAACTATGTAGATGTGTTGTGTATTTGCTTCTTGTTCAGTTTCTTGTTTCTGCATTTTATTTTATGTTTACTGTAGGAAACAGTAAATAACTTTGTTCAATAATTAACAAATAGAAAAAATGTAATCAGTTGTTGCAATAGAAATTTGGGGCTTCCAAATTTTCACATGGTATCAGAGTTGCGGATGAAAGAAGAGAACAGTGCCGAAACAGCCCAGCACTGAAGGAGGAAGGGCGTTCAAAATTCTTGCAAAGGTAGCAATTTGAATCCCAGAGGGATTGTGCAGTTCATGCCAGGAGGGCAAGATTTTCGTGGTAAATCTCTCTCTGAGTGACTTGCCAAAGAGCTAGGATTTCCAGAACGAAAATTGTCAGCGTCAGAGGGAGCAGTGCAGCAAAAGCTTCAGCAAAGAGGGGTTTTTCGTGGGACGCAGTTTTCTGCATGCAGTTGCTGGGCAGAAAGACGTCAAAAGGAAGAAGAGAGACACTTGAGGGAATTTCTTCCTCAAAAAATTCCTAGCCAGGGAATTTGAATTCTCATTTGCTGAGCAGCAGCAGGAGAGAGAAGGTCATTCGACTTTTTCGATTGGCAGAGATGGCAGCCAGTGGATTGAGGGATCAGGATCAGTTGGATGGTTCATCCAACTATGTGATCTGGAAGGCAAGGATGTCGTGCCTTCTGGATGAACATTTTCTCAAGAACTACATCGACAGCGTGGTAGCTGAGCCCGCAGATCTAGATCCACTCAAGAAGTACAAGGGAGAAATGGTAAAGACCAAGAGAATTATCCTCGACGGAGCAAAGGATCATATAGTCTGTCACATCTTTGGTAGAGACACTGCCAAGGAGATGTGCGATGCCTTGTCGACGCTATATCAGGGATCTTTCGAGCAATGGAAGATGTACTTGGAGCAGAAGATGAGATCTATGCAAATACAGAAGAGGAAACGCATTGATCCGTTCCTGACTAAGCTTCAGGAGACCCGAGACGCGTTGGCAGTTGTGGGCTCAATACCTCAAGGCTCTGAGATGGTAAGACTCGCCCGAAATTTAGTATCTCAGTGGCAAGTCTTTGTCTAGAGCATCCTAAGCAGGGTGACTCTGCCAAACTGGGATGGAATGTGGGCAGCTCTTAAGCAAGAGGAGTTGAGGAGAGACATGGTTAAGTGTTAACTTGACGGAAGCAGCAGCAGTGAGTCAAGCCCCAGGAGGAGGAAGAGAATGCAGCCCTTAGATCCAAGGGGCAGCGAGAGTAGCGGAAGAAGAAGAAAGATGTTTCCAATATCAAACGCTTCAGGTGTGGCAAATTCAATGCTTCAAGTGTGGTGAATGCTTCAAGTATCCTCTCAAGAACAAGGAAAAAGATGAGAAGCATGATCCGAAGGTTGCAGCCGTGAAGATCGAGGAGGAGTTCACTATGACAGTCCAAGCATCTCCAAGAGGGAGGTGGGGTGATCTAGAGTTGTAGTTAGAAAGGACTGCAAATGGGTAGGATCCTTGATGATTCCACCTCTCGGATCAATTCCTTGTTACAGGAGCCCAAATCAAAAGTAGCAGGATGGACCAGTGTCGGTGCAAAGGAGTGTCGGAGTGATAGTTGCAATGGCTAGGAGCACCAAACACTGAGCAGCGCAAAGCAAAGTTGGCAACAATGCAGTTGGCACAGAGCAAAGGTTAGCAGCAGTACAAAGGCTTTAGTGGGTCAACGTAGAGACTAGCAGCAATCATAAATTCTAGCAACAAGATGCATCATACTAAACACTTGTTCAGTAATTTGGGATGCTTTTCCGTTGTTGATGCAGTAGCAGCAGCAGTTGGAGAAGGTTGCAGTGCAAATGCAATATTGGTAGTGGCAGTGGCAGTGGTAGTGCTAGTAGCAGCACAGATGCAAAATTGAGAGGGAGTTGCAATACGAATGCAGTGTTGACAGTGGCAGGGTCAACAGTAGTACGGATGTAGCGTTTGCGCAGTAGTTAGTGGACAAGATGTCAAACATCGGCAGCACAGAAGGAGATGTTATAGAACAGAGTGATGCTCCAGCAAGGTGCATTACTAGGGCACATTTCTCACTAAGAGGGAGTGTTGACTTATAGTAGCATCGGATGTGCTCTAAGTCTCAAAATTTGCAGGGAGGCTTAGACACATGCATTCTCCAATACCCAGAACTCGTTTTGGGAAATTCCACCCGGAGACAGTTTTATTAAAATAACTAATTATTTTTAATCGGACCCTAAGTCTAAACTTAGGAAATTAAAATAATTAAAGGGTATTAATCTAATTGTGGGTGAAACTTCTAGAAGAAGACAAGGATCAAGCCAAAATGATCTAAGCCATTGATCAGAAGTTAATATGGGTCGTTGGTTGTCCAAAAAAAAGATATAAGAAAAGGCTTGAGGGGTACATGGGGAGCACATCGAGAAGAGTTCAAAAGATCAAATTTCTGAAGCAGAGCAGCTATCGGTGAGAAATTTGAAGTGAGATTTTGCAATGAGGGGCAGGGATAGTATCCGGTGAGGAGTCTTCCTTGTCTGGACAATATAAGGCAGAGAGTACATCACAACGTCCAGAGAGAGGCTGACGCTGGCCCACTGATGTAGTGGCAGTGCAAAGCCTAAAGGGAGACCAAATTCCTGTCGAGGAAATCGAGTTTCAAAAGCCGGAAACCGAGGTGTGAGACCGGGAGGCTAGAAATCGAAGTTTCTGGTCAGCAGAGGGTCCAAAGGAGGAGCAATGCAGTCCCTAGCAAAGGTGACGCAAAGACTGCGTGGGGTTGACGCAGTTCCGTGCAGAAGCTAACACAGAAGGGATGTAAGCCTCTATTCCAACGAGATCAGAGTCAGATTCTTCCATTGACAGGGTGAGAGTATCTCACTACTTGCTTTGTCCAATTTCTCTCTGTATAGGATAGCCAGTTGGGCATCCAACGAATTGTACTCAGAATTAATACTGTATAATAACAAAACCCTCAATTGCTACACTAGTTTTCCCACACTAGGTTTTTCCGAGGACATTTGTCCAAAAACAACTGTGTAGATGTATTGTGTATTTCCTTCTTGTTCAGTTTCTTGTTTCCACATTTTATTTAAATAGTGAAGGCTGCAGTGTATTAGTTTCAGTGTTTACTGTAGGAAACAGTAAATAAATTTGTTCAGTAACTAACAAATAGAAGAAACGTAATTAGTTGTTGTAGTAGAAATTTGGGGCTTCCAAATTTTTGTACCTCCAGATGATGAAATGTTGAGATAAGAAGTTAGGTCATTGGTAGGATTCATGATCTGGCCCAGAGGACCCACAATGCTCCCAGGCTGCCTTGTACCTATTTTATCGGTGTTGCCTTGTTCTCAAGTCTAGATGAGGATGGTGATCACTTGAGACGCTTTTGGAGGGCTTGAACACCTTTTCTTGATGATGACACCATGCTCTAGGGTTGTCAAATCACCCATGCAAACCCTATGATGGTGATGCATGGCACCTTGTTGATGACATCTTGGACGAGGAGTTGTGACTTGGAGATGCACCCATTCATTGTGATGAGTTGTCTTGCAGTGAGGAGCACTCCTAGACCGATTTTGTCACCTTGTTTGATGGAGATGTTCATTAAACAGGATGACATCATGTTGGAGGGCTCTTTCTCCCACACGTGGAAAGGATGTCATTTTATTATGTTTTATCATTATGTGAAGTTATTTTTAGGTCAACTTGTGACCTATTAACCTTGTTGAACACTTAAAGTTGATTTTAGGGATTTTGATTGTAAATCAATAGAAATTTGACTTGGTAACCCTCCCATAAATAGATGGGAGTCAAATTCCCTTGGATCATTGACACACACTCATTTATCTCTCTTGCAAAGATTTCACATTAGTTATCTTCTTTTCTCTTGGATCCAATGGCTAAGGAATACGAAGTATCTTGGGGAGGATATGTTTTGCATGGAGAAGGCTTTCTATGGATTGATGAAGTGATACTTTGAATAGTGTAAGTTTAATGTTATTTTCTTCCATTTTGCATGAAATTGTTGAAATTAGGGTTTGTCATATGCCATATTAAAAAGTGCAATATCTTTCATGAACTCTTGTTTCTTATTTATTTATATAAAAATTGTCATCAAGTGTTCATCAAAGGAACTAGATTTGCACCCTTTGACCTTAAATCTCCTAAAGAAGAAAGTCGCTAGGGTTTTGGAAGTGATGTGAACTTTCCTTCCACCCTCAGTGAGAAGCCATTTAGGTGATAGTGGTGGCTGACCCTATTGTTGTCCTAAGACTTAGGGTGTTGCCCCATTCATAAATTATTGTTTCTTTTATATATCTATGTTTGGAGGGTCCTTGGTTGCATTATCTGGAACTAGTTGGTTCAGTGAAAATAGATGGGTTCAGTATTGAATCGGCCTTTTGCGGTTCTGTGCCACCAATTGGACCAGTTTAAGCTTCAAAACAGTCAGACTGGTTGGTTCCACCGGTTCCATTGTTTCCGATGACTAATGGATGGCACCCAATGTAAACACATCAACGATAATTATTGCACTTGACTTAGTAGGGTCATTGAATGAGGCAAGTAACAAAGCCATTGACCTCAAGAAATCAACCCCAAGACCTCCTATGTGAAGGTCAAACCATTCAAGAGCTTGATCTATCCAGCTGGGTTGGAGAAAAAGAAAAAAGATACATAGAGTCTAGACACACACACATACATATATAGACACACATACTATCAACTCAGATTTTAAGGTCAACGCCATTCATCATGACCCAACTCTTCAATACCATGTAAACTAATCACATAGTTCAATTGTATCATCACGTTGTCAATTTATCAATCATTAATTCAGATATATCTTTGTACATCCTATGCAAGTAAATTTTATCTCACAGGTCCATAACAATTACCTCTTTAAATTTCAAAAGTATCAAATTTGTCACAGATGCAGGTTTTGAACGATCCCACCTACACAAGTAAAAAAATATCATAGCAAATACACAAGTCAGGCTACTATACTCAACAACAAAGGAGCACAATGTAGTTAATAAAAATATTCTGGATTAATATTAATCTAAGAACTAGATTACTCATATGCAAACAAGTCTAACAAACTCAGAAATCTTTTACCTGCATTTTGTTTCTATCTTTTGAACTAAAGTAGTTTATTTCAACATTCAATGCAAGTTTTGAATGACCAACACAAGTAAACTGTTTACATATCTGGTTGCAAATTGAGGTAGGCATATCATTTCTGAAATACTAACCCTCAATGCAAGGTGCAATGCAAACTTAATCCCTGTTTGACCTAATGTGTCGAATACTTATTGTATTAAAAAAGTTATGTTTTCCTTGTATTAAAGAAGGTGGGAGTTCTAATGAATAAAATAAACATGAAAGTTACATTTAAACTGGTTACATATGTAGTTGCAAATTGAGGGAGATATATCATTTCTGAAATAGTGACCTTGAATGAAAGATGTGATTCAATGTTTATCTCTGTTTGACCCAAAGTGCCCAATATATTTTGTGATAAAAAAGCAATGTTTTCCTTCCTTTAAAGAAGGCAGGAGTTATAATGAATAAAAGAAACATGAAAGTTCTACATACCACATGCAAAGAAATGCACAATAAGATAGGATAAGTTAATTTTATTAATGTCCAAAGAATGGTTACAAAAGTAGGTCAATGGCATTGAGGAATACAACTAGTATGAAATTTGAATACATGTGGGAGTGCAAGTGCGTGAAAATTTCTGAATCTAGACACAAAAATCCTACTGCAGTTACTGGTTTAGCATCTCCTACTTGTTATTTTATTCAACAAGTTATTTCATTTATAAACAGTGATGAAAAACACTACTACAGACTACACAGACATACAGATCATAAACTGAAACAATAGATGAGACAAACACACAACGGACACCATTATTTTTGGACAACATGTCCCCGGAAAAACCCAATGAGGGAAAACCGGTGCAACAGATAGATTGTTTGTATTATTAAGCAAGCAGAATCTGAGTACAATTGGTTGCCTCTCACACCAGCTAACCTTACAGAGAAATCAAGGCAGCAAGAAATACATACAAGGGTTTACCTCGTTCTCCAAGTCACAACTGATCCACTGCGTAGCTTGACTCCGGCTAACACTGCGAAATCCCAACGCAATCACTGCTTGGGCCAACGTCTTGCCTCTAGGAGACTGCAGCACCCTTTCTACTAGATCGATTTGCTGGAGGAAGACTATTGTTCAGCCCTCCCGGCTCAAAGCCTCGCTTCTCCTACAAAATCTCAGACTTCTGACGAATACTCTGCACTGCCACTGCAAGAGACCCTCCTGGCCTATGTCAGCAATGCACGAGCCCCTTCCTGGACTTTGTAGGCCTCTGTGTTGCCTCTCTGATGCTACTACTACCTCTCTGCCACGTACTCTTTGGCTCGGAACACCTTTCCAATCCAAATCTCTGCTTTCGCCCCTCTCACTACAACTCAGATCACTTGTTCGATTTTCTCAACAAACCACGCCCCAGAAAAATCGAACTCACTGATCAACTTGGTGTCTCTCCAACTGACCCTCAAGCCTCCTCTTATACTTTTCATGTTGATGAATCAATGGTCGAGATTAAGTCCCTAAACAACGGCTAAGATTGAAACAGACTTGATCCTTGTCTCTTAGAAGCTTCTCACCCATATTTATTAATACCCATTAATGTTTTATTTTCCTAAGTTTAGACTTAGGAAACCCATTAAAAATATTAATTATTTTAATAACGCACAATCCAGGTGGAATTTCACCAAACGATTTCTGGGTCTTGGAGATCTTATGTATTCTAGCCCCTCCACAAAATTTCAGTGCTGGAGCACATCCGATGCTACCCAAATCAACAAGTGCAACTCCTGAAAAATGTTGAAAATAACATATAGAAAGAAACAAACCTATAGTAGTAAATCCTCAAGATAAAACACTTATGTAATTGTGACAAAGGTACGATGATGCGAAATACAAACATTGAATATATCCAAGGTTGGGAAACTCGACAACTCAAGAACCTAGAGAGAGAGAGACAGAGACAGAGAGAGAGTGGCAATGATGTCAAGGTCTCCAGGCTCTAAAGGCCGAATGTGAGGGGGCTGAACTAGGTATTAGCTCACTATTAGAGTCCTTTGGAACTATCAGGGGGTCTAGCTGTATGATCCTGGGGGGTATGTAGGAGCATGGGATACTCAAAGCATTCACAGTCGACAGAAAGAAACTCTAGATAGATCTTTGGCTACTCCTCTGGATCTAGGAGCTAATTTGATGGGTGGAAGGTTGTGATATTCCCACTTAGCAAGGTTGCTAAGTGAAATATCGATTTTGACCAATTTTGTCAAATTTTGGGATGCAACTTAGGAAAAGTGGGTTATGGGGTCCCACTTGCAATTTTGAGGTGAAAACAGGCTCCAACATAAGGGAAAAAGAAAAATCAAATTGTTAGTGGATGGTGGGGGCCACTGCATAGGGAAATACGCTCCCCTTGGCTAATACGCTCTCATGGAGGGAAGAGAGATGAGGAAATTGATGGATGGGACCCACATGGAGAATTGGAGGCTCAAGACTAAAATAGGAGGTGCATTCATCATTTGGGCATCTTTGATCATTTGACATTCACACTTAGCTAGCACGCTTGAGCTGAGAGCCAAGTATGCACGTGCTATTGAGCACACGAGATTTTAATGCGAGAATCTCACCCTACCTTTGGTGGAATTCAAGTGCCAACCCAAGGAGGTGATTTGCACTACATTTGACTTGATCCGAGAGCTTATCTAGCAAATTTGTTGAGCTGGTTCAGTAGGTTGGGCACAGAAAGGGGAACACACAACATTTGGAGTTGGTTGTGGAGCTGGGAGTTTGTTGGGATTTCAAGGAAAGACTAGGACCACCATTCGTTGGAGATTTGGAGCATTGTCTGGGCTCCATTTTGTGTAAGATTGCTATGTCAATCAGCCACCATCAAAGACTGCATGAGTCTGCGCAGTGGTGCCTTTGTTCCACATGTGGGAGCCTAGGAGAAGGTGGTATTGGCACTGAGAAAGGCTGTTGCTTGTGGGGTAATCCCAGAGGGGAATTTTGTTGAGCATTACAGCCATTTTTGAGGCCATCAACAATGTTATTTTTTGGAGGGTCGATATACCCAATAGCTGGAGGAGAGCATGGAAACATCCCAAATACCAAATTAGTTTTAGAAGACATGAAAACATGCATATTTTTACATAAATCAAGATAGATATGGCATCCATGATTCCATTGTACATCACTGATTAATTATTCGAGCATCAACCATCTATATTCTAGCAATTACAAACATACATCAAATTTTTAAGCATATTATAAAACATAAAGCATATTACCTAGCAAGTGAGCAACTGTTAACATTAGTCATGTCCAAAATTCAAAAAAATAATGTTTACAAAATAGGCCACTTGGCAGACACCAAGACAAAAAGGTTCAAATTCACAACAAGCCTACAAGTCTAATGATTAATCTATGACAAAAGTAGTAAATTGTGAATATATCTACTAATCTCTCCTCCTTCTACCAAGAAGAGTATGTAGCGATGGGCCTCCACATGGTGGCAATGAAGAAGATGTGCCCGTGGAATTTGTGGCACTGAAATTGATGAAGATGAAGCCCCTGCTGTTGGTATTGAACCATGGAACCTGGGAACCAAGGAACCAGATGGGGGTGGCATCTCAACTCGACCATCATCATCCTAGAATCGCTCAAAAAATTCATACCAAAAAAAAACCACTAGTTAACAAAAAAATTAAAAACAAGAATTAGAGAAATGCTTTATAAGCAAAATTGACATTTGAATTCAATGGACATACCACTTATTGACTGAATTTTGAAATTCATACCACCATGGACATAAATAGATAAGAGCATCTTCTAATTTCTCTAATCGCAACACTCCATCCTCTAAATTGGGCTCCTTTGGATTCCTATCCCAAACCTTAAGGTCTTTATTAGTCTTTGCATCATCACAGAAATGGGACAACAATCGCAAGTTGTAATGAACATAAACCAAGTTCTCTGCCCAATCTCAACTCAACCAGTTCCTTTTAACACTGTGGATGAAAGAATAAGAGCTCCAACACCTCTCTACAGAATAAGTGCTTACCACCTATGATAGCATCCACAATGCCAAAGTCTGTAGAAGTGGAGTAGCACCTCCATGCATGTTCCACCACTCAAGAGAAAAAAAACTTTCCCGGTCTCTAATTGCAAGTATGCTCCCAAATGGACCAGTGATAAGCGTATAGTTGCTCAACAATTTTCGTATCATGGCAGCCTCCTCCTCATCAGGGACTAATTTATCCAATGTAATCATATATTTTTCTAGAACCTCTGGATCTAGGTGTGGTTTTCTCCTGCCCCCCCCCCAGGTCTTGGTGTTGAAATCCATGATGGATGATAGTATTTAGGTGTCAAAACATATGCTAATGCGTGCAATGGAACATTTAGCATTTCCCATCGGTTTTCCACCTCTGCATGAATATAATTGTATAAGGTGATATCTCTAGGCTCAACAATGTCTTTAATCTGCCCCAACATGCTATCCATTTGCTCATACACCTCCCTAATTATTGGTCGATCTGAATCTGCAAACATGATCATGTAATAAATTGGTTTGGTGATTTGCAAAACATATTTAACCTATGACCAAAAGAACATGTCAAGAATAGTGTCCTTGGCCAGATTAGCACCATCTCTACCAGTGTTAATTTCCTCCCATGATTCAAAGGTCACCATATTAGTTAAATCTTGTCTCACCTTCACTAGCCGCCTAAAGGTGAGGTAATAATTTGCAAATCTTGTTTTTGGAAGTTTAAGCAACTACAACTTGGAGTAAGTGCCATAGAAGTAGTTTACCCTTGTATGCCCTGCGATAAATTTAATGAGTTGCTTCCCTCTCTTGTAAAGCTCATTAATCCTCCCACATTCTTTATGCTTCACAATATCATGCATCAAAAGGTTCAATGTGTGCACCAAGCACCCAGACCAAAAGATGTGTGGATGAGTACGCTCAATAACGTTTCCTGTTGCCTTACAATTTGCTGCATTATCTGTGATCACTTGAACCACATTATTCAGACCAACATCTCTGATTTATTGCAATAGGAAATCTGCAATTTTTGGGAAGTTGCACTGATGGAAGAGGAGTCATGACATGTAAGAAATATTGCACCATTAGCAGAAACACTAAGAACATTTATCAAATGTTGGTTTCTAATATATGTCCACCCATCTGATTCAATGGATACCACACAATCCACCCACTCATTTGTAAATCGTGTCAAAGCTCTTTGAACCTTTGCTTTTTCTCTTTCTAATAACATTGTTTTAGCTTTCTCATAGTTGGGGGCCTTGTATCATTTTGGGGCTTCATTGATGGCCTATACCATTTCATGCCAATAGGGAGAGCGAAGCACATTAAATGGTACACTGCAAGCACAACAAAATCAAACCATCTTTTGATCCACACCATCCCTCCCAGCCACATTCAGGAAATCCCCTATTGTTCTTTTACCGCCAAAGCTTACAGAAGTACCATGAGGAGATGAGCTACCAAATCTAGAGGTTGCACTTGATTCAGAAGTCAATTTTTGTTTCTTGCTTTTTGTTGTGCAACCTCCTCTATTTTGATGTATTTTCTTCTTTGTTCAATTGAAATATTTGGGCAAATATGTATCCCCACAACACCCTTTTTATCATCACTGTCCATCACCCCACAAACATACCCCCTCACACGAGTATATGAACCACTAAATGGTTTTCCTCCATGACAACCATGAGGGCACAAAAATTTGTAGCTTCCACCACCTTTTCCCCCTTCAAGTTTGGTCACATACTTCCACAAGGATGTCAATACAGCTTTCCGCTCTAGTGTTTCAGTGTTCCCTTCAAGTTCATCCCCTTCCTCTTCAAACCCTTCCTCCTCATCATACGTTGGGTCACTCATATGGGAACCACTATTCTCTTGTTCTTCTTCCCTTCTATTCCTACTCCCCCTTGCCATCACGAAAACCAAAAGTGGAATGATACATAGAAGCCAAAAGAACACCATCTTGGAATATGAATATAGGTGGTAGACAACCTACAATTAAATGAGAAAGAAGAAAGAATGGGAAACAGTAGGAGAGGCAGCCAAAAAATGTTGATTTGGGTAGCATCGGATGTGCTCTAGCCACGAAATTTGGTGGAGAGGTTGGGGCACATGAAATCTCCAATACCCAGAAAGGGTTTGGGCAGATTTTAAACAGATCAAGAGATATGAAAATATTTAATATTTTTAATGGAGTCCCTAAGTCTAAACTTAGGGAAAATAAAATATTAATGTGTATTAATATGAATCTATGTTAGAGTGGTCCAAAAGACATGGATCAAGCTAGACCTAATCTTAGCCATTGATTAGGGACTTAATCTCGGTCGTTGATATGTCAACAGGAAAAGTATAAGAAGAGGTTTGAGGGTCACTTGGAGAGTACACCAGATGATCAGTCATTCTATTCTCTAGAGCGGGGTTTGCTAAGAGAGATAGAATCAGTGATAAGGAGAGCAGTTGAGGGGCATTGAGTACAGAGAAACAGAGAAGGCAGAGATTGTGCCGGGAGAGCAGTGCAGCAGCCAAGGAGGGTGATGCAGAGCCAGCAAGGGCTCACACAAGGCCACGCAAATCCGACCAAGTGTTGCGCAGAGCACCAGAGGGGCTAGCGCAGCTGATGCAGAGACTCCCAGAGCTTATGCGGGGCCTCTTGGGGATGACGCAGGGCCAGCGTGAGATAGAGAGGGGCTAACGCAGTCCAGATTGGGCAGACGTTGGGGTTGCAAAGCAGTTTTGTGCTAAGGAACTGCCGGAAGGATTTTCCAGGGTTTCAGCCATGAGATTTCTCTCAAACTGTGAGGTATAGCTGCTAAGGAAATTCTCTGTTGGGTAGGCCAGTTTTGGCACCCATATTCTAATCTGATATTGCTTAATAAGAAAACCCTCAGATCGCTGCACCAATTTTCCCACATTGGGTTTTTCCAGGGACATTGGTCCAAAATTAATGGTGTCATGTGTGTTTGTTCTTGTTTCTTTTAGTTGTTGATCTGTAATATATTGAGCATGCACTGGTGTTTATTTTCAATATTTACTTTGTAAATAACTTGTTAAAGAAAAATAACAAGTAGGTAGGAATAAATTAGAAAAAGCGCATGAAGGGTTTCTAAACTAAGTAAACTTAGAAACTTCAACAAAAAATACAAAAAACAATGACAAAAAAATGAGGGAGGTTGTGATTTACACTTACCTCTTTAGCTCTTGTAGATGGAAGCCCTTCTTTACTCCTCCAATCTCCTCTTCTTTCTCCTAGCTCCTCCTCCTTCACTCCTCCAAGCTCTCCTCAAGTCTCTCCTCTATTTCTCCTCTCTTCTCCAACCTCTCAAAATATACAAGTGAGAAAATGAGAGATGAAAGAGCATTTTAATCCCTTCATTCCCTTCCCTAACCCAACTTGGACCCACCCCCAACCACTAAATAAAAATAACAAAAAATAAAAAAACGTTTTTGTGGGGCCACACGGCGGAACTGGCCGGCAACCCACGGAATCGGTCGCGATTTGTACAAATTCGGCCCCGAAACGCGTCCCAACAATTCCGAAACGTGGATCGGGCTCGACGGTTCCCACAGGGTAGGAAGCGTCTTTTCCGACCCAATCCGCTTTTCGGGCGGTGGATCACCCATAGATATGTATGGGTCACGTAACGGGGTTTTGATCCAAGAAGGTGTGAAAATTCTATCATTGCAACAATTGATTTATTTTACCTACTTATTTCTCAATAATTTATTTATGAAAACCCTTCAGTAAACATTAAAATACATTATGCTGCAAATATCACACCATAATACAAAAACAAACACATGCACAAGAATCAACACATCAACACAGATATTTTGGACAATGGTCACTGGAAAAACCCAATGTGGGAAAACCGGTGCAGCAGAGGGGGATTTTATTATTCAGCAATTCTTCAGTACAACTGGGTGCCAAACTAGCCTACGCAACAAATAAAAAATATCCAACAATTCTCCTAGTCTCAGCGTCAGGCTTGTTGGCCTTTGCACAGCTCCCAGACCCTTTGCGTCAGCACTGGGCCTCTCTGCATCACCCTCGCAAGCCCTCCAGTGACTGTGAAGTCTATTGCCTCTGCGTCTGCCTCTCCAACCTCTGCGCTGGTCTTCTGATGTTGTTCCCGACTCTTTGTTCCATACCCGCTACCTCTAGCTACTCTCCAGACCACTAGTTCGAATTTCATAGCTAACCCCGCTCCAAAAATCGAACTGACTGGTCTCCCTCAGTGCGTTCTCCAACTGACCCTCAAGCCTCTTCTTATACTTTTCCTGTTGGTCCTTCAACAGTCGAGATTAAATCTCTGATCAACGGCTAAGATTAGCTTTGGCTTGATCCATGACTTTTGGAACCTTTTATCCCATTTTTATATTAATACCCATTAATATTTTATTTTTCCTAAGTTTAGACTTAGTAACTCCATTAAAAATATTAATTATTTCAATATCTCCAAAACTGGTTAGAATCTACCCAAACCATTTCTGGGTCTTGGAGATCTCATGTGCTTTAGCCTCTCTACCAATTTTCATGGCTAGAGCACATCCGATGCTACCCTAAATCAAAAGGAAGGGGTGTTTCATGCAACACTGAATAGGACACAAGGTATAGGCGATCAGCCAGGACCAAAACCTCTCCAACTGAGAGGAAAACCCACAAAAATCCTTCTCTTCTTATAGAACTTCAATTGACAAATTCCAAGACCTATGACCCTTGACCAAGACCTTCCAAGACCAAGTCATCCTTCCTTCTTGACAAGCTTTCCTTACACAGCTTCCAGTATTTCGATCTTCCAGCAACTTCGACCCCAACAACAATTTTTGTAACTTCAACCTAGCGGCCTCAACAACTTCGACCTAGTGGCTTCACAGCTTCGACCTTTATGCAGCTTCAGCAACTTTGACCTAGCAGCGTCACAGCTTCGATCTAGAGGCAGCTTCATAACTTCAACCTTGCAACTTCAAAATTTCATCTAGCCAGAACATGTAGAAACCCTAATGAAAGAGAGAGAGAGAGAGGCCTAAAAACTCCAATCTTGATCTTCTTCTTCTTCTTCGTCCTTTTCCATCTTTTATCTTGACGAGATCGAACTTGCTTTAGTGAGTCTACAAATGAGGTCGAATTCCTTCTTATTTATAGGCTTGTGATGGGTACGAATTGCTATCTTGAGGTTGACTTGTCCCTTCATGTAGGCCGACTTGATCTTTGTGCCATAACGAGGTCTTAGAGAGTCTTTTGACTCTATTTTGACTCAATATTTTTTCCTTTACAATATGTAACATGCCTAAATGGGTATTCAATACATGACAATGACTCAATTGACTCTATGACAAACCTAGAAGCACTCAATGGGTGCTTGACCTAAAAATAAGTTTTCCTTGAGCATGAAACACATGCCTCAAGAACACAAATAATAAATTTATTTTTCTCTTTTCATT
Organism: Pinus tabuliformis; assembly: GCA_031772625.1. Taxonomy (NCBI): domain Eukaryota; kingdom Viridiplantae; phylum Streptophyta; class Pinopsida; order Pinales; family Pinaceae; genus Pinus; species Pinus tabuliformis. The sequence continues at coordinate 940,669,946 of CM062817.1, read as the reverse complement.
AAATACATAAAATCAGGATTACATATGCCATTATGAAGATCGAACCTAGTTACATATTTCGACACAAAACGCCATGGAAAAGGGCCAAAAGATGGTTGAAACGTCAAGTGTCGTACCATAAGGTGTCACCAAATCATGGGACATTGTACAATAAGGCGCCCAGTGTTTCCGTTGTGTTTCGGCCGAGTTTTGGTGTTTCGAGCTCCAGTACGTAGCAAAAAGTTGAGTTCCCAGACATTTTGTGCAACACAAGTCCAAGGCCTTTGGCATATTTGCAATGGAAATGGAAAACTTCAAAATTCAACCTTGGGGCACCAAAAACACAAAAAGTGGCATTAATCCCCCACTATACAAAAACTAACAGCGTCCTCATTTAAAAAATCAAATTTTTAGAAATTTAAATTAGATTATTTCCATTGAAAATGGCAATAAGATGGCGCATAAAAAACTTCAAAAACTAAAATCATGTTGGTTGTCCAATTATGGAAAAAACCTTTGCATTGTTTCATGGGCATGAAACCAATAGCAAAATGATTTAAAAAACAAGAAGAAAAATGTAGGTAGGGAAAGAAGCAAGCAACCATATGCCTAAATGTATGGAAACAATCATTAACATGGGGGTATTTATGAACATACCTGTCCATGGAAGATGAGAAGTATGCATGGCTGATTTGGCAAATGATCTTTGAACCTTTGATCCACTAAAAAACTTTATTGGTGATGATAATGGTTGTTTGATCCACTAAAAAAATGTCGAGTTCCTAGATGTTTTGTGCAACATAGGTCCACGGCCTTTGGCATATTTGCAATGGAAATGGACAACTTCAAAATTCAATCTTGGGGCACCAAAAACACCAAATGGCATTAATCCCCCACTACACAAAAAATAACAACCTCATTTAAAAAATCAAATTTTGTAATATCCCAAACGGGATATTTTTCTAAATTTGCAAAAATTAAACTCAACCCAAATTTCATCATTAAACTATCATTCATTTAATAGAAGATTTCCATGTAAAATATAATAGATAAAGTGCATGCAATTCCATAAAACGATAGGCAGAAAATAATATCATCTTTATTATAATATAAACTGAGGTTTACATGCTGATACAATAAAATAGTTGAGATGGGAAACTGGTCTCAATAATGTACTCCAATACTGTGCTGACCCTCCAAAACTGAACTGAAATATCACTGTTGAGCTCTCCTGCGAATTCTGGATGAATTTAGCAAGGGGAGATGGGTACTCACCCAATCTCACTAAATCACCCAAGGGTTTCCGTCCTGGGGTTTCAACCTCTCATACAAGAAGAAATAACAAATCCAAGATATCCTCTAATGGCCTCCTCCTCCTCCTTTTATAGATCTGACGGACCCCTCTAGAAGCTCCTATTTTGTTATTATTTTAATCATTGAGCACATTTCCCTTAATTAAAATATTCTTTTTAATGTGGAAAAATGTTAAATTGGCCACCATGTTTCCTCAAGCCACCGAAAATCACTTCTAGCCATCCCATCCCTTATATCTTCTCGTTCTGGTTGCCTAAGGTGTTCTGCCAAGTATTTCTCCCGAAATTCCACCTTAAGCGTAATTAATTGTTTGAAAGTGGTCGAAATGCAACAGAACGAAAGGCAAATTATGCGGATGATGGAATATACCAAGCGAATGTCATCGGACCTCATAAAAGCTCCTTAAAACCCCATGAAACACCTCCAGAAGCCCTTGGGCTCACTGATGAAGTCAACCTATACCTGTGGCCTGTCTTCCCCAAGCCTGAAAGTCCATCCTAACCATGTTGCGAGAAACACCCAAAAAAGGAACATTGCAAATTTTTAGAAATTTAAATTAGATTATTTGCACTGAAAAATGGCAATAAGAGGGTGCATAAAAAAGTTATAAACTAAAATCAAACTTCTTGTTCAATTATGGAAAAATCCTTACATTTTTCATGGGCATGAAAACCATCGCAAAATGACTAAAAAACAAGAAGAAAAACATAGGTAGCCAAAGAAGCAAGCAACCATATGCCTAAAAGTATACAAACAATAATTAACATGGGATTATTTATGAACATACCTATCAATGGAAGATGAGAAGTATGTTTGGTTGATTTGGCAAATGATCTTTGAACCTTTGATCCACCAACAAAACTTTGCTAGTGATGATAATGGTTGTTTGGCCCTCAATCCCTACTTGAAGATTACCATAAGCTCTCCTCCTTCCTTCAACAAAAAAAAAAAAACAAAATGGACAAGAAAAACCCAAAAATTTCTTTAAACCCCCATGGGCTCATTATCTCAACGATTTTTTATGTTGTGGCGCGATTTTTTTTGGAGAAATCGTGATTTAAAAAAAAAATACAATTTTTTCGAAGCAGAAAAAAACGTGATTTTTGGGCGCCAAAAAATTGGGGAGCAGAAAAACTTGTGATTCTTCAAGAAATCGGCAAAAAAATCATTGATGCTATCAACATTGATAAAGAGTAGGCTGATATCACAAGTAACCCCAGTGATCAAGTTAGGTTTAAGAGAAAAAGGAAATATTGGTGATGGAGGGATGAGAAGATCAATGTCGATACTCAAGGACAATGGAGTCAAGGGGATATTAAGGATGAAAGGATATCAATAAGAATGACCTACCTTAGGTTGAATACCCAAAATAATGGAATGGAGGGAAAAGACTAGTTTGGTATGATTTGCTACCAAGAAATAAAATCCTTCTAAGTCAAAATGTGAATCACATAATAAACCCAAAACCCCAATAAGCACAAAGAAATGTTTTTATCAAGCCCTTGGGAGAGGAATACTCCCACCAATAAGTTACAAATGACGAAGTCATTCCTATATATACAAGAGGTATGGAACTTCCATACATTAAAATATATTACTTAGGGTTTGTTAGATCAAGCATAAAATGACTAGATCTAGTCTAACTTCTAGAAACTAAAACTTTTTCAATATAATAAAGTAGTCAACACCACATGCACAATGAAAACTATAAACCTCCACAAAAAGTGGATCAATCCCCAAGAGGCAAAAATGCTTGACCCCTTTGAATCATGTGCCCAATGTCCATTGAAGGGCTCCCACTCCTTGAATTAACAATAAAATAATGCCACTATTTGGAATGGGTCAACAACTAAGGGAGGCGGCCGGGGGGGAGGGGGCGTGGGGGGGATAAAAAACCTTGACCTAATGTACATTTTACATGGCCATGGCCAAAATGAAGCATGGCCGTGAGCAAGCACTAATATAGCTATCCAACGACAGCCAAATTTTTTCTTTCTTTTGACATTGTAACCATAACTTCAAGTGCCATCCAACAACGGGTTCCCATGAAAGTGTTCCTCGAGCTTTTTCTATTGCCAAAAGCAAAATCTGCTAACTTAATTGCATTGCTTGCATCAACTAAGATGTTCCTAGCCATAACATCTCAATGTATGTATCCATGACTATAGATACTCTAGCACCTTCTAAACTTCCTTTGAGAATGTTGCAATGAATGGCTCTTCAAACCCTTCTGGTAAAGCAGATTGTTCTAAGGTGTAGAGAGATGGTAAATCTATTAAACTTGCTTGAGAGATGGTCTCATTCACTATTGATAACATCAACGATTTTTTTCGATTTCTCAAAAAATCGCGAGTTGTTTTGCTCTCTGATTTTTCAGCGCCCAAAAATTGTGATTTTTTCCATTTTGAAAAATTGTGCCATGACAAAAAAAAAATGTTGGAATGGCAAGCTCACGAGGTTTTAAATAAACTTTTGGGTTTTTCTTGCCCATTTTTGTTTTTTTGTTGTTAGAGAAGGAATGAGGAGAGCTTGTGGCAATCTTTAAGAAGGGATTTGTTACCACTCAAACCAGCACAGGACCTAAAAGGGGTTCCTAAGAGGGCAACTGCTAGGTTAAGGGCAACAGTGGAGGCTTAGCCCATTGTCACCACAGCTAAGTCTCCTTGCTCTTTACGTACTTTCACCGATGGGAGGAGTCCCGATAGTGTAGGGATCACTTGTAAAGTATATGTCAATAGATAGGTGGAAAGTGACCTTGGAAACCCATTCCCAAGGATGGAATGAAGAATGGAACTTGCTTTCTCTTTAAGCAAGGGACTTGATCCTCCAGGGGTAGGGGCGAGGATTAGAGGGTTGAGGAAGAAGGACTAGGCTTATAGACGAGGTTCTCAATCCCTATAATCCTTGGGAAACTTAGATTCCTAAATGGTCCTTGAAAAGTAATCTTTATTGAAAAGTGGGACCACGTGGGGCCAAGTGGACCCAACCCAGGCACGAGGATGGAATGTTGCAACCAATGATGTTCCTATCCTGGACAAGGTGAAGGGAAAGGAACAAATGAGAATATTTACTTCAAAAGGTTGAATTGATCATGTTGAGGTCTAGCCTTGGGGATGCCTAGGTAAAATTTGATCCTAGAGCTAGGGCTTGGGATCCCAGGGGATTCCACCATTAGAATTGCCTCAAATTTGGAGGAGATGTAGGGGACCCACCAGCGCAGTAGCCTATAGGAGATCAAAGTTTTTCCTTGGGTCAATTCCTAGGAAATTGATGCCCTAGGTGACCTTTAAGGGCAGACCTGGGAAAAAGTGGTAAAAGGTGAAAAAGGTGAAGGAGATGACAACCCTTTTTAGGGATCAGTGCCTGATTCACTTGGGGATATGGAGTCAAGGATGATGATGAGTAAGAACTCGGTTTCTTAATCAAGGAGGCCCGGAAAGTCAGCTTCATCCAATGTTGAGAGGAAGAAAAGAAAATTGACCTTCAAGCATTTATACTTCAAAGAAAATGATGTGAGCTTATCGAGACAAATAATCTCTAGGAAATTTCATTCATATAACATTGGTCCATACGTTAAATTAGCTAAAACATGCTTAATTGCACATTTCAATTATGCAGCAACTACCCCTAATTTTAGCAGTATGTAGCAACAAGAATAACAACGTTAAAATTTACTTCCAACGTTATAGCGTGTTGTGAACATCTCAATAACATCCAGATTTTTTGTCCTAGCCGGTTTTTAAAGATATTTTTATGGTATCTTAATTTTGCTGGTGTTTGCCAATTTTTTACCAATATTTTCCCCATTTTTACGATTTTTTGGTTTTTCGAACCCTTGTCGATTTTATCCCGATGCCGATGTTAGCAACATTGTGTTATAGAGTATATCCAACCAGCATTTCATTTGCAAGACAAAGCTCCAAGACAAGAAAAATAGCCCAAATCCATACATCAAAATTCATCCATCTCCAAAAATATCCTCCAAGAAAAAAATGTGAAGTTCTCTATGAGTAGAGAGATCTCAAGTCAAGTGATGATCCAAATGAATGTATCTAACATCAATATATAGCCTCCTAAGGAGTTCGAATTAGCCTATGGGCCTACATTAGCCCCTAATGATAAAATAATGTGCAAATAAAACCCCTATTGGTGACAAGTCCACCAAACTAGCTCACAAATGGAAAATAAGCCTCACAAGGGGCCAAATAATAATATGTACATGTCATAGGGCCCTCCAAAGGCCTAATAATGTCCTGAAGTGCCCTACTGAGGAATAAATTCCTCGGAATATTATGGACAAGGGGGTGGCCCCTTGTTCTCCAAGCAGTAAACCTATGGTGCTCCCAGTGGGTTTAAGGGCACATAAATGACCCCATGGGTGTCCATATGAATCAGAGATGCCTATAGACCCTTTGCAAGGGTTTGAGTAGTGGAATGAATGTTTCCATGACATCGTACAAGTCCTGGGACAACTGCCAATAGTGTGGGGCTCCTATGGGGGCCCGCTGGGCATAATGTACCTACTACCAAGTATATCACCATCATCCCAAAAGTGGATCACTAGTAGTCTCTAAGCATTGATGAAGATCTGTGGAGTGTTGTATGATGTTGTGGAGGCCAATCGCTCTCTATGCACACCCTATATGTGTCAATGTAGACCTCTAGGGGTTAGGGTCCTATATAGAGAAACCAAACCCAAATGGAAACCACCTATAATCTTGCATAAGATCCAATGTGTCCCCTACGCTTCCAGTCCAACAAATCATTAAAATAATAGTGTAAAAGCATTTACAAATCATGGATAACAAAGTGACCACTTCATAATGGCATGCCCTTCCATAGTGGGCCTTTGCATGTGGTAGTGTCTCCAAGCTCCAAAGGGAGTTAGCTAAGCACCTTATTAGTTGATTTCAACCCTTAAAGGGGATAGTATGTCCAAGGTACACCCCTCTAATGGGGGTGGCAAGTGATAAATAAGTGGAAGGGAATAGGAAATGAAAGGGGTAATCTTGGGTCCACATATTGGGGCATAAGGGTAGCTAGATAAGGGGAAGCCCACGCTTGGGTATGTAATGTGTAGGAGGGAGCAATCGTAGTATATGAGGTGCCTCGGCCTTGAATTTTCCACCCTTCTTTATATGCCTTTTGCCTTTTATGAATTTTCTTTAATTAACTACTCGAGGCTCAAAGGACAAGAGAGCATAATGTGTAAGTTATAGCAGTGATTACCCCCTTTTAGGTAGGGCGGTTCATTGCCTTCCAGGGGTTGGGACAATCATGGGTTCTTGAATGATAAAGGAGCCTCATCTAGGGCCTATGGAACCAAGGTGATGACCATGGATTTGGGTAGAGCTCATGTATTAGCTTTTGCCCACTTGCTAATTATTTTGTTCCGACCATCTTTTGCATTTTGTGGTACAATTTCCTGTTAAATGTGGCCAATTATGTTTTTTTCTTTTTTCTTTTAGCTGCTTCAACCTCCAAGGCATCATTCCAGGCCTGAGCCAAGGGGGGGGCAGGGGGATAGGAAGGTTGGCCCTATGTGGACCCAGAATGGAAATGTGGACCTAGCTGGGAGAAATAATGAATGGGGTATAGTGAGTGGAAAGAGAGTAATACATGTAGATAAAAGAGCGGGACCACGCACCCGAAGTCGGGGTTTCCCAAGTAGTACCACTCTAGAACCAAATGGTTAATAAAGGAGATCCCATGGGACTAAGATCCAAGGGTAACATTCAAAAGAGATCAAGGGGACAAGAGCACAAACTAAGCCCACCCTTTCTGCCAAATCCCCCCATCAATCCACACCCAGAAGTATCCATGATAAGTAAACCCAATACTCAATTATCAAATGACAAGACATACCTTTAGATTCAGGAGGCCCACCTTTAAACATACGATCAATACAGGTGGGTGAGGAACCACATGGCTAGCTCACGTGGTATAGAAATGGCACAACGAGCTAGTAGGAGGCTGCAAGATGCTGGTGGCTGTCCGCTGAGGTTCATCATGGAGAAAAATTTCTCCTAGGATATCACCCACGAAGTGGTGGGTAACAGGATTGAAGGCCAAACAACCATTATCATCAACAACAAAGTTTTTTAAGTGGATCAAAGGTTCAAGATCATTTGCCAAGTCAGCCTGACAAAATTCTCATCTTCCATTCACAAGTATGTTCTTAAATAGCCCTATGTTAATGATTTTTACCATACATTTAGGAATATGGTTGCTTGCCTCTTTTACTTCCTATGTTTTCCTTCTTTTTTGTCATTTTGCTATGATTTTCATTCCCATGAAAGAATGTAAGGGTTTTTTTTCCATAATTGGACAGCAAGATTTTACTTTTTAAATTTTTTATGCACCCTTTTATTGTCGTTTTTCACTACAAATAATTTAATTTAAATTTCTAAAAATTTGATTTCTTAAATGAGGAGGTTGTTATTTTTTGTGTAGTGAGGGTTTAAATCCATTATTTTGTTTTCAATGTTAGGATTGAATTTTGAAGCTATCCACTTCCACTATATGCTAAAAGCCTTGGACCCATTTTCGAAATATGGGGAACCTGAAGACGAGACAAATCGATGACTATTAAATTGGAAATTGTGTGCCTAGCATATGACGAGGGATTTGTCGATTGAAATAACATTTGGCTAAAATCTTCGAGCATGATGTTGATATTTTTAAGTCATCTAGGCTAAAGGTTATGAAAGTTGCACATCATGCAATTTATGAAAAGGATGGAAAGAAAGACAAGGCAGCTACAAACAGGGTTGAACGTGCAAGCATATCTTCAGCGCTATCTGCCTTTGAGGTTGAGGGTAGTGGGAAGGGCTCCACAACTTCAACTACCAAGAGGTCATCATTTTTTGTTCCATGAATTGGAGTTGAAGCACAACCTTCAATTAAGTCAGTGATAAAAGGAATGGGAGAAGCAAGAACCAGACAAGGTTATGGGTAGGCGTCTTTTCTGAAGTGACTTACCTCTCAGCATCACCAAAAACAATCCATTTTGGTAGTCCATGTGTGATGATATTGTTGTTGTGGGCCCCGGGTACAAAAGTGCTATATATGAGGAGTTGTGGGGGGCAATCCTTCAAGCAAAAAGAAGGACATCAACTCTAGATTGGTGGAGTTGAAGCAGTGATGGGAGGTCTCTGGATGCATAGTGATGTCTAATGATTAGACAAATAGGAAGGGTAAGACCCTTCTAAATTTCATGGTACATTGTCCTAGAGGTGTCATGTTTATTAAATCAATGGATGCATCAACACATGTAAAATATGAAGCATTGATATGTGAGTTCCTAGATGGTTCCTCAAAGAGATTGGTTTGCATAATGTGGTGCAAATCATAACAGATAATGTAGTTAATTATGTGCCTATTGGTAAGATGCTTAAGGAAAGGCGTTGTTGTCATGTTCCTTTTTCTAGTTTCCCTTACGGCATGGTTAGGATGGACTTCCAGGGTTGGAGGTAGCTAGGTCACACGAGCTGGTTTACACTATCAGTGGGCCCAGGGGCTTTTGGAGGGGTTTCAAGGAGTTTCTATGAGATTTGATGGCATTCGCTTCGTATATTCCATCATCTGCATAGTTTGCCTTTCGTTCTGGTGCATTCTGCCAACTTTCAAAAAACAAAGTTATTAATGCGCCTAACTCAATTAATTATGCTTAAGGTGCCATTCTGGGAGGAATACTTGACAGAACACTTTAGTGTAATAGCTCGTTGGAACTGGAACAAGAAGATCTATAGGATGGTATGGTTGGAAGTGAATTTTAGTGGCCAAAGGAAGCATGGTGGCCTATGTAAACGGATTCGTCCTATAGGCCAAACGAATCCCGAATCCATCGTGTCCGACGCGATTCTCTCTAGATTCGTGTCCAAAACCCATGACACGTCGTGTCCTTTTTTGACACGTCGAATCCGACTGCGTGTCACGATTTTCTCAGCGTGTCACGATTTTGGGAATCGTGTCCTGTTTTCCAGGACTCGCTAGGCTCAAAAAGTGACCTGCGCGGGTATGAAAAGGCCGCATTTGGTCATTACAGCCACACATATTTTCATTTGGCAAGCGTTTTGGCAGCTTCATGATCAAGTCTAAGCCCTAGTATTGATATGCTATTCATGGTAATGTTAAAGGATGAAAATGAAGATTAAGGAGAATGTCACTTTTACTTAAATTTTTAACATTACCATGAAATGACTCAGGATGTTTGAGAGTGGTTCCGGCCTCATTGGATTTCATATGGAGAAAGTAGAATTTTAGATTTCATTCAAAATCCAGCAGACTTATCAGTTTTTCAGGATTTTAGGATTGGGGGATTGCAAAGTTTCCATTGAATTTTGTCATGTATTAGGGTATGGAACTCGTATTTAATCAAGAGCACCAAACCAGGAGCTTCTTAATATGTCGCTCCCGCTCCCTGCTTTCGCTCCCGCTCCCCGCTTTCGCTCCCGCTCCCAAGTAACACTGTTCCTGATGATATGGGTCTGGACACCAATGTTGAGTTGGCATTGGCCAACATGGATCTCAATTATCTAGTGCTAGAGCCTGTTAGATTTGATGACTTAGAGGGGTCATCCTCCACACCAGCAAATGCAGAGGTGACTATGGATACAGGGGAGGAGGAGGATGTAGAGGAGAGCAATGGGGACCATGATGATGAGGACATTGATGCTGATTCTGATGTTGATTGATGCCTTGAGGCTTGTATACCTGTAGTTGTTTTATATTTTCTATTTCTATTTGCCATTGGCATTGCACCAGCACTACCTATGTAACACATTTTGATTTGATGACTTAATGAGAAAACTACAGTTGTCAGTGTGTTTATCTTACTATCTTGTAGTTGTAAGTTGTCTTTCAGTTATGAATTATGAATCATGATTTATGTGACCAGTACCACTGACATGTATTTGAATTTTGTATGTACTATGCATGCTAATAGCTATAGATGAAGATCTATGTTTGAAATCAATAAATTTGTATCATTAATTAAAATTTGTGTAATAAATATCTAATTTTTAATATATATATATATATATATATATATATATATATATATATAGATATATTTTAATAAAATAATATATAACGAATCCTACGTGTCCTGTTCCGGGGGCTCAACGTGTCTGAATCCGACACCACGAATCCCGAATCCCCGTGTCAGGTGACTTAGATGGTGGCCAATATACCATTTCCCCACATTAAAAAGATATTTTAATTGAATTAAAAAAAGGGAAATGTGCTCAATGATTAAAATAATAAAATAAGAGGTTCTAGAGGAGTCCATCAAATCTATTAAAAGAGGAGGAGGTGGCCATTGGAGGTGTTATCACTCAAGTTGTTCCCTAAAGTTGTAAGAAAGAAAATACGGCCGAGGTAACCACAGACCAATCTTCTAGATACAGATTCTAGCCAATCTGCATCCAGAGAGAGCTCTCTCTTTATGATTTAGCTTTGTTTTGATATATGTTAGGCTAGTTATGAAGTACAAGGATTTTGTTTTGTGTTTGGTTGGAAGGATGGAGATTCAAATAGAATAGTGAGGTAAAACTGAAGAGTTTCAGTCCATTGGGCATGATGTGGTCAAAGGAGGATAGCTTCCTGGATTCGGTTTCTAACTGAAGAGGTATCACAGAGCAAGGTACTCAAATATGGGACAATTCATAGGCTAAAATTAGATGGAATGGAGTCAATGGGTGAAGGGCAATTAAGAATCCTTCATCATGTTGACAGAGGGAAAATGGCTGACTACTATTAAGGAGCAGTTAAGAATTCCTTAGCAAATATTCAAGATAAAAGAATCAGGGGAAATAGGAGCAATTAAGAATTCACTGTTTATTCTAATTCTGAAGAAAACACAGAAAATAACAAAGATTGAAGACAGAGTGCAGTCAAGCAAATTCTGAATTATTCTTTTTCTTTATCATTGAGATCATGAAACATAGATGATATAATAAACATAGAAACTATAAAACACAAGTTAGAAGGACTTATTGGTCCACAAGATGATTCAAGAATTTTGTAACATGGTCCTCAGCGTAAATTCCTCATTCAGTAAGCCAGACAAAAATGGTTCCAACAACTTTTTATTCCAGAAAACTTCAGTATTACAGTCAAAAGCTATGAACATCCACCAACCAACCCCAAATACTTCGTCTGGGGGGGTATTTATACAAAAACATCAAAAAATATTTACAAAACATCTGAAGAATATAATATCTGATGACAATTAATGCTTCTTTTACAAGAGATAGAGACGAACAGTCTCGAAAACAGGGAAACAATAAATTGACGCTGTCCTAGCCGTTCCATCTTTATGGGATGTACCGAAGGTAGGTGCCGCGAGTCGGCTCACAGTTGTTTTCCACTGGTACTCTGTGCTTGTTGTTGCGTCTTTGTCTGACATGCTTTTAATTCTGATTAGATACGCTTTGACCCACTTGATTCTTGTTTGTCTGTGTTCATCTATATCACGGAAAAAATAGCTCAAAATGTACATTTTACCCGAGTGATATTCACAAAATCCCCAACATGTCTTCCCACCATTGTTGATCTGGCAATTTATGCCTCTGAAGCTTCCTTAAGGTTTCATCAGCTTCCGTATACCGGACAAAGTTACGCTGCAGATGAAACAGATGTTTCACCTCATGTTCAATATAAAATAAATTCTCTAAATTATCATAGAGACTTTGGCCTGAGGGGAGTTCTTTTTCTCCTGAAGCACTTGTGGATGTATTAATTTGATCAATAGCATAAGTGTTCAACTTATGTATGTAATCTGTGTGTCTCATTAGCCTGTCATTATTCCCTAAAAGACTTGGCAGTCCTTTATCCTGCAAAATTGTAAATCTTTGCATGAAAGAATTGATTTCTACTTGCATATCCTGACATCTTTTTTCTAAATTCTGCATTAGAGTTTTCTTGGTTAGAACTCTTTTGATATCCAAAATTGTGCCTATCTTGTCTGGGATGCCGAGTTGTTCCAGCTGTTCTCTATTTCTATAATTCAAAAAGTGAATGAGCCTGTTGGCTTGTTCAGGCATTTGTCCTAATAAAGCTCTTGCTTTTTGGATTTCACCATGTGCTGCATTTACCAAGTCGATCTGCTCGTAAATAGTTTGGATAGATGGCCAAACATCACTAAGGGATTGAGTGATGTTGGTCCAAAGGATTCCTTTAATTTCTGCTAGAGGCTTGTCCATAGTGAGATCCTTTTCCAATGTTCTGACTTTGTTCTGCAATGCTTTAACCTCTCTTGATTTCTCTGCCACATTCATCTTGGATTTATCATAACTTTGTTCTATGGACACTTGGAGTTTCAGTTCCTCCATGGCTTTTATCAATTCTTCTGTACTCATAGTAGTAATGCTGCCTGGTGCAGTTGCTGTTGCTGAGGTACCTGTGATGATCTCTGCTGTTGATGCCGGGACAGTGGGAGGCAATGCTGTTATAAGTGTGGAGGGGGTAGTAGTGATTGTTGGGACTACTTCAGGTGGTTGGGAGGTCGACTCTCCCTGCTTTTCTTGTAGAGCTTTCTCCAATGCCTACTCTATCTCACTCAATCTCTCATTCAGTCTCATGAGCAGGTCCATCATGTCCTCTTCAGATTTTGTTGTACAACATCTGCAATCTGTGGATGCATGGAAGGAGGCATTTTAAGCTGTTTTCTGAGGGCAGCAATGTCCTCTTCTTTCTTCCTCATCAATGCCTTTATGCCTTTGGCATCTTTGGGATCATGTCCCAGTTCAATGATGATCTCCTCCAAAGACTTTATCCTATTGTCCTTAGCTAAAGAAGAGGCTTTCTCCAAATCTAACTGAGCAGAGGTATTATTCAAGGAGTTTTGTAATTTATGAGCTAACATAGCTTTATCAGCTAGTGTGGAGTAGACCATCTCTCCAATTTGTTTATGCAGCTCAATCTGGTCCATTGGATGAATATCCTTGGCTAAGACCTCCAGATTTGTCCTGATGTAATCAGCTGTTGATGTAAACAGCTGTTGATTGTGGTTGCTGCACCTTGGGCTTGAAATAACTCATGATCATTTTGCCCTCCTTAATGTCATAGGCAGACATCAACCTTTGTTGGTTTGTGGGGGCCATCTTAATATACTGGTTATAAATCTGCAGCCTTAGTGGGTCATTTCTAGCCTTTATCTCTGTGAATGTTCTTTTGATGTCAGAGACCTGCTTACCTGATGGCCTAGTGGATGAAACTTCCACACTATGCTGCCTTTCTAGCTCCTGCCTATGTGAGCTAGTTGATGTCTCTATCACTGGGGAAGTTTGTTGGCTGGTTACCCTCTCACCTCTTAGACTTTCAGTTGTTTCTTCAAAGATTTCCTCTTCTGACAGAGGATTGAGTCTTTGCCTTTTTTCCCCTGGTTGTTCTGCAGGCCCACTGATAGGTGTGGCTTCTTCCCTGTCTCTTTTCTTGCCTTTTTCCTCATTTAGAGGAGTCTGTAATGCAGGAATCTCTGCTGCTTTGGTTCGGACCGTAGGAATTTGCCCTTGCTGATCAGTCATTGCTTGTTGCTCCGTGTCTGCGACTTCCTTGCCCTTAGAAGACCCTATAACTGGTGCGCTGGCTTCTTGTACAGGCTGCTGTGAAGTTCCAGCAGAGGATGTACCCACTCCGGTTTGCTGAGGCAGCTTGAAAGATACTTGTCCAAAAGAGTCCAGGTCAAGGGTCTTTTCAAGATCTTTCATAGCTTGTTCCATCTTTTCTTGCTCAGTAAGTTCTTCTATTAATGTACCCTCTACCCACTCATCTTGATTAGCAAACTGTTCAATTTCAGGGATCCTATGATGTATATAAGCCGATAGCCTGTTTCTTACTTTTTTGTCACTTATAAAGCTATTTGGGTCATATGGCACCCACCAGAAACTTTTCTTCAATTTAAGGTCTTCCCCTAATATCTTATCAGCATCTTCCCATGCCTCCCTCTTATGGATGATAAAAGGGCCTAACTGGTTTTTTATTCTCAGCTGAGCCTTTTTCTTTACATTGCAAAAGTGGGTTAAATCTGCATTGATAAGCTGCCTGAAATACTCCAGTGCAAATAGCCTCATAGGCACATACCTAGGCAACTTGTAAGGGCACAGTTCACAGCCATATATTCTGATTTCAGTGTGATTCTGGTAGAGGTACCAGTCACCTATCCTGTATTGTTTGGACAACTGTAAAATTTTCCTCATATCACCAGAAATTCTAGGAGGAGGAGCTCCTATCAACAGGGTGGAGGTTGGATGTACAAACAAGTCAATGAATTCACAGTAGGTATAAGGGGATTCACAAACATTGTGGAAGACCGAGGTCCAAAAGATCACAGACCTCCTCTCTCCTTTGGAATCCAATTTCCTAATGGGAAATGAAAAGCTGTCTCGCTGATAATATAGGAGAAGGTGGTATATGAATGAGGTGTACTTGAAGAATCCTTCTCTGTCCAGATTTATGAATTGCTCATTGATTTTATTGGCAATGAAAGAGGCATAATCATATTTGACAACAGGGGGTTGTCCTGGAGTAAACATTGACAACATAACTAAGATGGTCTCATCAACAAATTCACTGGTTTTGAATCCCAAGATAAAAGATATCATGTCAAGAATAAGCCTGCCAGTTTCAGTGAACCAGGAATGCACATAGGGAGGTGGGCCTTGAGGCTGGCAATCTGGTTTCATGAATAATTGAGCAATCTGGGTTATTTATGAACTGGGCAATTGAGAGCCTTGCTCAAGCAAAAATCCCATGGAAAGAGGAGCAAGGGGCTGAGTGGGATGGAAGTGTAACATCTCATTGATAGATTCAGCAAAAGAGAACAGTTTGGGATGGGGTCAAAACTACTTTACTGACATGCTCATAGTTGGCACGGCATTGGTGAATAATATCTGGGAACACATTGACTGAGGGAAGGTAATACCTGGGAAGATTAGATTCCCATATTCCATAGATACCAGAGTTGCTCAGATGACTATTCCTAATTCGGCAAAATGCTTGGAGATGGTTCATATCACCAGATAACTCTTTTATTTAAAAATCTCTGTCAGCCAAGGGTAACCAATCCAGGTATTTATGAGGTGCATTGAGAGGCGCGATGTTCAGGGCTACGGGAGCTTCCATGTTTGGTTCGTGTGTTTTCAAACTGGAAGTCGGGCTTCTGGGGAGACAATGGTCTAAACCACAGTTCTGGCATATTTCTATGAGAGCTACAAACTGATTTTGCTTGAATTTGGCTTTCTTGGGTAAAAATTACAGAGGAAAAACGGAATTACAGGTTCAGGAAGTGAATCGGGGTAAATACTTGTATTTAGGCGAAAAACAGTGTGATTCGCAGGTTGACCGACAAGTTGCAGAGCATGACACTGTAATTTCTTGGCCGGGTGGCGCACTGGGTGCTTGAGCAATCAACAAATGTAATGTGCATGGAAACAGTTCGCAAAGAAAGTGAATGAAAATGACATTTTCCCGACAATTTAACAAAATTTGGCTTTGGCGGGTAATTTTGACATTTAATGACAGAGGACGTCAGCGAGGAGACAGTTTGTCGTTTAGCGGGGGTACGGAATGGTGACTTGGCAGTGACATGGTGGTGACGTTAGCGGGGGCCAGTGGGAGGGTGGTAAGTGGTTTCACCCCGCACCGCTTATGGGGTCAAGCGATTTTGGGCGGGGAAGCAACGATCACGACGAGCGATCGATACGCGTCCTGGGTACGGGTGCAATACCGCCGACTCCCCAGGACTTAACGTGTGGCCGATGAGGGGGTTGCGATATGATCATGGGCCGTCGGATGAGCGGGCCCAGATATGATGGCTGGCGGAGGGTTACAGCGCGGGGGCCCATGTAATTTAAACAATGATTTAACAATCTTCGGGGTGATTATTATTGGTTCGCGGGGTGCTTACATTAGGTTATTAATTAACCAAATGTTAATTAATCCCGAGGTCGCGCAGATAGGGTTATTTACAAGGTTTCGGATAAACCTTGAATCCCCTGTAAAACATTGACATATGGCTATAGTTTAGCCGAGGGCGGGAATAATAAAATTTTGGGGTTTTATATAGATTTATATCATATGGGAAAGGGGAATAAGTGTTAGGGAGTTTATACAATAATGTCAACAATTAATATGAGAAATGATATAAAAAATAAGCTCTAAGTCATAAAGGTTAACTACTCAGACTTAAGGGAAAAAGTTCATATGAGATTTTGTACAATCTCCTAAGTAAAAGGGTTTTAATTAGGTTTTTAATGGAATGAAATGAATGGAAGGAGTTATTTGGTGATATTAAGCAGATCTTAATATCACTAGGGAAGTTAGTAAATGATTTCAGGGAAATATGGGGAATTAGTCATGCCTCTGCCATAGTACCTGTGATAATAGTAAGATTATCATTCTGAGAGACAAAGTCAATCACAAGTCTCTTTTTTTGCAACATCAAAACTGCCTACCCAGCCTACTGTACCTAACATTTTTTCTCCTTTTTTCTTTGTGTGCAGTTGGATTGGCAAACCCTCATAAATCTTCTTTTCTTTTATTTATATGCCAAGCCTATCTAAGTTTGCACTTATTTCATCTAAGTGCTCAAATTAGACTGTTGAGCTCCTTTGCTTTTCTACCTATCTAATTATCTGCCAATTTTATATAGTTTGGACAGATTTTATTCTCTATCACTAAAACAGGAAATTCAAACATGAACTAGCCAAGATTAAGCTGTTTGGCCATTCATCAACTGTGGCAAAAGTTAACAAACTGCACACAATCAGATTATTGCAAAAATAGAATAGTAGTGGCATTTGAACTTGCACACTGTCTTTTGTTTGGGGTTCATTTTTTCATTTTTTGACCATCTCATTCTTTTTGCCCTTTGATCTTTCTTTTAGGGCATACCCTCTTTTCCTTTTTTAATTTTTTGAATTTTCCACAATATGGAAAACCTTTGCATCAGGAGAAGGTATGAACATATTGGAGAGCTCATTAATGTCAATCATGAAACATGACACCTATTGGTATAGGAGCATAACAGGAGGACATCTTGGACTTGATCTTTCTTCTTATATGAGAGGTTGAGAACCCGGTTCTCTACTTCATTGGTAGCCCCAAGATGGAAACCCTCGGGTGATTCAGTGAGATTGGGCGAATATCCATCTCCCCTTGGTGAATTCATCTAGAATTCACAGGAGAGCTCAACAATGACATTTCAGTTCAGTTTTGGAGGGCTAGCACAACATTGTAGCAGATTTTTGAGGCCAGTTTTCCATCTTATCTATGTTATTGTATGAGCATGTAAACCCCAGTTTCTATTATAATAAAAGTTGAGATTATTTTTGCTTATCGTGTTATTGCTTTGCATGCACTCTATTAATCTTTCTTACATGGCAATCTTTTGTTAATTGAATAGTTATTTTATGGAGAAATTTTGGTTGAGTTAGATTTCTGCAAAATTAGCCAAAATCCTATTTGGGATATCACAGTTGTATCAGAGCCTTCGTCTTAGCTTAGCCTGCAGGTTTTACAATTTTCAGTTGCAGTGATTATTATTAGAGGGTTTTGCTGTAGAAGCAGAAAATCCAATGCTCGGAGCAAATTGAGAATTTATTAAAAGGGGCTTGACAAATTTTTCTTATAAGTGTCTTACAAATTTTCTGCCAAATTGTCTTTTGGTTAATAATTATTTGAAAAATTGACAATTTGACAAAGAAACTCAAATGTATTTTGATTTTGATTATTTAAACCAAAAAAAAGAGGGGCCCATTATATTTTCCTTAGAGACCATTATTGAAGTGGCCGAGAGATTAAATCATATTATGAAGCGGATTTGTTGTGGTGAAAATAGTAGCATCCAATTTGGTAGAGCCGCCATACAATTGGGAACCAAATTATAGTCAAAATCAAGCCAAAGTCGTGAGCCGCACTAGTCAAGACCAGTTGTGGAAATGGGCCATGCACAGAGTCGTGTCCAATTTCTTATGAGGCGGAGGGGTTGAGCAAATGAATCCAACGTTGACTATGAGGTCAAGTCCATGTGAAGAATAAGGCAGGCGAAGTCGCCTAAAGCTGAGTTGGTCTCCATTAAGTTGAGCGTCACCATCTGAGCGGAGTCTGCCAGCTGAGTTTTTGGTCCTCGAAAACCGATGCCAATCTGGATGAAGCCATATTGAAAAGGGAAATTAGCGAGCAATGGTTTGGGCACAGAATACACGCACAAGAGACGTGTTTTTCTCTAGGCAGAATGCCATTAAAATAACTAGGCCAAAATTCCATTCTCACATGAAATCAAATCATTGTTGGGCCTAGTTTGAGCGACACTTCTGAGGCCGAACCACAATTTTAGATTGTTGAGGGTGAATTTCGATGTGGAATCCCATGGGATCAATCAAACTATAGTCAGAATATCAATGCAAGTTGGATGTTTTGAGCTCAAATCAATCCCAAGCTTGGCTAGCAACTCGTAGTAATTTGCCTTGTAATTGTCGACTCTTGAATAAACCCTGAGGCATTTGATGTGAATGAGCACCCAGGGTAATGAAGAGATCACCTGTAAGCATGTGTAGGACTAATCATGACGACTGAATGCGAATTGAGTAGCGACTGGACTGCTTTAATTCAAGGTCTCGTACAGTGCGTACTTGTTGTTGATAGGAGGTCAAACCATTAATTGAGCGAAGAGGCTGAATGCGTGTTATTGTCCTTTGTATGCAACCATTGGCGGTCTACGTGCATGCCCCTATTGCACAATGAATTCATCTTGTGGTCCATATGGAAGAAGCGCTGGTAGAAATTTCTCTCAGGTAGTCAAGCCCACGTGCACTGCTTCACTAGAAACTAGGACGTATTGCTAGTGTTGGTCGTAGTCTCCTCTTCAAGCTAGATAAGTGCATAGACTAAACCCCTCAAGAGCGCAGGAACGACACATATTATCAAAGGATAGTGCATTTGAGGCTATATCTGTTGAAAATAGTGTAACTAGGTTCGGTCTTCATCATGTAAAATATTGTAATGATGTAATTTGGTATCAAGAAAATTTCTTTTTATTTTTGTCTTGGTCTAGTCGTGGCTCCAATTAAAGAGCCTTAGGATGAGTCATGTGAAAGGAAGACAAGCATGTATTGTTACACATGTAAATGTAATTGTTGTATGTCAAAAATCCTTCTAGATCATCAATGAAATACTCCAACATGTACCCACGGAATTGATGTAAAGAAACCGCTTAAAATAATTTGTTTGGACAATTCTGGAAGGTTTTCATTATGTCAGCCTAGAGGTGAGGAGGCAAGCCTATATAAAGGTTGCATTGGCACCTTCTCACAACACAATCATCCTCACTCATTACATGAAGGATAGCGAAGTGAAAGGGTCGAAGAAGAAGGGTAGCCGCACTCAATGAGGAAGGTTGTTCCCTCATCCGAGTTCATCACCAAGCCTGCTCTCAAGTGCGCATTTTGATCTGATCTAGGGCATCATGTCAGATGGATATATTGTTGGGTAATAGATCCAGTCTATCTACAGTTTGCATGAGGAAGTCAGTGCAAAAGAGATCGAAGTCATCAAAGGGCTAGAAGAGCCCTATCTCTCCTATCACGTGAGTCTACATCCTGAAGCGGAAGGTTCTGTCTTAGCTGCTCTATAACTGTCATTTCGTTGGCATCATGAAATCTCAGATCAATAGGCTATTATGTGTGTGATGGGGTCTACACGAAGTGCGAAGATAGAAAGAGGTTAGAAGAACCTATCCGAGACCATCATTGCTAACTGTCATACTCTTGCTACAGACCTGATATATTGTTCAGAATTGAAGAAGGATACATTATGTTTGGGTACATGTTTGGCAGTATTGTCATCTGATGTTGAAGGTATAATTGAGTCAGTGTTTGGGTCATGTAATTTCTCAATAAAGATTCTATAAGAAAGAGTTCAAAGGGTTTTTTGTCTCACTGTTTGGAGAGGTTTTTGCCCTGGCTTGGTGCCAATATCTTGTGTACTTGTGCATTTTAATCTTCTTGTTTTGATAGCTAGTTGATGATAATAATTCATGTAAACAATAAGGAGCAGAATCTAAAGAAATAATATCACAAGCAGTTATCACAGTTAAGAGAAATCGAATATTTTAAATTGCTCTTCTTTTCTCAACATGGTATCAGAGGGTGGTTCTACAAAGGGCATAAAGAAGATCATCTCCCTCATGAAGAAATTGGCTAGCTTTGGATCAGTTATATCAAATTTCATTGGTCTAAAGATCAAGCAAGTATGGGTGTATTTGATCTCCAAAACTGACAAATCTACAACAACTGATGGCTTATTCTCCACACTCTCGGGCACCTTCCAAGATGAGAACATTTGGGTAATAGACAGCAGAGCTTTGAGACATATGACGGGCCACCATCATCAACTCAAGACTTTCTCCAAGGGAAAGTCTTCCTATGATGTGGAGCTTGGTGACAACAAAAATTATCTAGTGAAAGGCATTGGATCTACCTCCACTCAAGCTTGAAGACGGAAGCAACATTCATCTCAACAACATCCTTTATGTTCAAGGTCTGTGCAAAAATCTTATTTCTATTTCATCTTTAGAAGAAAAGGGTGATAGAGTTACTTTTATAGATGGAAAGGTAGTTGTTTGGGCTAAATATTCAAGCATTGAAAACGCTGGAACCATTGGTGTCCGAGAACGCAGATTATATAGATTAGCTTCTCCCATAAATCAAGCACTTGTTCATACTGAAATTAGTCCATGTGAACTATGGCATAGAAGACTGGGTCACCCGCACTTTAAAATTCTTCCAACCCTAAACTCCATAGTAAATGGAATCCCGAGTCTCAAGGAAGAACATGAAGGTGTATGTAAGAGTTGTGCTTTGGGCAAGATCGCAAAGAAACCATTTGGACATAGCACATCACGTGCTCAAGAAATACTTGATCTCATACACTCTGATGTCTGTGGTCCCATGACCAAATCTCTTGGAGGACATCTATACTATGTCACCTTCATAGATGACCACCCCAGAAAAACTTGGGTTTACCTTCTTAAATCCAAAGATGAAGTATTTTCAAAGTTTCAAGAATTAAAAGCTTAAGTGGAAAATCTCATAGAAAGAAAAAGTCAAGATTTTGAGATCTGACAACGGTGGAGAATACACTTATAAGGAAATTATAGCCTTCTGCAAGGAGGCTGGGATTAAGAGGGAGCTCATAGTTCCACATAATCCCGAGCAGAATGGAGTAGTTGAACGAAAGAACAAAGCCATAGAAGAAAGTGTCAAGGTGATGCTTCATGACCAAGATCTACCGAAATTCCTATGGGGCGAGGCAACAAAGACTGTTGTCTATATTCAAAATAGAAGTCCCTACAGGTCTCTGAACAATCGAACTCCCGAAGAAGTCTTCACTGGGAAGAAACCTACTGTGGGCCATCTCCGAATATTTGGATGTCCGGAATATATCCATATTCCCAAGGACAAAAGGAAGAAGTTAGATCTAGCAAGCAAAGAAGGGAACATTTGTGGGATATAGTAATTCATCCAAGGCTTACAGAATCTACATCAAGGAAGGACATCAAATAGAGGTAAGCCGAGATGTAATCTTTGATGAGAATATTGCATTCAAAATGTCAAAAAATATTTCATCCGATTCCGATGAAGAAGATCTTCCTATATTTGAGGAAGAAGTCAATAAAGAAGAAGATGTTCAGCAAGAAGATGAAGGTCCTAGCGAACCTGTCACTATCTCTAAACAGAGGAAGAGACCTAATTGGTTGACCTCCACATTTCAAGAAGCTGAAGGACACTAGGCAAGTGGAAAATTTAGAGAAAGCAAGAAACCTAGAAGGTACTCTGGGTATACAACCTACATGTCAAAATTAATAGAAGATGAGCCATCCACATTTGAAGAAGCTTCCAACCACCCTGAATGGAAGTCTACCATCATTGAAGAATACCAATTTATAATGAAGAATGGTGTTTGGGAAATTTTTCCTAGACTGGAAAACAAATCTGTGGTAACTTCGAAATAGATTTACAAGATCAAGCATGTTGCGGATGGGAGCATAGACAAATACAAAGCCAAATTTGTGGTTAGAGGTTTCTCTCAAGAAGAAGGTATTGACTATAAAGAAAACTTTGGTCCTACAGCAAGATATACAACCATTCGGTCACTAATTTCTCTGGCAACATCCATGAAGTGGAAAGTTCATCAAATGGATGTAGAGACTGCATTTCTGAATGGCACCATAGATGAAGAAGTCTACATTGAGCAACCTTTGGGATTTGAAGTCGATGGTAAAGAAGGCTTTGTTTGCAGGTTGAAAAAGGCTCTATATGGCCTCAAGCAAGCACTTAGAGCATGGTATGCAAGGATGGATGCTTATCTACAAAGACTGAGCTTCATCAAAAGTTCGACTAATCCAAATCTCTAAATCAAAGTGGTAAAGGATGAACATGTCATCATTTTACCATATGTAGATGATCTTCTACTAACTCATGTAGAAGAACGTATTCAGGAATGCAAGAAACGATTGACTACAAAATTCGATATGAAGGATCTGGGATCCATGCACTATTATCTAGGACTGGAAGTATGGCAAGGACCCAATGAGATTTATTTGGGTCAAGAAAAGTATGTAATTGAAATTCTCAAGAGATTTGATATGATGGAGTGCAAGCCTATGACGACTCCGATGATCACAAACCTTGAGACTATTGAGAAACTCTGAATCCAGTCTGGTGGATCCCACAAGGTACAGGCAATTAATTGGATCCCTGATGTACCTGGTAAATAATCAGCTAGATATATGTTTTGCAGTGAATGTTCTCAGTCAGTTCCAGATGGAACCCCGTCATGATCATTGGGTGGCAGCCAAGCATATATTGGGATACTTGCGTGGAACCATACATCATTGCCTAAAATATGAGAAAGGAAAAGATGTACTTCTGACAAGATTTACAGATTCTGATTGGGGAGGAAGGATGGAAGAAGCACAACCGGAGGACGCTTCAGTCTAGGATCCTCGATGGTCTCTTGGGTGAGTAGGAAGCAAGAGATAGTTGCCTTAAGTAGCGCTGAAGCCGAGTATGTAGTAGCATGTGAAGTTAGCCGGGAAGCAGTGTGGTTGAGGAAATTGTTATCTGATTTATTTGCAGGACTGTTGGCCGCTACAACTATTCATTTTGATAATACCAACTGTATAAGATTGTCTGAGGACCCAGCGTTTCATGGAAAGACAAAGCACATTAATAACAAGTATCATTATATTTGGAAGCTAGTGCAAGATGGTGTACTAAAGCTGGAGTATGTTCCCACTGATGAGCAGACTGCCGACATATAAACAAAATCACTTGGACAATTCTGGAAGGCTCTCATTATGTCAGCCTAATCTAGGATCGTGTTGGCCTAGAGGTGAGGAGGTGTTGATGGCGCTGGACCCGCCAACATGTCAATGGATCTCCCAGGTAAGAATCCCCAACTAGACCTTAGACCATTTGGTGTAGGAGTCACAGCACTGGGTCGTGCAGTATCGCCTTGACCGCGGTTTCGCACGGAGGCAAGTAAGATGTCCCTGTTGGTAGCAAGCGTGTGGCATATGCAGTAAGTCAAGGAAGGTGCATGAGCGGTTCTAACACACGAAGGATGAGGTGAGTGTGCCCCTTGGAAACCTATGAAAGCACGTAATTAAGAAGGGAACACACGAGCAAAGATGCATCACAACATGGAAGGCAAGTAAGCTAGCAATCCAAAGTGATGGTTAAACCAACAACACATTTCAGTAACATTCATACATACATATACAAAAAATAGCTACACATGCATGCGTAAGCAAACAGATACATATATCATTTAGAGTAAACAGGATAGTTGAAATACAACATGACATATGCATGAAACGTGTTGGATCTAGTATATTAAGAAGTGTAAGTTCCAGTCATACAATACAACCATGACCAACCACTAGTTCCGACAGCGGAACGTTACAATCACTACCGCCTGCTCCTCCAAAGAGATATACTAGCTCTGCACAGTGGAGAAGCCAAGGCTCGTTACAATATTGTCCAAGCTTTCTCTAAGATACTCCAATTGGAGGCTTGGCTGACCAAAAGCCTATACAATGAGTTATGAGGGACTATATAGAGCAAAGGGTGCGGTGGCCCTTGACATTCCCCTTTGTGACTGTTCACCTACCCTCATGACTCTTCAACTACTCTATGACTATTACATTCAACTATCGACACTTGAGCTTCCACTTGACAAGATGTTACATACAATCTACACATGCACCCATGTAAGACAAAATGGCTTGAGCAAGCCATGCAAGACATCACTGACACTCGAACCATTGTGGTGAGGCCAACTCTTTGATATCCTTGTGATGGTCGATGGTGGCGAACTGATGCCAAGCTTGGTCGCCCGTGATGGTATCTGTGCGCTCAATGGTGACATCCTGCTGAAAACAAACTCTTGCCTCCGTTGCATCCGGGTACATTGATACGGCCCCTCTTTCCAACTCATTTGATAACATGCGCATCATCGTCTTGAATGTGGCTAGACTAGCAACATACTGATGCATAGTGTCTTTGTTGATCTCCAAGTGTGTGTTGGTGACCATGCGCATCAACTTGTCGAAGTACATGTTCAGCTCCAGTCGAACTTGCTTCTTGTCTTCGCCTCAGTGAGTGTGCCAAATGGGTGGGATCGCATGCGTGCGCACAATGACATGCATGTTGTTAAATTCCCTTGCATGCGATCAACAACACTGCTCACCTTGTCTGCTCTGTGCCAGCTGCTAGGATGGATCTATAACTTGTGTGGGTGCAATTTCATCCATCTATGCATGTTGCGCCCCCTGTTGTACCTGTTCCTGCTGCAACTCATTCTCTTGTCTATGCAACTCTTGTTCTTCCTTGAGTTGTTGCTTCAGCACATGCAACTCCTTCTCTGTTCCATTCTCTACCTTCGCGCGATCTTCATGTCGCGTCGTCGCCGCAGTCTCCAAAGTTGCTTTCATCACAAGTGAATCTGCTTGAGGTTGCAACTTTGTTCCGCCTCTGTGTTGTCAACAGCCTTCCTCTTGCATTCATTGCGTGCAGGTGTGTTGCCTTCTACTGCTACTGATGGTGCTGCTTGCTATGAAGCTTATGCCATATTATCTTGATGTCCTTGTCTACGAACAACTTGACGTCCTTGTCTACGAACAACTTGATGTCTTCAAAGGTAGGCAATCTCATAGACACTTGCTTGGCTGCAAACCCCGTTGTGCTCTCAACGGTGTCCTTTGACTCTGCTCTCCTAAAGGCCATTGTACTTGTGTTGCTGAGAGACAGACGAACACCTATGATGCCTGGAGACATAGCAACACTCATGGCAAGCAATCTGTCAGTCGAAAACCAAAACAAACTTGAGGACTGACTTGCAACATACCTATATGATTGATCGTCAAGGTTGTACAATTTCCGCCGGGAGGTCAGGAGACTGATTGCCAAAACTGCACAAGGCACAGTTCGGGCTGTTAGGAAGCTGACTAACTATTGGAACTACACAATGCACATTCCAACCTGACCTGCTAAGCACTAAAACTGTGCAATGCACAATTTCAGTCAACAATAAAATGAAACCAGCAAACTGCATTGCGCAGTTTCTGGGGCCAGCAGGACACTACCTCTAAGAATTGTGCAATGCAAGCCTGAAGGTTAGTGTTGGGCCAGACTTACGCAATTTCTAGAGGGAAGGAAGAGCCTTTGCTTCCGGAAATGTGCAGTGCTAGCTGGGCAAGGCACGATCTGGGCCAAGGCAGCCCAGACCGGCCGACGGGTGATTGAAAGTATAAGAAGTTTGAATGCATGAGATGAGTGCAAACAAGAGTGAGTGATCGTACATGCGAACAGCAAGTGCAGGATTCAGAAAACGGGAAAGCATGCATGTGTGTGAAGCGAGTCACCACAACAGCGACTGTCCGTGTAAACACAGTGTCATGCATCTGACAGTAGTGGGATGCAAGCGAAAACTGAAACGGTGCTTCTACAAGCTAAAATACATCAAAATGACAGCAGGCGTTCACTGAAATCAAGCAGACAACACTCACACAAAGCGAAACACAAAAATCGACAGAAACGTAGCGCAATACATGCAAAGCGGAGTTACCTCGAAACAACTGAGCTAAATGTGTCGACGACTCCTAGAAACAATGTGGGATGTCAGAGCTGCAAGGTCGATGTGAGGAATGAGCTCCACAACGTCCGGTTGATGAGTTTTGATAAAATCAAGGTTGTGACGCGCATTCTACAAATCTAGGAAAAGTGACACTTGGCGGGAGGTTTCTGAAATGATCCTTACATGTAACCTCCAGCTGCTAAAAACAGATCCATGAATCAAGGGATGCCTTTGCATGCTGCCTTGGGAGAAACAGTCCATGCATGCAAATCAATTTTTCTCGGTCCCGAAGGGAACCGGTCAACCTAAAGGCACATGCATCAATCTGTGAACCTGGGATGAAAATCTGCGTATTTTCTGGGTGGGACAGAGATGGTTGTCCCAGAGGGATTACACAATTTCTGAGAGGAACAGGTGACTGTCTCCCAGGATAGCGCAATTTTTGGGTCGAGCAGTTGATCCTCGAAATTTTCTCAAGGAAGCTTGTCTGACTACACCTCTCAATTTCTGAGCCCAGTAAGCTGCCTAGCTGGATTTGCGCAATTTCTTCTAACTACTGGGTTCGCTGTCCTACAGGGAT
This sequence comes from Pinus tabuliformis, assembly GCA_031772625.1. NCBI lineage: Eukaryota > Viridiplantae > Streptophyta > Pinopsida > Pinales > Pinaceae > Pinus > Pinus tabuliformis. Next base: position 940,642,930 of record CM062817.1, on the reverse strand, counting down.
TGCGCAAGTTCTGGGCTAAGCAGCTGACTGCTGCCCAGAATTGCTCAATTTTTGGGTTGAGCAGTCCTGTTGGGCTGGATTGCGCAGTTTTTCCAGTGAAGGTTGACATGCAGGATTGCGCAATTATGGAGCGTAGCAGGCTGCCAGTCAGGATTGCGCAATTTCTAGAGGGAAGGTTGGTTCCCCTCCAGAATTGCGCAATTTCTTGAGGGAGCTGCTCAGCTTGCAGCTGGACCAAGACCGGAGGAACAGCTTGTGAGGGGGATGCAACAAGCTATCATGCATAGGCTGGCAATCGGCTAGAAAACCACTGAAGCTTGCGTACTTGACAGTGCAAGACATGCTGTTGAGGATGGTTTGTCGGGAAGCTCCAAAACGAAACTAAGGAAAAATTTTGGAGTGTGGTTGTAGCCACTACAACACTTGGCGACACACTAGTAGAACTCCAGCTCTCTGAATAGACCTTGTTCGTGAAAAGAAAGTCTAACACCTCCGGAAGTATTGTTCAGTTCTCATTTCGTCTTAGTTTCCACACTTGCTTGATTGTAAGATGTAGCATCTGCCAAGCTCTTGGTCAATTGACACACATTCCAAGCCAAGCCAACACAGTGGTTTCAATTGGGGTTGAGGGGTATATTGGTGCACAAGTTGTATAGTCGTCAGAGTCTTAGTTTCATCTCTGGTGTTGCTCTACTGCCAGCAAGCCTGGATAGTACCCCGACAAAGTCACATAGGAACACCAACATCGCTCCGCTGCCAACGAGCCTGGTCAGTGCCCCGACAGAGTTACTTGCATCACCTCTCTGCGCAGGAAGCCTTTCTCTTCTTTCGCCTTATTCATTTTTTCATTTTTCATTTTTTCGAAATTTTTCACTTTTCATTCTTTTCACTTTTCATTTTTTCGAAATTTTTCACTTTTCATTTTTTTCATTTTCATTTTTTCGAAATTTTTCACTTTTCATTTTTTTCATTTTTCATTTTCATAACTGTGCATAGCACTTATTCATTTCAAAGGCGGAAGAGGGATCCCGACTTATTAAGAGCAGAAGAGGTTGTTCCTTCAAAGAAGTAGCTTATTATATACCTATGACATGCCTGTTAAGGTTTTCCCCCTCACCTTACTCTACTTGACTGCGCTGCCAAGGATTAACCCAAAAACAACTGACTAGAGAAGGTGACACTAGTTAGTGCACAAGCGTTGTGTTTTCACCAAGGTTCACTTTGAACAATACATATTTTCCATCGACGTATCATGAACTGAAGATAACAAGTTTTTCATTTAGAGGTGGGACGACAGATAACCAAGTACTAATAACTGCACAAGTTCTCTTGTACTTTACCCAGCTTGTTTCAAGAGTCGCACATGGTCTCATGCGAAACTAGCCTATGGACACAAAACAACAAACAAACATAAAACAAAGCGAAAGCAGAAGTAAATGTGAAAGCAAAGCGAGTAAGCAAACAAGCAGGGAAGCAAACAAACATGCAAAGCGAGTAAGCAAACAAGCAGGGAAGCAAACAAACATGCAAAGCAAGCAAACAAGCATGCAAGCAACCAAACCAAAAACAAACACTACCCCTACTCCTAAGCTCACGGTGCATGGGCCTAATCACGTGAAGTGATACTTCCAATGCAACCAGCAGCGCATTGGTTGACCCATGTGGGTGAAGACATGGTCCGCGAGCAACCCGGTTGTGCGATCCAACAAACAAGAAAGATATAACAATGAAGACAAACACACTCTGTGTTTAAATGTGCCCACAGAACGTAAGTGAGTGCAAGTACATGACACGCAGCCCATGGACTTATCACAGTGTTGTGCGACAGTGCGTGCAGCTGTGAAGCATATGCATACTCTTGATTGTAACATGCAAGCAAACGAAAGTAACAAAGACAACTTGCGTCGTGTACGTGTGCTTGCAATGTAAGATTCGTCCAATGTATGAGCGATGGGATCGTGTAGTTAGAGTGGAGGGAGTATGATCTGTGTGTGAGATTGATCTTCAATGCATACATATGAGTGATGAGGAGCCTTGGGTGTTTGAACAATTTCCTGATTAGAAGTGAAACCAACCTCAAGACAGCGAGGGCCTGACAACCATCAGCTCGAGCTGAAGTGCCTTGACAGTCTAGGGGGCAACTTCGTTGATAGATGGATCATTGTAGACCAATGGCTTAGACGGATTAACAACGACTAAATCAACATCGTCATCGGATGATGAGGTAAAAAGATCACGACAACCAAGATCAATAAATTCAGGATGTTGGTCGGCGTCCTCATGATTTGATGAATCACATAGAGGGGTAGATGAGAAGCAAGGATGTTCACCATTTGCGTTTCCAGAAAAGGCAAATGAAAGATCAAGTGGATTTTCAATGAATGATTGGCCCTCTCTATTGTCGGATGATGGGTTGACATACGGTGTGTCTTGCAAATGATCAACAATCGGTGTATCCGTGGACAGAGATACACATGAAAAATCAGGGATGGCAGGATCATCAAGCATGTCAGGAAAAGACGAAGAAGGTACGGACAGACAGGGATGGTCCTCTGCTGCCGGTGGATGTTCAAGCTCTTCGTCATACTCCTCATGAATGTCAGCGCATGTTTGTTGTGCAACACCAACCCCGTTGATAGATCGATCCTCGTTCAAAACAAGTGTAGAGTTTGGAATGGAAGAACACAAGACAGTGTCATTCCTAAGATGATCAGAATACGAAGACGAAGGTTGAGGTACAAAATACATGTGACAAGGTATGGGACTCACAACCAAGTCTGCGCGAAAATCGGAAGGAGCGATGTCGAGAGGACGTGACGGTTCATGCTCTCCAACATCACTCTGTGATGGTGGAGTTGTTTGATGAGGGGACGACGAACAGTCACCTGTGACAACGACCGTGTCTATCTATGAGTGCGTAGCTCCATCACCGAAGTATGATGAGCGGGGTTTGAGCTTGAACTTCTTCTTGGGATTGACAGATTGGATAAGGCAATATCTGAATCTGTCAATGAGATATTGAAACTTCATCTGGCTCTTCGGAGCTTGAAACTGCAAAACACGGAAACGCTGCCAAAACTCATCAAGTGATTCATGCGGAGCCTTCTGTTGTTGTAACAGTTTGTGGTCAAGATGTTCTACATCAAAATGATAGAGAGTATCTTCAATGAGACCTCGGAAGTGCTCAAGTGAGTGCACGCTATCATCCGGTAGGTTGCATAGCCACCAATGTGGGGATTTACGAAGTGTGTATGCAAGTAGCAGACTGGCTTGTTTGTCAGAACATCCATCTTCCTCGTCAAGCATGGCAAGGAAGCCATGAAAGAACACAAGTCAGGCCACTTCACCTTCACCATCATACGTGTATGTAGACAAGATATCGAAAACACCCTCGTGATGTGGACAGGTTCAGCATGCGAAAAATATCGTGGAGGTTTGAGAGTGCAAGATTCCATGATAGATGTGCAAAGGTTCAAAACAGGATGAGAGGACACAGCTTGTCATCTGGCACTCCCTATAGCGCCAAAATGTTGACAGTGTTGGACCCGCCAACATGTTAAGGGATCTCCCCAATAAGAAGCCCCAACTAGACCTTAGACCGTTTGGTATAGGAGTCCCAGCAGTGGGTCGTGCAGTATCACCGTGACTGCGGTTTCGCACAGAGGCAAGTAAGATGTCCCTGTTGGTAGCAAGGGTGCGAAATATGCAATAAGTCAAGGAAAGTGCATGAGTGGTTCTAACACACAGAGGGTGAGGTGAGTATGCCCCTTGGAGACATGTGAAAGCACGTAGTTAAAAAGGGAACACACGAGCAAAGATGCATCACAACATGGAAGGCAAGTAAGCTAGCAATCCAAAGTGATGGTTAAACCAACAACACATTTCAATAAGATTCATATATACATATATAGAAAATAGCTACACATGCATGCATAAGCAAACAGATACATATATCATTTAGAGTAAACAAGATAGTTGAAATGCAATACGAATTATGCATGAAACGTGTTGGCTTAGTTATATTAAGAAGTGTAAGTTCCAGTCATACAATACAACCATGACCAACCACTAGTTCCGACAGCAGAACATTACAGTCACTGCCACCTGCTCCTCCAAAGAGATATACTAGCTCTGCACTGTGGAGAAGCCAAGGCTCGTTATAATACTGTCCAAGATTTCTCTAAAATGCTTGTATTGGAAGCTTGGCTGACCAAAAGCCTATACAATGAGTTATGATGGACTATATATAGCAAAGGGTGGGGTGGCCCTTGACATTCCCCTTTGTGACTGTTCACCTACCCTCATGACTCTTCAACTACTCTATGATTGTTACATTCAACTATTGACACTTGAACTTCCACTTGACAAAATGTTGCATACAATTTGCACATGTACCCATGTGAGACAAAATTGCTTAAGCAAGCCATGCAAGACATCATTGACACTCAGACCGTTGTGGTGAGACCAACTCTTTGACATCCTTGTGATGGTCAATGGTGGCGAATTGATGCCAAGCTTGGTCGTCCATGATGGTGTCCGTGCACTCAATGGTGACATCCTGCTGAAAGCGAACTCTTGCCTCCGTTGCATTCGGGTACACTGATATGGCCCCTCTGTCCAACTCGTTTGATAGCATGCGCATCATCATCTTGAATGTGGCTAGACCAACAACATATTGATGCATAGTGTTTGTGTTGATCTCCAAGTGTGTGTTGGTGACCATGCGCATCAACTTGTCGAAGTACATGTTCAGCTCCAGTCAGACTTGCTTCTTGTCTTCACCTCGGTGAGTGTGCCAAATGGGTGGGATCGCATGCGTGTGCACAATGACATGCATGCTACTAAATTCCCTTGTATGCGATCAACAGCACTGTTCACCTTGTCTGCTCCGTGCCAGCTGAGATGGATCTATAACTTGTGTGGGTGCAGTTTCATCTGTCTGTGCATGTTGCACCCCCTGCTGTACCTGTTCTTGCTGCAACTCATTCTCTCATCTATGCAGCTCCTATTCTTCCTTGAGTTGTTGCTTCAGCACATGCAACTCCTTCTCTATTTCATTCTCTGCCTTCACGCGATCTTCATGTCGCGTCGTCACCTCATAGCCTCAGTCTCCAAAGTTGCTTTCATCACAAGTGGATCTGCTTGAGCTTGCAACATTGTTCTGCCTCTGTGTTGTCAACAACCTTCCTCCCGCATTCGTTGCGTTTAGGTGTGTTGTCTTTTGCTGTTGTTGATGGTGATGATGCTGCCATATTATCTTGATGTCCTTGTCTACGAACAACTTGATGTCTTCAAAGGTAGGCGAGCTCATAGACACTTGCTTGGCTGCAAACGCCGTTGTGCTCTCAACAGTGTCCTTTGACTCCGCTCTCCTGAAGGCCATTGTACTTGTGTTGCTGAGAGACAGATGAACACCTGTGATGCCTGGAGATATAGCAACACTCATGGCAAGCAATTTGTCAGTCCAAAACCAAAACAAACTTGAGGACTAACTTGCAACATACCTATGTGATTGATTGTCAAGGTTGCGCAATTTCCGTCGGGAGACTGATTACCAAAACTATGCAAGGCACAGTCCGGGCTATCAAGAGGATAACTGATTGTTGAAATTGCACAATGCACAGTCTAGCCTGCCTGCTAAGAACTGAAACTACGGAATGTGCAATTTTAGTCAGCAGTGACATGCAACCAGCAAACTGCATTGTGCAATTTCTGGGGCCAACAAGACACTGCCTCCAAGAATTGCGCAATGCAAGCCTGGAGGTCAGTTTTGGGCTAGACTTACGCAATTTCTGGAGGGAAAGCAGAGCCTTCGCTTCCGGAAATGCGCAGTGCTAACCGGGCAAGGCATGGTCCAGGGCAAGGCAACCCAGACCGGCCGACAAGTGACTGAAAGTATGAGAAGTCTGAATGCATGATGAGATGAGTGCAAACAAGAGTGAGTGATCGTACATGCGAACAACAAGTGCAAGATTCGGAAAACGGGAAAGCATTCATGTGTGTGAAGCGAGTCGTCGCAACGGCGACCGTCCGTGCAAAAATAATGTCATGCATGCGACAACAAGTAGGATGTGAGCGAAAACTGAAACGGTGGTTCTACAAGATAACATACAATCAAAACGACAACAGGCTTTCACTGAAATCAAGAAGACAACACGCACACAAAGTGAAGCACAAAAAGCGACAGAAATGCAACGCAAGACATGCTAAGCGGGCTTACCCCGAAACAGCTGAGTTGAATGTGCTGACGACTCCTAGATATAATGTGGGATGTCAGAGCTGCAAGGTCGATTTGAGGAATGAGTTCCACAGCGTCCAGTTGATGAGTTTTGATAAAATCGAGGTTGTGATGCGCATGCCACAAATCTAGGAAAAACGACACTTGGCGGGAGGTTTCTGAAACGATCCTTGCATGTAACCTCCAGTTGCTAAAAATAGATCCCTGAATCAAGGAATGCCTTTGCATGCTGCCTTGGGAGAAACAGTCCATGCATGCAAATCAGTTTTGCTAGGTCCCAAAGGGAATCGATCAACCTAAAGGCACATGCATCGGTCTGCGAGCCTGGGATTAAAATCTGCGCAGTTTCTGGGTTGAGCAGAGATGGTTGTCCCAGAGGGATTGCGCAATTTCTGAGAGGAACAGGTAACTGTCTCCCAGGATTGCGCAATTTCTGGGCTGAGCAATTAATTCTCGCACTTTTCTCAAGGAAGCTTGTCTGACTGCATCTCGCAATTTCTGACCCCAGTAGGCTGCCTAGCTAGATTTGCACAATTTTTTGCTAGTTGTTGGGTTGGCTGTCCCAGAGGGATTGCGCAATTTCTGGGCTGAGCAGCTGACTACTGCCCAAAATTGCGCAATTTCTAGGCTGAGCAGTCCTGCTGGGGTGGATTGCGCAGTTTTTCCAATGAAAGTTGACAAGCAGGATTGCGCAATTCTGGAGCCCAGCAGTCTATCAGTCAGGATTGCGTAATTTCTGGAAGGAAGGCTGGTTCCCCTCCATAATTGCACAATTCCGTTAGGGAGCTGCTCAGCTTGCAGCTAGACCAGACCGGAGGGACAACCTATGAGGGGGATGTAACAAGCTATCATGCACAGGCTGGCAATCTGCTAGAAAACCACTGAAGCTTGCGTACTTGACATTGCAACACACGCTTTTGAGGATGGTTGATAAGGAGGCTCCAAAACGAAGCCAAGGCAAAATTTTGGAGGGTGGTTGTAGCCGCTACAACAGGATGAAAGCCTATATAAAGGTTGCGTTGGCATCTTCTCACAACATAATCATCCTCACTCATTACATGAAGGATAGCAAAGTGAAAGGGTCGAAGAAGAAGGGTAGCCGAAGTCAATGAGGAAGTCTTTTCCCTCATCTGCATTCATCACAAACCCTGCTCTCAAGTGCGGCATTTTGATCTCATCTAGGGCATCATGTCATATGGATATATTGATGGGGTAGATCCAATCTAGCCGCAGTTTGCATGAGGACGTCAGTGCAAAAGAGATTGAAGTCATCAAATGGCTAGAAGAGCCCTATCTCTCCTATCACGTGAGTGAAGTCTGTTCCCTCATCTGAGTTCATCACCAAGCCTGTTCTCAAGTCCGGCATTCTGATCTGATCTAGGGCATCACGTCATATGGATATATTGTTGGGTTATAGATCCAATCTAGCCACAGTTTGCATGAGGAAGTCAGTGCAAAAGAGATCGAAGTCATCAAAGGGCTAGAAGAGCCCTGTCTCTCCTATCACGTCAGTCTACATTCTGAAGCGGAAGGTTTTTTCTTTGCTTCCCTATAACTGTCATTTCGTTGTTATCACGAAATCTCAAATCAAGAGGCTATTATGTGTGTGATGGGTCTACACGAAGTGCGAAGATAGAAAGAGGCTAGAAGAGCCTATCCGACACCATCGTTGCTGACTATCATACTCTTGCTACAGACCTGATATACTGTTCAGAATTGCAGAAGGATACATTATGTTTGGGTACATGTTTGGAGTTATTGTCATCTGATGTTGAAGGTATTATTGAGTCAATGTTTGGGTTATGTAATTTCTCAATAAAGATTCTATAAGAAAGAGTTCAAAGGATTTTTCCTCTCACTGTTTGGAGAGGTTTTCCCCTTGGCTTGGTGCCAATATCTTGTGTACTTGTGCATTTTGATCTTCTTGTTTTGATAGCTGGTTGATGATAATAATTCATGTAAACAATAAGGAGCAAAATCTAAAGAAATATTATCACAAGCAGTTATCACAGTTAATAGAAATCGAATATTTTAAATTGCTCTTCTTTTCTCAATAATATCTACCTCATAAAAGGGGTCGATTTCTGGAGCCATGCAAGACGTATCACATCGTTGGTGGTTACAAACAATTCTGGGCAGGTCATAACCCATCTCTAACTGGAGGAGATAGTTGATATTTCCACAGAGACACGAATTTCAGCTAAGGAAGGGGTGTTGGGTTGTTGAAATTTTATTCAGACGAGTTGTTGGTGATATATTGCTGAAGCAAAGGGACTATTATGCAAAGACGAATTAATTAAAACAGAGCTATGTATTGTCCATTGTTTCCATACTTACATGGGTCAATCACACAGTAGAACCAGAGGCACAATTTGCATCAATCATCCTCTACTCTTGGACTTTTATATATGCACGGATTTGTTGAGCGTAGAACTGTTCTACTCAATACTGGCAACCCTTCTATACTAGAGGTACCTCTGTACATTGATATTTTTATGAGAAACTCTAGTAATTTTATTGAAATTTCTAGTGAGCAGAGAAGGGTACCTCGGGGTTTGAGTATGTAATCTGATATTCTTTGAAGGACACTGTGTATGAGTTCTCTGTTTGGAAACTTATCTTAGAAACCTGTGAACCCAAAAGATCTGAAGTATTGTTTAAGTCATTCAGTTTAGTACCCTTATGGAGTAAACCCTATATTGTCTAAGTTGTTGATCAAATTATTGTGTATGTATATTGAGTCGGCTGGTCATTGTATACTTCTGTTGTGCTATTAGTCAAAGTCTTGTATGTTGATGTCTTGCTACTTCTGAACTATGGAGTACTTAAAGCACCTCTTAAATCAACACAACAATATATCAATGAACTGCAACCCAGACCAAAAACCAAAACAAAACTGCAGAACCTTCTCAAAAGGGGTCTATGTCATTCTTCATAAAGAACAGTTGAAAGATGTGCAGAAGGGGCAGGAAATAAGACACAAAATTTTTGCACTTGGTACAGATTTAAAGCACATGAGGGTCACAATGAAATCCCTTTTCAAACTAGATGAATTGGATGAAATCCTTTCCAAAGTGAACCAGTTAGAGGGGAAGGAACTAATTTGGGCTATAAAACCAGCTATGCTTGCTCTCATACAACACAAGTTTTTGGAGGATCCTTGTGAAAGGTTCAAACTTCCAGTTGCATCCTGTCTCAGTAACATTATGAGGTTGACCACACATATACCTCCTAACAAAATGATGTTATGAGGAGAGTTTTCCGATTGATAGTAGAGACCTTTCAGGGCTTGGATAACACTGTGGGTCTTACTGTTGGGAAAAAGCTCTAGATTTTGATAGATATGGACAAGCTCCGAACCTATGACATCATGTTTGATCTGGAGTGTGATGACCTGATTTCTCAAATGTTCCAATACTTATTCAACATTAAGAAACATCATTCTAGACACGGTGAAAGCACACATGCAATCCATCTTGTCTTCAATTACGTGAGACCATGATGTCATCTGCAAGAACTTACAATCTAAGTTGTTGGCCATTTGGAGAAAGGAACAGGTGGTCTCGCCCGCTACTTATGAGCTAGCCAAAAGGTTAGTTGAGCAGAATATTAGACTATTCCAGAGGCAGTTAACCAGGGAGGCGCTGGTCAAGATTGGTGGACCATGTAGTAAGAATGAGTTAAGGAGGAAGGGTCTTTGCTTCACCTACAAGGAACCTTGGGGACCTAACCACTCATGCAGTATTGACACGGAGGAAACGGCCGAGGTAGATCAAGAGGAGTTTCCTTCTAACTTTCCGGATGATGATTCTTCCTTTATAGTTGAGTCTATGGCTTCTTATGGGGATGCCTCTGAGGAGCACAAGCAATCGTGTAGAGTTGATGACAGTAGCCCAGATATGCATCCATGTGTGGTAGAGGAGTATGAGGAGCAGCCCATTATTCCCATGAGAGAAGGAGATCAGGACGCAGATGAGCGACTAATGTTTCAGCATAGGGAGCACATCGAGGAGCCTTAGTCATATGATATGCACAGTGTGTGGGATGGCCCATTTTTGGAGGGTCAGCTAGTGGCTCATGTTGAGCCCGCGTTGGAGGAGGATGAGTTTATGTCCTTTGGGCCAACCATTGGCGAGGAGCAGACAGATGTACAGACAACCAACAGGTTGTAGTACTTGTAGACATGGGTCATCAGTTGGCGTTGGGACCTGACATGAAATTTTTACAGGTGACGAGTGGTCTGGTAGAGCATGGAGTTTTTTGTCAAATGAGGGAGGCTCTTTTGGAGATAGTGGTGCATCCATATTTAGGTCTACCCACCGACGAGGTGCAGGTAGATGTAGTGGCAACGAGCAAAGTTGCAGTATTGTCAAGCAGCAGCCCTCTCCAGTAGTACATATACAGGGCGTGTAGCATGGGTTTCCCACTTATAGGGAGAGATGCAGGGATTCCTAGACATATCCGGTTGATTTGTTGGGTAGAGCTGCATGAGTTGAACACGGTGCAGCTCAGTGGACTTCTACCATATATAGGTGCACATGCATTAGAGGGAGATCATGAGTTGGTATCCTATTGATGGCACGGTATTCTCAGTCTAGAGCATAGTGAAGTGGGAGCCATGAAGCATTAGTACCTGTTCTTGGTGGCATTGGGATCCAGGAGGATTTGTTGATTGCAAGTTCAGCCAGAGATTGGTCTAGTATCTAAGCATTGAGGGGTCTGTTGACCACTACTGGTCAACTACCCATGCAGTACACCCCCTTTTCTTGGCAGAAAGGGGTAGCACCTGATCAACATGTCCGTGCCATCCTGCAGTCATCAACAACTTGATCGATTTATGTTGTAAACCCAGTCTGCATATATGAAATGTAAATAATCTTAGCAAATATGAGTCGTGTATGTAAATTGCCTGGGTGGAACTAACTTTCTAATGATAATCTACGTCCCGGAAGGTTTTTCGTCTCACCGATCCATGATCGGTAGAGTTTTCCTTCAGCCTGACCCCAAAGCCGGGATTGATTTTGTCATTCGAATTTTAGGAGAATCCTAGTGTGTTAATCTGCTAGATTATAGTTGTGTCGCAGAACTGGGTGGTTATTGAGGGTCTATGATAAAGGGGTTTTCCCCCTTAAGATGTAAATTGTAAAAGTCATGATGTAAAGTGTCTTGAGGGTTGGAAAATGTTGTAAATCCCCTCATGAGTCCTAAGTCCTAGGTCCTAGGGAATTTTTTCCAAAGGCTAAGTTCGAGGATCCATTTAGAAAATGAATTAAAAATTAAAAAATTAAAAAATAAATAAATAAATAACTGAAAGATAAAAAATAAAAAATAATAACAAAATAAAATAAAAATAATAAAAAATAAAAAATAAAAAATTATAAAATAAAGCAAAAACCCTAAAATAATAAAATAATAATATTTTGAGTGAATGCATGTAAAATATCATTTTTTAATAAATCGACGGATGAGATTAAGAGATGTCTTGATTCTCATCAACGGTCGAGATCATTTCGACATGGATCACTCGAACTAGCAGTTGGGATCATTTCCTTTGAATAGGGTGCTAGGGGTCATTTCAGATCATTCGATCTGTGAGTCTTGACTGAAGAAGCTCTCTTGTAATCTGTTTTCTGGTTAATAAAAGAAGACTTTGGGGTCCAAATCTAGCTGGTGTTACTCTCTGGAAGTGCTGTGAGCTAATTTAGTTTCTGCATATTTTATTTTTCAGCCATTAATAATAGCTTATTGTAGAGTATTGTGAGCACAGGTATCTTGTTCACTTACTAGGGTTTGAATGGTGTTAGGGTTTCTGAAGTAATGGTAGGTATCTCCATTACTTTTTGAGATCTAGTAGCATTTTTGCCCTCTTTACTGATGGTTGTTTTGAGGTGTGCAGAAAACCCTTACTGAAGAAGATTGGTGGGCGTTTGGGGATGTTCTAGGCTGAACCAGCCAACTCCCACAGGCTCTTCCTTGCAGAGCCTAGCTGATTTTTTCCCTGGGTTAATCATTTAGTTTCTTTTCTGGTTTGCATGAGAGATTTCCGAAGCTTATCATAATAAATCTGATAATCTGAAAATATTTTTTTGTTCTTACTGCTAAATATGGCTGTCAAAAGGGGCCAAAATCTGCAATTTTGCTTAACTGATCTGGGAATTTCAAATTTTGGTTCTGTACACATTTTTCTTGTATCGATTTTCTATTTCGATTTGCAGGGTTTCTGAGAAATTTCAAGGGTTCATCAAAGTTGTTTTTACTGTTCAAAATTTTTTCTCTTTTGCAGAAAGAGACTCTTGAAATCACTTTCGGAATACGCCTGGGGTTTCATTGGGAAATAAAATCTTGAATTGCATCTGCGTAAGAGATCACGCCATCCTGCCGTCTGCCGCCATCAATTTGGTTGTTATGCGAGCCAGTCGATCTCATTATACAGGCAAATTCAATTTGGATAGCAAGTGACTGTTTCAAAACTGAAAAATTTCCCAAGCATCACTCGGTCGCTGAAAGCTGCACGCCTCAATCAATAACGTAAGACGCAGGCTCCTAAGCAAATCTTCATCCACCATCGAGCGCTAAGCTGCTTGAGAAACTTCAGGCGTGAAACTATCCATCGTTTCGTGTTAACTCTGTTCATGTCTGTGAGTTTTCCGTCGGCTCTCAATCCACAGTCGTCCGCCATTGAGAAGGAAAATTGTGTTCACGCTTGCACATGGTAGGTTATCCGTCATCGGGCCAGGTATTTTCATTAAACTTCTGCGTCTCCAGGTCAAATCAATTCCGTTGTTTTACCTTGCCGCCGTCGGTCCGGTTATCTGTCTAACGCATTTGATATATCTCTAGTTTTAAGCTTCTATTCAATGCGCATATTTTTTTGACTTACGTTAAATTCGAAATATGTTATTTTTCAATGTTTTAGTTTTGATGTAGTTTAGTTTTTTTTTAATATCGTTTTGTTATTTAAAATTTAGGTTAAGACTTTTAATTTAGCGTTTTGTTATAGTTTAAATCTTGTCATTTTTTAGATTTTAGTTTTATTTCAAATAGTTTCTTTTTGTTTAGGATTAAATTTTTTATATTTTGATAGTTTAGTTTCTTTTAAATTTATTTAAAAAAAAAAAAAAAAAATTGGGTTTAGGTTTTAGAAATCTAATTTTTTTTATTTTTTTTTTTAGTTTAATATGATTTTATTAAATTTGGCTAAATAGTTAGATTTTGTTTCATAAAAAATTTGAAAAATTAAAAAAATTAAAAAAAATAAAAAAATAAAAAATATTGTGGGATTTTTCTTTTGCCAGATCTGGTTGTTTTTCGGAAAAATATCATTTTGAGATTTTGATGTGGGATAAATGCTTATTTCTTTAGACGAATCTGTACATGAATGATCAGATTAGCTGGTATCTGGTAAATGATTTATGATTTTGCGTGGTTGTTTGAAAGCATTCATCTCTTCAAAAACTTTTAATTACTCAATATCGTTATTGAGCTCTGGTCATTATAAGAGTTCTGTGTGTTTATCGAATATCCTGCATCTGTTCTAGTCATTTGATGATAAATGATTGCTACATATGGTTTACATTTCTGAAATATTTACTAAGTGATCATTTTAAAATTTAATCTCTTAAGGCACTGGTCTTTTAACTTTTAAATCCATCTAGTGCTTATCATATCATGTCTCGTGTCTCCCAGCCCAACTGTTTGGCAGTTGGTCTTCATTATCTCATAGGGTCTACCCCCCTTAGCCGCGGGAGACAGGCTTAAACGGAGGGATCGGGGATCAGGGTGATAGCCCCCGATCTGAGCGTTGTCGTGTCAATCTGCGCGACAACATTTTTTGGCGCCGTTGCCGGGGATAGAGTTTTTTTGTCCTTGGTTCTTTCATTTCAAGCTTTTCCGTGTTTCCTTTCTTGTTCAAGTGGTGACTCCACTTCATATATTATCTTCGAGAGTGTATACTAGAAAACATCCAAGCAGTCTGTGCAACCCTACTCCTGATCCTGAAAAGGTCTTCAGGGTACGATTACACAAACTCACTTCTCGTACACTTCTTGGAAACCTTGGACAAGAAGCCCTCTCTGATATTCATTTGCTTTTAAAGGTCAAGTTAGGCACAGCATCATGAATATGTATGCCCCTTGCAATTTTTCTAACATTCCAGGGTATCCCAATGCTATTCCATCAGTCGGGATAGATAAATTGCCTAACTTTCAGGGAGATAATGCTATTAGTGCAAATTCGCATCTAAGAGACTTTAATATATGGATGGCTAAATATGCAAGGTCTCCTGATTTCGATCATGAATATGTTAGAATGACTCTTTTCATTTTAACTTTGGGGGGTGATGCTCATGAATGGTTTACTGAAAAACCCCAAAATTCATTTGACTCCTTAGAATTGATCATTAATGCATTTAAAGAAAAATATGGAGATAAGAGAGAAGGAAGACACCTCGTAAAAGCTATTAGCCTAATAAAAAAGAGAGAGAATGAAAATGTTGAAGAATTTAATAAAAGGTTTAATGGTATTGTTAGAGAATTACCTCAAGACTATAAACCTACAGACAAAACTCTCCAAGATTTTTACATTGATGCCTTTAGTCCTGAGACATCTTATGAATTAAGGCGTGCTAAACTTAATGATTATAGAGATTGTCAATCCTTAGCTATAGAACTTGAAAAGGACAAGGCTGCATCTGGAAAATCTGAGATCCCAGGTTTCGATAGGGCTGCTACGAAACTAAAAGAACCTAAGGGAAAAGCAGCCCAAGAACCTGAAAGTGAGCTTGTTCTAAAATTGCTTCAAAAAATTGAAACTATGGAAATTAATCATAATAAGGAGATAACCACTTTGCAGAATAGGTTGATTCAAATGGAAAGATCGCAAACGCAAAATTTTCAACCTCGAAACAATAATAATAGAAATAACAATTGGCAAAGAAAGGGTCAAACTAGTGAGCAGAGACCTCCTAATCCGCTGACTAATTTGGTTGATAATGCTCCTCCTTATTGTCGGGTTTGTGATGCTCTTCATGAAGAGGCCACTTGTCCCATTGTTAGAAGAATTTTAGATAGTGGAATGTTTGGAACAGGCGATCAAATAAATGTAGTAGGCAGCAAGTTTCCTTTGTCTTTGGATGATTGGATAGAGGTTAAGGAAAGGAGTTGTGATGTTGAGAATCTTTCATCAGCTTTTAGTATAAATAACCTTGAAAACGAAGATGATATTTTGGCTAGGTTATATGGTGAAAAACCCTCTCCTGAACAAATCTTGGAAATTGCTAGAGATAAGGGTTTGACCTATCAGAGAAAGGATAAAGATCAAAGCGGGAATCAAATACCCCTTCGAACTTTTAACCCTAGTGTAAACTCTGGAATAGATGTCGATTTGGGAAATTGGTATAACAATGCTAAAATCTAGGTTCCTGTCTCAGAGATTGCTAAAATCCCTTCCCAAAGAGACAAGTTACTAAAAGCGATTCAAGGTCCTCAAGTCAATACTTCTCAACAGAAGACTCGGGAAGTTGGCTATCATGATGCTCCCATATATCTGCAAAGCTTAGATGCTGATAACAAAGATCACCAGCCTTTTTTCATCACCTTATTATTTAATGGGTATAAATTGAATAATTGCATGTTGGATTCTGGTGCATCCGCTTGTGTAATGACTAAAAGGGTCATGGAACAGCTTAACTTAAGAGTTTCTAGACCCTATTATAACATATGCGCCATGGATTCTAAGAAAATCGAAGTACATGGTTTAATCAAAGATTTGCAAGTTCATCTTTCAGTTTATCCAGACATCATGGTTGTCATGGATATTGTTGTTGTGGATGTGCCTGATGCCTGGGGTATGCTGTTATCTAGAAAGTTGGCCTCCGATCTAGGAGGAAGCATTCAAATGAATTGGTCATATGCCATGATTCCTTCTCCTAGTGGTGATGGTTTTGTAAGACTAAATAGAGAGCCCGAAAGAAAGTTTCATGTTGAAGATCCTAGGAGACCTCATAACGAAATAATTAAAGAGCAATCTGACATTGGGAACTACGCCATCATGTCTAATTTTATAATTCCTCCCGATGATAAGATAAAGGGTCTCAAGGATAAAGTTTGGTATATGTACTTTGATGGTGCATCATCTAGGGCTGGTAAAGGTGCGAGAATAGTGCTTAAATCTCCCCTTGGTCACATTTTCAAGTTTGCCTATTGATTAGAATTCAAGGCAACCAACAATGTCACTGAATATGAGGCTATATTGTTGGGTCTTGAATTGGCCAAGTCCTTGAGGGTTAGATTGCTTAGCATTAAAGGAGATTCTGATTTAGTTATCATGCAACTTAAGAATAAATTCACATGCGGAAATCAAAGATTAAGAAACTACAGAAATGCTGTGTGGGATACTATGGGGCATTTTGATGCCCTTGACCTCGAAGCAATTCCGAGAGAGCAAAATAGTCTGGCAGATGAACTTGCTGTATCTACTACTACTTTCCAGTTGTCGGATGAACTAATTAACAATAAGATTAAAATGGAAGTGATATTCAGACCATCTGTTCCAGACAACTCAGAGCATTGGCAAGTTTTTAATGACGAAAAACAAGTCATTCGTTTCCTTAATAGTTTAGATGAGTTTGAGGATTTCCGGATAGTTTCTGAGGAGGAGGGAGTTTTAAATCATGAGCATATCATAAATCCTACTCCTAGGAATGTGGCTGCTCTTGAGCAACATTTT
The DNA here is from genome assembly GCA_031772625.1 of Pinus tabuliformis. NCBI lineage: Eukaryota > Viridiplantae > Streptophyta > Pinopsida > Pinales > Pinaceae > Pinus > Pinus tabuliformis. Next base: position 940,625,967 of record CM062817.1, on the reverse strand, counting down.
GATCGGCATGATGCTACGAAGTTGAAAGAAGAAAACAAGATGGACCCAAGCGAGTACCTCGAAATTAACATTGGTACTTCTGAAAACCCGAAAATGGTTAAAATTGGTAGAGGTACTAGTTTGGAAGAAAGGAAAAAGTTAACTGATTTACTTCGTGAATATCGAGATGTTTTAGCTTTTTCCTATGATGAATTAAAGGGCTATAGGGAAGATGTTATGGAGCATACTATTCCTTTAAAAGACGAAAATGCTAAACCCTTTCGGCAGAAACTTAGACAAATCAATCCTAAATTGGCCCCCTTGGTCCAGAAAGAACTTGCAAAGATGCTTGTAGCAGGGATCATCACTCAAACTAGGCATTCGACATGGTGTTCGAATTTGGTGATTGTTAGGAAAAAGAACGGTACAATAAGACTTTGTGTCGACTTCAGAAACCTTAATCTGGCATGCAAAAAGGATAATTACCCTTTGCCAAACATGGAAACTTTGTTGCAAAGAGTAACCGGCTCTGGAATGATGTCACTGCTAGATGGTTTTTCTGGGTATAATCAAGTTTGGGTTAAGAAGGAAGATCGACATAAAACCACATTCACAACACCATGGGGTACTTTTGAATACATTAGAATGCCGTTTGGATTAACAAACGCTGGGGCTACTTTCCAAAGGGCTATGGATTATGCCTTCAAAGGGTTAATCGGGAAAATTATCGAAATTTACCAAGATGATATTACTGTTTTCTCTAAAGATGGTATCAGTCATATAGATCATCTTAGGCAAGTTTTCGATAGATGTAGAGAATATGGAATTTCTTTAAATCCGGCTAAGTCTGTTTTTGGGGTAACGGAAGGGAAATTACTCGGTCATATCATTTCTAAGGAAGGAATCAAGATCGATCCTGAAAGAATCGAAGCAATCCAAAAGATTCCTCTCCCGCATAATCTTAAGTCCCTTCAGTCCTTCCTTGGAAAGATAAATTTTATTAGAAGATTTATTCCAAATTACGCAGAAATAGCCAAGCCTATTCAAAGTCTTCTGAAGAAAGATGCGAAATTTTTCTGGCAAGAAGATGGCAAAAAGGCTTTCCAAGAAATCAAGTCTGCTATTGCAAAAGCTCCTGTCCTGGTTAGTCCTGATTACTCCAAGGATTTCATGATTTTTTCTTTCGCTTCTGAAGATAGCATTGCCGGTGTCCTGCTTCAAAAGAATAAAGATGGTCACGAGCAGCCTATTGCTTTCATGAGTAGAGCACTTCAAAACTCCGAATTGAAGTACAATACCATGGAAAAGCAGGCTTATGCCCTGGTCAAGTCTCTTAAGCATTTTAAAACTTATGTGGGTTATTCTAAGATCATTGCTTTCGTCCCACATTCTGTTGTTAAGGACATATTAACTCAAACCGATTGCTTAGGGACTCGTGCTAGGTGGGTTACTAAGATACAGGAGTATGATTTGGAAATCAGACCCACCAAGCTGATCAAAGGCCAAGGTTTAGCTCAGATGTTAACTGAAAGTAATGAAAAGACTCTTGGTTTGTTCTGTCTTAGCGATCTATCTTCGCCAGAATTGAAAATATTAGCAGAGCATGAATGGTATAAGTACATAGTTTATTACTTAACCAATCTAGCATGTCCTAACCATTTAGTTGCTCATAAGAGAAGGGCTCTTAGACTAAAAGCCACTAAGTATTGCCTTATGAAGGATGGCCTTGGATGGAGAAATCCTGAAGGCTTAGTGCTTAGGTGTGTTGATGATGTTGAGTCCAAGAAATTAATCTCCGAGTTTCATTCAGGATTTTGTGGTGGTCATTATGCCGCTAGAACTACCGCCCACAAAATCCTGAGAGCTGGCTATTATTGGCCTTCTATTTTTTCTGATGTGCACAAGTTTGTTAGAGCGTGTCAAGCCTGTCAACTATTCACTGGGAAACAGAAGCTTGCTGCCCTTCCTCTACAACCTGTCATTGTAGAGGCACCTTTTCAGCATTGGGGTCTGGACTTCATAGGGAAGTTCCATGAAAATTCTAGCAATGGCTCCTCATGGATTTTGACTGCTACGGATTATTTTACTAAATGGGTTGAAGCCATTCCTGCTAAGAATGCCACTGAAAAGGTTATTATGGATTTCATTGAAAATAACATCATTACTAGATTTGGTGTCCCTGCTAAGATCACTACCGACAATGCCAAGGCTTTTAGTTCCTTAGAGTTTTCATCTTTTTGTTTCAAGTATGGCATTGTCTTATCTCATTCCTCAAATTACTATCCTCAAGGTAATGGTTTGGCTAAATCAAGTAACAAAAATCTCATAACCATTATCAAGAAGATAGTAGGAGATAACAAGAAATCATGGGACAGCAAAATCAAATATGCTTTATGGGCAGATAGAATCACTAAGAAGAAGGCTACTGGTAAATCTCCCTTTGAGTTAGTTTATGGCTTGGATGTTACTTTACCTGTGCACCTGAAGTTGCCAGCTTATCAGCTTCTCCAGAATTTTTCTACTAATAAAGATGTTGTTCAGAATAGAATAGATCAGATTGTCGAGTTAGATGAAGCTCGTAGGACAGCTTTTGACGCTATATGTAGAAATCAATCTAATATTAAGAAAAGCTTTGATAAATGCTCTTGATCTAGATCTTTGCAGGTTGGAGATATGGTTTTACTTTGGGATCGCAAGAATGAAAAACCGGGAAAACATAAGAAGTTTGACAGTTTGTGGCTGGGACCATACATCATTAGAGATATAGCTGGGCCAAACTCATTCTACTTGAGCAGATTGGATGGCGAACCACTTGATCTACCAGCGAACAGCCAAATGCTCAAGCTGTTCTTCAGAGATGATATCTGATGCCATGGGGCATCTTCTGTATTGTATTTCTATCCCTACTCCTTGTCTTTTCAGCATTTCATTTTTGTTTTTAGGATTAGATTTACTTTTCATGTTATTAGTTAGTCAATAAATGAAGAGCTTTTATCTATCCTGTGCTTAATGTATATGATGATTTTGGAATGGACGCTACTTATTTTTATCTGTGTGTTGTATGGATGCAGATTCTAGATTCTCACATTCCTACAGAGCAGCAACGTGTCCCCAAGTAGAGCCAGATGTTGACCACTACTGGTCAACTACACATGCAGTACACCCCCTTTTCTTGGCAGAAAGGGGTAGCACCTGATCAACATGTCCGTGCCATCCTGCAGTCATCAACAGCTTGATCGATTTATGTTGTAAACCCAGTCTGCATATATGAAATGTAAATAATCTTAGCAGATATGAGTCGTGTATGTAAATTGCCTGGGTGGATCTAACTTTCTAATGATAATCTACGTCCCGGAAGGTTTTTCGTCTCACCGATCCATGATCGGCAGAGTTTTCCTTCAGCCTGACCCCAAAGCCGGGATTGATTTTCTCATTCGAATTTTAGGAGAATCCTAGTGTGTTAATCTGCTAGATTATAGTTGTGTCGCAGAACTAGGTGGTTATTGAGGGTCTATGATAAAGGGGTTTCCCCCCTTAAGATGTAAATTGTAAAAGTCATGATGTAAAGTGTCTTGAGGGTTGGAAAATGTTGTAAATCCCCTCATGAGTCCTAAGTCCTAGGTCCTAGGAAATTTTTTCCAAAGGCTAAGTTCGAGGATCCATTTAGAAAATGAATTAAAAATTAAAAAATTAAAAAATAAATAAATAAATAACTGAAAGATAAAAAATAAATAAAAAAATAACAAAAAAAAATAATAAAAAATTATAAAATAAAGCAAAAACCCTAAAATAATAAAATAATAATATTTTGAGTGAATGCATGTAAAATATCATTTTTTAATAAATCGACGGATGAGATTAAGAGATGTCTTGATTCTCATCAACGGTCGAGATCATTTCGACATGGATCACTCGAACTAGCCGTTGGAATCATTTCCTTTAAATAGGGTGCTAGGGGTCATTTCAGATCATTCGATCTGTGAGTCTTGACTGAAGAAGCTCTCTTGTAATCTGTTTTCTGGTTAATAAAAGAAGACTTTGGGGTCCAAATCTAGCTGGTGTTACTCTCTGGAAGTGCTGTGAGCTAATTTAGTTTCTGCATATTTTATTTTTCAGCCATTAATAATAGCTTATTGTAGAGTATTGTGAGCACAGGTATCTTGTTCACTTACTAGGGTTTGAATGGTGTTAGGGTTTCTGAAGTAATGGTAGGTATCTCCATTACTTTTTGAGATCTAGCAGCATTTTTGCCCTCTTTACTGATGGTTGTTTTGAGGTGCGCAGAAAACCCTTACTGAAGAAGATTGGTGGGCGTTTGGGGAAGTTCTAGGCTGAACCAGCCAACTCCCACAGGCTCTTCCTTGCAGAGCCTAGCTGATTTTTTCCCTGGGTTAATCATTTAGTTTCTTTTCTGGTTTGCATGAGAGATTTCTGAAGCTTATCATAATAAATCTGATCATCTGAAAATATTTTTTTGTTCTTACTGCTAAATCTGGCTTTCAAAAGGGGCCAAAATCTGCAATTTTGCTTAACTGATCTGGGAATTTCAAATTTTGGTTCTGTACACATTTTTCTTGTATCGATTTTCTATTTCGATTTGCAGGGTTGCTGAGAAATTTCAAGGGTTCATCAAAGCTGTTTTTACTGTTCAAAATTTTTTCTCTTTTGCAGAAAGAGACTCTTGAAATCACTTTCGGAATACGCCTGGGGTTTCATTGGGAAATAAAATCTTGAATTGCATCTACGTAAGAGATCACGCCATCCTGCCGTCTGCCGCCATCAATTTGGTTGTTATGCGAGCCAGTCGATCTCATTATACAGGCAAATTCAATTTGGATAGCAAGTGACTGTTTCAAAACTGAAAAATTTCCCAAGCATCACTCGGTCGCTGAAAGCTGCACGCCTCAATCAATAACGTAAGACGCAGGCTCCTAAGCAAATCTTCATCCACCATCGAGCGCTAAGCTGCTTGAGAAACTTCAGGCGTGAAACTATCCAGCGTTTCGTGTTGCCTCTGTTCATGTCTGTGAGTTTTCCGCCGGCTCTCAATCCACAGTCGTCCGCCATTGAGAAGGAAAATCGTGTTCACGCTTGCACATGGTAGGTTATCCGTCATCGGGCCAGGTATTTTCATTAAACTTCTGCGTCTCCAAGTCAAATCGATTCCGTTGTTTTACCTTGCCGCCGTCAGTCCGGTTATCTGTCTAACGCATTTGATATATCTCTGGTTTTAAGCTTCTATTCAATGCGCATATTTTTTTGACTTATGTTAAATTTGAAATATGTTATTTTTCAATGTTTTAGTTTTGATGTAGTTTAGTTTTTTTTTAATATCGTTTTGTTATTTAAAATTTAGGTTAAGACTTTTAATTTAGCGTTTTGTTATAGTTTAAATCTTGTCATTTTTTAGATTTTAGTTTTATTTCAAATAGTTTCTTTTTGTTTAGGATTAAATTTTTTATATTTTGATAGTTTAGTTTCTTTTAAATTTTTAATCTTTAGGTTTAGATCTTATTAGTTTTCTTTTAAATTTATTAAAAAAAAAAAAAAAAAAAAAATTGGGTTTAGGTTTTAGAAATCTAATTTATTTTTTTTTTATTTAGTTTAATATGATTTTATTAAATTTGGCTAAATAGTTAGATTTTGTTTCATAAAAAATTTGAAAAATTTAAAAAAAAAATAAAAAAAAAAAAATATTGTGGGATTTTTCTTTTCCCAGATCTGGTTGTTTTTCGGAAAAATATCATTTTGAGATTCTGATGTGGGATAAATGTTTATTTCTTTAGACGAATCTGTACATGAATGATCAGATTAGCTGGTATCTGGTAAATGATTTATGATTTTGCGTGGTTGTTTGAAAGCATTCATCTCTTCAAAAACTTTTAATTACTCAATATCGTTATTGAGCTCTGGTCATTATAAGAGTTCTGTGTGTTTATCGAATATCCTGCATCTGTTCTAGTCATTTGATGATAAATGATTGCTACATATGGTTTACATTTCTGAAATATTTACTAAGTGATCATTTTAAAATTTAATCTCTTAAGGCACTGGTCTTTTAACTTTTAAATCCATCTAGTGCTTATCATATCGTGTCTCGTGTCTCCCAGCCCAACTGTTTGGCAGTTGGTCTTCATCATCTCATAGGGTCTACCCCCCTTAGCCGCGAGAGACAGGCTTAAACGGAGGGATCGGGGATCAGGGTGACAGCCCCCGATCTGAGCGTTGTCGTGTCAATCTGCGCGACAACAGGGTCCATTCATGGTGGGTTGACACAGAGGCATAGCATCACCCAGTGGTCTGTATGGGATCTAGGCATTAGGTCTTAGTTGCATTGGGCCATCAGACTGGTCCACAGGTTTGGATTGCTTGAGGCCAAGCAATCTTGGGGCGAGAGGATTTGTCATGTTCCTTTTTATGGTTTCCCTTACGACATGGTCAAATTGGACTTCCAGGGTTGGAGGTAGCTAAGTCACAGGAGGTGGTTTACACTATTAGTGGGCCTAGGGCTTTTGGAGGGGTTTCGAGGAGTTTCTATGAGGTCCGATGGCATTCGCTTGGTATATTCCATCACCCGCACAGTTTTCCTTTCGTGTCGGTGCATTCCAACAACTTTCAAAAAACAGAGTTATTAATGGGCCTAACTCCCAATTTCTATGAAGGAAATAAAATTAATAGTACTGTAAATAATTTATCCACATACAATGTGTGTGGGGAATATAAAGTTTAAAGTCAGCACAGAAGACATGGAATCAAACACAGTTATCATGAAGAGACATCAATAGAACAGATCCACTAACCCAAGAAGATGTGCATACGTTGAATTTCTAAAGACGTAAAAAAATTAATAGTATTGTAAATAATTTATCCACATACATATTGTGTGGGGAATATAGACTAGCACAAAAGACTTAGGAATCAAACACAGTTACCATGAAGAGACATCCATAGAACAGATCCAGTAACCCAAGAAGATGTGCATACCTTGTATTTCTAAAGATGGAAAAGAATGTAAGTATTCAAAATGAGAACACAAGCATATGTGCAAGTTGTTATATCTAAACCGTACAATCGACTAAATTCTAAGACTAGGAATTAGTAACAATCTTCACAAGCCACAAATAGTCGGTGGGGCCTCACAAATTAATGTTATTCTGAACCATACTGTAAGGGAACAAATGCATTGAGACTTAATACAAGTCAAAAGAAATTGAGATATATATCAAACAAACCAATTGGGCACAAAAACAAGCACTGTGAAATATGACTTACCTTTTGAGTACTATGTGGCTCTGTGCAAACATTAGGAACACACTCATTTCACAAGAAATCTTAATGAAAAGATCCAGGGTTAGAAAAGGGAAATATGAACGTGCCACAATTCATTATTGTTTACCTTGTCAATGTTAAGCTATTCACAGACCGCCACATTCCTCGTCCTACATCCCGTGAGGCCTGATCTCGTGCACTTCGTCCACGCCATAATTCCTTTACAATGTATGCAACCTCCTCAACATCAACCTTCATTGAGTTATCAAAACAACATACAAGTTAGAAATAAACAAGAAATACAGTCACTAGCAATTACAAATGAGAACAATTGCAATCTCTAAATGCTAAAGAACGTATCATATGATATATAATTAGATATGTCCATCACAGATATACACTGTCAAGTACATCTTTTAAATAATAAGTTCCTTTCCATTAAGAAACAGATTGAACTATTCTGTTGTTGCTGATTTGAAACATGTTTGTGTTTCTAAATGACATAAAGAAGACTTCCAAGATATTAATACCAAAAGCCACACAAGTTGGGGTTGGGCATTAACCTCACTTATCTTATGAAAAAATTCCAACGATTGAGCTACTGTAATAGCAAAGCACCAAGCAGGGGGGAGCTCAGGATCCCAATAGATTATTCCTGCTAGAGACATCTTCTAAGAGACAAGCTATGATAGTTTAATTAACCCATATAGTAAATGATTGGGCTGAGGCAAGGAGGAAAAATGATTGTTTCCTTCTTGCAACATGCACTCAAGTCTCAATCTCACACTAAATCTGAAGATGAAAGTAACTGAAATCATAAGAAAGATCTTATTCTCCTAAAATACTCCCTTAAACTCCAAGGATTTATCTGGGGGTGAGCTACAGATAAGTATCAGTTCATCTTGACTAGACTCTAGCAAAATATTGGATGTTTCTCATTTGTTGCTCCCTATTCCACATCAACACTACAAACCTTTTAAACCTCCTATAAGTTTTCCCCAGATATTCAATAGTGCAATGATAAGAATCAGATTCCAATAAGCATTGCAACCCTGAGAGTACTTACCACCTGCCTTAGTTGAGAAGATACTACAAACATGTTATCAGTCATGGCCCTGCATTAGAAAATATGAAATAGAGACGAAAAAGTGCATCCTCAAACAGTGGAAAATAGTTTCATTAAAAGGAGTAGAATTGAGAAAGGAGCACTCACTGATGCTGATTGTATGGCTCTTTAATGGCAACTTGCCTATGGACTCATGCAAGCTAACTTAGCATATAATAGTAGGTGGCATGCACCTGTGAAAGATTCCCTAAATTATTACGGGGCAACATAGCATATCATGCGCATTCATCTATAATATATCAATAGCAAATAAAGCTGCTAATTTCCCTATAGTCATTAAAGTTTTGCCCTCCTCGTTCAGTATGCAATTCTTTGTTATAACTACAGCAATACCACACATAATTCCATAAATGCATTCACTTGTCGTGATTTAGGCTTCCACACACATTTACATGTCATACTACTTCCCATACGTCATCACACCTATCTTATAGTAACTTGGTATGGGCTTAAACTATACATCATTCATCACCCCAAGGAATCTGGCATCAATGTCGAGGAAGGAGATTTCAGCCATATCACTAACAATGATGCAGCCACATGGCAAAGTTCATCTAAGTTCAAGGAGTACATAAAATTTTCTCTTAGCCATAACTTATGCTTACGTTGAACTTTCCTAATTTCAAGTTAAATACTTATACAGAAATGCTTTATCACAAGCCTTAGTTCTGACATCAAAAAATGGTAATAGTAATCTTGCATTGGCTTTGCCTCTACTAATGTGGAACTTTAAAAATTATATTATACAAGTGACTAATATAAAATGGTACTGTACCAGTTCTTAATACGAATGACAAACAGAAAATAGTGCCCAACAGATCCCTAGTATGAATGGTGTTGTACAAGCGACTTCTATAAAATGGCAGTGTACATTTTACTAAAATGGAAGATATTGTAGAAGTTGTTGAATCACTCTATTAATTAAGCCGGAATGATGATCAATATGTTGAGTTGGTGGAGCCATAGCTATGAGCACCAAAGTTATTTTCCATCCTTAACCATTCTTTTAGCACTACGTTATTTTTAGTTCTCCTCATGTGAGAAAAGTTATTTATAAGATGGCATTCATTTTAGGCTTGTTTTGTAAGAGGCTGTACATCTATTTTTATCTTCAATCTCCAACTCTCTCACACTTCTGTATTATCGATATGAACTAGTGTGTAGGAGCAGGACATTCAATTTGAGAGACTTACCTCTCCAAATTCCTCACTTCTACAATGTGCTCATATGAAAAGGTATTAGAACCTTGCTTCAATTCTCATCCTGTATTCAACACATTTTGCTTCCACATGCTAGTCAAGTTGAACTGCTTTTGAGGGTCCTATTCTTCCTTGTGGCACCCATGGATCTCATTAGGCCTCTTAGAGCACATGACATGCATAGATTATTAATTGACCTCTTGAGAGGCTTACTTTTCGTTTATGAGCTAGTTTGGTCGGCTTGTCAGCAAAAGTTGTATTATTAGCACATTATTTTATTTTGGGGCTTATGTAGGCCGAGGCTAATTCAAACTCCTAAGTTGTCTATAAATAGGAATGAGATGAGTTCATTTCTCATCATCACTTTGGTTTGGATCACTTATCTCTCTTGCGATTTTCGCACCTTTTCTAAGGATGAATTGGAGCTTTCATGGATGAATTTTGATGTATGGTTGTTATATACCCCTCAGTTGTTCATGTAAAAGACTTTTCACGTTGGCTCCTCCCACATAGCCTTGAGAGTCTGTAATCTTTTCTTTGAGGGGCGAGTAGTGGCTCCAACGCCCCGCTATTGGGGTTAGTGATGTAATGGTGTATGGATGTGTCTTGGAACTTTCACTTAATTCAGAAGCCTGTTAACAGGCTAGCACGTTTTCACATGTCTTGTATTTGTTTGTAAGACTATTCTTTGGACGCTTGTAATGCATGTTGCTTTAACCTGTATTAAGACAGTTGAACTATTTCAGTTGTTCTAGTACATATGCTTTTGGAAATGTGTTGTATCAGTTGTTAACATTGTCTCGCCCATGTGGACTATTCCACCGAACACTCGACAAACTCATTCTCATAAACTTGTTATAACAACCGTCGCACTTGTGTGGACTACTCCTCTCGGTGTTGTATGTGCTATCCGTTCACCTTGTGTTTGTCACTGTCGCATCCGAGTGCACTAGCCCGCTGGAAGCTGCGCATGTCCTGCTGTGTTGTGTGTCCCTGACAGAGTTGGGACTATTCCCTTTCGACTTGAGACTCACTCTCACCCTCTCCCTCTACAGTGAAAAAACCTTGACACAAGCAACACTAAGCACTCACCAGGCACACGAACCTCGTTGTTCGAAGATGAAGTAAACCACTCTCATGTGTTGACAAGCAAGAGCTAAGGCAAATCTTTAAGATAATGGCAACGGAGCCATCGTACTGGATGGGACTCCTACACCAAACGATGTGAGGTCTTGTTGGGAATTCATATCGGGGAGATCCCCTAAATGTTGGCAGGGCCAACACTGTCAACAGAACTATTCCGTGGCTAATGGATTGGATGAATCCAGGAGAGGGGAAGCATGAATACATCACATGTTTAAATAAATCGGCAATATAGGACTCAAGGGACTGGATGCCATACTTAAGGAATTCAACTTGAATCCCTTCCTCATCTATTGCTATGTTAATACTTGTAGCTCTTACTGTTCTCCCGATGTCCCTCTCAGAGAAAAGGTGGCTTGAGGAAGAGGGAGGGGATGCGGATAATAGGTTGTCCAAGAATGTTATCAATGGAAGTCGTATGGGAGAACTGGGATTAGGGGTCAAGATTAGGCAAGATGGCATGGTGTTTAGGAAAAGGAGTATGGCATAAGGCTTTCAAGGAGTGGCGTAAGGCCTCACAGAGTTCTCATCTATTCTAGGAGATAAAGGTCTGCTTTTTTATGACGAAGGAGTTGACAGGACGTTTAGCGGAGGTAAGGGGAGGAAGATGGATCATGCTTGAGGGTGAGGGGAAGTTGTTTTTGAAGGGATTTACATTAATTTTCAAAACAATGGTTTATGGGACCGGAGCCAGGGGGAGGTTTATGGACATGTTGATGAGTAGAGTGGGGGTAGAAATTAAAGGTTGCCTCCATAGGGATAGTGGAAAGCATCTCGTATTTTGTTGTGGTTGTGTTGAATGACCTAAAGTGGGAAATGGAGGGGAGCAACTCCTTGAGGCAGGTGGTGTAGGAATCGGTGTAATCTCTATCAAAAAGGAAGGTAGTAGGGGGGTTGGTGGGGTGGACTGGGCGCTGGGGATGTTGAATTTGTAACTATCTTCGATCTTCATACGGAACATTTGGTCCCTTCATGTAATTGTACTTTTCATCGTAAAGCGTATTTATAAATGCTTGAGTCAAAAGAGAATTTCTTTCGAGTCAAAGTCCCATTGTGACTATTAAAAGATGTAAATTTGAATTTTTGAAATGAAAATTTTGGTTCCAAAGGTGACAAGTCGGCTTCCCTCCACGTCAAGTCAGCCCTAGCCAAAAGACATGTCCATTCACCCTAGTCAGACTACTATATAAAGGCGACTTGAGCTCCTCATTTGGGCAATTCATATTCCACATACAAGATAGTTTCTAGAGAAGTGAGCGAATCACAAGAAGGACAATGAAGGACGAAGAAGGCCAATTTTTCTCTCTTCTCCCTCTCTCTAGAAACTTGCATGTCTGAAGAAATCTCTCTCTTTTTGGTTCACATTTTTCTTGGGAAACTGTTGCAGGGGGCCGAAATTTCTGGGTTACTGGTGCAACTGCTGCAAGGCCGAAATTTTGGGCAATTGGTTATTAAAAGGGCCAAAATTCTAGAAGTGCAGGATCAAGAGCAAAGTGCAGGATTACTTTGGGTGACTTGACTTGGAGGAGAAGACCAAGTTTGACTATAGGTCTAGGTGTCTCTCTCATTGAACCAAAAGAATTTCTCTATTGAAAAGGTTGTTGGGTGTTTCCCCATAGTGGGTTTTCCAAGGGTAAATCTCATCTCTCTGTTGCACATTGTGATCTCTACTCTTCTACCGTTCTTTCTTGTTGAATTTTTGAAGAATAATTGCTCAATGATATATTGGAATAAGTTAAAAGAAGATCTACATCAAAAGTAATTATCAGAATTTCAGAAATATTGTTTAGAAGATAATGGAGATAGGGTTTCTTGTGCAAATTTCAAAATAGAAATCCAACTACAGTGACTGATATTACTTCTTCTACTACTTAATTCATAAATAAGTTATTCACAGTGTTTCTACGACAAATATCGAAATAAATTCTACTGCAACCTTCACAATTAAAATATTAAGGAAAGTAAATGCAAAGAAAAATACTAGCACAAGAATAATCACAATGACGCAGTTATTTTTGGACAATCGTCCCTAGAAGAACCCAATGTGGGAAAACCGGTGCAACGAATGAGGATTTCTTTATTAATATTCAACAAAAATCTCATGTATAAGATGCAACTAGCAAAATAGAAAAAATATCTCTGTGAGAATTTTACACACAACTTTCTCACACTCCTTGGTGAGATTCTGATCTGGGAGAGGACCTACTACCCCCTCTGTTACTCACTGCGTCAGCTTCTATGTAGGGACTACGAAGTCCCAACGTCTCAGCTTCTGCGTTGTCCCTCTGCATCACAGCTTCTGCGTTGTTTCTTCTCTGCTCTTCTTCTTCTGCTCTTGCCTCTCGACTGCTACTAATACCCTCTTTCCTCATCACCTGCAACTCTCCCTCTAAATCAATTTCCTCTTGTCGAACTTCGACCAGTGAGGAAATCAATTTTACTCAGGTAACTGAGTATCTGCCTGGTGTACTTTCTGAATGCCCATCAAAGTCCTTCTTATAATCCTCCAGTTGAGTATTCAACGACCCAAATTAGATTCTAATCAATGGCTCAGACCATATTGACTTGATTCTCGTCTTCTTCTAGAAGTTTCACTCACAATTAGATTAATACCCTTTAATTATTTTAATTTCCTAAGTTTAGACTTAGGAACTCATTAAAAATAATTAATTATTTTAATAAAACAGTCTCTGAGTGGAATTTCCCAAAACGATTTTTGTGTATTGTGGAATACAAGTGTCTAAGCCTCCCTGCAAAATTTGAGACTTAGAGCACATTCGATGCTACAGAAATCAGCACTCCCTCTTAGCGAGGAATGTGCTCTAGCGATGCAACTTGCCAAAGCATCACCCTATTCTGTAAGATCTCCCTCTGTGGTGCTGATGTCTGCCATCATTGCCCACCAACTACTGCACAAATGATGCATTTGTACTGCTGCTGACCATGCCACTGCAAACACTGCATCTATACTGCAACTCCCTCTCATTTCCAGTCACTGTAACTGAGAAATAACCTGTTTCTATTACTGAAACATATTTTCTACCATACCCATTTGCTCTCTGAACTGAATGAATGTAGCTCTTCCTAAAGATTTTGTGAATACATTTGCCACCTGATCTCCTGTGGGGACATACTGCAGTTGTACTGTCGCACAGTCTCTAATAAAGTGACATCTGATATCAATATGTTTCAACCAATCATGAAATACTGGATTCTCACAGAGTTTGATACAACCCTGATTATCGTAGTAAATCTCAGTCGCTTCCATCCTTTTTCTGAGCAAACACACAAGCAGTTTTCTAAGCCATATAGCTTCACATGTTGGAATTTCTAAGTCTGACACGTTAGAAACCCTTCATGCACTTTACTGATTTATTCCTACCTACTCGTTCTGTTAATTGACAAGTTATTTACCATGTAAATACTGGAAATAAATACAAGTACATGCTTAACACATTACAAATCATCAACTGAGGGAAATAGAAATAAGCACACAAGTGACACCGTTGTTTTTGGACTAATGTCCCCGAAAAAACCCAATGCGGGAAAACTGGTGCAGCTATCTGAGGGTTTGATTTTTTAAGCAGTTTCAGAATACAATCTGGGTGCCAAATCCGGCTCATTCGACGGAGAAAAATCTTGGCAATAGTACCTCTCTACTCGGAAGCAGATATTCTAGCTGAAACCCCGGATAAACACTTTGGCAGCTCCACAGCTCTAATCTGCCCCACAAAACCCCAACGTCAGCCTCTAGGGACTGCGTCAGCCTCTCTCTAGCCCAGCGTTAGCCCAGCGTCACTCTAGCTTGGCCTGCGTCAGCCTTTGGAGGCATTGCATCAACCCTCTAGCCCTCTGCATCACCCATGGTAGCCCTCCGAGGCACTGCGCAACTCCTAGCTGCCTCTGTGTGAGTCCTGGCTGGCTCTGCGTGAACCCTTGGCTGCTTCTGCATCCCTCTCTCCGACTACTGCGTTGATCCTCCCGGTGTTATCTCTGCCTCTCCGCTTCTGTATTCACTACTCCTCAGCTGCAACTCTGATCACTCTCTCAACTTTCTCAGCAAACCCAACCCAGAAAGTCGAAATCTTGATCTCTTGCTATGTTCTCCAAGTGACCCTCAAGCCTCCTCTTATACTTTTCTCGTTGACAAATCAACGGCCAAGGTTAAGTCCCTAATCAACGGCTAAGATTAGATTTGGCTTGATCCATGACTTTTTGGACCATTCTAATACAGCTTTGTATTAATTCACATTAATATTTTAATTTCCCTAAGTTTAGACTTAGGGACTACATTAAAAACATTAATTATTTTAATATCTCCCAATCTGTTTAGAATCTACCCAAACCCTTTCTGGGTATTGGATATCTCATGTGCCTTAGCCTCTCCACCAATTTTCGTGGCTAGAGCACATCCGATGCTACCCCAAATCAACATCACACGTAGTTGTGCTTGCTGCCATATATTCAACTTCTGCTGAGGTTAGAGCTATCGACTTTTGTTTCCTATTGAACCAAGAAATCATTCTTGATCCAACACTTAAGCAGTACCCAGAGGTACTTTTCCGGTCTACTGAGTGAATCCTGTTATCACCCCAAGAAACTCTCCTAGGTTGTAGCTCAGAGATGCTCGGGAACATTACAAACTCAACTCAATGTTGGAAATGGATGAATGGAAGGAATGATGCTTGTTCAAGCCAGATAACCACTTCTACTTTGCTTGACTCCAGACATGCGTGAACACCCCCAGACTACAAGGCTTTAGACCACCAATTACTCACAATTTAAGGATTGGGTGAATATGGAGAATACTGACCACACCAGCAGATGCACAGGACCCTGTGATGGCTGGCTGCAACCAGTAAAGAGGTCTGCAAATCTAATTCCCTAGTGCACAGACAGGATGACAGCTCTCTGTCACTAAGTGAAAAGAAACCTGATTAACACATTCACTGATACATGCAAGATTTAAACACAGAGGTAGGATGACAGCTCCTCTAATGCTAAACATCAAGAGTTCAGGAAGAATGCATATCAAACACAGCCTAGAACAGGAAAGAGATGGAAAGTGAGCAATTAACAGCAAAAGAAGCTTGTATTAGCTGAAAATGAAGACGAGACGCTGCAAGTATCAAAGCAGTTACAGTCTCTAAAAGTTGAACCTTACATCAAAACAACAACCATCAACCCTGATTACATCTGTTTCCTGGGTATATATAGAGTTTTATTACAAAAATGTTCTACTATTCTAAGCGTGGAGGGGTCATAATGGACCACCAACCGCTTTAACTGCCTGGCAGAACTTCTAAGTGCAATTGCTTGCTGTAGTAAACAAAATTGATCTTCTTGGATGCTCTGTTGTACTTCTCGAAAAGGTGAAGTGTCGTATGGATGAAGTTCCATAATTGCTAAATGTATTTTAACTGTTTGAGGCATGTCCTTTTCTTCTTGGCCATCCTTCCTATTGAATGCGGTTGTTGAGGATCTATTACGCCGAGTACTGGATGCTGGCCACCTTTGTCCTTCGGATGCATGGGACAAGTCAAGGACGAGAGGACTGCATGGCAGATGCATGGGTAGGACAAGAATAGATATCAGTCGTTGGATCAAATGAATGGAAAGCGGAGATCTCTCGGCGGGAGGTATCGGGCGGAAGCGGGGGCGGACAATCGTGAGCCATTGGATCTCGAGCAGGCAGATCCGACGGTCATCAGGCGGAGGAGATGCACGGGAGATAATGAGCGGGGACAGAGGACGGGCGGTAAGCAGTATTTATCGCACCGTCGTTGGGGCTTGGGTGGTAATCGTACAAAGATGCGCGATTCCAGTCAATGCATGACGCGTGGCAGACGGGACATGACGGAAACCGCTTTGATTGCGAGTTAACGCGCGGTTGGTTTGCGGGCGCGGGAGGAGCGAATGCCGTCCGATCGCGGCAGAGATGATCGAACGGCGGGAAAACAAACGGGCAGGTTATCCATTAAATGCGGCGGGGAACCGTTGGATCGGGACGCGGCGATCGACGACTACGATTAAAAGGCGACTATGGGTTACGAGGCGCAGGGTCATGTGGTGACGGTGCTATGGAGCTTTAGACTTATCGCTTGGGGGCTTGAAGGAACAGGGGCTTATGCCGAGTTTTGGAGGAAAAACAGAGATGGCGGGGTTATGAGAATGTGAGCAGAATGAAGGGGGAAGAGAAGGATGACTGATACGGGTCCTTTGTGAGCATAACCAACATGGCCAGACATGTATTTGACCCTCAAATCTCGAAGTATGTAGCAGAGCTAACATTGGCTCCTTCTGGGGATGAGATCCTCCCTATGAGGTCTCAAGAACCATAGACCACTGCCTTCTGCATCAGAACAAGATTAAAAATATTGCCCAGTATTCCATTGGGCATGGAGTCTAATCAAGTCTATACTAAAACCTGTGAAAGAACACATTTGCAACATTAAGACTTGAAAACCTTAAACAACCTAAATTTTCAAAAGATGCCCCTTTACTAGGCCACCAAAATTGTTTCCCCTTCTCTTGGTCAGTATGCATGTCAGCCGATTCATCAAAGACTTGCAAAATGGGGTTGATTTGATCATCTACCTCAAAAAGTTTAGGGCATTTGACCTTATCAGGTAGAGATGGTTTATATTTCACCCCCTCTGTATGCTCTCATCCTTGGATGTTCTTCATGGAAGCTTTTGTACTCCTGCTAAATAACAATGGCTGCTTCCGTAGCTTGCTTAGAACAAACCCCATCCAAGGAGGTGTCCCAAAACTACGCACCTTCTTCCTCTGTGATCTAGCAAACTGCCCTTTCAAGCTGTGTGGAGTCCACCTGGGTAGGTTTCGGAACATCAAGACTGAGATCGTCAACATCAACCTTGGGCATTGAGTTATGGCTGGCCTCAGCGCCTAGGGGACAATTATGAGGGATTGCCTCTTGAACAGACAGAGGAACATCAGATGATGGGGAAGTGATTTCACCCTTTTTGATCACTGGGTTGGGGATAACAACAGGTTGGTCAATTTGCAAATTTGCATAGTCATTGGAAGCTGGGCTGGCTTTAGGTTCAGGGTCTTCAAGGATGGGTTTCTTGAAGGACTCATTCTTCACTGGTTCAATTAGAGGCATGGGTATTCTTGGTTTCTAAATTTCTGACTGAAAACTAAAAGAAGGGGAACTTTCAAGGCCTCCTACCTTTATGGTTGGAGCTCTGAGGATGATGGGATCTGCTACTGGTTGCTTCTGCTTATAAGCTTGTTGTTTTGCAGGTACAACAAAATTATGAGCAGGGCCTTTGAATAATGACTTCTCATAGGTAGCTTTGGTTAAGAAAGGGGCACTGCCCTTGTCTTCCATACCATGCACCTCATCCTCTTCTTCAAATTGCTCTTCTTCCATGACTATATCTTGAAAAAGGGTCTTCACCCTTTTGTCTTTGTTTGCATCTTTGTTTCTTTGTGAAATCTGCAACTGCTCCTTTTCTCCTTTATATGGATTTGGATTTGGAAGAGCAAAGGTATTAGGAGCTTGTCCTGCTTTCCCAGAATGCCGCTCAATCCTTAATTTGGAAACTTCAGAGGCTAATGACTCTATCATCCTGACCATTTTATCAATCTTAGAATCTGAGGATGATGAGGGCTCGCCTCCCTGTCTTCTGCTATCAGCATTACCTTCGAACTCTTCTGCATCTATGATGTTTAATTCTACTTCGAGGGTTGCATCTTGCATATCAGCTAGAGTGGCACATCTTCTTTCTCTCAAAAGCAGGCAGAAATCAGATTCAAAAGCATTAGCGTAAGTGTGTTTGGCAGAGGTGGGGGTAGGCTTTACTTCAGCTGGTATCTTACTATACATACGGTTAAATCTTTTATTAAAATCAGGCAATGATTCCCCATTTTCCCTCTTTAGGTTTCCAAACTCCGTATGGTAATAAAGCAAATCTTTCCTATCTCCCCATTGTTTCAGGAATGCATCATCCAATGCCTCAATGTCTGTTATGGACCTATGGGGCAATCCTCTGAACCACTTTCTAACCTCTCCATCAAGGCTCTAGACAAAAACTCTCATCCACACATCATCTTCACTGATACCTAAGTTATCAGCATAACTATAAAAAGACTCAAGGAGTTCTTCAGCTGTTACTCCCTCTGTACCAGTGAACTTTGTCATATATTTCTGATACTCTCCTGCAGGCATGGCATTCAAAGGAACAAGAAACACCAAGGGTCCATACCTAGCAGCTATGATTCTTTCCATCTTCGTGGGATCTTGCTGGCCTGCCATGCTTGGGATAGGTGGAAGGCTACTGGCAGATTGAATGGTAGGAAGCAATGAAATAGATGACAGAAATGAAGGAAATTTATGGACTGTATGGGAGGCTTCCTTTTGGACTAAGATCCAAAGGGGAACTGACTGAACAAGGAGGTCTATGAATCTCTGAAGGTATTTCTTTACTAATAGTGCTGGGCTCTAAATCTTCAAACTGTATATCCTCAGCTATAACCTTCTCCTTCAAAGATACATAATATTTCTTGGGCTTACCTAATCCTGATGCTCCTTTCTTTGATGTTTTCTTCTGCTTAGAAATCTTCTCAGGGTTAGGCACTGAGTCAACTGGTGATTTCTGAGGATTTCTCCGGGTATGCCTCACAAACTGAGCCAGAACTGAAATGTGGAGTCACCACCAGGTAGGTTCTCCAATAGAGTCGCCAGATAGATGATTACAACCAGAAATGTGTCCAGACTTTGTCTATCATCAAAGCATGGAACTGTGTCGTTCTCCCAGGGAAGCTGAGCTTCAATCTCCTCTCCCCGGCAACGACGCCAATCAATGTTATCACCCCAAGAAACTCTCCTAGGTTGTAGCTCAGAGATGCTTGGGAACATTACAAACTCAACTCAATGTTGGAAATGGATGAATGGAAGGAATGATGCTTGTTCAAGCCAGATAACCACTTCTACTTTGCTTGACTCCAGACATGCGTGAACACCCCCAGACTACAAGGCTTTAGACCACCAATTACTCACAGTTTAAGGATTGGGTGAATATGGAGAATATTGACCACACCAGCAGATGCACAGGACCCTGTGATGGCCAGCTGCAACTAGTAAAGAGGTCTGCAAATCTAATTCCCTAGTGCACAGACAGGATGACAGCTCTCTGTCACTAAGTGAAAAGAAACCTGATTAACACATTCACTGATACATGCAAGATTTAAACATAGAGGTAGGATGACAGCTCCTCTAATGCTAAACATCAAGAGTTCAGGAAGAATGCATATCAAGCACAGCCTAGAACAGGAAAGAGATAGAAAGTGAGCAATTAACAGCGAAAGAAGCTTGTATTAGCTGAAAATGAAGACGAGACGTTGCAAGTATCAAAGCAGTTACAGTCTCTAGAAGTTGAAACTTACATCAAAACAAAAACCATCAACCCTAATTACATCTGTTTCCTGGGTATATATAGAGTTTGATTACAAAAATGTTCTGCTATTCTAGGCGTGGAGGGGTCATAATGGACCACCAACCGCTTTAACTTCCTGGCAGAACTTCTGAGTGCAATTGCTTGCTGTAGTGAACAAAATTGATCTTCTTGGATGCTCTGTTGTACTTCTCAAGCAGGTGAAGTGTCGTATGGATGAAGTTCCATAACTGCTGAATGTATTTTAACTGCTCAAGGCATGTCCTTTTCTTCTTGGCCATCCTTCCTGTTGAATGCGGTTGTTGAGGATCTATTACGCCGAGTACTAGATGCTGGCCACCTTTGTCGTTCGGATGCATGGGACAGGTCAAGGACGAGAGGACTACATGGCGGATGCATGGGCAGGACAGGAATAGATATCAACCGTTGGATCAAATGAATGGAAAGAAGAGATCTCTCGGAGGGAGGTATCAGGCGCGAACAATCGTGAGTCGTTGGATCTCGAGCGGGCAGATCCGATGGTCATCGGGCAGAGGAGATGCATGGGAGGTAACGAGCGGGGACGGAGGACGAGCGGTAAGCGGTATTTACCGCACCGCCGTTGGGGCTTGGGTGGTAATCGTACAAAGATGCGCGATTCCAGTCAATGCATGACGTGTGGCAGACGGGACATGATGGAAACCGTTTTGATCGCGAGTTAACACGCGGTTGGTTTGCGAATGCCGTCCGATCGCGACGGAGATGATCGGACGGCGGGAAAACAAACGGGCAGGTTATCCATTAAATGCGGCGGGGAACCGTTGGATCGGGACGCGGCGATCGACGGCTATGATTAAAAGGCGACTATGGGTTATGGAGGCACAGGGTCATGTGGTGACGGTGCTATGGAGCTTTAGACTTATCGCTTAGGGGCTTGAAGGAACAGGGGCTTATGCCGAGTTTTGGAGGAAAAATAGTGATGGCGGGGTTATGAGAATGTGAGCGGAATGAAGGGGGTGAGAAGGATGACTGATACGGGTCCTTTGTGAGCATAACCAACACGGCCAGACATTTATTTGACCCTCAAATCTCGAAAGATGTAGCAGAGCTAACAAATCCACCCAATCTGACGTCATCTTCTTGGGAGTATTTCAACCCATATCCGACTCTTCCACTCACATACCTAAGAATGTGCCTAGCTGCTGCCCAATGCACCCTTTTCATTTCCACCATGAACTGACTAAGGGTGTTGACAACGAAGCAAATGTCCGGCCTAGTGTTGACCAAATACATGAGCGACCCAATGAGCTGTCTGTACAAGGTGGGGTCCACCTCCTTGTCTCCTGATGCATTTATTTTCTTCCAGTTGGTGACCATGGGTGTAGCGACAGGTTGACAATCCTGCATTCTGAATCTCTTCAGAATCTTTGTAGCATATCTTCCTTGCCGAAGGAAGATCTCTCCATTCTTCTGCTAGACTTCCAATCCTAGAAAGTAATGCATCAACCCCATATCCTTCATGTCGAATTCTGCTTCAAGATTCTTCTTCCAGTGCTGTATGAGCCTAGATGACCCTGTTAGAAACAAGTCATCCACATATAATACTAGAATAAGTGGCTTAATCTCTACCATTAAATAGTAGAGATTGAGATCAACCTCACTCTTGATGAATCCTAACTGCTGCAAGTAACTATCAATTCGACCATACCATGCTTTGGGTGCCTGCTTGAGCCCATACAAGGCTTTCTTTAATCTGCATACATGAGTTCTCTTTTCACGAGTTTCGAATCATTCGGGTTGTTCTATATACACCTCTTCTTCTATCACCCCATTCAAGAATGTTGTCTTGACATCCATCTGGTGAATTTCCCATCCCATTTGAGCTACTAGGGATATAACAGTTCTCATAGAGGTATATTAGGCTACTGGGGCGAAGGTCTCTTCATAGTCTATTCCTTCTTTTTGTGCATACCCCTTTGCCACGAACCTAGCCTTGTACTTCTCTATATTTCCATCTACAGCATACTTGATCTTGTAGATCCACCTTGATCTTACAACTGATCTATCCTCTAGTCTAAGTACTATTCCCAGACATCATTCGTCATGATAGAACTATACTCATCTACCATGGCATCCACCCAAACTTGATGTTGAATGGCTTCCTAAAAGCTAGAGGGTTCTTCAACTTGTGCTACGAAGGCTTGGTACCTATCAAGTTGTCTATGTTGCCTCTTCTCAGTTCTAGGAGCTCCAACAAACTCCTCTGCATCCCTCAGTGTTTGCCGTACTTCCCTACTGGTTCTTCCACTAGTGGTGGGAGGCTCAATCATCTCCTCCTCTTGATCATGTCATTCCATCTGTTGAGAACTATCTGAATGTCCTTCCTCAAAGGAAATACTAGTACTGGTCATTGTACTCGATCCAGGTGTTTGCCCACCTACCTATCCTCCTTGCTCTGCCCCTACTGCTTCTGGACAAATGGAACATCTACTGACTGACCTTTCGCTGGCATCTCTTGAGATTTCCTGAAATCTCTATCCTCCATGAACTTCGCATCCCGTCTCACTACAATCTTCTTACTGCTAGGAATGTAGATTTTGTATGCCTTTGAGGTCTCGCTATATCCTATGAGGTACCCCTTTTCTGCAGTCTAATCCAGTTTACTACACTTCTCGTTTGGAATGTGACAATATGCCACACTTCCAAATATCCTGAGATGACTGACTTTCGACTTCTTCCTTGTGAAGTCTTCATCGGACGTTTTCTTCCCCAATGTTTTGTGAGGAGTTCTATTCTAGATATACACCGCTGTGTTGCAAGATTTTGCCCATAAGAACTTAGGCAAATCCTGTTCATACAACATATCCTTTGCCGCTGCAACAATAGTTCTATTCTTGCGCTCTGCAACTCCATTCTCTTTTGATGCCCTCCTTTGCGCATAAATCTGTGAAATCTTTTTCCATATATTCTCCACCATTATCTAAATGCAATACCTTTATCCTTTTTCGATGTCATGTTCTCAACGAGAGCCTTAAACTCTCTGAACCAATCGAAGACCTCATCCTTGGTATTTAGGAAATAGATCCAGGTTTTTCTATAGTGATCATCAATAAAGGTGACGAAGTATTCACCACCACTAAGAGCTCTTATGGACATTGGACCATAGATATCTGAGTGTCTCAATCCCAATATGCCTTCCGCTCTATTTTTACTCCTGGGAAAAGCTGCTTAAGTGTACTTCCCTGGTACGCATCCTCAACCTATATCATCATGCTCAGTAATAAGGACTGGAGCTCTTGTCACAGTCTCTCTGAGCATCCTCAGTGCTCCGTGGTGTAAGTGTCCCATTCGCTTGTGCCATAGCTCATTTAGTTCCTTTTCACCATTAAGATTGCTGCCTATCAGTGCCATTGGAGACTCGAGTTGCAATCTATACAGTCTGTTGCTTAGAGCTCCAATTTGTCTCTTCTTCTTCCAACTTGGATGTTTGACATATACTTTCCTTCCATTGAAGTATACATCGTATCCCTTGTCCTATAAATGGGACACTGAAATCAGATTCATTCCTAACCCGGGCACATGCAAAACATTAGTGACTCGGATGTTGCTTCCTGCTTCTGTCTGAAATGCTATGGTGCCTCTCCATACTGAAGTACAATTCGTTCTGTTTCCCATAGTAATCTGGAAGTCCATTTGTTCTTCTTGATAGTTCGAGAAACATTATTGTACTCTAGTCATATGAGTTGAAGCCCCGCTATCAATGTACCAAACATCTATCAATGTTGAACTTGACAAACATGCGAATTCTTCTTCTAATCTAGAAGATAATCTAGAGACATCTTGATTTTCCATGCTTCTTAGTGCTATCAATCTCTGACGCTTTTTCTGCCCCCAACAACTACTGCAGAAAAGACTGCGACTTTACCTGAATACTGCGCTGCGCTTCTCCCTCTGTTACTGGAAATTTCAACCTGGAAATCTTCCTCTCTGTCAACTCACTCAGAGAGGGATTTTCTTATAAAGATTTTGCCCCTCCAGAACTGGTCTGCGCAATTCCTCTGGGGTTTCGATTTTTTGCCTATGCAGTAATTTCGAACTCCCTTCTCTCCAATGCTTAGCTCTTCCGAACTACACTTATCTCAACTCCGATACCATGTGAAAATTTCAAAATAGAAATCCAACTGCAGTGATTGATATTAATTCTTCTACTTATTAATTCAGAAATAAGTTATTCACAATATTTCTACGGAAAATATCAAAATAAATTCTACTGCAGCCTTCACAATTAAAGCAAAGAAAAATACTAGCACAAGGATAATCGTGATGACATAGTTATTTTTGGACAATCGTCCCTGGAAAAGCCCAGGGTGGGCAAAACGGTGCAGCGGATGAGGGTTTCTTTATTAATCTTCAACAAAAATCTCATGTACAAGATGCAACTAGCAGAATAGAAAAGATATCTCTGTGAGAATTTTACAGACAACTTTCTCACACTCCTTGGCGAGATTCTGATCTAGGAGAGGACTTGCTGCTCCCTCTGTTACTCACTGCGTCAGCTTCTGCATAGGGACTACGCAGTCCTAGTGTCTGAACTTCTATGTTGTCCCTTTGTGTCACAACTTCTAGATTGTCTCTTCTCTACTTTGCTTCTTCTGCTTTTGCCTCTCGATTGCCGTTGATACCCTCTCTCCGCCTCACTTGCAACTCTCCCTCTGAATCAATTTCCTCTTGTCGAACTTCGACCAGTGAGGAAATCGATTTTACTCGGAGAACTGAGTATCTGCTTGGTGCACTTTCCAAATGCCCATCGAAGTCCTTCTTATAATTCTCCAATTGAGTATTCAACGACCCAGATTAGATTCTAATCAATGGCTCAGATCATATTGACTTGATCCTCATCTTCTTCTAGAAGTTTCACCCACAATTAGATTAATACCCTTTAATTATTTTAATTTCCCTAAGTTCAAACTTAGGCACTCGTTAAAAATAATTAATTATTTTAATAAAATTGTCTCCATGTGGAATTTCCCAAAACGATTTCTGGGTATTGTGGAATACAAGTGTCGAAACCTCCCTGCAAAATTTGAGACTTAGAGCACATCCAATGCTACTAGAAATCAACATTGCTTTTGTGGATGGCAAAATACTTGTCTGGTCAAAGGGCTATAGTATAGATGATGCTAGGGTTATTGGGATTCGTGATGTAAGACTATAGATTTGTGAGTCCACCAGATCAAGCACTAATACATGACGAAATAGATCCAAGTGAGTTATGGCACCAAAGTATGGACATCTTTGTTTTAGAGCATAACTTGAATTAAGTGAAATAGTGTAAGGGGTTCCTAAACTATAGATAAAGAACGATGGTGCATGTAAAGGCTTTGCTCTTGGGAAGAACATCAAGAAACCATTTCGAAACAGTGACAATATATCTAAGGAAGCTTTGGAATTGATTCATTCTGATGTATGTGGTCTAATGCCCATAAAATCGCTTGGTATTTCATTGTACCATGTGAGATTTATTGATGACCTCTCCCGTAAAACATGGATATATCTATTGAAGACGAAAGATGAAGTATTTGACAAGTGCTAGGAATTTAAAGTTGAAGTGGAAAACTTGACAGGTAGAACGATGAAGATACTGAGATCTAACAATGGAGGAGAATACACGGTATATCTCAAAGGAGCTTGTTGTTTTCTGCAATCGGGATGGGATTAAGAGGGAGCTAATTGTCCCTTATAATCCACAATAGAATGATATAGCAGAACAAAAGAATCTGTTAAGGCCATGATGCATGATTTGGACTTGTCATTGTTTTTATAGGGCGAAGCATCATGAACAACTATGTACATTCAAAATCAAAGTCTTCACAAACCTCTGGAAGGTATGAGTCCTGTAGAAGCCTTCTTTAAAAAATCCCAGAAGTCGGGCAGATGAGAATCTTTGGTTGTCCTGTATATATTCATATTCCTAAGCATAAGAGGAACAAGCTTGAGCCTTCAGGAACAAAAGGCATATTTTTTGGATATAGTGAATCTTCAAAAGCCTACAGAACATACATTCCAAAGTAGCGACAGAATGAGGTCAGTTGAGATGTCACCTTCAATGAGAAAGTGGCATATTAGAGGTCTAAGGAAGGCTCTGTAGATTCATTGGAAGAAGTAAAACAGGAGGCCTTAAGAGAAGAGCATTCAAGTTCTACAGAATGTACCAATAGGCCAGAAAAACCTTAAGATCCAGGATAACCAGTTATAGTTCCAAAAGAAGAGACCAACATGGCTTAGATCCACTTTGGAAGAGGCAGAAGGACATGCAACTCCTAATGGCACATCTAGAGAAGTGAAGAAACCTAAGAGCTTCTCCAACTATGCAACTCTCATGACAAAACTCATTTATGAAGAACCTTCCACATATGAAGAAGCAGTTAGTCAACATGTTGGGAAGGAAGCAATCACTGAAGTGTACCAATCAATCGTGAAGAATGATGTTTGGGAAATCGTGCGAAGGCCTGAGGGGAAGTCAATAGTAACTTCCAAGTAGATATACAAGATTAAGCATGCTACAAATGGGAGTATCGATAAATACAAGGCACGGTTTGTGGCTAGAGGATTCTCCCAGAAAGAGGGAGAAGACTATGATGAGACTTTTGCTCCAGTTACCAAATACACCACCATTAGATCGATCATCTCACTTACTGCTTCTATGGGACAATAATTGCACCCAATGGATGTAAGGACTACTTTCCTCAATGGCGTTATTGAGGAAGAGGTGTATATAGAGCAACCTCTCAAGGATTTGAGGTATATGGAAAGAAGTCTCATGTTTACAGATTGAAGAAGGCCTTGTATGGACTCAAGCAAGCTCCAAGAGCTTGGTATGCTCGTATTGACAACTATCTAACGAGATTGGGATTTACCAAGAGTGAAGTTGATCCAAACCTTTACTTTAAGGTTGTAAAGAATGCACCTGTGATCTTATTATTATATGTTGACGACTAGTTCCTGACAAGTGCCAAGCCTCTTTTCATTTAATGCAAGAAGTAGTTGGCTTCTAAGTTCGACAAGAAGGATCTTGGGTTGATGCACTATTACTTGGGATTAGAAGTATGGTAGAAGCCTGGCGAAGTCTTCCTTGGTCAAGGAAAGCATATAATAGAGATCCTTCAGAGATTCAGTATGATGGATTGCAAATCCATGGCGACTCCTATGGTGACTAATTTAAAGAAGTTAAGAGGCTCCATCTCCAAATTGTTAGACCCATCTATGTACTAATGACTAATTGGTATGTTGATGTATTTGGTTAACACAAGACCAAACATCTACTTTGCTATGAACACCTTGAGCCAGCTCGAGATAGAATCGAGACACGAGCATTTGACTATAGCAAAGCACATCTTGAGATATTTGTGTGGTACAAGAAACTATGGCTTGACGTATGTTGCAAACAAGGATGTCCAACTTTAGGGACATACATACACTGACTGGGTAGTTAGTGCTAAAGATGGGAAGAGCACCTTGAGAGTATTCTCCAGTTTGAGATCCGCTATGATATTGTGGATGAGCAGGAAGTAGATGTCGATTGCACTCAGCATTGCTGAAGCATAGTAAGCAAGGTACTAGGTAATCTAAGGAAAGGAGGAGAAGAATTGAGGGTTAGGTTTATGGGATAAGACTTGTGATGGAGTTTCCCAATCCCTAAAAGCCCTGTTAGAATTGGTATCCCGGATTGTTCTTGAAGAATGGTCTTTCAAAGGAGTTGGACCACACAGGACAAAGTGGACCTAGTCTAGGGTATGAGGAAAGAATGTAGCAACCAATGATATTCTTACCCTAGACAAGGTGGAGAGGGGGTCAAACAAAACATACTTACTAAAAGATGTTGGTTTGACCTTGGGAAGTACTAGCCTTGGGGATGGCAGGGCAAGTTTTGGTCTCGGAGCTATGGCAATGGCTTTTCTCCCAACTTCACTGTCGGAATGTCTTCAAATTTGGAGGAGGGTTAGACGAAAGGCCAACGCAGGAGACCCTAGGAGATCAAATTTTTTTAGTGGCTAGCTTGTCAGGAAATTGATGCCCTAAGCACCCCAATGTGGCTAGACTTGGGAGAAGGTGAAAGAATAAGTGTTTTAGTGACCACCCTCTATAGATCAGTGCCTTAATCCTTGGGAGAATGGAGTCTATGTTGATTATGTGTAATATTTCTTGGTTCCCAGTCAAGGAGACCTCAAAATTACCTCACAAACCCTCTAGGTCAAGTGAAAGCAACCTTGAGCTTTTATACTTCAAATGCACAAGAGGAATGGCTTATCAAGGTCAAATTTTACCCCTAGGAGATTTTGCTCACACTACTGCACAATATTAAGCAATAATTTGCATGCAACAATTAGCTCTAAACCAAAGAAAATCCCAATTCAGCATATATGAAAAAAAGTAACAATAATAGAATTAAAATTGTGTACTTACATGTAGTAGAGTAAATCCAACCATTCACAAATGACAATAGAGAAGCTCCAAGAGAAGATAGACCAATAACCATACATCAAAATTCATCCATAAAAGCTCCAATTCATCCATAGAAAAAGTGCGAAAATCTCAAGAGAGATAAGTGATCCAAACCAAACTGATGATGTGAAATGAACTCATCTCACTCCTATTTATACACAACTTAGGAAATCGAATTAGCCTCCTTGGCCTACATAAGCCCCAAAAATAAAATAATATGGTAATAATACAATTTTTGGTGTCAAGCCCACCAAACTAGCTCATAAATGAAAAGTAAGCCTCTCCAGAGGTCAAATAATAATCTAAGAGGCCTAATGAGGTCCATGGGTGCCACAATGAAGAATAGGACCCTCAAAAGCAGTGGGCAATGGGTTGGCCCTTGTAATAACTTGTGGTGCCCCAAATGACATGTGGGGGCACACAAGTGTCCTATGGATCTCCAAACAAATCGAAGATCCCTGTAGATCACTTGCAAGGGCTAGGATGACGGTGTAGGTGATGCCGCACCATTGTGCAGGTCTTGGATCATCTGTGAAGTGTGTGGGTCAGATCTAGGGTCAGCTGGGCACGATGGATCAGGTGCATCCTCCTCGCCCAATAAGTGAACGACGAGCAATCTCTGAATCGCTATGGGGATCCATCAAGTGCAATCTGTTGCTGTGGAGACCCATGGCCCTCAACGCTCACCCTACATGTGCCGATGTAGCCCTCTGGAGGATTATGACCCCTTATAGGGAGACCAAACTGAAATGGAGAGCATCTGCAATCCTGCATAAGATCCAATGTGTCCCCTAGGTTTCCAGTACAAGTAGTCATTAGAGAAATCGAGTAAATGAGCTTACCTAACCATGGACCATAGGTGGGGACTTCATAATGGCCCGCCCTTCCATAATGGGCTTTGGGAAGTGCCAATGTCTCCCAAACTCCAAATGGGGTTAACCAAGTGCCCTATTAGGCGGTTTCTACTTCCAAAGGGGATAATATAGTCAAGGTACATCCCTCAATAGGTGGTGGAATGTGGCAAGTAGGTGAATGAAGTAGGGAATGAGAAGGGGCAGCCCGGGGTCACATGCTGGGGTACAAGGGTAGCTGATAAGAGTGAAGCCCACACTTGGGTTTATAATGTATAGGAGGGAGAAATCGTGGTACCTGAGGTGCCCTGACCTTGATTTTTCCACCCATTTTCTTTGATTGACTGCTCGGGGTTCAAGGGGTTATAGCATGATTTGTAAGATATAGCAATGGAATCCCCCTTTTAAGGTGGGGCAGTTCATCGCCCACCATGGGTTGGTAAAATCATGGGTTCCTATATGATGAAGAAGGCTCATAGAACTTGTAGGAACCAGGGTGATGACCATGACGTTGGGGTAGAGCTCATGTATTGGCTTTTGCCCACGCACTAAATGTTTTTGTCTCGACCATCTTTTGCATTTTGTGGTACTTTTCCTATTAAATGTGGCCATATATTCTATTAACTTTCTTTTCAACTACATTAACCTCTGGGCTTCATTCCATGCCATTACCCAAGGTGTGGGCAAGGGAAAGTGGCAAGCTAACGCTATGTGGACCCAATGGAGGGATGTGGACCCAGACAGGAAAAATGAATAATGGATGGAAAAAGGGTAATATAAGCGGATAAGGAAGCGGGACCACGCAACCAAAATCAGGGTTTCCTGTGAAATACCATCCCTAGAACCAAGTGGTCAATAATAGAGATCCCACAGGACTAGAATCCAATGTTAATTCCTAAAAGGGGTCTAGGGGACAAAAGCACAAACCTAGCCTATTCTTTCCATTGAATCTCCACATTAATCCATGCCCATAAGTGTACATGATAAGCAAACTACAATACTCAATTTCAAAATGACAAGGCATACCTTTAGATTCAGGAGACACACCTTCAAACATACGATCAAGGAAGATGGGGGAGGGAGCACATGGCTGGCTCAGGTGGCCTAGAAGATGGCACAATCAGCTCGCTGGTGGCTATAAGGGGCTGTTGGCTGCCAGTAGAGGACCATCTTGCAGAAATCTTTTCTCCTAGGGATATCACCCACAAAGTGGTGCATAAGATCTGGCTCCAACTGGGACGTGATCTTTTGAAGAAGTGGGCGAGGCTACTCGAACGGAAGGTCACGAGAACTCGAGCAATCTCTTGGTTACCGTAGACCTATCACCTGCACAGATAATAAATGGAAAGAAACACGGGGCAGCATGCTCTCGCAGCCTCTCATGATCGCACATGCTAATATATTAGGCCATAAAATCAACAGAAAGATAAAAATATGCAAATCTAATCTAAGTGCAGCTAATCTACGATCAATACAACGAACATGTCAATTGATCAATACAAGAATGCATGCTTCCATGATTATTTTTGCAATGGACTTGACAATATGAATGGGAAAAATGATGCGAGGAGTTATGGGGGAGGGAGGTGGGAAAACAGGAGACGCATATCATATATAACGAACCTTAGAAGAAGGGAAAGACGTCATCCGAGAAGATTGAATATGGTCATCTTATTGATTTGGGGTAGCATCGAATGTGCTCTAGCCATGAAATTTGGTGAAGAGGTTGGGGCACATGAGATCTCCAATACCCAGAAAGGGTTTGGGCAGATTCTAAACAGATCAAGAGATATTAAAATAATTAATATATTTAATGAAGTCCCTAAGTCTAAACTTAGGGAAAATAAAATATTAATGTGTATTAATATGAATCTGTGTTAGACTGATCCAAAAGACATGGACCAAGTCAAATCTAATATTAGCCGTTGATTAGGAACTTAATCTCGGCCGTTAAGATGTCAACAGGAAAATTTTAAGAGGTGGCTTGAGGGTCACTTGGAGAACACACCAGATGATCAGTCATTCTATTCTCTAGAGTGGGGTTTGCTAAGAGAGATAGAACTAGTGATCGGGAGAGCAACTGAAGGGCATTGAGTACAGAGAAACAAAGAAGGCAGATATTGTGTCGGGAGAGTAGCGCAGTAGCCAAGGAGGGTGACGCAAAGCTAGCAAGGGCTCACGCAGGGCCACGCAGAGGCAGCCAAGTGTTGCGCAAAGCACCAGAGGGGCCAACGTAGCTGATGCAGAGGCTCCCAGAGCTGACGCAGGGCCTCCTGGGGCTGACGCAGGGCTAGCATGAGACAAAAAGGGGTTTACACATTCCAAATTTGGCAGACGCTGGGGTTGCAGGAGCAGTTTTGTGCTAAGGAGCTGCTGGAAGGGTTTTCCGAGGTTTCAAGCAGGAGATTTTTCTCAAACTGTGAGGTATAGCTGCTAAGGAAATTCTCTGTTGGGTAGGCCAGTTTCGGCACCCAAATTGTACTCTGATATTACTTAATAAGAAAATCCTCAGATAGCTACACCGGCTTTCCCGCATTGGGTTTTTCCAGGGACATTGGTTCAAAAACAATGGTGTCATGTGGTGTGTTTGTTCTTGTTTCTTTTAGTTCTTGATCTGTAATATGTTGAGCATGCACTAGTGTTTATTTTTAGTATTTACTTTGTAAATAACTTGCTAAAGAAAAATAACAAGTAGGTAGGAATAAATCAGAAAAGTGCATGAAGAGATTCTAAACTAAGTAAACTTAGAAACTTCAACATGGTATCGGAGCGAGATTGCAGATCACAGGAGGACTAAAAGACATCAACCAAGCAGCGCAATAGCAGCAGAAAACAGTTGTCCCGAGGTGACAGAAGTTGTTTCTAGCAGCACAGAAGCCAAGGAAGTGTGACACAGAGCCAGCCAAAGCCACGCAGAAGAAGTTGGGAACTACGCAGAGCCTCAGAGAGGCCAGCGTTGCTGACGCAGAGGGCCAGAGGGCTGACGCAGACCCATCCAGGGTGACGCAGAGCCAGCGTGGGGCAGAGAGGGGTTTACGCAGTTCACAGAGAGGCAATTGTTGGGGTCCAGAAGGTTGCATGAATATTGCAGAGTGGCGCTGGTGAGGTACTGTAGTCAGAACAGTACCTGACAGAGCAGGGCCAGAGGAGTTGTTACCGAGGGTTTCTAGCTGAGGAACCCGGATCAGCAGTGCAGTTGCACAAGACGATCAGAGTAGGGGGCATCTCGACAAGCGGCAGAAGGATTTCCAGGAGGGAAATCAGGACTCAGAGGGAGCCCAGAAGAGAAATTCCAAACAGGAAGTAGAGACTCAGAAGAGTCGAACAGAGAACTGCTAGAAGGGAAGTAGAGGAGCGTCATGGCACTACACGGGGTAAGAGACCAGGATACACTGGATGGAGCATCAAACTTCACATTCTGGAAGACCAGAATCTTATCAGTGCTTGACAGGAATCGTGTCAAGAACTTCGCCTTGAAGGTTATAGCTAACCCAGTTGACCCCAATGATAACGACAAGTAACAAGAGGCGATGGCGAGGGCCAAGTGCATTATCCTTAACGGGGTCAAGGATCATGTGGTACCACATATAGCTAAGAAGGAAACGACAGTTGAGATGTGGGAGGCTCTCAAGAACCTGTACCAACATACTTCTGTGCAGAGAAGAATGTTGCTCGAGAACCAGATGAGGTCGTATCAAATGAAGAAGGATCAATCGGTTGACAACTTCCTCGGAGGACTGAATGAGATCCGAGACCAATTGACTACTATAGGAGCGACACCGAATCAAGAGCTTATGGTGAGGACAGCCCTAAATGTTGTCTCAGAAGATTGGGAACTGTTTGTCCAGAGTATCCTAGGCAGAGGAACTCTCCTACCTTGGGACGAGATGTGGGCATCTCTTGGCCAGGAAGAGATCAGACGGCAGTCAAAGATAGGTAGCAGCAGCAAAGGGATCAAAGTTCAGCAGCAGGAGGAGGATGTGGCCCTAGCATCTGAGAGAAAGAGGGAGAAGCGGAAGAAGAAAGATCTCTCTAAGATCAAGTGCTTCCATTGTGGGGAGATGGGTCATTATGCGACCTAGTGCCCAAGGAAGAAGAGTAAGGGAGAGTCTTCCGAGACTAAGGCAGCACCAGCACGGGCAGAAAAGGAAGTTTTGACAGACGATGATTGTGCCATGAGTGCACATGCACCACTTGAGCGGAAGTGGGGAGACATCGAGCTATAGTCAGGTGGACTACAGGCAATGTGGTGCAGGATCCTCGAGGTACCGAGCCTCTTGGATTAGACCTTGCTGCTGGAGCCTCGACAAGGAGTAGCAGGACTCGTTGATGTGGGTAGAGACGGATGCAAATGGGGCGGTAGAGAGAGCTACAGTGTAGGAGTCCCGAGACAGCGCAGAGCTAGCAGGTTGCAGTAGTGCGAGAGGCACAAGAGAGTTGCACCAGTGCAGGACGACACAGAGAGGTGTGCAACCATGCGAGATGCAGGAGAGTTGTTGTAGCAGCGCAGAGGTCAGAGAGGGAGCACTTGTCAGCGGCAGAGGGAGCTTCAACATCAGTGGGTGTTTCTAGCCCAACAAGGAGGTCAGTTGGGAGATCAGTTACTTACTTCTCAGTCACTGAGTTGCAGTGCAGCAGTGGGCAGCACGATGCAACATGATGAGAGGAGGTGCAGTGCAGATGCAGTGTTGGGAGAAAGGACCAGCAGCAACACAGAAGCAGAGAGAGTTGTCGTGCTGATGCAGCAGTGAAAGTGGCAAAACCATGGGCAGCAGTGCAGAAGATGTTGGGCAGGAAGACCTAGCATCTGCATAGGTACCGATGTCGGATGATCAGAGTAATACTCAGTGAGGAGTATTGCTAGAGCACAGTCCTCGCTAAGAGGGAATGTTGATTTGGGGTAGCATTGGATGTGCTCTAGCCATGAAATTTGGTGGAGAGGTTGGGGAACATGAGATCTCCAATACCCAGAAAGGGTTTGGGTAGATTCTAAACAGATCAAGAGATATTAAAATAATTAATATTTTTAATGAAGTCCCTAAGTCTAAACTTAAGGAAAATAAAGTATTAATGTGTATTAATATGAGTCTGTGTTAGAGTGGTCCAAAAGACATAGATCAAGCCAGATCTAATCTTAGTCATTGATTAGGAACTTAATCTCGGCCGTTGAGATGTCAACAGGAAAAGTTTAAGAGGAGGCTTGAGGGTCACTTGGAGAACACACTAGATGATCAGTCATTCTATTCTCTAGAGCGGAGTTTGCTAAGAGAGATAAAATCAGTGATCGGGAGAGCAGCTGAGGGGCATTGAGTACAGAGAAACAGAGAAGGCAGAGCTTGTGTCAGGAGAGCAGCCAAGGAGGGTGACGTAGAGGCAGCGAGGGCTCACGCAGGGCCACGCAGAGGCAGCCAAGTGTTGCACAGAGCACCAGAGGGACTAGCGTAGCTGACGCAGAGGCTCCCAGAACTGACGCAGGGCCTCCTAGGGCTGACGCAGTCTAGAAAGGCTGACGTAGGGCCAACGTGAGACAAGGAGGGGCTGACGCAGTCCAAATTGGACCGACACTGGGGTTGCAGGAGCAGTTTTGTGCTGAGGAGCCGCCGGAAGGGTTTTCCGAGGTTTCAGCGAGGAGATTTCTCTCAAACTGTGAGGTATCGCTGCTAAGGAAATTCTCTGTTGGGTAGGCCAATTTCGGCATCCAAATTGTACTCTGATATTGCTTAATAAGGAAACCCTTAGATAGCTGCACCGATTTTCTCGCATTGGGTTTTTCCGGGGACATTGGTCCAAAAATAATGGTGTCATGTGGTGTGTTTGTTCTTTTTTCTTTTAGTTGCTGATCTATAATATGTTGACCATGCACTGGTGTTTATTTTCAGTTTTTACTTTGTAAATAACTTGTTAAAGAAAAATAACAAGTAGGTAGGAATAAATCAAAAAAAGTGCATTAAGTAAACTTAGAAACTTCAACACATCTAATTAGGAGATAGAAATGGCAATGATCAAGTACATGAATCTTTGATGAAGGGTTATCTCAGACCCATCACCCTCTAGGTAAGAAGGATTGGATGTGTCAAACACATTTAGGATGATGTTATTTTGGTCATTAGGTAAACAATAAGTGGACTTGTGATTGTAGTTGCGAAAAAACCATGATTCCTAGTTCTTCATAGGGGAAAGCAACCCTTCATCAAGAGTAGGGGAATGAAGATCATCACAAACATCGATTTCCAGGGCAGGGGCATAACAAGGGGAGGAATCTTCAAACATGAAGAAAAACCCTTTATCAGTGGCATGGCCTAAGGAAGCATCTTCCTCAATTTCTTCTATATTAGAGTCATCAGAATTTCCCACAATTTTGGAAGACTCTTCTTTGATTGAATCATCTTGGAACATAAAGAAGAGACCTTTCCAATCACTAGGAAGGGCTTCATAAGGGCCAACACTGTTATTTAGAAGAAGTGGAACATTTGCTTCTTCCCTGAGCTCATTCTTATGGACTTGTGAAACCATGGGGTCTTCATTTCTATAATCATACCCAATTCCGCAATCAACAACCCAAAAGTCACTCGCAAATTCATCGTTTATTCCATTCATTCTCTTCTTTGGATAGGGAAGACTTTTCCTCCTTCATTCTTTCCCGAAAAATAATCTGCAAGGTATTTACAACATGATTTTGATAAAAGGTCTCAAGAAGAAGGTCATCGGCAGGACTTTCTTTATATTCACTCATCGTGTTACGGAGTCTTTCTGATTGCTCACAATAGTGGTAGAAAATCTCTTGGAAGTTATATGTGGCCATCAGTTTCCTTCCAAGACTTTTCATATTTCATCATCCATTCTTGCAATATCTGAGGGCTCTCGGGGTTGAGACCTTAGAGGATATTCTTTCCAATTCATAAGTCTCTCTGTTGGCATTATTATTAAAGTATGCATCAATAAGAGGCCCTTCTTCAAACATAAAACCATATTCAATAACTTCCTCCTCTCGAAGGGCCATATCTAACATTTGGGATATGTCTTCATGAGATTGAAAACTCGGCCCTTCATGCAACAAGAACTGTGTAGTCAACATTGCAAGAGAAAGAATGCTTTTAGGTTTACATGATTCGAGCCAATCAGTACTTGGGGCAATGGATAGGACAAACAATTCCATTTGGTCACAAGGTTGAGTTATATTTTGCTTTGAAAGGTACCTTATGAACCTTACCACGTGGTTGGCTACGAAATGTGGATCCCCATTATTGGGCAGCGGATCCCCCCATAGTATGTTTTTGGGGCTTGAAGCCCAGATTTTGGTCAAGTGTAATGTAAAGACCCCGCGAAATGCAGGCGCGGAGCACGAGAGTCTAGGGTTGTCCGCCCTAAGATAATGTAATTTAATGTAGAGTGTGTTGGCCTACCCATGGTCCGCGGACCATGGGATTGTATAAATAAAGCGAGGCTCTAAGTGTAAAGCGAATCTTGGTAAAAAGTCTTATGATGTTCTGGGATGATGAATTCGCTCTGACTCTGTAAGTCCGAGTCTTGGGTTGTAGTAGTAGGAAGAGGCTCTGCACCTGTGTGCACGGAGGCCTGGTAGAGTCCGCAGTTGTATGTGCGGACCCTGCAGCTGAGTACGCGAGGCGGAGTTGGGATTGTATCTGAACAGAGGATTAATAAAAGATAAGTTGATTTTGAAACACTGTGTGTTTATGCTTATGCATCTCTTTACAGTTTTATGATTGCTTACACTTATTATGAATGTTGAATGATTAATGAGAATATTGGGTACACGCAATTAAGTCAAGATCTATAATAATAGCATAGTAAGAATAAAGGATCTACACAGCACCTCTTCGGGCTCTTTACAGAGCTGCGCGGAAGCAGTCGCACAAGCTGCGAAGGACAGACGGTTGCGCGGAGCAGCGCAGGCGCGCGGGTTCGGTTCACAAACTTCCTAGACTCTATCAAGACATCCCTAGAGTGTGGAAACCTGGATCCAGCACCCTCCCATACTACCTCGGGTGAGACCTCAGTCCGCGCACCGCGGGCTGTTGCCGAAAGGGCCGGTAGTTTCGGAATTTGTTTGGCTAAATCACTTCTCAACCTGGGTTAGGCCCCAACAAGCCAACAAATGGTTCCGTTGCCGAGACCAGGATCTGCATAAGGGATGTTTGATGTCGTGCCATTGCACCCTACAAAGGAGGAAATTCAAGAGTGGTTAGACAAGAAGCTTCACGAGTTCGTGATACAGGAAAACAGAACTCTGCAGATATCCGAGAAGAGGTGGTTGGATCGCTACATATATACGAAAATCCACGAGATCTTCTTCGCGTCCTTCCCTTCTAAACTGTATGAGTGGATTGCAAGGTTAGCTGACAGCCAAGGAAGGTATAAGTTTGATCAACCGATAGTGTGGACACCAGAATTAGTGCGCAGACTAGAGACATCCGAAGCTAAGATCGCGCGAGCTGTGGACCATTGGCTTGACCGGATAATAGGGGGATTTATCACTGAGTTTGCGATAGAGTCCCATAGTTTTAAAATTCGGCCGTTTCGAAACCGAAACGGCCGAGTTGATTCGTTTCGTTGCCCTCAGAAGTGACTCGGTAGAAGAAACAGTTCATTTGGCCGAGTCAGCCATGACTCGGCATCGCTGACTCGGCCAACTCGGCCGTTTCCATACTGACTTGGCCGAGTCACAAACAGCGGCCCTTAACCGCAGTAAAACAGCGATTTAACAATTTTTTAATGATTTTTTAAGGTGTTTGCTGATTGGTTTGGACTCCAATGTGTTTTAAGAATTAGTTAAATGTTATTTGGGGTCCATTTCCCCCTCCCAAACCCTATTTAACACACTCAAATGCTCTGTACTATTGATATGCTATTCAAATTTCTTGGTAATGTTAAATTCTTAAAGTAAAAGTGACATTCTCCTTAATCTTCAGTTTCATCCTTTTACTTAAATTTTTAACATTACCATGAAATGACTCAGGATGTTTGAGAGTGGTTTCAACCTCATTGGATTTCATATGGAGAAAGTAGAATTTTAGATTTCATTCAAAATCCAACAGACTTATTAGTTTTTCAGGATTGGAGGATTGCAATGTTTCCATTGAATTTTGTCATGTATTAGGGTATGGAACTCGTATTTAATCAAGAGCACCAATCCCTCTATGTACCTTGATGTTAGTGACATTGGTTATCGAACTCCTCTGGGATTCGCTCCCAAACCAAAAGCTTCTGAAAATGTCGCTCCCGCTCCCGTTTTCGCTCTCGCTCCCCACTTTCGCTCCTACGCCCAAGTAACACTGAGCCAGATGATGTTGGCAACTCTAGCAGTAGCCACTAGCCAGTAGTACTGGTCACAGACTTTTGTTGTAGAGGCCATTTAGAGCCTCCTTGGTTATGTGTTTTTTTTTTGATCTCTATATCATCATCGTGTATGCATTGGACAATGCATTGGGTGCCATTTTGATATAATGGATATATTCATGAGCCTACTTTGATCATATGTTGTCTTCTATCTATATTCTAATGCTGTGTGTTTGGAAACATGAATGAAAATCTTTAAAATTATATGTTTTTATAAAAAATAAATATTTAATGTATTTTTTACAATGACTGAGTCATTGAAATCGAGCCGGTCGAGTCGATACCGAGTCGGAGTCGTAGTTGGAGTCGACCCTTGGCCGAGTCGGAGTCGGAGTCGGAGTTTTAAAACTACGCGATAGAAACGACCGTGAGCTACAGCGAAGCAGAGCGACATTTTCTCAAGGGACCGCGAGGTAGGTACATTAAATCCCTGAATACCTGGATTAAGATGTTGTTATGTGAAAAACGGGTGATGTGAATATATTAATGTTTGGACGACGCGAAGCGGAAGGATCTACAAAAGTAGTGGGGAATTAGGAAATAGACCCTTGATTTCACCTTTGCGAGAGAGCGAGGAAGATCTCACTCGGGTCTCTCCGAGAAGTGCGATCAGTTTGATAAGGCAGCGCATTCCGCAGTTACCAACTCCACTTATGCCACCACCGGCTTCACCTCCTTCACCCCCATCTTCACCCAACCCACCTCCACCAAACCCCTAGTTTAGCATGGCGAGCACGATCAAGCTACTTGTATTCAGAGGAGTAGGGAATCAGGATCCGGATCAGTTTTGGTTTGTGGTAACAGCAATGTGGGAAGCACAAGGGGTCACGGATGACAACATTAAGAAGGCCACATTGGTGAGCGCGTTGCAGGATCGCATGCTGACATGGTATATCAAGCACTCTAATGATCACCCAAATGCAAGAATAGCGGAGATCCACAATGCATTGAACCAAGAATTTAGCCGGTCAAAATCAGAGACACAGTCAATCATTGGGTTCCAAGAGACCACGATGCTTCCAAGTGAGACCCCCTGGGATCTGGATCAGAGGCTGAAGAGTACGATCCGCGAGGCTAATATGACGCTAACAAATGCGCAGCACTGCGCATAGTTTGTGGTGTCTTTGACACCACACCTGAGGACGGCGCTGTCCGAACAGAAGCTTTCACCCCAGGTCGAAGCGTTGGAAATGGCGATGAGGTTGCATGAGACACCAATACAGGATCCGGGGTTGGGAGTTCAACAAATCCACGCGCAACTACAGAATCTCTACCTGGAAATGCAGAGCTTGAAGTAGGATAGGGCACCCCGGCCAGAGGCGCGCAAGGAAGTGTGGTGCATAAAATGTAAAGGCCAGGGCCACAACAGGGATCACTGTCCAGTATTTGCGAACTACTTGGCAGGAGGGGGACCAATGTCGTTGAGACCAAAGGCACAGGCAGGGCCAAGTGCGACACCCACGCTATGGTGCGCGATCTGTCAAATAGGGGGAAAGCAAACAACAGATAACTATCATTTGTTGCAGAAGTATACATAGACTCCCCAACAACTGTTTTGTAATTTTTGTAGATCGGTGGGCCACAACGAGCATACTTGTCACAGCTACGAGTTAATGATGGATCGGACCCCAGCTTATAGAATGCAGACAAAAACGCGAGGCCTCGACCCAGCCACGGGGATGGCGCACGCTAGATTTCAAGGCCGAGGTCGAGGACGAGGAGGAATGGGGCCAGAAAGGGGCCGCGGATAGTTGATTTGCTACAATTGTGCGGGACCAGGGCACTACGCTCGCAATTGTACCAACCCAACGAGAATATCTTGTTCGTACTATGCTCAGTTTGATCATGAACCAGTGGATTGTCCTACGTTGATCACACAGATGCACGAGAAAGGAGTACTCCAACCTCCTCCGACTCAGAATATCCAAATGATGAGATCTGAACCCCACGAAGAAGACCCCAACATGAACATGATGCTCAAAAGTGGCGCGACCATAGGGGAAGATAAGGGGAAGCAGCATGAGGAAGATACATGGGTTCGCAAGGCTCCTACAAAGGAACCTGAGTTTGACTTGCAACGCGCAAAGGAGACGTTTATGGAAGCTAAGAAGAGCTTCACGGAGGCCTCCACTTCAGGTAGTAAGGATCAACCAGAGCCAAGGATGGATCCTTCTAAGCTTACTACCTTTTTGGAGACGTGCATGAAACTGTTGCACGACAATCAGGCAGTTAAGGGACTACAGGAGTTGATCACCAGGTGCGCGGAGTCAAGGGAGCTACGCGTAGTCCGGAGATTGGGGAAGCATGCATTGCGCACCGGGAGGGAAATGAGATTGACGGTGCAGATTGGCGAATATGAAATGGATCAGGTAATCCTAGACCTGGGGTCGGACGCGAATGTGTTACCTAAGCAAACCTGGGAACGCATGGGCAAGCTCGCGTTACAGTGGTCCCCTATTCAATTACGCATGGCGAACCAACAGAAGGTTGTGCCTATGGGGAGGTTGCAAGGGGTAACAGTTGATATCGAAGACGCAAGTACGCAAACGGACTTTGAAGTAATAGAGATTGTTGATGACAGCAATCCTTATCCCGCCTTACTAGGAATAGACTGGGCCACTGATATGAATGGAGTCATCAACCTGAAGAAGCGAAAGATGATATTCGAGAAAAAGTCCCTACGCATAGTAGTTCTGCTAGACCCAGCCGAGGGAGCGCGTTACACTGAACCAGTGTGCAACGATAAAAGCGATGATGAACTAGATTGTATATACCAGATAACGGCACAAGACTAGGATCGGATGAATCCGACTGCAGATGAGAGAGTCTCATGGGAGCACGACAGTTCCTGTACTTCAGATTTAGATGAAGAAGTAGAACGCTGGCAAAACCGGTTGCACGAAGTGACAATGCTAAATTGAAATATGATAATTAGATCACTACGTTGCGTGACAACAGAGGCAAGGGAACTGCCAACATATGATGGAGTAACGACAGTGGATGAATTCCTAGACAAATTTGAAAGCGCAGTACTGGAACAGCAGCGGGACGATGCGATGGAATGGGCGCTGCGCGCAACACCTGCACGATGGTGGAGTACACATCAAAGGACCACTGGAAACTGACGCGAATGTAGAAGATGGATGCACTTACGGTTTAGAAGTCCCCAACGTCGAACGAGAGCCGAGCAACCAGGATGAAGCAACTTGCGCATCCACCTATGTCGATGGGTACAGATGTGTGCTGTGCAAGCACAACCCAAACTAAGGATTGAAAATCGGAACCAGACGTGGCAAGAAGAAAAGCGACGCGCACCACGAATGTTCCACGTCGGAGCATTCAAAAAGCTATACGGAATCATGAACACAAAGTTCACCAGGCGAGACAAACTGACTGGAACTTGCGCGTACCAGCGGTTCGATGGGCCTATAGGGCCAGAAGCAAAAACTAGAGCGCGGAAGCGATCCCAACACTGACGAGAGGAGATGAAACCATAAGAGCAGAGAAGAATCCATATACCACAGCTCCCGTAGTTAGGACAGTATGCG
The DNA here is from genome assembly GCA_031772625.1 of Pinus tabuliformis. Lineage (NCBI taxonomy): Eukaryota > Viridiplantae > Streptophyta > Pinopsida > Pinales > Pinaceae > Pinus > Pinus tabuliformis. Next base: position 940,583,592 of record CM062817.1, on the reverse strand, counting down.
AGGACTCGGGTAAAGGAAGTATGCAGTTACAGGAAGTCATTCGGCAAGGGAACTTGAAACTTCGCGAACTCTAAGAAGCTCGGGTACGACTGAAGCAAAAAAGCATGTTAATAGACGCGGAAATCAAAAAACTGGAAACCAAAATCGCGCAAACATGTCATGTCGATGGAAGGGCAGGACAAGATATGGGCAGCCATACCACTGCATTAGAAGATTGTCGCCGATAATTTCTGGCTCTGCTACAATGGCTGCGACCGCACATTATCAGACAAAGTAATCAGGGAAGCGCACCGTTTAAGGAAGAATGCGATGCGCTGACTAGCACGAGGGTAGCTAAGGAAGGCCCACGAACCGGGTTGAAAGGTGACTTGAAGCCTTGCACCGCGAGCGTGACCACCTGACTATCTGTAGGAAGTACAGTCTCAGTGCTGTAAGCAGTTGAAAGAGAGCACGGGACTATAAAAGAGTCTATATGGGAGCTGCGCGACAAGTAGGTTGTGCGCAGGATCGATATGTCATAGGGGTCGCGGCCGCGCGTAGGGAGTTGCGCTACTGCGCGGGGCTGGGAGGTGACCGTTGGTATCACTGTTCATGACAAGAGGTCCAATTTAAGGCAAAAAGGAGTGGGCAATTAAGACATGAATTAAGAGCTAGATTTGGGATGATCTGCCACCAAAAAGGCATTAATGACTCAGAAGTGGGGGGAAGGGTCGAATTCAAATTCAAAAGATGCTATAAAACCACCAGGGCTAGCCACAGGGCAACACTTGGTTGTTTGAGAATTGAGCAAGTACAGAGCACTAAGCGCCGCGTACGCTTACCACCCTCAACTGAAGACACGATGATGGCTACAAGAACAAGAGTGTGATTCGTGGAAGTTACCCTGGAGCCCCGTATGGTCCAGGAGGAGCCTGGAGAGGCGGCAGCTGCACCAGAAGTTCCAAAGTCACCACGCACACCGCGACCATAGAAAGACAAGCAAACAATGGGGCCAGTCCGTGTATCACCACGGAACCCACGGTTTAGTAAATTGTCAATGGCAGAGAAGGGCAAAGTCGTCACCCTTGAAACAGAGGAGGAGGAGGAAGACTTGCAAGCTCTGATCGCCCAAATTGAGGCGCAGGACGATGAGGCGGAGAATGTCTCCCAAGTGCCTTCTGCGATAAAGTTACCCCCCTACATCCCCCTGTGGAAGGGGAAAGCCAAGATACCAAAGGACCTGGAGGCCACGAAGAGTGCGCTCCAGACCCCGCTCCTTCTTGATGAAATAAGGTTTGAAGGTCCACTGTTGGGATGGGTACCTAACATGAAGTTCGAAGACTGAGACCTCGCGAACAACGAGAAGTTCTCACAATTGGTCGCAAAGAAGTTACTAAAGTAGAAATGGTTACGCGGTGTGGAGAGGGCTGGGTTACTCCATCTGCGATGGATACCCCACTACCACCACGTGCCCATCACCATTTTCGTCATCCGGCAGCTGTTGTGCCTGGTGCATGATGGGTATCTCTGGCTGGAGGAGCTGACTCCCATCATGGCCGATCTAATTCACCGAACTTCTCGACTACCCGTCAAAGGAGATGACCCCACAGCCATAGCAGGAAGGAGCAGTGGCTTGGCCCTCGCAGAAGTTATGAAGGCCAAATATAAGCTGGAGAAGAGAAAGCGAGGGTACGTAATAGCGAGCATCAAGGACCAAGGGGTGCGCATAACCACCCAGCTGTTGGCCGGCAAGCTAATGAGGAAATGTCACGCAGACAAAGTGCCAGTGTCTATAATTGCGTTGGCAGAGCAATGCGCAGAGGGGGTCCAGTTCAACTAGGCGCAGTTTCTCTGCGACGAGTTTTTGACAAATTGTAGGGAGGCCCAGGAGCAGGGTAAGACCTTCCACTATGCGTGGTTGCTCTTATCCATCCTGTTGGTTGCAGGGGAGCTGCCGGAGGACAGCCAGTTTCCCACTGTTGAGAGTGACCTACCCAAAGCCGCGAGGTACACCTCGCTCTGGGCTACGAAACACGCGACAAGGATTCGCGAGATAAAGGTGTTCTGGGTGTTCGTGGAGGCAAGCATACGAACATGGATCAACTGCAGGCCGCGTTTGTCCCCGACAGTCCATAACAGCTTACAAAGCACCGCAAAATTCAAGGCGGATATGCATAACCTGTATATCCGAGCACACAAGGATCTCGCACGAAAAATGGGTGAAGCTCTTGTTCATCGCCACGGATGACGCGATCTTCGCGGTAATGGAGTCATGGCCTCGGGAGTGGCGCGTCGCGGACTTGGCAGCAATGGAGAAGATCGCAACGCAGCAACAGAAGAGGGACACCAAGCTGCGTATCACGTCGCTGGCTGAAAGAAGGCGCCAGGAACAAGAAGTGGACACGCAACTGAAGGCGGCTGAGGCAGCAGCAGCAACGCAGAAGGCAAAGACCACAACCGCACCAACCAGAGAGCTCGAGGAAGGCCAGGAAATGTCCACGGAGCAAGACATACAGGGGGAAGACCAGACAAAGGAACACACGGACCCTGCACCAGAATCGACTCAACTCAAGAGGTCGCGCGTCCATGAGAAGCCAGCCCCGCAGAAAAAGACAAAGGCAACAAAGACCTCTATCAACCCAATCTCGCTCACTGAGGGAGACCTTGTTGACATTGGCAAAACAGTTCGCGATGCCACCAAGGATGCTTTTGAAGAATTAATGATGGAGCAGACAACTGTGTTGGGGGTGCTTAGAGCGTAGTTGCAGGCATTACAAGTGCGACCCCCAGGAATGATGACACCACACCTTGCGGCAGGTACATCCAAAGCCGAGCAGATGTTGTGTGCCCACACAACGAACACTTTTGTGTTACCAGAAGGCGCAGTCTTAGCAACAGCCGAGGGCAACAACGCCACGGCAAGCAAAATGAGGGGCTGGGGGTTGAATTTGGCCACCCTTCCCAGGGAAACCCTATACCAGCTACAAGATGGGGTAACTGCTGAGCTCCGCGCCCGGGAGGGCCGCGCCCTCCAGGTCTTGAGCGAGCAGAAGCTAAATATAGAACAGCTCAACCTACAGCGTGACGACCTAGTTGCACAGACTCGGGCATTGGAACAGGCCGTGGAGGAGGCCTGTAGCAGCATACCGGAGTTGGCCGTATCGATGGTACTCCCAACAGCAGACAAGATTCACCAACTGGCAGCTGGAGTCTGCAAGGCCCAGGAGGAGGCAGCGAAAGTTCAATTGGAGTTGAACCTATAGATCGCCGAGCTGCGATTGAAGGTGCAGCCCTCCACGCCCCCAGAAGTCAGAGAGCAGCGCGCCCGTGCTATCCAAATAGAGCTGGAGCAAATTAGCCAAGCAACACAGGATTGCACCGGGCTGTTGGAGCAAGCACTCACCATGCTTACGCACCTGTAGGAAGACCCGAATCTGCAACACCTAGAGGCCAAGACGCACAAGTTACAACAGGGGTATGACAGTGTCCGAGGTACTGTGCAGACGGTTGCCCTTACTCAACGACTCGCCCGACTACAGCAGGCAAGGGCACTGAAGGACCAATTAGACGTCGCGCGCCAAGACGAAGCCGTGCTCAAGGAACACATCCAACCATGGATCGATGAAGCGTTCACCATTACAGCTACCATTGAAGGGAAGCTGACATAGATGCAAGCACTTTCTACGATTGGACAGAAAGGTGACCCTGTTTCCGAAAGTTCAGAGATTCAGATGCAACAGATACAGCAAACAGCCGAACAGTGTGATGCAGATACCCAAGCTGCGCGCGACCTCCTGGATGAACTTCGCGCAAAGATCGTTGTGCTAGAAGAGTGACTCAGGACGAGTCATGATGATTGTGTTGGGGGCCTGTTGGGCAACGAATCCCCCCATAGTATGTTTTTGGGGCTTGAAGCCCAGATTTTGGTCAAGTGTAATGTAAAGACCCCGCGAAATGCAGGCGCGAGGCGCGAGAGTCTAGGGTTGTCCGCCCTAAGATAATGTAATTTAATGTAGAGTGTGTTGGCCTACCCATGGTCCACGGACCATAGGATTGTATAAATAGAGCGAGGCTCTAAGTGTAAAGCGAATCTTGGTAGAAAGTCTTATAATGTTCTGGGATGATGAATTTGCTTTGAGTCTGTAAGTCCGAGTCTTGGGTTGTAGTAGTAGGAAGAGGCTCTGCAGCTGTGTGCGCAGAGGCCTGGTAGAGTCCACAGCTATGTGCGCGGACCCCTACAGCTGAGTGCGCAGGGCGGAGTTGGGATTGTATTTGAACAGAGGATTAATAAAAGATAAGTTGATTCTGAAATACTGTGTGTTTATGCTTGTTATGTTTATGCATCTCTTTACAATTTTATGATTGCACGCACTTGCTATGAATGTTGAATGATTAATGAGAATATTGGGCATACGCAATTAAGTCAAGATCTATAATAATAGCACAGTAATGATAAAGGATCTAGACAGCACCTCTTCGGGCTCTTAACAGAGCTGCGCGAAAGCACTCGCACAAGCTGCGAAGGACAAACGACTGCGCGGAGTAGCGCAGGCATGTGGGTTCGGTTCGCAAACTTCCTAGACTCCATCAAGACATCCCTAGGGTGCAGAAACCTGGTTCCAGCACCCTCCCATACTACCTCGGGTGAGACCTCAGTCCGCGCACCGCGGATTGTTGCCAAAAGGGCCGGTAGTTTTGGGATTTGTTTGGCTAAATCACTTCTGAACCTAGGTCAAGCCCCAACAAGCCAAAACCCATCGAACATTGGCATATTCTTCGTGGACTTCGATGAAGGGTATCTTGGGGTCCCTATCATATCTATGGCAGGAAAATATGTGGTCAACATGTTGCTGGGTCCTTAATGACACAGGAGTCGCCAAGGTGAATGAAATTGCCTTAATAAATGCTTTGCTTCACCCTACAAGCATTGACTTTTAAGTTCAATGAAGAACTAGGGCTTCGTTCTTCCAATGGAGTCCCCAATAAATGATATGTCAATATGTCATATGGGGAACAAAACACACGTTTCGTGTCCTCGACAACGATGCCAAAATGTTACCGCTCAAACTAGCAAGGGACCTAAGGGGGATTATTAAAGGGCAAATGCTAGGCCAAAGGCAACAAATGGAAACTTAGCCCACTGTCACCTTAGCTAAGGCTCCCTTCTATTTACGAACTTTCACTGATGGGAGGAGACCTGGTATGTGTGGAGTCACTAATGAAGGATAAGTCAATGCATATGAGTGACCTGAATAATCCTTTCCCAGAATTTGAAGGATAAAGATTGATTGCTTTGTAAGCAAGGTACTAGGTAATCTAGGGAAAGGAGCAGAGGATTTCAGGCTTAAGTTTATGGAATGAGACTGGTGAAGGAGTTTCCCAATCCCTAAAATCCTTGTTAGAATTGGTATCCCGGATGGTTCTTGAAGAATGGTCTTTCAAAGGAGTGGGACCACACGAGACCAAGTGGACCAAGTCTAGGGTATGAGGAAAGAATGTAGCAACCAATGATATCCTTACCCTAGACAAGGTGGAGAGAGGGTCAAAAAAAACATAATTACTCAAAGATGTTGGTTTGACCCTAGGAAGTGCTAGCTTTGGGGATGGCAGGGCAAGTTTTGGTCCTACAACTAGGGCTTGGCTTTTCTCCCAACTCCATCGTTAGAATGTCTTCAAATTTGGAAGAGGGCTAGAGGAAAGGCCAATGCAGGAGACCCTAGGAGATCGAATTCTTTTAGTGGCTACCTTATCGAGAAATTGATGCCCTAGGCACCCCAATGTGGCTAGACTTGGGAGAAAGTGAAAGAATAAGAGTTTTGGTGACCACCCTCGGTAGATCAGTGCCTTAATCCTTGAGAGAATGGAGTCTATGTTGATTATGTGTAAGATTTCTTGGTTCCTAGTCAAGGAGGCCTCAAAATTACTTTGCAAACCCTCTAGGTCAAGTGAAAGCAATCTTGCAACTTTTATACTTCAAATGCACAAAAGGAATGGCTTATCAAGGTCAAATTTTACTCCTAGGAGCCCTCACACTACATGGCCCATACATGGAGAGAACGTTATACTAAGGTCAATTCCACAATATTAAGCAATAATTTGCATGCAACAATTAGCCCTAAAACAACGAAAACCCCTATCCAACATATATGACAAAAAGTAACAAGAATAGCATGTAGTAGAGTATACCCAACCATTCACAAATGACAATAGAGAAGCTCCAAGAGAAAATAGACCAGTGATGCGAAAATCGTGATTTTATCGCGATTTTTAAAAAACAACGATATAATCGCCTGATTTTTATGCCTTTTTTTTCACGATTTTTTCGGAAAAAATCTCGATAATTTCGTTTTTATCATGATTCGATAGCGTTTTTATCGTCGGGCTAGCAGACAGCGGGTTATAACACCAAAAAAACGAAATTTGTTTTATTCATTTCTACAGGCAGCGGCAGCGGTGGATTGGGAGTGACCTAGGAGAAAAACCTTGGTCGATTGGGCGCTAATTGGAGGAGAAAACGACTCAACAACCCTGGTGGATTGAGAGCTGAGGAGGAGAGGATCAATTTTCTCTGACAAACCAGTATGGGCACCAAATTTATGTGTTTTGTTTTGGTTTTTTTTTATTTTGGTTGGGTTTGGATAACCCATTGGTTTATCAAATATTTTTGAGATGATTTGATGGTGTTTTTGTTTGTTAAATTGTCAAAAATTCAATGAGTTGTCATGTTACTCATGTATGTAATTTTTTTTAATTTTTGTAACTTGCAATCCTTATTTTGCCATAGGTTCACCATTCAACTTCAAAGTTCAAAGTTCAAACTTCATCTTACAAATTTAAAACTCAAGAGTCAAGAGTTCAACCAAGTTACAAACATGCCAAGGAAATTGGACCCTCTGTGGGAATTTGGTGAACCTGATGGAGGGTTTGATAGAATAAACTTGAGTTGCAAGTTGTGTGGGCATCATATGTCAGAGGGGGGTTTATAGATTGAAGTATCACCTTGCACAAATCCCTGGATAATGTAGTGCCTTGCTCAAATACAAATCCGGAAATCATCCAAAGAGCCATGAGATCATTGGAAAATTTAGAGCACGATAGAGAGGCCAAAGCAGAAATGAAGAAGCAACTAGCAAAGAGGGTGTTAGGCTCAAGTGAACAAGGAAGTGGCACTGGTTCTACTTCAGCATCAATATCTACAACCAACCCGGTAGCTGCCTCATCATTTTTTGTTCCTAGAACCATGCCTGGTTCACAACCATCTATCACTTCAATGCTTAAAAAACTGAGAAAGAACAAGCTGACAAGTTGTTGGCCAAATTTTTCCTTTGGAGTGATATTCTTTTCAGCGTTGCAAAGAATAATCCATTTTTCCAGCTTGCTGTTGATGCTATTGCAACTGTTGGCCCAGGGTACAAAATCCCTTCTTATGATGACTTTAGAGGCCGGATTCTTCAAAATGAAAAGGTTGACTGCACCAAAAGATTGGAGGAGTTTAGGGCATCATGGGCACAAACAGGATGCACTGTGATGTCAGATGGTTGGACCGACCAAAAGGGGAGAACCCTTATAAACTTCTTGGTTAGTTGTCCTAGGAGGAGAATGTTTATGAAATCTATTGATGCATCTTCACATATCAAGATGCAAAAACTTTATGTGATTTGCTGAATGTGTTTATTTTAGAGGTGGGTGCAGAACATGTTGTCCAAGTCATACGAACAATGCTGCAAATTATGTTGTTGCTGGCAGGATGCTTATGGAGAGGCATCCTACTTTATTTTGGACACCTTGTGCTGCACATTGTATTGATTTGATATTGGAGGGCATAGGAAAATTTTCCTTTGTCAAAGATATTGTTGAGTCATAAAAAAGCATTACAAAATTTATATATAATCATACATTTGTGCTTAGCTTGATGAGAAAATTCACCAACAACAAAGAGTTGGTGCGCCCGGCCATTACACGGTTTGCCACCAGTTTCATATCTCTTCAATCCGTCTTGAATTCTATGTGGGACGTGAAGAGAATATTTCTTTTAGAGGAGTGGCGTGCTTAGACAATGAGCCGCAAACCAGAGCGAGAGGCCATATGCAAATTAGTTTCATACCAAGAAGACTTCTGGGCGGGAGTGCAGGAGGTGTGCACCATTATTAAACCTTTGGTAAAAGTTCTTTGATTAGTTGATGGTGAAAAGCCCGCAATGGGCTATTTGTATGACGCCATGGACAAGGCCAAAGAATCCATTCGGGCCTACTATGATGATAAGGAAGATGAGGGGTTTCAGAGAGAACTCCTATGGGAAGTGATTGATGAACGATGGAACAACACACTCCATCGTCCCATTCATGTTGCAGGGATCTACCTAAACCCCGCATTTTCTTACCCATGTGGGTTCGTATTTGATGTTGAGATCATGGATGGATTCTTAACCTGTGTTCAGAGGATGGTGCGATCTCCAGCAGAACGTACAGAAATCTCCAAAGAAATTGAGACATACAGGATGGCAAGTGGCACATTTGGCTTTGACATGGCTGTGACTGATAAGACGACTAAAATGCCAGGTATTTTTTAGTTTGTTTCAAATTTCATTGTCTCTTCAAGTTCATAACTTCATACTTTGCTTCAACTTTCAAATTTCATTTTTTTCTTATGTTTATTTAAAATTTTATTTGTAATTTTGTTGTAGATGCATGGTGGAGAATGTATGGTGCCAGGGTACCCCTTCTGCAAAAGCTTGCCATTCAAATCCTCAACCAAACATGTAGCTCCTCAGGATGCGAGCGCAACTGGAGTGTATTTGAAAAAATACACAACAAGAAGCGCAACAGGTTAAACTTAAAACTTAAAATATTGCAAATTTCCAAATAATTTTTTGAATTCATTAAACAATATTTTTTTTATAATTATTATTTCATGATCTTTGTATAGGTTGGAGTCCCAACGACTTAATGACATGGTCTACGTCTACTACAATCTTCGATTGTGGGTGAGGCAACTTGAGAGGATACCTGATATGGAGGCCATCTCATTGGATGGGATTGACACCACTGCTACATGGAGGGTTGAGGCCGAGAGGCCTCTCATGGAGTCTGCCGATGATTGGTTAGAGCAGGAGGTAGTGGAGGGGGAGGAGGAGGTGACACCACCTACCCGGGCTACCCCTGTCACCAGTAGAGGACGTGGTCTACCTCCTATAGCTCCTAGTTCTTCAGCTTCTAGAGCACAGCAGAGTCCACTGCCAACTCCACCGGCATCTACATCTAGAGGGAGAGGGAAAGCTATTGCATTTTCTTGCAAGAGGGGCAGAGGAAATCAGTAGGATTAGACTTTACTTATTTGGTTCATTTCATTGTATATGACATTATGACTCATGATATGAGATACATTATTATATTTTTTGTTGATATTTTGAGGCTGAGTTGGGACTTAGGAGTTAGGACTTACTATTCAAGACATGATTCACTGTTATATGTGATCTAGCACTAGAAATGATATTACACATCTTATATATTAGTTCTTTTATCATATTTATGTGTCAATGTATTTATTTTATGTTGTAGATGCTTTAGATGTTAAAAAAAATGAAAAAAAAAAAATTAATATTTTTGTATTTTACGATTTGTTCCCGATTTTTACGATTTTTTCCCCTCGCCGATAATATCTCGATAATGATAACTGCAACATTGGTATATATAGCCAAGGGTGAAACTGACCCTTGTCACTGTTTGACTTCCCTCATGACTGTTTGACTTACATGACTCTTCAACTTTACATGTGGGTCTCTTGGACTTCCACATTACATTACATTGATTACAACAGTATGGTCCACAGTAGTGATGTGGCCAAGATGACTCATGACATGACTCGACATGACAGTGCTGGTATGTTCATGCTGATGGTGGTGTCCATGTCGAGCCGCAGTGTTGTTGAGTGATGAGTGTGCTCTTGGTGTATCATAGCTTCACCTTTCGCATGGCAAGGTGTGTGGAGTCTTTGATGGTCTTGGTGTTCGCTTGATGTTGCACCTACATCTATCTCCTTCGCTGGTACTTGGCATGCTTCATGTGTTCATCTGTTTGCGAACAAGTCTTCTAGCATGCACTCCTTGTTCATCCCGTTCATCGTTGTGCCATGTCTCATCCATGTACCTGTCTCTGTAATCACTCATGACGAGACGACATTAAATCCAAAAATCTCCTAGTCTACCATGATGCATCATCTTTCGTTTTCGGGTGCAGGTGATCGGGAGAGAGGACAAGGCTCTGAAACTGCGCAGAGCACATTTCAAGCCAGGATGCGGGCTCCGAGGCACTGTCAAGGAAAATTGCGCAAAGGTCACTAGGAGGCTGAGATGAGCAGTCTGGAACAGCAGTGACCATTTGGAGGATCTGGTTCGGTTGGAGGGAAAAACTATGCAAATTTCCACGGGAGGCGGTGCAGGCAGCAAGGAGGACACCGGCAGTGCAAACTGTGTAGATTCTTTGGGGAGGCTGGCAACAGGCTGCGAGAGATCGTTGGCCAAGACTGCACAAAATTGGGAAGCTGGCTTGCAAGACATGTCTGCGCAGTTTCCGGGCTGAGCAGGGTGTCGGGTAGCGAGAGGAGACTCCAAGAAAACTACGGAGTTTTCAGGAGGAGCAGCAGGTCGGCTAACAGGGGGACTAGCTGATAGAACTGCACAAATTTCGAGGACAGTGCAGTGACAGGCAACGGGTGTGTCTTTCATGTGTGCGCAATTTCTTCAGTCAGCGGAGGCAGGCATGCTGGCAACTTCTATGCAATTTTATGGAGTGAAGCCTGGGGTCACTACCCAGTCAAACTCTCCGATTGACCAGCGGGAAGCTTAATAGATTTGCTTGCGAGTAGCGCAGATTGAGATGGCTTGTTGAGCAACTTCTGCGTTGTTTTGGGTAACAATCAGCCAGGTCGATTCCAAAATTGCGCAGTGCAGACTGCTTGGGAGGTAGCCTCAAGCTCTGCGCAATTCTGGGCAACAGTACATGGTCACTGAGGGCTGAGACTGCGCAGTGCATCTCAGTGGAGGTCCGGCTAGTGGAGGGTGGTCTGGTCGACAGTACTTCGGCAAAATGACTAAGTGTGTGAACGAGTGAACTCGTGCATGCATGACCTTGCGAACACACACTCAATATGACTCGACAACAAGACACCTCGAACCATCAAGACAACATACGCTCAGTGTGACTGACCCGTCGGGTGTGAGTGAAAAGCGTGACACTTGAGATAGATTGTTGAACGACTGTGACGACACTTGCGCGACATTGCATACAACTTCGTGTGTGAGTGCGACAGATGCTTACATAGCGAACACAACTTGTACACACAAAGACGGACCTTGAACATAGCCAGAACATGACTGCAAGCATGACATTGTGACCAACATGCTAAAAGATGTCTGGTGAACGGTCAAGCGAGGAGGGTGCAAAGACTCGACACGAGCTCATGGGATGAGCCTGAGTGTTTGCAAACATCAAATAAAAAACCAAAGAAGGCTCCGAAATTTGATGTAGGCCAAAATTTTGGAGGGTGTCGAAGCGGCTACAACAAATTCTTATCTGAAAAACCACTGAACTATCATGGTGGTTCATATATTCCCCAAGCTTTATGTTAGTGTCTTACTCCAATGGCTCTCTGAAGAGTTGCAAAATTGTCATCTTAGGGCTCAAGGACAAGCAAAGTTTCAAACCAAGTTTCCCATGAGGATTTCCTTAGAAAATATATATATATATATATGTGTGTGTGTGTGTGATATTCCCACTTAGCATTTTGCTAAGGGAAATATCAATTTTGGCCCTTTTTGTTATAATGAACAGTTGCACTTAGGAACTGTGGTTTAGAGGTCCCACATGATTTTTGGCTTAGAGCACACACAAACATTGGAGTTGGAGGAAATATTACAACCTTAATAGAGCATGGGGGCCACCTCATGGGAATTACGGCCCACATGAGGAATACGCTCCCATTGGACTAAAATTCGTGTGGGGAATTCGAGTTGGACCCACGGAATAAAAAGAAAGAGACTCAATTTGTCATTCATTCATCATTTGCAAAACTGTCTTTTGACATAGCACACTTGAGCTAAAGCCAAGTCTGCAAATGTTGTTTAGCACACAAGTGTCTCCGAGCGGAAATCTCAACCCTTGCTTCAGTGGACTTCAAGTGCCAGCCCAAGGAGGGAGTCCTACCCTTTTCAGTTCGTACCAGCAGTAGAGAGTCTGATTCCAGTGAGAGGTTCAGCTATAGCAGCGCAGGGATTGTGCAGTTCATGGTGGAGGCACTCCGAGAGGTTGAGGAGTGAAGGGTGGCTGAGGCTGAAACTTGGGGAGAAGGTCGGGGAAGTATTTTAGTGGGGATTGCAGCTATTTTGGAGGCCATTTGCAGCAGGATTTATAGGTGGGTCGAATCACCCAGTAGTTGAGCCATTGAGGGAAAATAGGGTCAAATTTCTGAGGTCAACCATTAGCCAAATCCTTTGTGGGTTATTCTGGTATTTGGTGCAGAGGCTGTGAATAATTTCCCATAATTTTCTAAGCATCGGAGAGGGCCCTAGCAGCAGTTCTACTTGGCCAGCAGCGTATTTCTACGCAGTTTCAGTGCAAAGCCAGAGTAGTGCAATAGCAGATTGGAGACGGGTGACATATCCTTCATTTGGGGCTTGCTAGCTTGCCTTGAGCAAGCCTAGGTGCAATATTTCCGACACCATATTGTACACCTTTGTTTATCAATAAAATGGCTCAACAGTGCAGGTTTTGGTGCAATTTCTTGCTCTGATAGTGCGCTTGTTGTTTCATGGGTTTTTATGTCTATGCATGGTTTGATACTTATTGTAAAATTCCCTAGGAATATTACAGTGGTATCAGAGCTCATAGACTTGGCTCAGCCTGTGGGAGCAACACGGTCTATGACACTGGAGGATAAGCAAAATGTGACTTACTGGAGGCAGAGGTATAGGAGCAGAGAAAGGCAGTTGCAGATTACCCCAGATCCTGTGACAACTGAACTAGAGGTTGTGGAAACAAACATGGGGGACAATGAGGGAGACAAAAGGAGCAAGGATGAGGAGTTTGCTCATCTTTTGTTGAAGGCAGTGTAGGACTTGTCCAAGAACATTGAAGAGATGGGCCAGCAGAATAACAACGAAAACAAGGGTAAGGGAGTCCAAGGGGATTTCCAATTGGGGGAAGGATCTGGCACTTCACAGCACCACGCATCCCTTAATCCCAACATGCCTCTTATTCCAAACACACCCCCTAGGTCCACCATTCCCACGTTCCTAACATCTGGAGTGTTGAAGTTTCTAATTTTCCTTAGTTAGAAACCCTTCATGCACTTTTTCTGATTTATTCCTACCTACTCGTTATTTTTTCTTTAACAAGTTATTTATAAAGTAAATACTGAAAAAATAAACACCAGTGCATGCTCAACATATTACACATCAGCAACTAAAAGAAACAAGAACAAACACACCACATGACACCATTATTTTTGGACCAATGTCCCTGGAAAAACCCAATGCGGGAAAACCGGTGCAACTATCTGAGGGTTTTCTTATTAAGCAATATCAGAGTACAATATGGGTGTCGAAACTAGCCTACCCAACAAAAGAATTTCCTTAGCAGCTATACCTCACAGTTTAAGAGAAATCTCCTGGCTGAAACCCCGGAAAAACCTTCCGGCAGCTCCTCAGCACAAAACTGCTCTGCAACCCTAGCGTCTGCCCAAACTGGATTGCGTCAGCCCCTCTCTGTCTCACACTGGCCCTGCGTCAGCCTTTCTAGTCTTGCGTCAACCCCAGGAGGCCCTACGTCAACTCTGGGAGCCTCTACGTCAGTTGCGCAAGCCCCTCTGGTGCTTTGCACAGCACTTGGCTGCCTCGCCGTGGCCCTGCATGAGCCCTTGCTAGCTCTACGTCACCCTCCTTGGCTGTTACGCTGCTCTCCTGGCACAATCTTTGCCCTCTCTGTTTCTCTGTACTCAATGCCCCTCAACTCTCCCAATCACTGATTCTATCTCTCTTAGCAAACCCCACTCTAGAGAATAGAATGATTGAACATCTAGTGAACTCTCCAAGTAACCCTCAAGCCTCTTATACTTTTCCTGTTGACATCTCAACGGCCGAGATTAAGCCCCTAATCAACCGCTAAGATTAGATCTGACTTAATCCATGTATTTTTGACCACTCTAACACAGATTCATATTAATACACATTAATATTTTATTTTCCCTAAGTTTAGACTTAGGGACTCCATTAAAAATATTAATTATTTTAATATCTCCTTATATGTTTAGAATATGCCCAAACCCTTTCTGGGTATTGGAGATCTCATGTGCCCCAACCTCTCCACCAAATTTCGTGGCTAGAGCACATCCGATGCTACCCCAAATCAACACTCCCTCTTAGCGAGGATTGTGCTCTAGCAATACTCCTCACTGAGTATTACTCTGATCATCCGGCATCGGTACCTGTGTTGATGCTAGGCCTTCCTGCCCAACATCCTCTGCACTGTTGTATCCTGTACTGTTGCCCATGGTTTTGCCACTACCACTGTTACATCTATACGATATCTCCCTCTACATCCGTATTGTTGTTGGTCCTTTCTCCCAGCACTGCATCCGCACTGCGCCTCCTCTTGTCATGTTGCATCGTGTTACCCACTGCTGCACTGCAACTCAGTTACTGAGAAGTAAGTAACTGATCTCCTAACTGACCTCCCTGTTGGGCTAGAAACCCCCACTGATGTTGAAGCTGCCTCTGTCGCTGACATGTGCTCCCTCTCTCTGACCTTTGTCTTGCTACAACAACTCCCTGCATCTCGCACCGTTGCACACCTCTCTGTACCTTCCTGCACTAGTACAACACTCCTGTGCCTCAAGCACTGTTGTAGCCTGCTAGCTCTGCGCTATCTCGGGACTCCTGAACTATAGCTCTCTATGCCGCTCCATCCACATCCGTCTTTACCGACTCAACCAGTCCTGCTACTCCTCGTCACGGCTCCAGTAGCAAGGTCTAATCCAAGAGCCTGGGTACCTCAAGGATCCTGCCCCTCATCGCCTGTAGTCCATCTGACTATAGCTCGATGTCTCCCCACTTCCGCTCAACTGATGCGTGTGCACTCATGGCACAGTCATCATCTGTCAAAACTTCCTTCTCTGCGTGTGCTGGCACTGCCTTAGTCTCGGAAGACTCTCCCTTACTCTTCTTCCTTGGGCACTGGGTTGCATAATGACCCATCTCCCCACAGTGGAAGCACTTGATCTTGGAGAGATCTTTCTTCTTCCGCTTCTCCTGCTTTCCCTCAGATGCTAGGGCAACATCCTCCTCGTCCTAGTTGACCTTGATCCCTTTGCTGTTGATACCTGTCTTCCATTGCTGTCTGATCTCTTCCTGGTGAAGAGTTGCCCACATCTCATCCCAAAGTGGGAGAGTCCCTCTACCCAAGTTACTCTGGACAAACACTTCCTAATCTTCTGAGACAGCATTCAAGGTTGTCCTTACCATAAGTTCCTGATCTGATGTCACTCCTATAGCAGTCAGTTAGTCTCGGATCTCGTTCAGTCCTCCAAGGAAGGTGTCAATCGATTGACCCTTCTTCATCTGATACGACCTCATCTGGTTCTCGAGCAACATTCTTCTCTGCACAAAAGTATGTTGGTACAGGTTCTTAAAAGCCTCCCACATCTCAACTGCCATTTCCTTCTCGGTTATATGTGGTACCCCATGATCCTTGACCCCGTCAAGGATAATGCACTTGGCCCTCGCCATCGCCTCCGTACTTGTCGTTATCATTGGGGTCGACTGGGATAGCTATAACCTTCAAGGCGAAGTTCTTGACACGATTCCTGTCAAGCACTAGTAAGATTCTGGCCTTCCAGACTGCAAAGTTCGATGCTCCGTCCAGTCTATCCTGGTCTCTTACCTCGTGAAGTGCCATGACGCTCCTCTACTTCCCTCTTGGAAGTTCTTTGTTCAAATCCTCTGAGTCTCTACTTCCAATCTGGAAGTTCTCTTCTGGACTCCCTCTGAGTCCTGATTTCCCTCCTAGAAATTCTTCTGCCGCTTGTCGAGATGCACCCTACTCTGATCGTCTTGTGCAACTGCACTGCTGATCCAAGTTCCTCTGCTAGAAACCCTCGGTAACAACTTCTCTGGCCCTGCCCTGTCAGGTACTGTTTTGACTACAGTACCTCACCAGCTCCACTTTGCAATATTTCTGCAACCTTCTAGACTCCAGCAACTGCCTCTCTGTGAACTACGTCAACCCCTCTCTGCCTCACACTGGCTCTGCGTCATCCCAAATGGGTTTGTGTCAGCCCTGGGATGCCCTGCGTCAGCGCTCTGGCCCTCTACGTCAACAACGCTAGCCTCTTTGAGGCTCTGTGCAGCTCCCGGCTTCTTCTGCGTGGCTCTAGCTGGCTTTGCGTCACACTTCATGGCCTCTGCGTTGTAAGAAACAGCTTCTGTCACCTCGGGACAGCTGTTTTCTGTTGCTATTGCTCCGCTCGACTGATGTCTCTTAGTCCTCCTATGATCTGCAATCACGCTCCGATACCATGTTGAAGTTTCTAATTTTCCTTAGTTAGAAACCCTTCATGCACTTTTTCTGATTTATTCCTACCTACGTGTTAGTTTTTCTTTAACAAGTTATTTACAAAGTAAATACTGAAAATAAACACCAATGCATGCTCAACATATTACAGATCAGCAACTAAAAGAAACAATAACAAACACACCACATGACACCATTATTTTTGGACCAATGTCCCCGGAAAAACCCAATGCGGAATAACTGGTGCAACTATCTGAGGATTTTCTTATTAAGCAATATCAGAGTACAATTTGGGTGCTGAAACTGGCCTACCCAACAGAGAATTTCTTTAGCAGCTATACCTCATAGTTTGAGAGAAATCTCCTGGCTGAAACCTCGGAAAAACCTTCCGGCAACTCCTCAGCACAAAACTGCTCTACAACCCTAACCTCTGCCCAAACTGGACTCCATCAGCCCCACTCTGTCTCACGTTGGCCCTGCATCAGCCTTTCTAGACCAGCGTCAGCCCCAGGAGGCCCTGCGTCAGCTCTAGGAGCGTCTGCGTCAGCTACGCTGGGCCCTCTGGTGCTCTACAGAGCACTTGGCTGCCTCTCCGTGGCCCTGCGTGAGCCCTTGCTGGCTTTGCGTCACCCTTCTTGGCTACTGCGTTGCTCTCCCGGCACAATCTCTGCCTACTCTGTTTCCTTGTACTCAATGCCCCTCAGCTGCTCTCCCGATCACTGATTCTATCTCTCTTGCAAACCCCGCTCTAGAGAATAGAATGACTGATCATCTAGTGTACTTTCCAAGTGACCCTCAAGCCTCCTCTTATACTTTTCCTGTTGACATCTCAACGATCGAGATTAAGTCCCTAATCAACGGCTAAGATTAGATCTGGCTTGATCCATGTCTTTTGGACCTCTCTAACACAAATTCATATTAATACACATTAATATTTTATTTTCCCTAAGTTTAGACTTAGGAACTCCATTAAAAATATTAATTATTTTAATATCTCCTGATCTGTTTAGAATCTGCCCAAACCCTTTCTGGGTATTGGAGATCTCCTGTGCCCCAACCTCTCCACCAAATTTCATGGCTAGAGCACATCCGATGCTACCCAAAATCAACATGGAGCTGGTGGGCAACAAGGGCAGGAGGATATGCCTTATGGGAACTATTTCTTGGAGTATCAGTCCTATGGACCTGATTTTGGGAAAGCCATCACTTTCAAGAATTTTTGCCAGTTGAAGGGCAGCAATAGGCCCAAGGGGCAGAGTGGAGGAGGTTACACGCAAGGGACAGACTTGCAGCGCACTATGTAAAGGTTGTTTCTACCAATTTTCGATGGGTCTTCGAAGAGCTCAGCCAAAGCGTGGGTCGAAAGGTTGGATGTCTATTTCTAGCTGAATCAGATGACAAAGGGAGAGGCAATCAAGATTGCCACGTTGCAACTGGAAGGGGAAGCTCATGATTGGTGGTTCCATGGGCTGACCACATTGGGACATGCAGTAGTGACCCCTTATCATGATTTCACCAAGAGAATGTTGGAGCAGTTTGAGAAGAAAGATCCTGAGGAGTACTTTGGGGAGCTAACGAGGCTCAAGGAGACCAAGAGTTTTGAGACATATATTTTAGAGTTTTTGAGTTTGTCTATAATGGTGTCGGATTTTTCGAAGGCTAGCAGGATCTACATGTTTGTGGAGGGACTAGCAGAGCCATAATAGGATTAGTGAGGTCCAATAGGCCCACTACATTGCAGGACGCAGTAAGGAGAGCCCAGGACCTACAAGATGCTCTACCTAGGGCTCGATCACCACTACCCCCCAGACATGGTTTCTAGCAGAGGGGAATAGACACCAGGGCTCCACCACCGAGGGCCAATCAGGGGTGTGAATAGTGGGATGAGGAGACCCGGACAGACCTCCAAAGGAGGAAGTTGAGTGAAAATTCTTTGTCTTGAATTTTACTACAGCAACTGATATTATTTCTTCTATTTGTTAAATTGATTAAACAAATTATTTGCAGTTTTCTAAGGCAAATATCAAAACATATACACTGCGGTGTTCACAAATAAAATTCTACGGAAAATAAATGCAAGGAAAAATGCTAGCACTTATAACCACAATGACAATTATTTTTGGACAATCATCCCCGGAAAAACCCAATGTGGGAAAACCAGTGCAGTAGATAAGGGTTTCTTTTATTAATCTTTAGCAATAATTTTTGTACAAGATACAGATAGCCAAAATAGAGGAAGAATCACTAAGAGAAATTTACTGATAAATTTCTCACGCTCCAAAGCGATTTTCTGACCCCGAAAAGGACCTTCTGCCCTTTTGTTGTCCTCACTACATCACCCCCTCCGTAGTGCCTATGTCACTCCTTTGCGTTGATGAACTGAATCCTTCCTCTACGTTGGCCCTTCCAGATTTTTCCTGCACTCCCAGACTATTGTTGATGCCCTCTCTCTCCCACCTGCAACTCACTCTTCTGATTCAATTTTCTTTTGCCAAACTTCAGCCACTGAAAAAATCGATCTGCTTGAGCAACTGAGTATCTTCCCTGGTGTGTTCTCCATCTACCCATTGACTTCTTCTTATAATCTTTTGTTAGAGCACCAACGGCCAAGATTAAAACAAAATCAATGGCCCAGATTAATTCCCTGTTGATCCATGTGAGTTTCTAGATGATTCTCACCACATCTCAATTAATATTGATTAATTAACCATATTCCCTAAGTTTAGACTTACAAAATAATTAAAGATTTGGTTAATAATCTAATTGAGACACTACTGGGTGGAATTTTCATAAACGATTTTTGGGCTTTGGAGAATTCATTCATTCTAGCATCTCCACAAAGTTTTGTGGATAGAACGCATTCGATGCTACAAAAACTAACAAGTTGTGTTTCACCTGTCAAGAGCCATGGGCACCAGGCCATATTTTGAGATGGGTGGAGATGACAACGCAGCACATCAGTTGGGAGGGCCACCACCACCACCACCATCAGCAGGGGGAGTGTTCATTGCACCTTCCAGAGAAGTCCTTGCATCACTGAGTGGGGTACCCAACCTTTTGACCCTAAGGATCAGGCACTATTCAGGGGCAGTGTGTATCAATTCTGGTGGACTATGGGGCTACCCACAACTTCATTGATGCCCAGTGGGTTCGGAGGAGGGGCATCACAACTGAGGAGTTTGAGGGATTCTCAGTTCTTGTGCCTGGGGATAGGACCATGCAGTGCACACGCTATGTTCCCGCCTTGACAGTGACCATGGGGAACTACTCCATGACAGATCACTTCTTTGTGGTGGACGTACCAAACACCAACGTGGTGTTGGGGGTCTAGTGGCTCTATTCACTTGGCAGAGTCACGATCGATTGGAGGAAGTTGGAGATGGAGTTTGTAGGGTCGGATGGCAAGCCAGTGTTGCTATGGGGAATGCACTCCTACCCACCACAGACTGTTTCAGCCCACAGGATGGAGGTTGATTTGAGACATGGGGACATTGAGTGGGTTGTGGAGTTGAGGATCTCAGAGGCTGGGGGCAAGCCCAAGCCACCACATCCAGAGATACAGGCCATTCTGGACAGGTACCCAATAGTGTTTGGAGACATACCGCCGGGTCAACCACCTGACCGAGGGTTTGAGCATACTATTGAGCTGGAGTCGGGGGTACAGGTCGTGATCACCACTCCTTACCGACATCCCAAGGCATATCAGGATGAGATAGAGAGGGTTATCCACAAGTTGTTGGCACTTGGGCACATTAGGCCCAGCTCTAGCCCTTTTGCTTCATCAGTTGTTCTGGTGAAGAAGAAGGATGGGTCCTTGCGCATGTGCATAGATTACCGGGCCCTCAACAAAAAGACACTGAAGAACCACTACCTAATTCCACATATAGATGAGTTGATGGATGAGTTGAGGGGGGCTAAGTTATTTTCAAAGATTGATTTGCGATCGAAGTACCATCAAATCAGGGTGAGGGACCAAGATGTTCCAAAGACAGCGTTCCAGTGCCATTACAAGCACTTCAAATTCTTGGTTATGCCCATCAGGCTGACCAACGTGTTGATTTGTGGTAGCATCGGATGTGCTCTAGCCATGAAAATTGGTGGAGAGGCTAAGGCACATAAGATCTCCAAGACCTAGAAATGGTTTGGGTAAATTCCACCTGGTTTGAGAGATATTAAAATAATTAATATTTTTAATGGGGTTCCTAAGTCTAAACTTAGGAAAATTAAAATATTAATGGGTATTAATATAAAACTGGGTGAGAATGTTCTAAATGACATGGATCAAGCCAAATCTAATCTTAGTCGTTGATTATAGACTTAATCTCGGCCATTGAAGATTCAACAAGAAAAGTATCAAAGGAGGCTTCAGGGTCAGTTGGAGATACACCAAACTGATCAATCAGTTTGATTTTCTGGAGCGGGGCTTGCTAAGAAAATTCCAACTAGTGGTCTGTTGCAACGAGGGGCAGTGAGTACATAGCAGAGAGGCAAGGATAGTGCCAAAGGGTCAGCGCAAAGACCGAAGAGGTTGGAACAGAGGCAGCTAGAGCTACGCAGAGGTAGCAGGAGCAACGCAAAGGTAGTTGGGGATTGCGCAGAGGCAGAGAGGCTTGCATGGGTGACGCAGAAGGGCCAAGAACTGATGCAGAGAGCCAGGAGGCTGACACAGAGGCTTCAGGAGCTACGCTGAAGCTAGCAGGGCTGACGCAGGGCCAAGAGGAAGCGCCAGAAGGATTTTCATGGGGCAAACTAGAACTGAGAGGTTGAATATTTGTTTCCGAGAAGAGGTATTACTGCCGTGTAACAATCTCTGTTGGGTGAGCCATTTCAGCACCCTAGTTGTACTCAAGAATCTGCATAATAATAAAACCCTTAGAATTGCTACATCGGTTTTCCTGCATTGGGTTTCTCTGGGGACGATTTCCAAAAATAACGGTGTCCCTTGTGTGTTTATCTCAGTATTTTAGTTGTTGATCTGTACATGAGTTAAGGTTCCATTTGTGTTTATTTATGTATTTATATTTATAAATAACTTATTAATGGAATGAACAAGTAGGAGAAATAAAAATTAAACCAGATAATGCAGTAAGGATTTCTAACATGTCATACTTAGAAATTTCAACATGGTATCAGAGCATTGCAAATCACGGGAGGACTGAAGGCATCAGCGATATTGGAAATTTGCAGCAGTCGTTGTTGTTCGAAGAGATAGAGCTGCTCCTAAGCAGAAGGCAGCAGATAAGTGACGCAGAGGGCCTGCGTCGTCATTTCGAGCCAAGGAGAGGGCCAGCGCAGAGGCAGAGAGAAGCAAAAGAGCTCACGAAGAGCCACATCATCCTACTCAGTCAGGTAGGATTGACGCAGTTGGCCAGAGGAGCAATTCAACCTTTGTCAGGATTGCGCAAAGCTAGAAGGCTCAGTTTCGTCAGTTGTCGGGGCCTAGGGAATTGTGGGCAGATTATGCTTGGGAAGTTGGTGGGGTGTTGTTAGTATCGAAGCAAAACAGTACCTAACGGGACAAAACCAAGGTAGAGGGAGTCGCTACCTTGACAGATTTCTAGCCAAGAAATCCAGATCCGAGTTGTAGTTGCAAGGAGGATTGGAGAGGAGCGGTTCGACATTTGGTGAGAGGATTTCCAACAGGGAAATCAGGACTTAGAGGGAGATTTCCAAGAGGGAAGTTGAAACTCAGAGGGAGTCCAGAAGAGGAGCGGAAATGGCAGTGAACGGGCTGAGGGATCAGGACAAGTTGGACAGGGCTTCCAATTTTGTCATCTGGAAGGCCAAGACCCTGGTAGTCCTGAATCGACATTGCATCAATGACTTTTCCTTGAGACCCATGGCTATCCCAGTTGACCTAGCTGAGAATGAAAAGTATGAGGATGCAATGGCGAGGGAAAAGTGCATGATCCTTGGTGGGGTCAAAGATCATGTCGTTCCACATATCACTAAAAAGAACACGGCAAAGGAGATGTGGGATACTCTGAAGACCTTGTATCACGGCTCTTCTGTGCAGCGGAAGATGCTATTGGAGAATCGGCTGCGGTCATATCAAATGTAGAAGGGAGAGCAGATAGATCCGTTCCTCCTCAGATTGCAGGAGATTCATGACCAACTTACTTCCATAGGGTCTACACTGGATCTGGAATTCATGGTGAAGACAGCCCTAAATGCAGTCTCCGAGGAGTGGGAGACATTTGTCCAAAGTATTTTAGGCAAGGCTACTCTTCCAGGTTGGGAGGACATGTAGGCAACTCGTCGCTAAGAAGAGATCAGACAGTTGACCAAGGCGGGGAGTAGTGGCAAGGGAGGTCGAATCAAGAAAGAGGAGCAGGATGCGGCTCTAGCATCTGCAGGACAGCAGGGGAAGAGCAAGAAGAAGGATATCTCCAAGATGAAGTGCTTCCATTGTGGTGAGTTGGGACATTATGCATCCCAGTGTCCCAGGAAGAAAAACAAGGGAGAGGATTCTGACTCCGAGGCAGCTTCAGCTAAGGCGGAGAAAGAAGTTGAGATTGATGACGATTGCGCCATGAGTGCTCATGCACCTCTAGAGAAGAGGTGGGAAGACATCGAGTTGTAGTCAATAGGACTACATACTAGGGGCAGGATCCTTGAGGTGCCCAAACTCTTGGATCATATCCAGCTACAGGAGCCCTTAATGAAAGTAGTAGGATGACAGAGGTCGGGTGGAGCAAAGTGTAATGGAGCAACAAGGCAATGCTTGGGTGCAGAAATCTGAGGCAGCGTAGTGGAGGTTGCAGCAGTGCGAGAGGCACAGAGGTGTATGCAGCAGCGCAGTGGCAACAGAGGGAGCACAGGATAGTAGCAGAGGCAGCTTCAGTTTCATGAGGCTTCCAGACTGACCGAGATGTCAGTAATTGGGTAGATCAGTTACTTACTTTTTGGTAACTGAGTTGTAGTGCAGCAGTTAGTAGTGGCAGTGCTAGGGGCAACATGAGTAGCATATTGAGAGGGAGCTGTAGTACAAATGTAGCAGTGGCAGTGGCAGTGTCATGGGCAGTAGTACAGGAAGCAGCAGTGCAAATGATGTGAGGCAACAGGCCAAGCATCAGCACAGGTACCGGTGCGGAAGGATCAGTGTGATGTTTCAGTGGTGGAGCATTACTAGAGCACATTCCTCACTAAGAGGGAGTGTTGATTTGTGGTAGCATTGGATGTGCTCTAGCCATGAAAATTGGTGGAGAGGCTAAGGCACATAAGATCTCCAAGACCCAAAAATGGTTTGGGGAAATTCCACCCGATTGGAGAGATATTAAAATAATTAATATTTTTAATGGGGTTCCTAAGTCTAAACTTAGGAAAATTAAAATATTAATGGGTATTAATATAAAACTGGGTGAGAATGTTCTAAATGACATGGATCAAGCCAAATCTAATCTTAGCCATTGATTAGAGACTTAATCTCGGTCGTTGAAGACTCAACAGGAAAAGTATAAGAGGAGGCTTGAGGGTCAGTTGGAGATACACCAAACTGATCAGTCAGTTCGATTTTCTGGAGCAGGGCTTGCTGAGAAAATTCGAGCTAGTGGTTTGTTGCAGCGAGGGGCAGTGAGTACATAGCAGAGAGGCAGGGATAGTGCTAGAGGGTCAGCGCAGAGACCGAAGAGGCTGACGCAGAGGCAGCTAGAGCTACGCAGAGGTAGCAGGAGCTACGCAGAGGCAGTTGGGGACTGCGCAGAGGCAGAGAGGCCTGTGTGGGTGACGCAGAGGGGCCAAGAGCTGACGCAGAGAGCCAGGAGGCTGATGCAGAGGCTTCAGGAGCTACGCTAAAGCTAGCAGGGCTGACACAGGGCCAAGAGGAAGCGCCAGAAGGATTTTTGTGGGGCAGACTAGAGCTGAGAGGTTGAATATCTGTCTCCGAGAAGAGGTATTACTGCCGTGTAACAATCTCTATTGGGTGAGCCATTTTGGCACCCTAGTTGTACTCAAGAATCTGCATAATAATAAAACCCTCAGAATTGTTGCACCGGTTTTCCCGCATTGGGTTTTTCCGGGGACGATTGTCCAAAAATAACGGTGTCCCTTGTGTGTTTGTCTCAGTGTTTCAGTTGTTGATCTATATATGAGTTAAGGCTACATTTGTGTTTATTTCAGTATTCATATTTATAAATAACTTGTTAATGGAATGAACAAGTAGGAGAAATTAAACCAGATAATGCAGTGGGGATTTCTAACATGTCAGAGTTATAAATTTCAACACAACACACCTACTACTTTCCAGTCATGCATGAACCACGTATTTTGTGGGCAATTGACGAAGTTCGTGCTAGTGTTCTTCGATGACATGCTGATCTATAGTCGAACCTAGGAGGAGCACGTTGAGGCAGTGTTACGTATTCTGGAGGAGCAATAGTTTTATGCTAAACTGTCCAAGTGCGAGTTTGGGTTGACCGAGATGCTCTATCTAGGGCACATCATTGGGGTGGATGGTGTGAGAGTCCATGAGGAGAAGATCTGAGTTATCTGAGATTGGCTAGAGCCCCCAGAATGTGACAAAGCTGAGGGAATTCGTGGGCATCTGCACTTATTACGGAAAGTTCGTGAAGGGCTTCTTTCAGCTAGCAGTGCCCTCACTGGCTTGACAAAGAAAGGGGCATTTGAGAGGACGACTACAGCGCAAGAGGCTTTTGAGCGCCTCAAACAAGTTATGAATAGTTGTCCGGTGTTGGCACTCCCGGACTTCACCCATCCCTTTGTATTGGAGTGTGATGCATTTGGAGTGGGTGTAGGGATCGTGTTGATGCAAGGAGGGCACCCCATAGCTTTCGAGAGTCAGAAGCTACTGCCCCATGAGATACTGTACTCCATATATGACAAGGAGATGCTAGCCATCATGCATGCGCTAGCTAAGTTCAAACAATATTTGGTGGGGAACAAGTTCAGAGTCAAGACAGACCACAACAGCCTCAAGTTTTTCTTGGAGCAGAAACAATTGCAGGAGAGACAACAAAAGTGGGTGAGCAAGCTCCAAGCATATGACTTTGACATTGAGTATGTCAAGGGGAAACACAACGTGGTGGCTGATGCGTTGTCCAGGAGGCCAGCCGCTCTCTCTTTGATGAGTATTGCCCTAGATTGGAGGGCGCAACTACTAGTGGAGTACTCCAAGGACCAGTTCGCGTGTGAGGTCCTTGATGGGATGGTGGCAGATGACTGGTATAGGGTGATGAATGAGGTGATCTACTTCTGAGACTGGATTTATTTAGTACCTAGCTCCCAACTGAGGGAGAAGATTTTACAGGCCACCCATGACTCACCACTAGCAGGGCACCAAGGGTTCACGAAGACATATAGGGCCATTAGAGAGCATTTTGCATGGAGGGGCCTCAAGGATGATGTTCTGAGGCATATCAGGGAGTGTGACACATGCCAGAGGAACAAGGGTGAGCAGTCACACCTTACAGGCCTGTTGCAGCTGCTTCCTATCCTTGAGGGGAAATGGGAGAGCATATCGATGGAATTCATTACTGGGCTGCCCACAATACAGGGCAAGGACTGCATTTACATGGTGGTGGATCGCCTGACGAAGTTTGCCCATTTCTTCGCCATCTCAGCCCGGTACTCGGCCTCACAGGTGGCCGAACTATTCTTCAGGGAGGTGTTTCAGCTACATGGTCTCCCAAAGACCATTGTCAGTGACCGGGACAGTCGGTTCATGGGTGGATTCTGGCAAGAGCTATTTCAGTTGGTGGGCACTGAGCTCACTCCGAGTACTAGTTATCACCCTCAGACAGACGGGCAAACGGAGATAGTTAACAAGTGGCTGGAGGGCTACTTGTGTAACTATGTGACAGGTCAACAGCGAGCATGGATACAGTGGTTGCACTTGGGTGAATACTGCTACAACACCACATACCACATGTCCATAGGTATGTCTCCATTCTGAGCTTTGTATGGTTATGATGCATTGTCTTTCACTGACGTTATGTTTGGAGATAGCAAGGCCCCAAGGGCCAAGGATTGGATACAAGAGAGCCAAAATATTTTGCAGGCTCTCAAAGACAACATGCGGATGGCCCAAAACCAGCAGAAGATTTATTCAGATAGGAGCAGAGTTGAGAGGCAGTTCGAAGTAGGGGACTTGGTCTTCTTGAGGCTTCAACGTACTGGCAGTCATCGCTCAAGAAAAAGGGGCCTGAGAAGCTCAAACCCTGCTTCTATGGACCATACTATGTCACTCAGAAGGTTGGGGAGGTAGCATATGAGCTGGAGCTACCCCAGGGAGTCGGGTGCACAACATCTTTCATGTGTCATGCCTGAAAAGGCATTGGGGCAGCAGGTGACAACAACTACAAAACTACCCCTATGGATGATGAGGGGCATTTAGTGCTGGAGCCAGAGGCCATTTTGGATACCTGAGAGAGGCACTTGAGAAACTGGGTCATCAAGGAGTTTTTGATCAGATGGAGGAATCTGCCAGATGAGGATGCCACCTGGGAGGGGAAGTAGATACTTCAGCATCCTTTGTTGCAGTTGCTTGAGGACAAGCAACGTTTTGGCGGGGAGGACTGTGATATTCCCATTTAGCATTTTGCTAAGTGAAATATTAATTTTGACCATTTTTGCTATAATGCACGGTTGCACTTAGGAAATGTGGGTTTAGAGGTCCCACATATGATTTTTGGCTTAGAGCATACCCAAACATTAGAGCTGGAGAAAATATTGCAGCCTTAGTGGAGTGTGGGGGCCACCTCATGGGAATTACGGCCCACATGAGGAATACGCTCCCATTGGAGTAAAATTGGTGTGGGGAATTCGAGTTGGGCCCACATGGGCATTTTGGAGGCTCCTTGACAAAAAGAGCAAGAGACACTCAATTTGTCATTCATTCATCATTTGCAAAATTGTCTTTTGACATAGCATGCTTGAGCTGAAGCCAAGTCTGCAAGTGTTGTTTAGCACACGAGTGTCTCCGAGCGGAGATCTCAACCCTTGCTTCGGTGGACTTCGAGTGCCAGCCCAAGGAGGGAGTCCTACCCTTTTCAGTTCGTACCAGTAGTAGAGAGTCTGATTCCAGTGAGAGGTTCAGCTACAACAGTGCAGGGATTGCGCAGTTCATGGTGGAGGCACTCCGGGAGGTTGAGGAGTGAAGGGTGGTTGAGGCTGAAACTTGGGGAGAAGGTCGGGGAAGTATTTTAGTGGGGATTGCAGCTATTTTGGAGGCCATTTGCAGCAGGATTTACAGGTGGGTCGAATCACCCAGCAGTTGAGCCATTGAGGGAAAATAGGGCCGAATTTCCGAGGTCAACCATTGGCCAAATCCTTCGTGGGTTATTTTGGGTATTTGGTGGAGAGGTTGGGATTAATTTCCCATAATTTTCTGAGCACCAGAGAGGGCCCTAGCAGCAGTTCTACTCAGTCAGCAACGTATTTCTGGGCAGTTTCAGCGCAGAGCCAGAGTAGCGCAGTAGCAGATTGGAGAGGGGTGACATATCCTTCATTTGGGGCTTTGCTAGCTTGCCTTGAGCAAGCCCAGGTGCACTCTTTCCAGCACCATATTGTACACCCTTGTTTATCAATAAAATGGCTCAACAGCGCAGTTTTTGGTGCAATTTCTTGGTCTGATTGTGTGCTTACTGTTTTATGGGTTTTTATGTCTATGCATGCTTTGTTATTTACTGTAAAAATTCCCTAGGAATATTAATATATATATATATATAGAGAGAGAGAGAGAGAAAGATATATATATACATATATTACTTGATTAATCCATATAAAGTGGCTTCTGCATCCATTGGAAAAGATATATATAATATTCGATTTGCATCTATTAATATCACTAGATTAGTTCATATAAATTGGCTCCTGTGTCCATTTTGTGAACGATGATGCTAACGTATAATATGCTCAGTTTATGAAGTTCATGTAAAATTTAATCGGTGAATATTGGAACTATGCTCCTATGTCCTTCAATCTCAAGATTCTTCTAGTTCCCTAACTTGGTGAATTGTAATCTGAAAACAATAAAAAGTAATAACCACCACCTTACACTCATAGACATCAGCTATCTGTTTATGTTAACCCAACGGTATTCTTGAATGAAAGTACTTTACTTATACTAGATATCTGTTTATGTTAGCCCAACGGTATTCTTGAACGAAAGTACTTTACTCATACTAGATATTTTTCACAACTGAACTGTAAGTTTAGAACTCCATTTCTTTTCTTTAGTATTATGGATTGAAAGTGTTACTGCGGTAGAAATAGTGTACCGAATCTATAAATTTACCATCAAGCATCATCTGCATAAAGTATAATGTGAACAACAGCATTGGCTTGAACATTGAGAAGACTTTCTTTTCTGTATTTATATTGTAAATTTGTACCAAAAGCATATGTATAACAGACATACACATCAAAAGTACATACTTGTCGAAATATTCTGTCTGACCTCTAAAACATCACCATACCTCAACTTGCTTGGAAGTACCATATAAAGTTTCTTCATGTTCAATAAGACGTTGATGAAGCAAGGAATAATGTTCCAGGTCCAAGCTTACAACTGGCTCAGTTTGAACAGAGAAACCTGCAAGTTGTGTCAACAGATGGGAGGCCATGACTTGTCCAAAAATGGCTGGAATAGTTCCTAAGACAGGAATAACACGAACTCTGAAACCTGGTACAATCTGATGTCAGGATCCCAATCAAATGTCAAAAATTAATGCCTTCTAAACATAACAATGCATTATCCAATGTTTTAAAAAATCAAAATCAAAGAGGGCAACACTCTTGTCAAAACTACAATACAATCAACTAATAACAAAGCAATCTTCCCCATAAACACGTTAAATTAGCTTTTACATTGAAAATAAAAGAGTCACGTAACCAAAGAAACTGCAATACATGTACAAAACACTCCATAAGGGTTCCACAGTAATCCGGGATACATTATACAGATAATAGATATCAGATACCTATTTAGCTAATACAGAACAACTTAAAAGTTTTACAAATCATAATACCTGATAGTCTGAAGGATTCTCTTCTTCTCCATTTTGTCCTTTAAAAGGAAGCAACTTCACTTTAGGTTTCTCCAAGGAAAAGACCACACTTATGCCACTGTCAATACCATGTTCCCGTTTTAGTCGATGCCTCACCTGCAAAAAGGATTTAGTTCAGCAATAACAGAAGCTTGCCAAAAAATAGAAATACAGCAAATGAAACTCAAGAATATGATTTTCTCGAACTCCATTTTACTTATGATAAAAACATGCAGCTTGCAAAGTTGGAAAAAGAAATTTTTATTTAAATCACCTCATTAATCTGAACACTCACACTGCATTTACACATACCTTTGTCCTAAGTTACAAAAAGCAAGGTTATGTGCCTAGTTCCCATACCCACAAGTATTGATGATAATTGGTGCTGGACAAATACAAGGGACAATACTCAGGAACTCCTGGTGAACAAATATTGGTCGGCCAATTCCTGCCATACTCATAAGCATTGACAAGCCTCCCTAACCCCAAATGACTTTGCTTTTCATGTTTGCTGCCACTTCTGTGGGCTTGAGAGGTGGTTCTTTTCACTTTGATTTCTTCTAGGAAATCCCTCAAACATGACCTAAACACCATCATTTTGCGAGGAGAATTTTGAAATCATTTAGAAGCTACAGCAGCATTTTGGTTTTCTTATGACTTTGCTTTTCATTTTTGCTGCCAGCTGTGTGGGCTTGAGAAAATTCACAAAATTAAGTTGGATTTATTTATAATTTTATTCACAACCTAAGATCATATGACCAAGAATCAAGATGCCACAACTTAAGCAATTAAGTATTGTGAAGTATGATACTAGTAAAAATATGCTGAGAAATTTAACCTAATGCAAAATGAGAAAAGATATTTTAGGAAATGCATACTTATATAGTTATTCAACCTGCATCCATGCACGCTTCAATAATAATGAAAACTACTTCCACCATCTAACTTTGCGAGTAACAGCTTTCTTTCTTGATTTCATAGATACCTTATTAGTTTCCATTCCAAATTCCAGGTTTCCATCCTTTAGACTTGGCATTGTTGAAAACTTGTTGGCAAATACCTCTATTTGTCACCAATCCTTTTTCGAGATAAATGTTCACTTTCAGATGAGCTGTCATCAATGGACATAAAGTCTGCAAAGAATTCAGCTAGATTTACATGCTCTTGACAAACAAACCTGGAATATATTCCTGCAATAAAGTGCCTAGAACATTGGAAACCTGGAAACTTTTAGGCTATTGAAACCAATGTTGCACGAAGCGGGGGCGAAGCGGAAGCATTTTCTGGAAGCAAAGACGCGGAAGAGTCATTTTCCAAAAATCTAGGAAGCGAAGCGCGGAAGTGTCTGCTATATATATATATATATATTTATATATTTATATATTTTTGCATTTATACTCAAAACAAACATCCCAAATAGCAAATTAATTGTAGAAGACATGAAAACATGCATATTTTTGCATAAATCAAGATAGATATAACATCCATTGTACATTAATGATTAATTATTCGAGCATCAACCATTTAGATGCGTCAACCATCTAGAATCTAGATTCTTCTCCTCTTGTCTAGCCTTTGCCTCTACCTCGATTGTCTAGGGATATTAGTCAACATTGCCCAATTTTGATCAAACTACCTAATTCAAGACTTAAAATATGGTAGAAAAAGCTTAACATGCTTGATCGATGATTTTGACTTGACTGAAAGGTAATTTTTTGCTAAGGGCGTGCCGCGTGACAAAGGAGTTCAACAATTAACGCCACCAACACTAGGGTACATATAGGGCTTGGTGCTCTTGATTAAATGCTAATCGCATACCTTCATATTTGATATAATCTAATGAAATGCCACAATCCCATTGATCCTGAATCCTTGAAAACTGTTAAGTCTGCTGAATTTTGAATAGGATATGAAATTCTATTTTCTCCATATGAAGTCCAATGAGCCTGGAATCACTCTCAAACATCGAGTCATTTCATGGTAATGTTAAAAATTTAAGTAAAAGGATGAAAATGAAAAATAAAGGAGAATGTCACTTTTACTTTAAGCGCCATACGAAGCGCATCGGCACTTCCGTACCACGCTTCCGAATTTCCAGGAAGCAGCAAAAAATTCGGAAGCGGCGCTTCCGAAATTCGAAAGCACTCTTCCGACCAAGCTTCCTAGGCGCTTCCGTACGGGACGCGCTTCGGGTCTTGGAACCATGGGGGGGGTGCCGCTTCGTGCAACATTGATTCAAACATTGGCACTTGCAGAAAATCATGATAAGTATCCATATTTTCCAGAAGCAGATCCAATTTTCTTGAAACTCCTTTGAAACGTTTATGATCTCAGGCTGACCGTTTCCGAAAAAGTGAAACGTGCCGGAAATGTTTTGATGTTGTTTCCAAGCCGTTTCATATGCATTTCAATATCCGAAACGTTGAATGGCGTTTATGCGAGTTGGGGGCAGTGTATCCGGCATCCTAGTTTCAAACACATACATATCATTTGTTGAACATCTTGATTCCAAGTCCTTACATTTCCAAGTATTTTCATTACTGTGCATGCTTGTCTTTCCTGCCACATTTTCTTTCTAAAGTATATATCTTGCGGGGCATCTATCTCTTAAACAATT
Source organism: Pinus tabuliformis (assembly GCA_031772625.1). Taxonomy (NCBI): domain Eukaryota; kingdom Viridiplantae; phylum Streptophyta; class Pinopsida; order Pinales; family Pinaceae; genus Pinus; species Pinus tabuliformis. The sequence goes on along the minus strand of CM062817.1, from coordinate 940,551,430 downwards.
TATTTTCCAAGCTTTCCTTTCAAGTTTATCTTCTGCACTTGGATTATTTGCTTGCAAGTACTTACATTCAACACTGGTCTATTTTGCTTTATCTTGCAATATCTATATTTGTGGATGTTATGTCAATGTTGCATGAAGTGAGGACTCTTTTAGAAGCGAAGCGTCATTTTCGAAAAATCTAGGAAGCAAAGCATCTACTATATATATATATATATATATATATATATTAGCATTTATATTCAAAAAAAACATCCAAAATACCAAATTAGTTGTACAAGATGAATGAAAACATGCACATTTGTACAAAAACAAGATAGATATGGCATCCATTGAACATCAATGTTTAATTATTCGAGCATAAAGCATCTAGAATCTAGATTCTTCTACTCTTGTCTAGCCTTTGCCTCTACCTCGATTGTCTAGGGATATTAGTCAACATTGCCCAATTTTGATCAAACTGCCTAATCCAAGCCTTAAAATATGGTAGAAAAGCTTAACATGCTTGATCAATGATTTTGACTTGATTGAAAGGTAATTTTTTGCTAAGGCCATGTCAAAGGAGTTCAACAATTAACACCACCAACACTAGGGTACATATAGGGCTTGGTCCTCTTGATTAAATGCTAATCACATACCCTCATACGTGATATAATCTAATGAAATTCCTGAAAACAGCTAAGTCTGTCGGATTTTGAATAGGATGTGAAATTCTATTTTCTCCATATGAACTTCAATGAGGCTAGAACCACTCTCAAACATCCTGAATCATTTGATGGTAATGTTAAAAATTTAAGGAAAAAGGATGAAAATGAAAAATAAAGGAGAATTTCACTTTTACTTTAAGAATTTAACACTACCATGAGGGAGCATCTAAGGAGTATCAAGGGAGCACCTTGGGAGTGTATGGGAAGCCCCAACCCGACTTATGTGAAAGAAAAAATTAAAAAATAAAAAAAATAGAAATTGAGCCCGTGCAGAATGCCCTGTCTCCCTTTAGATCTGCTCACGAACCACGTGGATCCGTGCCCAAACCTCCATAGATCTATGGCAGATCCTTTCCGAATCCACAGATCAAGCCCAGACAATTCCGAATTTCCAGGAATCACCTCAACACAGCAGAACCTGGAGATCTGATTTTCAAATCCACGGTTCTGTCAAAGGATCGGTCGCAAATATGTACGAGACGCAGTTCTAGCCTTAGATCCTTGGGGGGGGCCCAAGATCCTGCAACAATGGTTTATGTTCATGGAATCAATGAATGTGTCTTGAATTCTTACGCTACTTTTACATAGTTGAATTGTATCTTGGTTATTTTCACTAACTCCTAGAACTTAACTTGTTAGCATTAATTAGTTAAGCCTTAGTTATTTTAGGGTCCACCCCCCTTGGCTCCGACTAGGAGAAATCCTAGACAAAGGAGTTGAGAATTGAGTGGTAGCCTCAACTCAAGACTTGCCCCAAGGCCACACTAAGTGGAGTTAGATATTTTCTCCACAATAATCCCAGGTGTGGATTAAGGCGGCAACAGACACCTAAGTAATGCTCCTTAACAAAATATTATAAAAAAGAAGTAAAAGGCACACCAAAGGGGTGGAAAAATAAGGCCAAGTAAAGTGGTAACTCATGCCTCCACAATTGTTCCCTCTGTTAGTGTCAGTCTTTCCAGCTTTCCTCCAGTGATCAAATATGCTCTTACAAAGTGGTCTCAGAGTGTCAAGGTCAAATTTTGTCATTTCAAAGAGTTTTCAAGCAAAATTTGGTCACTAGGCATTAGGTCTAGGGTTTGCTCTCACTCTTTTCAAAGTTGCCCAAATGTCGGTCTATGTCATCATTTTGCTGAGTCTATCATCATTCATAGGGTTTTCATTATCATCTCAGTGTCTAATGAGTCATTTTACACCTTGTTCATGCTTCAGTTGCACCCAGGCAAGGTCATTTCCCTCTCCTAGGGTTTTGAAGGCAATATCTCTTGGATGGTCAAATCATTAGCGAAACTTGTATCCTGATGTTCATACACCTTCCCCTATCCTTAAAGTACCTTATTAAACACTTCCCATCACTGAGATTCCCCAAATTCCTCATTTTCCCACAAACCCTAGTTTCTAGCTACAACCTGGCAATTTTCTAGGTTGGGCCTGTGTTTTGCCCTTTTGGACCCCTTCCCCTCACTCGATCTCCGCGATTCCACTTTCCCCTGCTTCCTAACATCCCTCCCTACTTCCAAAAATTTCCCCAAGAATTTAGAAGCCTCTTATCCCCTTCATTTCGCTTCATTTCGGCAAAATCCCTTGTTCCACACATCGGGATAAGTTTCACTCAAAAGATGTTTCAGAGCAATCAAAGATGAATTTTGGAAACTGAGAGAGGTTTTTGTCCAAAACAGGCCAAGGAAGAAAAACCTCCTTCACTTTTTGCACAGGTGTCATGGTTTTAGAGAAATGTCAAAATTACAATCGCCAGATCCAAGGAGGTTGGCCAAGGCACTAAAACGACGGAAAAGGCCCGATCCACTCCAAATTTTGGCCAAAGCCTCTTTGACTGAGCATGGTACTTTATTGGGGACTCCCAGCCCAAATTTCAAGAAATTTGGAGAAAATTTTGTCAATTGTGAATTTTTTGTGCCAAACAGGTTTTCCTCCCCAACACTGTTCGATGGGCAACTCCATTTCGGGGAAAACTCAGCATTTTTGGATTTGTCATGCAAAGATACACCTGCTCAGCAATTACCAAGAGATTTCATCAAGTTTTGAGCCTCCAGAAGGTCAAAAAAAAAAACATGCAAAAAATGACTTTCTGCCACCTTTTTGACACACAGGAAGCAGTCTTGGGAGATTGCAATTTTGGAGGGGCAAATGGCCACCAAATTCAGAAATTCCACTTGGGTTGGAAAGTAGACATCCAGACCTTTCCAACAAGCCCACTTTTGCTTCATTTGGACACCTGGAAGTGCTTCAAAAGCAGCTCCAAAGGCGCGCGACCTGTTCAGGATCAGGGCGCGACCTGTTGGGAAAGTTTGCCAATTTTTCATCTACAGCTCAGGAATTCGCCCAGCTTTGACCAGTTTTGACTTGTGATGGGATTTTTCACCCTCTTTGATGTAATTAATGTATTTTCATGTTGACATGACACTTATTTACCTATTCTAGAAGATTCATTCATGAAATAGCAAACATTTAATGAATGAATTGGTTTCCTAGCTTATAGAGGCAAGTTGTTTTGACTGCCTAGATTTTAGTGCTCAGTTTAGAATTGGTTGAAACAGCTCCTAGAAGGATGAGCTCGACCCTAGAGGCAAGGAAAGGTGTTAGCTTGCCTATATTATGTATTTTCTTAGTCATTTTCAGAGGTTGGAGAGGTTGGACTCTTGAGGGAGAAAGCTCTATTGTATTACTCATTGTATCTCTGCAATTTTGGCAAAGGAAGAAAGACCAGGGTTTTGCAGTCCTTTTTGGGATTCCTGTGGTTACATGTATTGATGGTGTGTTTCTCTTTGTACTTGTAAGTTTGTTATGTGAATCATCTCCTTACTTTTCCTTCTGCAAATTAGGCAAATGAAGTGTTAAAGTAGAATTCATGATTGCCATGCTCTGCTTTTAAGTTTGCTTAATATTTATGTTTTCATCTGTCTAAAGAGAACCCTTGAAGGTTTCTTGCTCTCTTTAGCTCCTCACCGGTCATTCCTATCCATTCACTTAATTCAAAGGCATCAGTACAGTCTCCTACCTTGCCCCAAAGAACCCCCTGCAAAAACTGTGTCCAATCCCCGCACCCAAAATTGCCTTTCCCCAACTTTCCACCAAAACCCTAAAAATCGCAATTCAAACCTTTTATCAGTTTACTAGCCTAAAATCAGTGTTTCCTTATTGGTTATCTCGCCCGTTGAAGATCTTTACCGAGATAGACCGGAGAGAGCCCTCTCCTGCCCGTAGGGCTAGCTACGAGGCTAGGTGGTTTGATGTTGCCTTGGAGTTTACCTTTTTCAGCCTGAGGTGAAATTTCAAGCGCTAACATATTGGCGACCATACTGGGGAGAACAAATTGTTTGTTGATTGATGGGTTGGTTTCATAAGTCTTAGACGGAGCCTGAAGTTATGCCAGGTAGCCTTCGAAACGCTTTTGCTTTGTATTAGCGGAAGTAGATAAACGCTGTCTCAGTCCATCTCCGTGAGCTTGTGAATACAGCACTTCATTTGCATTTTACCCCAGTACATGCATCAAGTTCAGATCTGATTGTTGATGGTGGACAACGATCAGACACTTGGAAGGCTGAAATCATTCACTTGGAGACTCTAAATCATTTTCGAGATCAGATCCAAAGACTCCACTGGAGGATGATCCCGACCAGCAAAAACATGAAAGGACAACATGGACAGATCAGGTATTCAAGTTGGAATTTCATCCAAGACATTTTGTTCTTTGTTCTAAATTATTTCTTCTCTTTTCCTGAGAATGTAAAGAAGGCTTTGCAAAGTATACTATGCTTGAGAAAAGATCCCAGGCTTGCAGTTGATTCTTTCCCTTTGAAGATTGTGAATACCAAAGATTTGCATGCCTTTGAGCTTGATCAGGATCCTTTTTCCGAATTTTGTGATGACCATCTTCAAATTGATGAGCCCCAAGCAACCAAGACTGATCCTATACATGCTGTACATACCCCTACACCTTGTAAAATTCCAGATCGGTATAAACTCTTGTTTTACCTTCTGTTCTTCATGCTTTCCCAAAAAACTATGATCTATACTTGCCGAGGTTTGATGGTGAAAGTAAGAATGTCAACGCTGAGCAACATGTACAGAATTTTGAGTCTTTTCTAGATCTTTTTGAAGTTGATGAAGAAGATGTCAGTATTAGGCTTTGTTGACACCTAATCCTAAAGGGTTAGCGTGGAAGTTGAATGGACAAAGCAGTCAAGAGACCTTGGGATATGAATCCCAAGAGTCACCTATTGTACTATAAATGTGTATCTTATCTTAATAAAAATATGCAATCACTGATTTATCTTTCCATCTGTTTAGCTGTCCATGTGAGTTTAACATGGTATCAGAGCCACTTGTTTTTCTGTGGCCTGTTATGTGCTTGTCAGTACTGCACCTCTGCACTTATGAATATTTTCTCAGCTAGAATTTAGCTGCCACCTCTTGCATATACCTGCGCTGCTCCTCCATATTCCATCTCTGCTCTCTGTCTGAAGGTCTGTCCATGAACGTTTGCTGCCTCTGCCATATGCGTTTTAAAACCTGCGCTCTGGACTGCCCATGAATGTTCCCGAGAAAAAAAAAAAAAACACCCTGTCCTGTGCAGCGCTGTCTATGCTGTCCCATTTACAGTTTATTCAAACCGCTGCATGACTTCGACTGCGTATATGCTCCCATAGAGAATCGCCCAAAACTTGTAACGCTAGTCCGTTGATTTGAATTCTGGTGTCAGAGGATTTCATGTATAACCGCCACAGTACGCTCCATTTCCACCGAAGCTGGATCTAGATTTCTGGCATCTAAATAAGGTGATATGTATGGCTGTTCCTTCCAACTCCGTGTCCATTCCATTATAGTTTGTGCGACTGGAGACAACTTGCATTATAGTTTGCCCTTCTGGTATTTCAAAGCAGCCTTGAAGTGCTTCTTTCTTCGAGCTTTTCTGACTTCCTAAGTTGTAAATGTAATTTTCTAAATCTCTCAGCATCACTTGTCATTTTCTCGATCTCCTCTTTGCTCAGTCGACCATCATCGTTTGCTGTGGAGATAAAATTGCCTACCCCACTTCCTTTGTCCTAATTCGTTGCAGAAAGGCCAAACGTCTTGACAGTTCTTCTTGTACCCTAGCTACTGAGGTCTCCAATCCGAGAGGCGTTCTCTCTTCAGCCTCATTAGCATCTAGATGAGGACCTGTTACAGCCCTTGATTCCAGTGATGGGAACCTGTCCGCTCTAATATGCCGAAGAAATGCCAAATGCCTTGCCATTGCTTCATGTTCTCTGGCTAGAGAAGTCTCCAATCCCGACGGTGTTCTTTCTTCAACTCCGTCGACTATCATATGTGAAGATGTTCTACTAGTTCTTGGTGCCAGTGGCAGAGACCTGGCAGCTCTGATATTGACAACAGCCGATGGCAAAGATCTTGAAAATTCGTCTTGTTGTTCCCTTATTAGAGAACTAACCAATCTGGGTGGCACTATTTCTTCAACTTCGTGAACCACTGATTGTTGAGATGTTGCAGTTATTGATCCCAAAAAATTGGACTCTTTCAGGTTCAACATTTGGATGAAGAGAAGTAGGATGTTCTGACATTTCATTGTGTTCCCTGACTGTAGCAGCAGAGGATTCCAATCCTTCAACATCAAGCATTAATGGTGAAGTGTTCTCCTCCTCGGTTCTAATTGCGATGACCATTCAGATCTAACATGTCTGCGAAGAAGAGCCAAATGTCTTGACATTTCCTTCAAAATTCCACCTGCGTCCAATTCAAAGAGTATTTCAATATATGATGGGAGGCTATTCAAGGTATCGAATTTCAAGTTTTTGTCGAACCTGTCAAACTCCATCGAAGGTCATTGTTGGTTGTGAATAATATAGTTGTAATGCGTTGAAACAGTAAGTTACAAGTTGACTGTGCTGTATTGGTCGTGCATTTAATGTATTAAACACTGTGAAGGAATCTACTTGAATATGAAGCTCCAACATGTACCTGCATGTTACTTTCGACATTATTCAGATCAAACAAACCTCTCGATTTTTGCCTAGCTCGCGTAAGGACTTCACGGACCTGCTGTGTAGCACTTAGTTTGTGACTTCACTAATCTGCACAGAAGCTTGGTAGCTGCGTAACCTAGAGTTTTTGTATCGGCCGAGCGTTGCGAAGACCAGGTGGTGATACTCCCGAGTTGTTTTGATTCTCTCTGCTCAGTTAATTAGAATAGATTTTTTTTCAACTCGTCATCGTTATAATGATAAACCAGCATATATAAATATGGGCAGACGCGGAGCAACCCAATAGCCAGTATCTGTTTGTATTTGGGTTGAGTTCGTGGACCTCCATCTGAGGATAAACTGGATTGTGTAACCTCTGCAATGGTGGATTTTGCAGTAGTAGAAACGGATCTCTTCCTCAAATCACCCATCCTCTCAGATTCGTCGATTTTGACTTCTTCAGATCTCTGTATATATTGAAATTTAACTCCCTACGCTTTGCAGAGGATCGTCCCTCTTCAATTCCAGTATGCTCTAAAGGAGTCAAAGGGTTCTCTTCATTCTACAATTGGTTGATGCAATTCGGCCACATTTACCAACTTTGCGCAGTAGTCCTTTTGGAAAGCGAATTCTTTCAGGTAACAATTTGAAAAAGTAACCTGTATACATGTCATTTTGGAGACTCGTGGTTTTTATAGACTAGTCCATCTGCAAGTTACCCACCTGTAATGTTCCTTCTCTACGTTGAATGGTGCAAGCAATCCCTTCTCTGCATTTGTTAAAACATTGCCATGCAAGTTGGTTCGTATGTGTTGGAATGTATGTACACTGGTCAAATTTTTGCAAGACATAACTGTGGTTTCAATGATGCGGGTGCTCCTGCAAGAGAATATGTATATCATATGTACAGTGCATCAATGAATTACCTGTGAAATAGTGATGAGTCTTTGTGTTCAAGACTCCTCCTAGCAATATATTATATTCGGTGTCGAAGATCATGAACTATGCACTCAGTTGAAACTCCTGTAATGAGAGGCCGATTACATACAGTTGCTGGTATGGTATGGTATGCTATGGATATATGTTATGCGTTGGAGACTAGGTAATGGTATGTATATGTGGTATATGCGTTGAACTTTTATACATTCCGCGTTAACTTACTCTTGAAGGCCGATATATGCATTATGGTGGCATACATACATTGAAGTTTTTTTCAAAGGTCATATCATATATGATGGTAGAGATTATGGTTGATGCGTTTTAGTATTCCATGATGCATTCTTTTTAATCTCGCTGCTGATATGGTGGAATACAATTTGCTTCATCATGGCGACCACTGCCACAATTCTGAGAGCGTCTAACAACAAAATCAAACGATCTCAAGATAAATTATAATGCAATCTAACACCGATGTGGAGTGAAAATTATGTGAAAGGGACCGCTCACCTCGTTTGAGGATTGGTACAATTGCTTTGTTCTTCTCCACGGTTGACCATTCAAACTTGTGATATCTCCCATCATCAAGCATCAAACATAGAAGTCTATGGGTTTTCTTTTCCTTCTTTGTGGTATTCGCTGAATAATCAAGGTATTCAATTTGTTTTCTTTGAAGAAAGTTGCTAGCTCAGAATATTTGTTCGTACCCCAGTCAAAGCATTTATATATGAGAATTCAAGTCTGGTCCATGACATGGTGCTATAGTTGTTGAAGTTTTGATAGCCATCATTTCTGCTTTGAAAGTGAAGGAGTATTTGAAGGATCCAAGCAAGTTTGCAGTTGTTGCTGCCCTAATTGTGGCATTGAACTTAAAACTCATTATAGTGCATTGTTTCCTTGATTCAACTGCCTCATATAAGATATTGGTGAACTGATTGTAATCTTTTATGCTGCACACTGATCATTCGCTGATATTTATAAAGGATATTGTTGTGTATTGTGAGTAGATATTATTTTGCATTAAAAAAATGGCCAGACTTGAAGATGCATTAAAGTTATTGAATATCCTAATTCATTCCACTGTTGATGAGATGGTCAAAGTTAACAAAGAAACTCTCTTTGACATCCAAACCTCTCTGCAAACTGCACATGAGAATATTGAGTTTTTGCAGCTTGAAACAAAACTACAGCAGGAAGAATTACACCAGTGGAGTTATCATTCTGAACCTGTTTCTATTCAGAACAATGAAGCAGACTCCCATAAACAGCAAGTCAATAATGTTACAGTTCATTCAGATAAAGCAGCAAAGTTACATGCAGATGCAGAGGTTCAGTCTGCACTTCCCAAGCCCATCATCAAACCTTGGGAACAGCTTGTCCACAACAAGCACAGAACTGGTCTTGGATATGACAAGGACTTGTCCTTTCATATTCCAGACTATGTCAAGCCCATTCAGTTTCAGAGTGCTGGATTCATTTATGACAGTTCACCTGCTCCAGCTGTTCCAGATTCTGCCCCTCTTCCACAGCAACAACAACAACAAAAACAACAGATCGTGAAATGCCAACACTGTGATCGAGTTGGCCATATGAAAGATCACTGTTTTGATCTTCATCCATGTGAGCATTGTCATAAAACCAGCCATTCTTCACACAGGTGCTTCAAAAACAAACGTCCTGCAAGAACAAAGATTCATCTTGGATGGATCGCTTCTTGGCAATGGCATCAACAGCCAAGAAGATATTCCAAACACATGTCAGAACTTGTTCCAGAGTACTGAACAGTCTTGCAGTTGAGTTTTCTCCATCTTCTCACCTTGTATCTGACAGGGGGGGAAATGATGGTCATCTACAAGCTTCAAAGTCACATCAAGCGAGCCTGAGCCACAACCTGCCACAACAGTTTCAGAGTTGCTGCCAGGAGACAAAGATGCCCATTTGGAACAGATTGAGAACACTTCCTAAGCAGAAGACTCCAGTTCTTGCCAGTTTTTGAAGAGTTCCAG